>JARHVA010001532.1:360000-992500 GCA_037957365.1 Torreya grandis | reverse complement strand
AATGGACAAATTAGATGGACATAATTCGTTGCATGGGGTGAAAAATGCCTCAATTGATATTCTAGGTGGAAGTAATTAACTACATAGGACTTAATTGTCCTCAATTATGTATAGTATTGAAAAAAATGTCAATTGATTTAACATGGTGTTTAATTAAATCCCCAAATGACATTATATGGATGTAATTCCTTGTTTAGGGATTGAGTGACCCCAATTTCATGTCTTATTGAACCTAAATACTCAATTGGTTCAATATGGTGTGCAATCGAGGCTAATAGAACCCAAACGAAACATTATATGGAAAAATCATTTTCATGGGGCTCAATTGGCCCTAATTATGCATATAAGATAAAACCAAATGCATGATTAGCTTGATATAGTTTACAATCAGGGCTAAGGAAGTTGTAATTGACATTATATGTATTTAGTTACTTGCATGAACCTTGGTTGGCCATAATTGCATATTCAATTAAACTAAATACTTGGTTGATTTAATATGTTGTGTATCTGGGACCAACAGAGTCCCCTGTTGATAGTAGAAAAATGAAATTTATTACACAAGGCTTGTTTGGACTAAATTTCATAGATCATATTAAACAAAATACTTTTTTAGTTGAATTTGGTGCACAATCAGAATCCTGATTATTATTAAAAATGGATTTGTAATGACTTATAGAGGGTTCAATTGGTCATGATTTCATATTAGATTCATGATGACACTCAATTATTTGAATAAGGTGTGTAATTAGGGCCATAATTAAAATTATGTTGACACAATTCCTTGGGCAAGCCTCAATTGGCTCCAATTATGTATCATATGGAACCAAATACTTGATTGGTTAAATATGGTATGTAATTAACACCAAGTAAGCCCCAATTTCCATTATATATGAAAGTAATTCCTTGCACATAGCTCCTTTGAACCGAATTGCATATCAAATTTAAAAAATACTTATTTTTTAATATGTTGAGCACTTGGATCTCTGATTGATATCATATGGATAAAATTCCTTACATTGAGACTCAGTACGCCCCTAGGATCAATTTAGCCCCAATTAACATCCTTTATATATCGTAGGAAATAGGTTCATAGGGATGAACTTGTTTAAAATTGCATCAGTCATTACCATAATTGACTTTGTAGGCTCAATCTATGATGATGTGGGGGATAACTGATCCTAAATTCACATTCTTTACTCACAGATCTACATTAAAGGAGCTCCAATTTTCCCCAATCACCATCATGATTGTACCTTATATAACCTAAGCCCTAATCCCTAATGTTCCTAATCCCTAAACTCTATTTATTATAAATATAAACTCATTAAACCTTGAAGCTATCATTGTATCTTAGATTAACATCATTTACTACTTTGAATTAAGTTCATAGGGCTCAATTCAACTTAAATCACTTGATTGATTGACAAATTTGACTAATTCACTCAATATTCATGTGTGACATGACATCTATGGTATAATGACAACCAAAAACACATTCTATAGTCGATAAATGGGTCTAAGTGATTCAAATTGTCCTCAATTATCTTTGTGATTGACCTTGTGTGTACCTTAAACCATATATATGCATTAAAACCTAGAAGCCTTAAACCATAAACCCTAAGCAATATACCCTAAATTTTAAACCATTTACTTTCCAGTTATTTACCAACTTCAATTTAGTCCCAATTAACATCCTTTGTAGTAAGAATCTGGTTTGAACACATGGCATATCTAATGACTATACATTAATATATAGGTCCTTAAACCTAAACCCTATGCCCTAATCCCTAATGATCCCTAAAACATTTAAATTTTAAGCTCCCTATGTTGTAATTCCCACTACATGCCACAAAAATACATGCCTTTTGATATAACTAATTTTATCATGAGATGTCATTATTTATGCACTTTTTAAACCTATGGTAAAAGCCTTTGGAGTACCAATATAGCTATGCATATATTCAATAAATTAGGGCTATTTAGAGCCCTTTCAACATAATTAACCAAAGAGGAGGAGAGCTAATTGATTATTTTAATCGAGGAGGCATTTGAGGCCAATTTGAGGGTCTTTAATAGCAAGATATGATTTGGGGAAAAATCAAAACACCGATATTCTATTATGATTGATCCAATTAGTCAATTTGTATAATTCCCTACATGATATGGGTAAAATTGATCCCCTAAACCAAATTTATGGCTCAATCGATTTTATAACATATATGCAACATGTACATGGCATAATTGACCCTAATTTTATCATATTTATACAAACATGAAGGTAATCAAGTTATAAATAGGTGTAATAAGCTGCTCAATTGTTCTTCAATTACCTTAGTGATTAAACCCTATATCCTATATCTTACACCCTAAGTTACCATGTGCCATTTAAATTTAAACCAAAACCTGTACCATCTATATTAAAAAACATATACCATAAGCCCTAAACCCCAAACCCTTTAAATTATATACCCTAAACTCTAAATAAATAAATTTAGTCCCAATTAACATCATATATATAGTTCATCCCTGTGAAACTAATTATATATATATATATATATATATATATATATATATATATATATATATATATATATAATTAGTTTCATAGGGATGAACTTGGTTAAAATTACATCAATCATTACCATAATTGACTTTTTAGGATCGATCTGTGATGATGTGGGGAATAATTGATCCCAAATTTACATTTTGTAATCATAGATATAGGTTCAAGGATCCTAAATTTTCCCCAATTGCCTACACAATTGTATAAATATACCCTAAAACCTATACCCATTAACATCATTTCTAAACTAATAATTAAGTTCACAGGGCTCAGTTTGGCCTAAATCACATGACTGGTTACCCCCTTTGACTAATTCAATCAATCTGCATGATGATATCTAGGGTATAATGGCAACCCAAAAACACATTTTATTATTAATGACTTATTATTATTTTTTTGGGCTTTGACGTGCTCAGATATTCTTTCTCCAAGTATTAGGAGAAGAAAAAAATGACTTAAGAAGTAATACCATAGAATTTAATGCACTTTGGGAAACATATTGGTTGGCTACTTAACAAATTTAAATCACAAGTGATATGGAATTTAATGCACTTTAAGAAATGTGCCTAAAAAAATATTGTTGCCACATATGTCATAAAATCTTTTTACCTACTATTTTATTAAATGCACACATCATTTAAATTTATAGGGAGGAATTTCCCTTCCACCACAATGTCAATTGAAAAATGTGGGCTTTAATAAAGGGAGTGACATGAGTATCCATAAAGCCAAGCCATTCTAGGCGAAGGTCCTAGTAGCTATGCACCTTCACTTTGGGCCTTACTTGTAATCCCTAATTCTTAAAACATAAATTATAATCCATAATCCCTAATCCATAAACTTTATGCACTAATTTTCCTTAATCCCCAATCCATAATCCCTTATCTACATTAAGCATAACATGATCATGTTATTTAATAACATGATTTATTTATTCTTAACATAGGCAACACTCAGTTCTTATTTCCAATTACCAACCCCATAGATTATATCGAAAATAACATGATCACATTATTAAATGACATAGTCATGTTATTGTTGATATCAACTTCTTGATGGGTTATATGTGTTGGGACCTTGTAGAAAACATAACATGATCATGTTATTTAATAACATAATCATGCTATATAACATGATCACATTATTATTATTTTAGTGATAATCTCACTTATCAATGACTATTTTTATCCCAAATTGAGACTTATGTCCGTAAAAACATTCTTTACATGTACTTCTATGAGATCTGCATACTTGTGTACTTGACCCCACCTTTGAAAAGTTGACAATTGTCCCTTCTGATGGGTTTCAGATCATGTTCGAAGAGGAAGAGGAAGTTATTGAATAACAAAACACCATAGGAATTAGAATATTTTAAAGAGAAACATAATCTACTAATGAAAAAAGTTCATGGTAAACAAGGTAAAACCCTAATCTTGATGAACCAAATGCCATAGAAAACGAGCCAATTGACGATAATGGATTAAGAAATGATGAAATTGACTATAATCAGCTGAATAATGTTGAAATTGAACATAATGAAATGAATAATAATGAAATTGACCATAATTAAATGAATAATAATGAAATTGAAAATAATGAATTAATTAATGTTGGAAGTTCACATTCAAAGTTCCAAGTTTTTAATTTTTTTGATGATAAATCTATGTATGATTATTCACCCCCCATAAATGAAGAATTTTTTATGGAAACAAATAATAATGAAATTAACCATCAAAAAAGTTTCATGGAAACATATAATGAAGAAATTAACAATGAAGAATTTAATGTCATCCCACCTATAAACAATGAAAGTAATAACAGTTTTGAAACACCCTCTCAACAAATTCCACCATTACGAACACCTCTAAGAATTGTGTGTAGAAAATAGAAGTACTTATTGAATCCAATAAAAATATTTTAAAACTAATGTATAACAAAATGTCTAATCTCCATTCAAGAAGACCGGCTCAACAAATATGGGATGCTTTTTTTCATAATTTGGAGTATTATAGTCAAAGATATCAATTATTTATTTCATTAATAAAATTGATTAAGATGAGACCTATAATGTACACATTAAGACAAAGAAAATCTAAAATGGATGATGAAAATGATGAAATTATTTAAAATCTACATGATCTATATCATATTATAGGCCTGAGATCATGCAACAAAGATTGTAATGCTAGCCAATGTATAACGACAACTTGTGCAGTAAGTGTTGACACAACAAAATATGATTGATTTCAAAAACAAGTTAAACACTTGATATAAATATAAAAACATTAATGAAATAAATTTAAAGATATGAAAGATTTAATGAACCTAATACCAATGAGCTTTGGGCATTCTCTAGTAGACTTCCATGAAAGGATAAGGCCATAGCTGATGCTCTCAAAGAGTTACTTGCTCAATTTTGAAAAGACAATACAAAAGTTTTGCCCAATTCAAGAGATGTTGTGAAAAGAAGAGTTGGTTATCATAACCATGAACTGCATACAAAACATTTATTAGATATGAATTAAACACAATTGTACTCTAATTTTTTGGTAAAATATCCAAAAATTTCTATTTATCAAAGATATTTTGATATGGAAAAACCTTTTTATGTTAAAATAAATCATACATGCACCACTTGTTGTTGTACGCAACATGTTGAATTTTCTATACACTATGATGTTTGTCACTATATTAACTATACTTCACATACTAATATTTTGTAGAAGTGTGGCATTAAATTGCCACCAAAATCAGCCAAGGAATTTATTCCAACTGTAATCTATAAAAGATTGGATGGGCAATTATTTTACAACAAATTATGTTTAAATGAAAATTACAACATTTGTGGTGGATTGCCAAATCTAAAAAAATGTGTCCATGAGGAGATTACAAGTGTAATTAGACATAAATTAGTTGGTTTAAGTAAATATAAATTAATGACTTATCAAGTAAAAGATGGAAAATAATCTATAAGGTGTGAGCTTGTTAAAAAAAAGATACTTGTTTTAGAATTTTTGGTCAAATTTAGGGAGAAGATTGTTTATGACTATGTAAGGCACACACACAGTGCTATATGGCTAGATGAACATTTCAAGATATGCAAGGATACATTCCCACTTGGTTCCATTGTTTCAGTAGTTGATTTTATATAGAATTACACATTCAAACCCCAAATGAAAGTTTAATTGTATTATTGCAACTCATCACAAGTTACCATATTCATGCATATAGAATTCATGCATGCACCTGATATCACAAAGCAACAATAAAAAATATTAAGGGAGTACCATTTCTATATTAGCGATGACATATCACATTTGTCAGAGTATGTACAAGGTTGTTTTTATAAGTTCTATGAATAGTTGAGTCAAAGGAACATTAATTTCAATCAACATTATATTTGGTCAGATAATTTCACATCATAATTCAAAAATGCACAAATGTTTTATTGGTTGAGAAGAATGCACGTTACCACAAGTGTAGAACACATTTGGAGTTTCATCAAGGCTATCCATGGAAATGGGGAGCATGATGGTGATAGAGCATATGTAAAAAGATCCATTGTAAGGGAGGAGTTAAATTTTCAAGAGGGTCTTACTTTTACAGATGCAAAAATTATGGTTGAATGGTGTAATGAGAACATGTGTCATGGTGCTCAACCAAATTCTACTATTTTTAGACAATTTTGTTCAATGGAGGAAGAACACTTGGCAAATTATAAGGATTAATGACTCTAATGGGTTCAAGTCACCTCCACTCATTTCATATCTCAAATGCAAGTTCTTGGACTATTCAGATGAGACACTTGGCATGTTTTTATTCTACATCTATGGACTCTATTTGGAATAAGTGTCAATCACAAGAGTAAGTAGATGATTGGAGTTCCAAACCTCTAATTGAAATCAACACATATTAGGTTCCAAAAACATTGTAACTTACAAATGTGACCTCATCAGATGACTTTGGCCATGTATATGATCTAGGTAGAATATTTTTCATTATGTACCATTTATTCTCATTATTTATATATCTTCATATTCTCAGTAAAAATGATTTTTTGTGATGTACAGAGCATGTTTTATAGTTATTTCAGACGAGGATAGGGAATAAGGCACTGATTACTACTTGTGTAGGTGTGTAGAGAGAAAGAAGAAATTGAATTCTGCAGTTACAGATGGAGAAAACATTGACTATCCCATTGGGTTAGTGGTAGCCACTGGAACTTGGTTTCGATGATATCCTATAAGAAGTTTAGATCAATGGTTATTTGAAGAGTTTGAAACACACAAGAAGATACTGCACTATTCATCTTTGATTCTTACAATGAATATTCAATTACAAAAATATCATGGGAGGCCATTAAATAGGGAACTATGGAAAGTTCAGGAGTTAGATCATGAAGTTATTCTTGACACTATGAAGGTTAGAACAGATCCTAGTGGTTCATTGGATTGAAATACATCTATATGTTGAATTTTCAAATGTAAATGTAATTAATTTTACCAAATATTTTTTATTTTTCTAGGTAGTACATATATAAATTTCATTTTTTAATTTCTTACTACTATTTTTTTGTAAGTTAGTGGTTCGAGATAAGCTTTTACCTTCATGTAGTTAGCACCATCAGTAAAGAATTCTATATTCCTAAAGCTAAGATAAGCTTATGTTGTATGTGTGTTTGCTCTAGGTTGAAATTATAGGGCTTAAAGAGGTAAGTGAGGGATATGATGGTTCATAGAAATGACTTACAATTTTGATTTTATGCATGTCTAAACTTAGGCTAAAAATTGCATTTTTCTTGTATTGGGAAGGGTGTTTTTGAGGTTAGAATGGGTGGTGGGTTTATCAATCAGGCCTAATAGGAGGCAAATAACCTAGTACTAGATGTTATATTCTCCCTCAAACATGTTCTCAATGTCATTTTTCACCCACGAAGCATAAGAACTAAAGTTTTGCAACCACAACTTTAACTTTGACAACATTTGTTATCAGTGTTTCCACTCTCCAGAATGGTAGTGAAAATGCACTTTTGGGTGGATCCAAACATCATGGAAACATAATAACATTTAATTAGCCTATCTATATGTGACCAAAGTGATAGATTTATAGGTGGAGGTCTTGAAGGTAGAAATACCAACTGGAGCTCGAGAAGTTGCTTGTTTATTGACAAAAATAAGCATTTTTAGACCCATCACTTCAACTTTTCTAATGGATTGATATCAAATATTCCACCTGAGGCTCTAGGGTATGATTATAAGGCTTAAGGAGGTACATGAGGGATCTGATAGTTCACAAAAATGACATATAGTTTTTGTTGTATGCCTATTTGAACTTAGGCTAAAAAGTTACATTTTTCTTGTATTGTGAAGGGTATTCTTGAGGTTGGAATGGGTGGTGATTTTGTCGATTAGGATTGACGAGAGGTCAAGAAATTGGTCTTATATTTTATCTACCCCTCAGATGTGTTGGTGGTGTCATTTTTCACCCATGAAGCATCACAACCAAATTTTTGCAATCATAACTTCAACTTTGACAACATTTGTTGTCAGTGTTTCCACTCTCTAGAACGGTAGTGAAAATGCACTTTCAAGTGGATTCAAATATTATGGTAGCATAATAACATGTAATTTACCTATTTATATGTGACTAAAGTGATAGATTCATAGTTGGAAGTCTTGGAGGTAGAAATGCCAATTGAAGCTCAAGAAGTTGCTTTTTCATTGACAAAAACTTATATTTTTGGACGCATCACTGCAACTTATCTAATAGATTGATCTCAAATAATCCACCTGAGTGATCTAGGGTGAGATTATAGGTATTAAAGAGGTACATGATGGATCTTATTTTACATAGAAATGACTTATAGTTTTTTAATCCGTGTTTGAACTTAGGCTAAAAAATTACATTTTTCTTGTATTGGGAAGGGTGTTCTTGATGCCAGAATGGGTGGTGGGTTTGTCGATTGGGCCTAAAAAAAGGAGAAGAACCTGATTCTAGATGTTATCCACCTCTTATATGTGTTGGTGGTGTAATTTTTCACCCATGAAGCATCATATCTAGATTTATACAACCACAACTTCAACTTTGACAACATTTATTGTTAGTGTTTTTGCTCTCCAAAATGGTAGTAAAAACACACTTTCAAGTTGACTTGAACATCATGGAATCCTAATAAAATGTAATTTGAATGTGTGTGTGTGTGTGTGTGTGTGTGTGTGTGTGTGACCAAAGTGATATATTTATAGGTGGAGGTCTTAGAGGTAGAAATGCTAGTTGGAGCTCAAGAAGTTGCGTGTTTACTGATAAAAACTTGCATTTTTGGACCCATCACTGCAACCTGGCTAATGGATTGATCTCAAAGCTTCCACTTGAGTGATATAAAATGAGATTATAGGGATTAATGAGGTATGTGAGGGATCTGAGGGTTCATGGAAATGACATATATTTTTCATTTTATGCATGTTTGAACTTAGGCTAAAAATTGCATTTTTCTTTTATTGGGAAGGGTGTTCTTGAGGCTGTAATGGGTGGTGGGTTTGTCAACCAAGATTAATAGGAGACTAATAACCTATCCTTGTAGGTTATCCACACCCCACCTAATGTTTTGGTAGTGTCATTTTTCACCCATTAAGCATTAGAACTAGATTATGAAATCACAACTTCAACTTTGACAATATTTGTTATCAGTGTTTATGTTCTCTAAAACGGTAGTGAAAATGCAGTTTCAAGTGGATTTGAAAATCATGGTGGCACATGTAATTTACCTATTTATATGTGATAAATTTTATATATTTGTGGTTAGAGGTCCCATAGGTATAAATTCTAATTAGAGCTCGAGAAGTTGCTTGTTCTCTAATAAAAACTTGCATTTTTGGACCTGTCATTGCAACTTATCTAATGGATTGATCTCAAATATTCCACCCAAATTATTTTGGGTGTGATTATAGGGCTTAATTAGGTATGTGAAGGATCTAATAGTTCATGTAAATGAGTTACATTTTTCATTTTATGAATGTTTGAACTTAGTCTAAAAAATTAATTTTTTCTTATATTGGAAAGGGTGTTCTTGAGATTGAAATGGGTGGTGGGTTTGTCGATCAGCCCTAACAGGAGGCCAACAACTTGGTCCTATAAGTTATCCACCCCCTTGTATGTGTTGGTGGTGTCATTTTTCACCCATGAAGCATCAAAACTAGAGTTATGTAACTACAACTTCAACTTTGACAACATTTGTTGTCAGTATTTCCGCTCTCCAGAATGATAGTGAAAATTTACTTACATGTGGATTCAAATAATGTGGCAAAAAAATAACATGTAATTTACCTATTTGGATGTGATAAAATTTATATATTATTAGGTGGAGGTCTCATAGGTATAAATTCTAGTTGGAGCTCGAGAAGTTGTTTGTTTATTGACAAAAACTTGCATTTTAGACACGTCACTGCAAGTTCTCTAATGGATTGATCTCGAATCTTCCACATAAGTTTTATAGGATATGATTAGAGATATTAATGAGGTATTTGAGGGATTTAAAGGTTCACTTAAATTACTTAAAATTTCTGTTTTATGCATTCTTGAACTTAGGCTAAAAAATTGCATTTTTCATGTATTGGGAAGGGTGTTCTTGAGGCCAGAATGGGTGGTGGGTTTGTCCATCAGGCCTAACTGAGCCAAAAAACTTGGTCCTAGATGTTATTCACCCCATATGATGTGTTTTATGTATCATTTTTCACCCATGAAGCATCAAAACTAGAGTTATGAAACCACAACTTCAACTTTGATAACTTTGGCAAATTTGACAACTTGTTCATGCCCTGAGGGTTGCGAGAACTTTCTCATTAAAGTAAAAAGTTTTAATAATCTTAAAAAAACAAAATCCAAGCATTGTATTTTCTTAAAATTATTTTTTTTGACATTATATTCAATTATTTTCAGTCTCGACCTATACAGTTGCTACAAACCCTGACGTTTAGGGTTTTGACCATAGGAAGAGATTCAACCCTTCAAAATTATTGAAAATTTGTAATATAGTGTGTATTATGTTTTATTAAGTGAATAAAGTGTTTTAATACTTGTAACTTCTATATTTAGTATTTTACTACCCTATAGGTAGTCAACTATCTTAAGAGACCTAGTGAGAAAGAGGTTAAAGACGAAAGTTGAACTTAAGTGAAAAGTTGAGGATCAAAATTGATTGAAAAGTAGGATTGGCCAAAAGGGTGGTCAAATATAGTTTTGGTTTTGTCAAAGTGTCTCCATAGTTGTCAAACCTTGGAGATTTTTTTATTTAGAGGGTTAATTAGAGTGTCAAGTAAGCCTAAAGGTATAAGATTTTGTAAAGGAACCTAACCAAAGATTTTATGTGAAGTAATGGAATGGAAAAGGGTTGTCAAAAAATTAATTAGTTTTCCTTGAAGAGTCTGTGTATAGAACAGAACATGAGGTTCTCCCTAAAATAGGCTTACAAGCCAAGACAAAGTTTAATGAAATTACTTAGATATTCACATAAGATGATTTTATATTACACAGAATAAGAAAATATGAGAGATAACATAACGATAATTGACAATAGAATAGAATACTGGATAATATATCAAAGCCACTTCGAGGGGGAAACCTCCACAACTATGCACTAATAGCATATTACTTAACATAATGCATAAATACTAACCACTACTTCCTATATATAGTCTACTTAGCCAAGGTTATTTCATAGGCTGACCTAACTAAGAACATAGATAAATGTAACAAGTAAATAAAAAAGGTATGTAAGCCACAAGTTGGCCACACATATCCCTAAACACACCAATGGTTAAGGGCATAACAAGCCCCTCCCATTAAAAATAATAGTTGTCCTCAATGTTGTGACAACTCTAGATGCTGATGCACAAATGCTTCATCCTCCCAAGTGGCATCTTCACATGGCAGATTCTTCTATTTGATCAAGGACTCTATAATTGCTCTAGAACATAGGTGCTTGGTGTGCCTTTAAAGGATCACCTCATGATCAATAACAACTCTACCTTCCTCTTCCAATTTTGGTAATTCTATTTGAATGGCAAGTCTATGTCTAATGACTATCTCAGGCATGATACATGAAATATTGGATGTATGTGAGTGGATGAAATAATTCTAACTTGTAGGCCACATTGCTAATTTTCTACAAGATCTGATAAGGCCCATAATACTTATGGGATAGCTTGTTATCTTTTTTTCATTGCTTCAATGACATTTACTTATATGGTTGTAAGTGAACAAAGACCCAATCACTAATGTCAAATTGCCTCTCACTTCTATGTTGATCTGCTTGTTACTTCATGTGATTTTGGGCCATAGCTAAATTTTCACACAAACTTGCAAGGATGACCTATTGATGGTGAATATGTTATTCAACTAAACGAACCTTAGGATGGATATTTAATGCTAAATTGATGGGTGGAGGGTGGTATCTATATATTTCCACAAAAAGAGACACTTTGGAAGAACTATGAACTACTTTATTATACCACCATTCAGCAAGTGGCAGCGACTGAACCCATTTGTCCTATTTATCAGAAAAAAATGAAGATATCATTTTAGACATTTGTTGACTACCTCAGTTTGTCGATCAAATTGAGGATGATAGGATGAACTATGAGCCAATTGGGTGCCCAAACATGTAAATAACTTATTCCAAAAATTACTAGTAAAAATGGGATCTCTAGCACTGATAATGATCTTAGAGGTCCCATGCAATTTTCGAATTATATTGAAAAAAAACAATAGATAATGTACTAGCAACAAATGGTTGGGATAATGAACAAAAATGATCATACTTACTGAGATGATCTATAAAAACCATGATAACATTTTGATCCATAGATCTTGGTAACCCTGTAATGAAATCTATAGATACCTCTTCCCAATGCTGGCTAGGGATGGATAAAGGCTATAAAAGACCTAGGGTTTTGATGGGTTTTCCTTTGTTTTGTTGATAGATCATACATTTAGCCACATATTTTTGGACATCTCCCTTGAGACCTTCAAAAAAAAAATCTTGCTTGATTCTGTGATAGGTTTTCCAAAATCTTGAATGACCCCCAATTGGATTTACATGAAGTTCTTGAAGGATTTTTTGTTTAAGAAGAGAATTTTTACATAGGTAAAATCTATCTTTAGACCATAATGCATTTCCTTTCCATGTGAATTTTTCAAATCCACCTAAACCTTGCTAAATATTTTGAATCAAATCATGGGTAGTACAATCATGTTCCCATTCCAATTATGCTTTCTCTAGCCAATCTGCCTGTAAAATAGTTATGGCACATCGCAATGCCTCGATTGATTCATCATTTATTTATAGTGCATCTACCACCACATTATCCTTATTTTTTTGTAGACTATTTAAAAATCATATCCTAACATCTTAGTTACACATTTTTATTATTCTTCAGATGACAACCTTTATTCTAAAAAAATTTGAGACTATCATGATCAGTCTTTACCTAAAAGTGACGACCCATCAAATAAGGTCTTCATTATTTGACTGCATGTAAAATGGCCAACATTTCCTTCTCATATATAGGCTTATGCTAATTTTTACCCTTTAGTTGATGAATTTCAAATGTAAGTGGTCTACCTTCTTGAATGAGTACATCACCCATACCATACCCAGATGCATCACATTCAACCATAAAATTTTAAAAAAAATCAAGAGTGGCCAATACTAGAGTAGTGCACATAGCCAATTTCAATTGGTAAAATGTCCAGGTAGCTATATTAGTCCACTAAAAAGAGTATTTATTTAACAAAGAGGTGAGTAGGGCTGCAATACTACCATAATTTTTGACAAACCTGCAATAGTAACTAGTAAGCCCCAAAAATCCTTAAAGTTGCTTGAGTGTCTTAGGAATTAGCCAGACCACCATTGCTTGGATTTTTTTAAGATCCACTTTCACTCTTTCATAAGGCATCATATGACCCAAATATTCAACCTCACCATCCCTAAAAGTACATTTGGAAGGTTTGGCATATAATTGATATTGATCCAAAATGGAGAGTACCTGTTTTAGATGTTGCAAATGGTCTTCCCAATTTTTACTATAAATGAGGATATCATCAAAGAATATCAAAACAAATTTCCTCAAAAATGGCTTAAAAATAGTATTGATCAAACTTTGGAAAGTAGATGGTGCATTTGTTAGACCAAAAGGCATAACCAAAAACTCATAATGGCCCTCATGAGTCATGAAAGTAGTTTTGGGTATCTCTTCTTCACATATCTGGATTTGATGATACCTATAACACAGGTCTAACTTGGTAAAATAAAGAGCACCATTCAACTCATCTAGAAAATCATCAATGATAGGAAATAAAAACTTATCTTTGATAGTGTACTTATTTTTTTCTTTGTAGTCATGGCACATCCTCTAAGTGTCTTCTTTCTTTTACACCAAGACAATTGGTGAAGAGTATTCACTTTGGCTATGGTGAATGATTCTTGCATCCAACATCTCTTGTAACATATTTTCAATTTCACTTTTTTGGGCATAGGGATACTTGTATGGCCTGATGTTGGGTGGTGTACTTCTAGGAATAAGTGTGATAGCATGATCATGCATTCAGTTAGGTGGAAGTCCTTTTGGCGTGTCTCTAAAAATAATAGAATGAGCATCAATTATTTGTTACAGATCAAAAGGTGGAGATGGATGAGTTAGTTGTACTTCGATAGAAAACAAGCGATCTATAAATCCCTCAGCACCCTTATGGAGAATCTTTATCATTTGATGCGAGCTAACAAGTTGTGGAGATTTAACCTTTTTTCCCCTTAGCTCAAATCTTCTTTCTTTAGAATGAAAATGCATGAATAATTATTGAAAATTCATCTCAATAGTGCCTAAAGTGGTGAGCCACTGGATTCCTAGAATAATATCATCTCCATCCATGGGAATAACAAACATAAGAGAATCCAATAAGTAGTCTCCCATGGCTAACTTAATACTATGACATTTTATTGAATAGCTGATAATACCACCATCTACAATCATCACCTAAAATTATAGGGATAGATAAATAAAATAGTTCAAACAAGGAACCAACTTACTATGGATGAAGTTATCTGTACTCCTAGAATCAATCAATATAGTGACCTTCTATTTCTTAAGAAAAACCATCACCTTAAGAGTTTGGGGAGTAGTAATACCTAAAAGGGCATGACAAGAAGTAGTAGGTTGAGAGTCTTTAGATTCTTCCTCAGGAACTTCTACATCCTCATCATGTACTTTTTCATCATCTTCATCATATTTAGCACCTTCAATGTAAAATAACTTCTTTTTAGCATAACGATGGTCTTTTCTCCATTTTCTATCACAACCATAACACAGCCCTTTGGCTCGCTTCTCCTCAATTTGTCATTGTGTTAATCTGGTGGGCTATGGAAATGATGGTGAAAAAAATTGTGATCATGACCGATAGTGAATGTTTTCCTTTTGACCATCTCTTTTTCTTCTATCATGCATGCCTTAGGGATAGCTTCTACTATAGATGTTGGGTTAAAAATTTGAACCTTGAATTGGATGCTATCTTTGAGGCCACCCAAAAATAGATTAGTCAAATTTTTCTTTGTGATATTTTCCACTCGTAAAGAGAGATTTTCCAACTAATGAATATAATCCTTCACAGTTCTTGTTTGTCACAAATTATCTAATTGGCTGAAATAGTTATTAGAGACATTATTTTGATAATGAGTTGACAACTCCTTAGTGAAAATAGTCTAGGTAATAGGAGCTCCATTCTTTTTCTTTTGAACACATAACCGGTGATACCAAATGAATTACTCAAGTTCTAGATACAGAGACGCCATTATCACCCTCTAAGAACTAGGGGTTTGATGCATATTAAATAAATTCTCAATATGGGTAATCCAAGTGAGATTATCCTTACCATCAAACTTATGCATGTCCACTTTTGGCAACATTAGTTTCATACCAGCATGGGAGTTGTTGAGAGGAGGATTTGAATGCTAAAGTGGAGGGTTGTTGGTTTGAAACTAAGATGTAAGGGTAGCCAATTGTGTAGTGATATATTGCAATTCATTATGAACCCCATTAATCTCTCTGCACATCCCTAAAACATTAGCTTGGATTGTAACAAAGTCATCATACCTCACCAAGTTCTTTATGTTCACTTTAATCTAAAAAATCACCAAATTTGAAGTTCCAGAATCCATGTCATCGGTAGAAGGAGTCTTAAGAGTTTCTTTCCCTCTTTTCTTTCTCAAGTACTTGAACTTGCCATATACCAACCCTAGGAGGGTTTTGACCTCAAAAAAAGTGTATCAAAAAATGATACCATTGTGATCACCTTATCAAGACAAATCCAACAATTGCCTTTGTGTACTAGGATAAAAAATTAGGTACCAAACAAGTGTACTAATAGAATATACCATGATGATCGTCTCACGAAGACAAATCCAATGATGGCAATTATGCAAGAGGAAATTTTCTTTTCTAGAATTTTTATTTTATTTTTTTCAAAAAAGTTTTTTGATCAATACTATGCTAAATGAAAAAAATTAATTCTTCTTAGATTGCAAGTTATGTATTTTCACTCTCACCACTCCTAGAAGCCATGCCTCACTAGATCCCAAAAAAAATAGCATAGGAAACTTGTCTAAATTAAAGATATGATACCACTTGTAATGAAATTAATTATATATTCACACAGAATGATTTTATATTGCATAGAATAAGCAAATATGAGAGATCACACAATGATAATTGACAATAGAACATAATACTGGATAATATATCAAAGCCACTTCATGGGAGCAACCTCCACAACTATGCACTAATAAAATAGTACTTAACATAATGCATAAAAACTAACCACTACCTCCTATATATAGTCTACTTAGCCAAGGTTTTCCATAGGTTGACCTAACTAAGAACATAGAGAAATGTAACAAGTAGATAAAAGAGGTATGTAAGCCACAAGTCAGCCACACATATCCCTCGACACACCAATGGTTAAGGCATAACACAAAGCCTAAAGAGAGAAATATGAGAAAAGATAAAAAAGAGAGGAGTTCAAAAGTTGGAATTGAGTAGGATAAGGAGTCTTGAGGTAGCATATAAGTGAAAACATAAGATTAGATAAAAATACCTTTGATCAAGTTCCTGAACACTTGCAAGTTGTTGAGAAAGCTTTGCATCAAAAGTGTACAAGAAGCAAGTACAAAGAGAATAATTCCATTAAGCCTAAGTGATAAGATTGTCATTAGTCATTTTCACTACACACAATGAAATTTAAAAACTTTAATTTAAAAATTTATGTAAGATCTTAGATTTATAGCATTAAAAATAATAAATTTTTAATCCTCATTTATGCACGTATAACATTAAATATAAGATCCGATATAGATAATAATTTAGAAGATAAAAAAACACTATGCAATAACACATAATGAAATAAAAATTGAATATAAATTAGATATATCAAGCCATGATATGCATATAATATAGGCACATACATATCTAATGTCAATAATACATAGATTGGGTCATGATAGCCATACAAAAAATTACATCTACCAATATAGTATCTAATGTTGGTTGAATGTCATATGCGTATATACAATGCAAAAATGCATCAATTGCCATATAGGAATACAAAATATTACATCTCATGTGTAAGACATCCTATTCATAAAATATCCTCCCTCTCTTTGCCTTCCTCAAAGAAGACTCTTCTTAGGATGCCCTACTAGTAGATGGAGACCCTTCTAATGCCTTTGATTGTTCTAAGGTCCAATTACAGGTCCTACAATCATAGCTAGCTTCCAGCTAAGCCTATTCAAATACAAGATTTATTATGAAATTAACATAAAATATATTCAAATAATTGTTAATAAATTAATTTTAAATTATAATAAAAAATCATTTAAACATATGCACTTACTGCAAGCTCTTAATCCCACTGAATCTATTTTTCACATTCAATCAAGTCAATGGTAGGCTCAACTATCTGAATAGGCATCTCAAATATGAGAGGAACATGAGAATGTACCCCAATCGCCATCTGATTGGGACTATTAGTTTTCATAGGACAACCTTGCATACATAATACATAAACATAATTTATATTTTCCCCAAGTACACATGTACTAAAATGATTAAAACAAGCCTATTTTTATAATTCAAAATTAAAAGAACCAATATATACCTCTGTCAGTGCTTGTGAAGATGACATTACAGCAATAATTCCTATGTCTATCTTAGCTCATAGAAAGGGAGGAGTGTTAGTACCAACCATCAACTGTTCATGTAAATAAGTTCTCACTTAGTTTCATATAAAGTCCATGTCAAATCTGATATATGGAAACCAAAATGATCAATAGAAGCACTTGCACATATAAAATATATGTCTATATAAGTACATGAATGTAATGGCACATTATAGGAAAGAAGAAGACAAACATGCACATGAAAGTACACTTAGATCTAAAACTATAAGCCATCTATTGAAGTGCTAGAGCAACAACCTTGTATAAAAACTAAGGAGAAAAATTGTGAAAGGGAATATATAATATACTATTTTCTTATTTTTCAAATTGATAAATATAAATATACTTGGGTCAAGATCTTCAATTTATTCTATATTAGATGTTGGACTATACTTGTTATTAATTTATTAATTATTTAAAAATAGGGGTTTGACTTAGGTCTAAACCTTCATAACTAATTCATTTTGGATGAATTTTCAAGGTTTACTTAGAGTGTTTAGCGATATTTCAAATTTTGTTTTAAAAATGTGGGCCTATATTTGATGGAGTAGAGTGATGAAGTATGATTGAATTCCTAAGATTATATAAAAAATAATGACTAATGATTTGGCCACACTATATATAATAGGGATACTCTAGATTTTGTAGGTGGGGATTATTTTCCCATCAACTAGATTCTTTTGCTTGACCTATTCACCAACTAGGATGTGTCATGTAAAATAGTTTAATTTTCCCACAAGTCCTTTGAGAGTGGACTATCACTTTCAAGTTTGTGATTTGGATACAAGACTTATCAACTAAAGGCAAGGTTGTGGCCTTGATAGAGGTAAGATTTTTATTAGGTGTAATACTTTGGTATATAAGCACATGAATCCTATACTCATCATGGGCTAAGTGTACGAGCACATGACCCCTTACTAGTGAGGGTTAGAGATTGGGACAATGGGGTCCATCAGGGCTTATAGTTTAATAGGTATGCCACCATTGAGAGAATTTCCATGTGTGGTGGACACACTAACAATGATATTTATAGTATTTCTAATATATTAGGGTATTCTAGGATAGTTCATGAATAGGTGTACACTCTACTACAATCACAGGAAAAATTGGGAGAGTACTAATTAGAGGAGTACATTTAGAAAAATATCATGTGTCTAGGTTGCAATTATGGTAGGATGCCAACATTAAGTAAAACCACCACCATAATATGTAGATACTTAGATGTAAAAGCAAGTGTAGATTAGAGGGTGAAGAGATGAAATTTAGGGGAAAACAAGGGCAAGGATACACTTGTTAGAGAGGAACCAACAAAATAGGAGGAGAATGCTAAGATGAGGAGAAGATGCTAAATAAATTAGTGATTTGGTTTATTTTTAGTTAATTTATATGTTACTTTGTAATTTAGTACTCATTTATTGTTTTTTTATGCGACTGGAGATCTAGTGTCTTCTCTTGTTACATGGTTTTAGAGTGAATCACTAGGTGGTGGAGCATGATCAAAGAAACTTTGGTTAGGTTTTTTTATGTGAGGATTATTTTATCCTCAATAATATTTTGGTGTATGTGCTTTCATGTGTGAATAATCAAGCATACATATGTTTTTCTCCCTACGTATCATATATATGTGGAGTTCCCAAATAATAAGAGAGAGATAGTTGGCCTAGAGGAAAATGTGTTGGTATAGAATCTCAGATGAAGACTCTTAATGAGATTCTTAGGGTTGGGGTAGGTTAGGCTCCATCTAGCCAAAAAATAATGGGAGGTACATCACTCACATAGGTATAAGAAAGAGACACAAAAGTAGAGAAATATTATCCCACATCACTCATCAACATGTATATGTAAATGACTATAGTCATAATAAATGTAAAGAGAAAAACATATATGTAAATAATTTTTACCTTTATATATGTAAATGGTGTCATCCTAACAGAGGAAGATGCAGTCGTGGATGGCCTAGTAGTTGGATCCAAATATGAAAATAATGGTTGTGATAAATCGAATGCTATAAATGTCAGTTGTGATGATGAAGGAATCGTCACCTCTTGTGACATAAAAAATGACATATATATTATATTAAATTTTTATGTAAATTAATTGTTATCTTATAAATTAAATTTACAAATATAACTTAAATTTAACATGACATTTATACAAAATATACCTGCATCTATGTGGTGACTGATGTCTATATGCCAAATGTGTGTGCCAAAAACTCATCACTCATAAGAATATGATCTAAGCCATCTAAACCACCGACACCATCATCATCATAATGTCCCACGCACATAGTTCTAAATTAATTACAAGGGTGAGGTTAGGTTTATGTAGCCTATGGCATATTTGTAGCATCACTCTATGAAAGCCTACTCGTATAATGAATGAGTATATTAGTGAGTGAACTAAGAGCATAGAGAGTATCTATCTCCATAACATGTTAAACTAGGGAGGGGATCTCAAGCTCAAGAGGCTTTTGGATACAAATCCATGTAGGCCAATTAGGCATACAACATTCACCTAGTTGATCCTGTGCAGAGCTCTTTTTTAGCCTAAAACTCACTAAAATTAAAATAATTGGGAATTTGGTTGAGGCCAAACTCATTATAAGGTTCCCTCAAAAAACATAATGGATAGTCAAATACCATCCACCATTGATCCCAAAAATTATCCATGATTAAGTTATGTACACAATGATGGATAGGAAAACATTTGGCAGTTACGAGAAAGGGGGCATTGGTGGCTAGGTCAATGAATAGGGCACAAATGTTGGCTTTTAAAATTTCCAAATTCTTGACTTGAAAGGATGATAACTTTTTGGTATAATAGACCCTAAAATTATCCTTATATGAGTTCTATAGATCAATTTGACTCATTATTGAGTCAATTTGACCTAATAAGTTCTATAGGGAATTGGGTAGCTAGGTGTGATGGGGGTTGGTCAAATTGGGATCTCTCATTCTGTCAATTAGGTCTTCAATTTCAAGTTTATTTTTGAAAATGTTGTCAATTAAAAACTCTTGACCACTAGGGGGCTTTGGGGAACTATAGGATGGTTAGGTGGAGAGATATGAGGAATAACAATCTTTTATAGAGGGTTAGGAGGAGGATCAAGCTAAGGGTTTTGTGGAGGGTTGGGAGGGTTATCAAGACAACTTTTTAGAAAAAAAACAAATTATAATTAAAAACATGGGTTACACAATGAAAATTATGAAAAATTATGGATAAATAGAGAATATTTTGATGAATTACATCTCCTACACAATGGCATCATCAATCAACAGGCATGTGGGGTGAATTTATCAGCTTCATAGAACTTCTTAGCACTTTATTCAGCAAAACACGGTCATTAAAATAGAGAGGATGAGGAAACATGAGTGCAAAATGAATAATTTTGCATTCTAGATTACCTTTTTTTAACATAGGGAACACAATCATATTCCCTTTAATAACATGATCACATTACTATTTAATATAACATGATTACATTATGGGTCAATAATCTTGAGCCTAGACTTAAGTAACATGATCACGCTAATTAAATAACATGATCATGTTATTAATTAATGTGATCACATTATGGTAAATGTCCATGGGATTGTCCCCCAACTTTGTGCACTTACCCTGTTAATCATGTACAATTTCAATATAGCTATCATCCCTTGAATAATAATCTTAAGTGGTAAAAATTTGTCCTTTTTTATGGGCAGGGCCTACAACAATTCTGAAGTAAGTTTATATCTTATCTGAAAACTCATTTGGCAATGGTAGATTAAGAACTTGTGATCTAAAAATTGGGTTCTTGTGTGATACAAATATATTAATTGTGGGGTTGTGGTGTGTAACATGGTTAACACCTCAACATGGTTCCAATTGTTGTTGTTTTCTAAATCATTGAGGCCAAACATGATGATGATAGTTATTATTATAGTCCTTGGTGGGTGTATACAGGATAAAGTTTTCACTATTATTATTCCTTTTCCATTTGTCATTCTTGTTTTTTACTATCATCACTATATGTTTTATCACTACTTATAACATTTGTAGTCTTAGGTCCAAAATTTAAAATTAAATCTCAATCTTATTAATAGGTACTATTTGAATGAGAAATGACCTATAATTAGATAAAATATAGAAGAAGAAGTTGGGGATAATTCTAAAGATAATAATTTAGAATTTATTAATTTGATGTGTGTGTTTGTGTGTGTGTGTGTGTGTGTGTGTGTGTGAGAGAGAGAGAGAGAGAGAGAGAGAGAGAGAGAGAGAGAGAGAGAGAGAGAGAGAGAGAGAGAGAGAGAGAGAGAGAGAGAGAGAGAGAGAGAGAGAGAGAGAGAGAGAGAGAGAGAGAGAGAGAGAGAGAGTGCATATGTGCATGCATGTGTGCATCTATGTATGTTAATTTAATAATTTCCCAATAATTTATGTTACAAATTTTTCAAGATTAAGGTTGGTGAATAGATTTTACATATACCACCTATTTATAGGATAATGTGAACAATGGAAGATAATAATAATCACATTTCTCTATTTAGGAAAACACTAAATGTGGGTTCAAATAATTCTTCCTTCCTTTCGAACCTTCCTCTCCATTTTGAGTACCAAATCTGGAAGCACCATAAAATATATTATGTTAGAACAATGAGTATTTAAGTGATGCAAGTAACTGAATAAGATCACTACAACATTATTAATGAGAACATGTATGATAATTTTGAAAATATATGCATAATGAGGTTTTAATTTTCTTATTTCATTAATTTAAAAAATGCTTAATTTAGACATGTAATATATACATATAAATATTAGGGAATAAGATCACATATGTATATATTATCAAGGATTTTACACTTTGTTTTTATAAAAATTTTAATATTTATCACAAAAAATACAAAATAATTTTTCTAGGTCCATGACTAAAGGACATATGTACAAGAAATCACCAAAAAACTATTATGCCTTGACAAAGTTCCATGTGATGTCATATGTACAATGGTGTCTAAGGTTGCACTAATGGTGTGGCCTATTGGACATGTTAGAGATGCATTGATTGATAGGAGCCTAAATGGTGAATGAGGTAAATAAACTTGTGATAACAATGTTAAGGGAGTGTCAAACCTTTACCTCAATTGATTATATTTTATCCCTATATGTTATATGGGCTATTGAAGCGAATAAATGAACCAAATTAATAAAAATCTACAAATAATTCCAACTCATACAAATATTTTCATACTTAAAAATATTCAAAATTAAAATGTGTTGTAAAAATATTTGCTACACCTTCGATCCTTAGATATGCATGAACAATATAGTTTCATTTCCTCAGCCAGGGATCTAGGTGAATGTTGAACACTATGATATCCTTGTGAACATTCCTAATTCATATTTATAATGTATTTAATTATTGTAATGGTTTGAAAGTCCATCATATATGTCACTCTTATATAGAGGTTTGTCGTGTTCTCACTTCTACATAAACTAGACTAATTGGTATGGAAAATATATTTTAATCTTAGTCCACACCAATTCATCCTATATATAAATTTAAAAATTTAATCAAAATTATAATTGGTAGTAATATATCCCACTACATGATAGAGCTTGATGTGTTCACACTACTTTCCAAACTAACAAATATTACTAAATAGACATCTAATACACAATAAATCAATTTATATTGCTTTGACTCCAACATTTAATAATTGGGATGGACATGATTGTTTAGTCTTGATCCACTTGATTTCACCTAAATTAATTTATTAATTATAACTACACCACTTCCCATATTTATATCATGTACTTTAATAATTAATATAATTGAGATTATTGCATTACACTTTATATAAGGGGTTGCATAAGCTAGTTGTGTTTTGTAAACTATAAGTCCAATATGATAATATTTGGTATCCTTTTAGTAAAATTATTCAATTTAATCCATTAATATTAATGACATGTACTTTATTAAATCCATTTCTCTTACCATCTACATTTATTATGCCACCTAATCCAACAATGAAAAATTCAACTCCATCACTAACACTTAACATTTATAACCCATAGAGTATGCATTAGAACAATCAAGAATCTCTTCTAATCCCCATAAATACATGAAATATCACACACATGAACTCTATTAATGTCTATAATTTGATGATTTAATTCATAAGATTAATTAGTATGTCATAAATTGATAGAATGATATATTTGAATTTAGAATTTTACTAGTGTAAAATTTAAATTAAATTAATAGATTTTAGTTCTAATTTATAATTTATGATGCCAAAATTTAATTACAATTACATAAATATATTTATACTTTATTGCATAAACATATATCTAAATTTCACGTGAAAGTGCAAAAATAATAATTAGAAATCGGTCAATTAAATTTAATATTGATTCAATAACAATTTATCCATTAGAATGATTTGAAGAACTCAATCTAAAATTCTAGTTATTTTTACACCTCAAAAGTCCTAATTCTCATCTTTATAGAGATTTCATGTATTTAAGAGTAAAAAATGTTTCAAGAATTATTTCAATAAAATCAAGTAGTTCCTAAAATTAATGTATAGATTGAAAGTAGCTAGGAGAAGGTCCACAAAATAGATGATAATATTAAATATTAAGTATGTTTTAAAGTATGAAATGTAATTAGATATTAATATTTCTTAATATAGTTTTAAATTTAATTAGGTTTGTAATATAAAAAAATTAAACATTCATTTTTTGGAGCTTAAAAATGGTAAAAAATACAATTGCTCATTCTTGACACAAACATTGATGTAATGTGCATTAGTGAAAATAAAACCACCAAAATTGGAGTGTTTATTCTTGCCTAATTAAGATGTTGTTTTGTTGTTGTTTTTTTTTTTTTTTTTTTTTTTTTAATGTAGTTTCTTTTGCAAAAATCACTAACACAAACTTTTGTTAGAAATCATGAAAATTTTAATTCTTGACATAAAAAAATGTCATAAATTTATGAAAATATACCAGTGATGCCTTGGTGAAGGACATACAGGATTGTTCCCAATAAATAAAAACCATGCATGGATAAGGACACATAATTATTCATTATAAATTTATCAGTAGTGCGAATGACTTAAATTATCTAAATATGGCTAGGGAAAATTTTAGTGGCTATTTATAACCAAATGGGTATATGTAGGTTTTTTCAATTTTGAAAATGGCTAATTATATGAAAATATACATAGGTCAAATAACCCCAATTTTATAAAATTTCATAGTTCGAGACATAAATTCACATAGAGATTATACTTGATGCTATTTTGAGACACAGATTTGGCATAGTTATTATACATGCATGGGTCTAATTCTCTAAGAAATTCTACAAGACATGTATACATGTATGGGTATGATGTTATTTCTAGACTATCTTATACATGTCTCATATATCCTGGTGAATTAGACCCATACAAACTATATATTAAAGTCTACCAAAATGTTTGTAGTGTGAGGTGCGGTGTGTACTCAAATTATTCTAAATATTGCATATGATCTTACCCTATGTACTGCACAAAACGAGTCTTGGATCCTCATATTCATATTGTATTTTATTTTAAAATGTTTAAGGTAATAATTATATTTTGGTTGGTATGGCTTTTTAATTGAAATAAAAAAATATTTGAAAGGTCAATATGGTTGTGGCTAAGACATTTTGGCAGACATTAATATATAGTTTATAATTTTAAATTTATGAAAATGTTTTGAATATTTTTTCAATTATGTCATCCTTGGTTTTCATAGTTGTCAAAGAGTATAAATAATAGACTAACTATGCCAAAGAATATTCAAAACATTTTCATTGTTTTAAAATTAAAAACTATATAATAAGGTCTACCAAAATTTCTTAACCATATCCATATTGGCCTTTCATATATTTTTCTATTTCAATTTCAAAATCCTAAACCCTAAACCAAAATATAATTATTATCTTAAGTCAATTATGTTCTAATTGGCCCTACACACACAAACACCTAAGAATTAAACATCAGGGGTTTCATGTATTTGATTATGGCCTATTTAGCATTTTCTTGAAAGTGGCATGAGGATTGTGAAAGAATAATGCAAGGTTTTCTTAGGCTAGTGGTTGTTATATTAGTATGGTTTTAAAGAGGATGGAATGGCTAATTTTTATGTAAAATTATGGTTATATAAGTATTATTTGTATTTTGTATTAGATTGTAAAATTTGATTTATTGTATTTTTAAGATAATAAAAATTATGAAGTATTTAAGCTTAGTTGTATAAAATGCTTATTTTAGCATATTTTATTAGATGTTAGACTAGAATCCAAGTTTAAATGATTTAGGTAGAGATGTTTGGGTTTGTGATGATGATTAGCATAGGGATGCTAATCCCTAATGGAGTAGTTCTCAAGGCAGTCGATTCTTTCATGGTGATTTAACTTTTTGGGGAATAATGGAGTTTTATTCTTATTTTAGTTAAGGGTCTGGATTAATAAATTAGTATAGAAATATATAAAATAAATATAGTCTTGATTTGTCTTTTTCATATTTTCAAAAATAGTAATGCATAAGAAGAAATATAACTTAGCTTGAAACTAGACTGAGATGGATGAAATAAAGGTTAGAACTAGTTGTGTAGGGCTAGGATAGTGTCATGAATCTAAATCTAGATTTTGGTTGGTGAAAGGATAGGAGCATCAAAAACATGACACTTTGGGGTTTGGCATTGTTGTCCACTCCTTTCATTATTTTCCAAACTACTTACAGAGACCTAAACTTTCTAGGTTCTTTAAGATGTTCCTGTATGAGCCTACCTATGAAATCTTGAGTGTTGAATGTCAATGAAGCTCACTATAGAGATGATTAAATATTCAAACCCTAAACCTCCATCATGATTGATAAAATAGGATTTGAATCACTTGAGAAAAGGAGGGGGTTAGTGTGTGTAAGATGCATTTTATGTGTGATCCACACCTTTTGTGTGGGCATGCTGCCTACATACCAATACTCTGAAGAGGGATCAAGCCATGTGTAGTTATCCCACCTAATGTGCTTTGTAAAATAGTGTGATTCAGATGAAATAATGCTAAATTAAGAGTGTTTAAAGTGGCTAGGGACTGGTATGAGAGCTTGAATATGTTTTTAGCTATGTTGGGTGACTATATGCAGAGAATAGAGAAAATTTTCTTAGTAGTTTACTTGTATTCTTGCTTGCTTTGTACGATTTTTCACTTCTAGTTATAAATGACCTTTGAATGGGCTTTTACAGGGAACTATTGTTAATGGGTTAGATGTATTCATGCTAGGTTGACATGATGAAGGATAATAATCAGATGAAAATGATCATTTTTTTCAAAGTGTAAATGGATAGGAGTGCCAAAAATAGGATACCCTAGGGTTCAACACTAAGTCTAGGTATGGTGCTCCTTTCCTATAGGTTTGAGACCTAGAGGGATAGGATTGTCCTAAGAAATAGAGTCTGGCTGAGCTAGAATCAAGGTTCAAAAAGTTTTGAATGATTGGAAATGAGCAAAAAGGTGTCTAGAAGGGTCACAAGAGAATGCAAAAAGGAGTTATGTATAGGGTCTCATAATCCACACTTAAACTACCAATTTGGATATTTTATATGACTAAATTTCCACCCCTTTATTCTAGTGATGTAATAAAGCAAAATAATAGGATAAAAGAAAAGTAGAAAACATACCTAAACCTACCTATAAGGGGTGAAGTCTATGAAGATGTGTGATGTTGAGTGATTTTGAGTAATGATGGGTATGTGATGAGTAATATTAGGTATGTGTTGTACCAAAAGTAATATCATGAACAAAGTTGAGTGCTCAATTCCTTGAGAGTGGCTCAAGAATACAAATTTTGTCCCTTTGGCTCCATCATCGCCCACTAAGTGAAGATATGTAATCTTACATGTGTTAATCAATGTTTGGACTATGCGTCCAATCCCTCTGATTAGGTGGCTCAAGAATACAAAAGCTTGCTAATCCTTTGGCTCCATCATTTCCCACCAAGTGAAGCTATAAACTGATATCAAGATGAATGAGTGTCATATGAGATGGCTCTTGAAGCCCATAAATGCCCTTAAATTTGGCAATGTGGTGTGGATAATTGAATGTGTTGAGAACTATGTCAATCTTGCTCACTTTGAAAGGTGGAGATTAGGCTTGTATGAAAGCGACTCTAAAATGATTCCAACCACCTATAGATGGAATAAGGCATACAACTACTAAGAATACATGGGTCATGCAATAAACTAAAATGAAAAGAAAGCAAATGTGCCACACACATTGCCCCCATTCACTGGTGTCTATAACATGGCTTTTGATTTAGAAGTTATACCAACTACCCAGTCTAAAATTAGAAGCAAGAGCCATCATGCCACGTATGATGCCCCCTCTATCTAGATTATTTAAGTAAACTATATTGAAACTACCCAATCTAAACTGAACTGTAGTTGACAAAACTATAATTGAACTTACCTTTCTATCTATTTTTGGAAAATCTAGGTTTTTTTTATTTGGATAGGATTGCTAAAAATAGGACACTTTGTTGTTTGGTGTTGTATTCCAAGTATGGTGCTCTTGACCTTTGTTGTTTGTGATCATTGTTATATGTTTGTCACTATTGTATTAGTCTATTATACCTAGTTTGGGTTCTGGTTATTGTTCTGAGTGTTATGAAAATTGGTTTTTTTACTAGTTGAAGACTCTGATCTCTGTGACAAAATCCCTATTTTTTGTCCCCTCTTCTAATGGTAGGAATGAAGACCCTATAATGACTACCCTCAAAAGAAAGAGCCTACAAGTGTGTTATGTTATGAAATATGTGATACAACAATGATAATAAAAAAATATGTCTCAAGATATAGCATAAATTATATTGGATATTGTTAGATTAACAAGGGTATGCCTAGATAGATTTAATAATGTAATAGCATGTGTAGTATACTAAACTAAAACTGGAAATCTAGTTAGTTATTAGTTGTTAAGCAGGGATGGAGCATGATGTCCATCATGGCATTCAAGAAAGCAAGATAATGCATGATGTTGGAATTGCAAAAAATTAAGAAGCAAACAAGAAAATAAGCACACATGATAAGAAGCAAGAAACATACAAGAGTGGTCAAGGGGGCAAGCAAACAAGGGACATGGGCACATGTCACTCAAACTAGGAAAGAAAGCATACAAGGCATGTTCAAATGCCCACATACACATAGAATTTAAAATAATTAAGGTTGGTGATGAGCCCCCTAAATGTTCTATTGTTGTCCCCATCTATTGTACTCATCTTGCTTATTAACCATGATTTTGAACACTTTCCTATAAGTTTCTTTATGCATTTAGCCATATAACATTATGTTTTAAAACTATTTGAAATAGTTAGAATTATGTATTGAAATTAAATATATGATGGTTATCTATTGCTTTAAGATGATTTTTATATAAATGTGTATTAAATATGTTTTGGAGAAATATGTATATAGCACGGAGCATCCTGTAGCAGGGGAATCTCACTACACAGACCATCCTATAGCCACTATATAACCAAAGCTACAGATGAATATATTTTGATTATCTTTCAACCAACTCTCATAAATGACTCTAACCTCCATGGAGCTCAATAAAGAAGTGGTTGAAGAATAAAACAACCTTGTTTGTATTATATAAATATTTTAGAATTCCCATGAATGATGACTATAGTGAAAGAACTAATTTTGGTTATCCTAAATTGAATGTTTCTTAGAATATGTGTGTGTGTGTGTGTGTGTGTGTGTGTGTGTGTGTGTATTATTATCATATAGATATTAATTATATATTATCATAGGTACATTTTGTCAAGCAACATTTATTGTAACTTCTTGCAGCAATTCATTGCTATAGTTTTGATTAATATGAACAAGCATTTCTGAGTTCAATTTAAGTTTTGTGAGAGGAATGATTGAATTTGAAATATGGAAGGAGG
The DNA here is from genome assembly GCA_037957365.1 of Torreya grandis. NCBI lineage: Eukaryota > Viridiplantae > Streptophyta > Pinopsida > Cupressales > Taxaceae > Torreya > Torreya grandis. The sequence goes on along the minus strand of JARHVA010001532.1, from coordinate 962,715 downwards.
AAGGTCCACTTTGGAAGTCTTAAAACAACAATCTAACCCATTTTAATAAACTAATTATGTTATTTATTTAATTTCTTTATGCATTATGTGATTTGATTTGGAATGGTGTGATTTACATTCTTGCTTAGATTTGTTTAAGGAAGATTATAATGCATAAAAAATTATTTCACAATATTTTTCTCATGTTTTATTTCAAGCATTTCATTTACTGCACTTCAACATCTTAGATACAATTAGTAGAATGTCAAATTAGAGATTGAGTGTGTATATATAATGATGTCATCCTATAAAGTCTACATCTTCAAGCTGGCATCTAAATAAGGTAGAAGGTACAAGTCCATTATGACTCTCCTTGTCCATTTTGGTCAAGAGAAGTATACTTGATTATGAATCAATTGTTAATCATTTTTGGCACCATTACCAGGGAAGGGTGTCACACACTTATAATATTCAATCTTGATAGCAATTGTTTTTGGATGTTTATTGTTTTTATTTCCAAATTTTGGTATTATTTAGATTAAATATTTCCTTCTTTCCTAGTTTAAATTTCTATTTTTGAAAGTAGGATTATGAAAATTTCAAAAATCCCCATATTACTGACCTTGTGTAGGCAGGGTGGGCAAAAAAGGTTACAAAATGTGGTTAACATATGCAAAGTGAAGGGGACTATATAGGAATATTTTTCCCTAAATCATCAAATGGTACTGCAAGATCAGATATTCATCCTGCAACAACTAAGGACTGTGAATGAATTCCTAAACATCACTCACAGTTGTCAATAGAAGAGGTAGAGAAGGAAGAATTTTTGGCTAGACTGGTAGCACAACCTGGAGACCTTGAAGAGGTTTATACCCCTAGAAGATACCCATATGTACCACCTCTAATAATTCCTACCTTATCACCTCATACTCAGGAATCTAAAATTTGGTTCCCTCTGTCACCTAAATTTCTTACTAAGGAGGCATTCAAAGCTATTATTGCCCCTAGAAGAAACATCAGTTCAATAGAATCATCCAATTTAGAGAGAATTTTTATGGAGACACTAGTTGAATCTTTTGAAACCTCCATATCATCCCCATTGTATAGGAATCCATATATTCTTGAGGAAAAAAATAAAGCCTCCATCTTTTACACCCTAAGAAATAAAATAATTGATAGGAATTTTGAGCATTGGATTGCAACAACCTCCCATCTACCAACATAATGAGTATTCATGATGGATCATTAGGAAGAAAACACTACCAATGAGTTTTATAATTTAAAATTTCCTATCCTTACTCCTAATGGAAATTCATCCATGAATAATATCCCTCATTGTACCCTCCCTACCTTTAGAGGAAAAGCGTATGAGGATCTAGATACATTTATTTTTGAGTTCAACTTATTATGTCACAGCTATGATTATAATCAAGACGCTCAGAAACTCATTCTATCTACAAAAAAATCAAAGATGCAGCACTTAGATGTTTCATGGGACTTGGAAAGGATGCCATTTCTACTTGGGAAGAAATGAAGGAGAAGTTTCTAATGAAATACCAAGACTATTTTAGGGGAAAAAACTACAGGAGAGATGGCATTTTTCTAATGACACAAGTTGATGATGAGTCATTGGAAGAATATATGGAAAGATTTTTATTCATCTTTAAAAAATCCAAAAAAACTATAATGGATAACGAATCAGTCAAGATGATATTCTTGAAAGGAATTTGAGGTGATTGTCTAGAGGTACTAGATCTAATGTCTAGTGGTGATGTTTCTACACTGCCTTTTGATGAACTAATAATTTTATTTATAAATTACTCTAGATCAACTATGAACAAAAGTAGGGGCATAACCCTTCATGCAACATTTGCTACTGGACCATCTAAAGGTAAAGTTAGTAACCTGCTCTAGGACATGAAGTAGGAAATCATCAGTCATCTAGCTACTCAGCTTGATACATTACATACATGGAGGAAGAAAATAGAAATTAAGAAAGCCTTAGCCACCTATTGCCCTAAATGCATAAATAAGAAGGTAGATTTCACATGTCATTCCATGAAAGCTTGGTAGTTAGTATAACTGAGGGGAATCCTACAATAGTGGAAATGTATGTCATAGGAGAAGATGAGAATCAGGTGTTTTTTATGGTTCAATAGAAACCATGGGTAAAAAGATCAGGTATGGCATCAAACTCTATGTTTGAAAATTCTCAATTTTCACATAATCCTCAGTATGGTTCTTAGATGAATATACCCAATTAAAACTAGTCCCAAACAAATTGGAAGCTACCCCAAAATTATTTATGGATGTAATAAAATGGAAAATAACCTCAGCCAGGGTAATTCCAAAACTAGCAATGGTTATATCCCTCTAATCCATGTCAACAATAATGAAGAGGTAATCAAGGCTTCTTAAAGAAAAAGCAATAACCACAACAACAATAGGAAATAATTCTAAACACTTAGAAACCTATTTGAACCACTCAATTTCCCACTCAACCCATCCCTAATCCTACCAATAAGTTGGTTCAATTGACACAATCCACTAAAATAATACAATATCTAACATACACCTTGGTTATTAATCAAGTTCAACTTCACTTAGATCATGTTATTCCACAACCCACCTCACCTATAATCATAAAACACTTTAAACCAGCTCCACTCCATACTAATCGACAACCAACCATCTCCAATCGTGAGCCAAGTCCATTTGAAAATAAAAAAGAAATTGACAATCCTCCTTTTTTATATACATTGAATATATCACATCTTGAACCAGAGATTGAATTCAATATTTTAGGATAACTCTATAATGTGTGCATCAAAATCCCACTCTTTCAATAAATAAAGGATGTGCATATCTATAATAAACTTTTTAGAGACCTATGTTTGAAAAAACTAGGAAGAAATAAGGATCTTAAAATAGTCAGTCATTGGCCAACTAGCAGATATCATGTTGGGAAATATAGTTCACCCAAAATATTTTGATTTGAGGAGTCCTATAGTTAATTTTAACATCCAAGACCAACTCATTTCTATTACATTAATTTAATTGGGTGCATCCATCAACATGATGACCATGGAGACCATGAAACAACTAAAACTTACCACTCTCCATCCAACACCCACCATCCTCCAGATGGCTGACAGATCAACTATTAAACCTAAAGGGATTTTTGAGGACCTTATTATCAATGTGGATTCTTGGTAATATCCAACAAATTTTATTATCCTATAATTAAAGAGAAACTTGGGGGGTTATCCTCTCATCCTTGACCACCCATGGTTGGCCATCACTGATGCTTTTATTGACTGTAGGTTAGAAAAAATATTAATTTCCAATGTAAATGACACCAAGAAAGTGGTTTGGTATCCACTAGCTCAACCTTCATAGAATGATGGTCTAACCCCTTAGATTGATGACTTTGAAGAAGTTGTCTCCTTGCAGACTCTCTAAAAATTTGACCAGAGTCCAGATCTATAGGCCCAAAAAGAGGACACTATCCTTATCGATATCCTACAAAACACCTATTGACAAGATCCTATAGCCACCAACCTATTTCAATGTACACCATGCCCACTTTATAATACATTTATTGAGAATGATTTTTTTAAAACCATAAGAGACATTTGGACATTTTATAAATTACGTCCCCATTAATGAAATTATGCTCCTTTAATCACTAATATAGAGACCTTGATTTATTTAACAAATTAGACATCATGCCAAACAAATATCTCAACATCAGCACTTCCTTAACACCCCAACAAGAAAGTCAGTTACTTACATTGTTGATAAGACACACAATAGCATTTTCCTAGGATTACCATGACATGAGAAGAATACCCCCATATTTATGCAAGCATCACATTTACATTAAATAGGAATGCAAACCTATTTGCCAACCCAAATGATGAATGAATCTTGTAGTCAAAGACATTGTCAAAATTGAGTTATAAAAGCTCTTAGATGTAGGATTTTTTATCCTATTTTTGATATTCAGTGGGTCTCTCCCCTGGTCATTATCCCCAATAAAGGGGGAAAATGGCATATTTATGTTGACTACCAAGAGTTGAATGCTACTACCAAGAAGGATCACTTTCCCCTTCCATTTATTGATCAAGTGTTGGATACATTAGCAGGGAAGAATTACTTTTCCTTTCTAGATATCTATAGTGGTTATAATCAAATATGAATTGTTCCATAAGACCAAGACAAAACCACTTTTACTTGCCCTTAGTGAACCTATGCCTATCTCATCTTGCTCTTTAGTCTTTGTAACACCCCAACTACTTTTCAAAGGGCTGTGTTGAGCATATTTTCTTATCTCTCCCATGACTATGTTTAAATTTACATGGATGATTTCACTATCTATGGGTAGACATTCAAAGAAATGTTGACCAACCTAGAGAAATATCTTCAATGTTGTCAGGACTATCAATTATCTCTGAGCAATGAAAAGTGTTACATGCTTATGACTGAAGGGATTGTGTTGGGACATCACATATCCTTTAATAAAATTCAAGTTGACCTAACAAAGAGAAGTATTATTAAAGATATACCCACAACAAATAATAAAAAAGATGTTAGAAGTTTCTTAGGACATTTTGGTTATTATAGACGATTCATCAAAGATTTTAGTGAAATTGCCACCCTATTATTTGGATTGTTTGCTAAGGATGATGAATTTACATGGACTAATGATTTTCAAACTACCTTTCAAAAACTCAAATATCTTCTCATAACAAATCCTATTCTAAGAGGGCCTAACTAGAAGAAGCCTTTTCACATTCATACAGATGTATCTAACACCACTTTAGGAGTTATCCTTGGCCAAAAAGATGAATCTCTAAGTTATGTATTCTATTTTATCAACAAAAATCTTCAATGGGTAGAACTTAAATGCACTGTAATAGAGAAGGAATTTCTTGTCATCATCTATGCCATCAACAAATTTCAACACAAGATTATAGGTTACCAAGTATTCATCCACACCGATCATTCAATAATAAGGTATTTAATGAACAAACTTATTATAACATGAAAGATAATTCAATAGTTACTTTTGCTATAGGAGTTTGATATTACCATTATAGACAAACTTGGTAAGGATAATGTAGTAATAAAATTCTATCTCAATTGCAAAATGATGAACATGATCTTATTATCGATGATTTTTTTTATGAATATTTATTTGTTGTAGTAATTCAATCTCTTTGGTTCAGAGATTTTGCTAACTATCTTGTTGTAGGATCACTACCAAAAAATTTATCACCTAGGGACAAACAACACCTAATCCAAAAAAGTAGACATTATTTATGTATTAAAGGATATCTCTTTATCACTGGACTAGATTCAGTTATGAGAAGATGTATCTAAGAAGATGAAGCTTATGACATTCTCAAAGCCTACCATGATGAACCCGATGGGGTCATTTTACTTCCAAATAAACTACAATAAAAGTACTCACTATCAAATATTCTTAGCCTTATTTTCATAAGGATTCCATGATGTATACCCATAGATATGATCAATGCCAGTGTATGGGAAAACCCACTCACTTTGATGAAATGGCATTATAGCCACAACTGGTTTTGGAATCATTTGAAAAATGAAGACTAGATTTTGTAGATCTCATTGGTCCTAAATCCAACAATAAGGAGTACATACTAGTGTGCACTAATTATGTCATTAAATTTTTGAAGGTCAAAGCCTTAACCCATGCTTGAGATGAAAAGGTAGTTGAGTTCCTATATGAAGAAATCTTCACCTACTATGCAGTTCCAAGAGATATTATCCTAGACCAAGGCCCATAATTCATATTAGACCTCACAACCACCTTGGTCATAGAATATGAAATCAAACATAATAAATCTACCCCCTACCATCCTCAGTCAAATGGTCAGGTAGAAGTGACAAATCTAGAACTGGAAAATATCCTTACTAAAACTATCAACCTGTATAGAAAAGATTGGTCAACTCATCTCCTAGAAGTATTTCAAGCTTACAGAATCACCTGGAAAACCACAACTTGTCTCACTCCATATGAGCTAGTTTATGGTAATAATCCTATTATAACTATTTAGTTTGAACATAAGACATTAAGTAAAACACTTGATTTGAGTTTGGATCTTTCCCAAGCTCAATAAGACAGGATCATGCATTGAATGCACTTGATGAACTAAGAAAGAAATCACTTCATCATAAGGAAATATTGCAAAGAAAACATGTGGGAAAACATAATAGGAACATCAAGACTAAGAATTTCTAACTAGGAGACTAGGCACTCCTTTTTTACTTTAAATATAAGGATCATAAAGGAAATCTATAGTATAGATGGCTTGAACCTTATGAGATTGATCAAGTTTTTTATAATGGAGCTATAAAGCTCATAGCCATTGACTCTATTCAATTTTGACTACTTTTTAATATCCGTAGACTCAGGCTATATAAGAAACCATTTTCCAAGTAAAATCTCACTCACCAAATTCCTGAAGAACAACATCCATCTTTTCTTCATGAATCAAATCAACATGTTCCTACAACTGAAGGGTATTTCTATCAACTCTTCTCTTATATTTTCCAAGAGTAATAAAGCTTCTTGTAGCTAAGAAAAATTCATTCAAAATGGCTTGGTTTAGGCTGAATAAAATCCTACCTTCTAGATTCTTGTGATTCTAGTTGAGTTTAGACTAGAAAATCTAAAAAAAATAGAAAATTTAGCAATGAAAACCTTTGAGCATTGATGATGGATGTTGTCTCAGAAAAAAGGTCGCTGACTAATTGACATTCATAAAAAATAGAAAATTTGAAAAAGAGAAAAGGTACTACAATAGTAAAACTTTTTTTCATCTTTTTTTGTGTATAAATTCATTCCCTTGGAGTAGGAATACATCTACCTTCTTGCTACAAGATGAAAAAATTGATGTTGCAGGATAAACCTTGCTACTACAGGATAAAATTCAATACTACAAGAAACATATTTTTTTATAGAATGTATTCCTATATTCCATCCTACAGCAAGCATTTACTCAAGTCAAATGATAGCATACATCACAACCACCACTTTGAATCATCATTTGCACATTTATGAAAGGTATTTATATAAGTAACATGGTAACTATTCTATATTTATTTCCTCTCATACATTTTAATTATTTCTAAATATGATAAGATTTAATGCTATTAATTCACTACCATAGCCTCTCCTTATCATTCCCACTTACCATCTCTTTAACTAATTAATGTGACCATTGACACACTACTGCTACCACCCCTTACTTTTACAACAAGTTTTTTGTGCATGTTGGTTTCATCCCTTGAGGACAAGTGACAGTTTAATTTAGGGGAGGATATTTCATATTAATTCAAATGGATTATTTTACTCCTAAAGTGATAGTCACAAATCATTCCACTATAGCCCAAAACCCTTATTGCAAGCACCCAAACCTACAACTCACATTTCATCTCACAATATGGGAAAATATTTACTAAAACATGAATCACCTGATATCACCCTTTTAAGCAATAGCCCAAAAATCTTGGCCCTATTTAAGCATATAAGATGAGTTTAGTATTTTGAGAAAATACAAGCCTTGGATGAAGGAATTGTAGAATAAATTTTTATTACATTGCATAATAGTTTGGCAACAATGAAGGGGATGGAAATAAACCTGAAAAAAACCACCATTAGAAGATTACTAGGACTACCAAGAATAGGGGAGGAATGACAAGGCAAATTTGATGTTAAGTCTGAGAGATGAAAATTCATCAGAGGAAATGAATGGTTGAAAACTTCAAAATAGGGCACTACAAGGTTATCTCTACTAGGAAGATGGGCTAAGGCTGCTAAGTTTATCTCTATATATTTCATTTTTAAAGGGAGGTATTCTATGTTGCATGGCCTACACTTCAAGATAATGAATCATTTGCAACATGGAATAAAGATAAACATTCCAAAATTCTTGCTGCATATGATCACAAAAATATCAAAAATATTTCAAAAAGGTAATTTCAAAGCTCTTTCCAATCATTGCTTAATCTAGTTGATTGTTTAAGACTATTTTCAAAGAACTGAACCCAACATTAGCTGGGAAGAATTTTTCCAAGAGTTAAGAAATGCAAAAAGTGATATAGAAGGAAATGAAATAGAAGAGAAATTAGAGGTTTAAGAAAAAAGATCAGAAGAATCCCTTCCTACAGATCCATAAGAACCTACAACAAAAAACCTTCCTACATCCATAAAACAACCTGTGTAAGAAGGTCTTCCTATAGTAACACAAGAACCTATAGCAAGGATTGAATAAGGGACTTCCATAGGTAGGGAATATAGAAGGAAAAATAAGAAGCTCATTCTCTGACCTGATTTAGATGAGTCTAAGGAGGAACTTCCATCTTCTCCTAAATAGGACAATGTAACCTCTATTCCACATAGATCTCAAAAATTGAGAAGAAAAATGAGAATTAAACCTTCTTCTATTATTGAAATAAATGAAGAATTTAGAGAAGAATAGACCGCTAGTAGTAATGAATCTCTGAGACTAAAACAAATAGGGAAGAATGTTCTCTAGAATTCAATCAAGAAGCAGAACAACAAGAGCATAATTTTACAGAATTACATGAGGAACAAATTCAGGAAGAAGTGGAACAAGTTAAACATAGTTTTAAATAATTTCATGAGGAACCCATGCAAGAAAGAGCTGAACAATTGGAGCAACCTACTATACAAATGTAATTTTCCACTCTTGAGTAAGCCCTACAAGAAACTGAGAAACTAAGGAAGTATCTACAAGATCAATATGGTGGAGGAATGAAAGCATTTGTTGCTATATCTTGTCATCTATAGCCCTCTATCAATTACCATCCTAAATTGAACATTCCATAACCTTCTATAGAGGTAAATAAAAAATAAGAATGTAAATATTCCTAAGAAGTCAGGTATCACTCCTCATTTACAATATCTTCTAGATTGTTGAATTGGATGGATAGTCAGTCTAAAATTCTAAAGGAATTAAGAAAAGAAGATAAGAAATTGAAATAAGAGAATAAGTTGAAAGAAGAGATCATCACCAAACTGAAATAGAAAATTGAAGATATGACTAGTCTTACCCAATAACTCCTAGACTGTAGAGCTCCTACCAGAGTATATTCAGTATACCTTGAAGAATAATGGCACAAGTTTAGATTTATGAGAATTTATTATGATATGACCCATGAAGTTATTGATCCCTTTTCCTTAATTTGTATCTATAAAGTAAGTTCATGGGAAGAACAATTGTAATTGTGTGAGTTCTACCTTCACAATTATGATGTTTTGTATGATAGAAAGTGGAACCCTAATATATATGTTGGAGATGTATAACTATAGGTGTTTTTATCATATTTGTTGAATGAACAAATAAGAGGAAGAGAAGTAGATAAATATAATTAGAAGGAAAATGAAAGCTAGCTACTCATCATAAGGGAGTCAATGGCACTTGATGTTATTTTAACAGAATGGGATAATATCATGTTGAAGATAGAAGTTAGAGCCTAGTTTGGTAATAATTATGATAAGCTCCAAGATTTTTATTTAGTACTAAGAAGTTTTTATGGTCTTGATACAAGATAATAATGTACTGAATGATGGAATGAGATCACCTCAGCACTAATAAAGTGGGATCCCTGTTCCCCTTTTAACATGAAAGCAACATTTGATAGGATCACCAAATATATTCTTCTTATAAATGAAATGGGATCCCAATTGCTGAACCTAATGTTCCATCCACTCCTAGTTTTGGTATCTTATTCTAGATTGGTAGGATAAATCCCCAATGGATGAAGCTAGAAAATTCAAAATTTGGCAACTATTTGAATAGAGTCACAGATTTTATGCTCACCTTGTCAGTGGTGTTATAGATCCTGTGGATTTTAGAATTCTTTGTGAAATTAGAATGAACAAGTTTCCTACTCAAGGTCAAGCAAGATCTTAAGTTAGAGGATGTGATGAGCCCCATAAATTTCATATTCTTGTCCCCATATATTGTACTCATCTTGCTTGTTAACCCTTCTTTTGAATACTTTCCTATAAGTTTCCTTTTGTATTTAGCCATATAGTATTATGTTTTCAAACTCTTTGAAATAGTTATAATCATGGATTAGAATTAAATATATGATGGTTGTCTATTAATTTTGGATGACTTTTATATAAATGTTTTTTAAAAATGTTTTGAAGAAATAAGTATATAACACAGAGCATCCTGTAGTAAGGGAATCTCACTACACAGACCATCTTGCAGCCATTACATAACCAAAGTTGTGGATGAATAGATTTTGATTCTCTTTCAACTAACTCATAGAAATGATTCTAACCTCCATGGATCTCAATAAGGAAGTGGTTGAAGAAAAAAATAACCTAGTTTGTCCTGTAATAATATTGTAGAATTCACATGAATGATGAATTTAGCAAAGGAACTAATTTCGATTATCCTAAATCAAATGTTGCTAAAAAAAGCATATATATATATATATATATATATATATATAATCTCTTCTATAGTATATATATGTAGTAGTAGAGCTAAGATATAAGAGATGTTGATTAGAGATTATCATAGGTACATTTTGCCAAGCAACAATTATTTTAACTTTTTATAGCAATTCATTATTATAGTTTTGATTAATATGAACACGCATTTCTGATTTCAATTAAGTGTTGTGAGAGGAAGAATTGGAGCTGAAAGATGGAAGGAAGAAGGGCCCCCTTTGCAAGCCTTACAAAAACAATCTATATTCATACTAAAATGTAATTTGTACAACTTGAGCATGACTAGTGATACCCAAACCATAGGTCTCTCCTACTCACTTACACAACCCACTTAGGCATGTTTTCACTATTTACCAGTCATTCAAAACCTTCTAGATTCAGTCCCTACTATCCCAGACTCCTCTCCCAGGCATAGATCTATCCCCTAGGGTCTTCTTCCCCTTAGGCAATAGTGCCATAGGTTGGACTACAGCACTGAAACCCACCATGTCCACTTTTTAGCAGTATTGTCCAAGTCCACAATAACCTCAAATGGTCAAATTTTCCTAAATCCTTATCTTTTCCCTTTCGAACCTAATGCATGTTCATCTAACCTAGGATCACTAGTTTTCCTATAAAAACCCAGTCAAAGAACATTTAGAAGGGTTGCCAATCATTCAAAGGGACAAGCTAGACATATACTAAAGCACACTCAAGTAAATCTTCTTATTCTCTACATACAACCAACCATTATTATTTCTAGCCTATCCAAGCTCCTGCACAAGTCATCAGTCATCTCAAGATTGCCCAAATTTGCATACACTTTAATTAAATACATAGTATTACACAATACACATTCAAATTAGGAGAACTACATTAGCCATGATCCCTCTTCAGAGTATTGGTATGTAGGAAGTGTGTCCACACATGGGGTGTGATCGCATGTTTAATGTAGATTACATACTAACTCCTTTTTCCATTTGGATTCAAGATCAACTATCAAGCATGAAGAATAACTAGGATACTTGAAGATAAAATCAATTACACACTAAGATTAATGAACAACCAAGACTCAATATTTTAGGCATAGGGTCTCTTAGAGAAGACAGACATAATTGAGAAAGCTCAAAATGTTCAAACACTAAGGACTACAGTGTTAAAACTTGGACTACAGTGTTGGGCATCCAAGTGTCCCATTTTTAGTGCTCCTATCCAGGTAGAAAACAAAATTTTGGATCCTATTTCTAACAGTCTACCTAGCTAGATCGACAATTTGTAACCTCTGTCTCCTTTATCTCAGCCCAGAATCAGCTAAGTTTTACTCTCTATCCCCTTGTTTGCTATTTTTAAAAATAAATTAAACACTTCTAGATTCAATAAATTAGTAGGTTATTTAAGGCACATTTATTTATAGATTTTCCTCTTAATCTAGACCCCTTTACTATTTAAGAAATTAAACCTTATAATTTCCCAAATTTAGTAAAACATTTGGTGAACTTGACTTCAAATTTTTGTAAAAAAACCCTAGAAACCCTAAGGCTAATTATTTTTGAATTTTTGAAATATTTTTTTGATTTTCCTAAATTTAAAAATAATAAAATATACATTAATTGAAATATTTTCATTAATTCACTAAACCCCTAGCTTGCACATACTAGGCCATATTTGCATACAAACACTTTCAAACCATTAGAAAAAATATATTGCTAATTTTAGAAATATTTTCAAAATTTTCCTAAATTTTCAAGCTCAATTCTACAAATTTATTGTAATTTTTTTAAATTATTACATTAATTTTTTTAAAAATCATTTCAAATCCCTAGTTGCATCAACTAAATCCCAATAATTTTCAAGTAATATTCCACTTATTTTCTACAAATTTTGATTAATTATTAAAATAAAAAAAATCACTTCAAATTTAAAAAATTCATAGTAATTCCATAAAATTAATTGTCTCAAAACCCTAGTTCTATCTACTAGGTTCCATTCAAGCAAGAAATTTCTCATAATTTTTTGATTTTATCTTGTATATTTAGCTCAAAAAATCAATTTCAAATTCAAAAGTTCATAGTATTTTGTAAATAATATTTCTAAAAAATCCCTAGTTACATACACTAGGTCCTATTACTTCTTGAGGTATCACCTTACACCGATAGCTAAATTACAAAAATAATGCTCACTTATTTACACATGCTTATTACATTTCTTACAACTAATAAAGAAATAATAATGGACCCTATCATGTACATGAATGATGAAGTCTATCATATGTTAGTACAAAGTTTCATTTTTTGCTATGCATGTGTAATTTTTAGAGTATGGAATGATATCTAGCAAACTATCTTTGCATATATTAAGACACCTCTTGTCCCACCTCCCTTGAAACCCATCTTCCATGCTGACTACTATTACATGGTTGATTTCATGATCCCATAGGTTACTACCCATTTCCAGATATCCCAGCTAGCACATTTCATCCCTCCACCTCCTCACCCTGTCGATTATCTATGCTCTCCTCTCGCACACACTAATAATCCTACACAGATAATGGATAATGTGGTTAGACCTATTACTTGATGTGTTTTTATCCCTCCTCTACCCACCCAGGTACCTCACAACCCACATGTTCCATCTTGTCCCTAACCTGAGCCTCTTACACAAATAGATTCAAATAAGGCATATGATTTTATGGATCAGTTTCACAATACTCTAGTAAAAATTTCAATGTTATAATTACTCCAAAAAGCTAATGTGTTTAAGTACATCCTCTATCAAGTACTCACTTAAAATTCCATGCCAGCTAACTCTGTGCCTTCTTATTTTGCATTTTATTCTTCATTATGTGCATAATAGTCATCATTATTCCATGCATTATCAAAATCAAAATTTTGTTCATTCGATATGGGAGCAGTAGAAGTATCACTTCATATTCACTCTCATTTCCATATTAATTTGCATGTTCACTATCACACTCATTATCACTTTCATTATCAATAGGGAGAGAGGTAAGAGAAGATGTTAATTCTTTTCTAATATGTAACAAATTATCATGTGAAATTGGAATACTATATGCATCTATGTTATCCATGAATGGAGTGTATGCATTATTTTCATTTGGAATATGAGAAGTAAGAGTAATTGAGTTACCTTTTAGACATTTTTTTGTCATTGTTTGAGATGAGAAAGTAGAGTTAAGAACATGAGATGGATCATTTGAACTATGCATTGGAATTTTAATTATATTGTGTTTATATTGTTGTAATTTGAACATAGAAGTAACAAAAGAGAGAGAGAGATTAGGTTCAAATGGAAGAAAATTATCACCAATGAGAGGTTCACTTGAAAATGCATGACTAATTTGTACATTTGATGTATTTTTCATAGGAGAATGACGTGAAAAGTAACTTTCCCATTTATCAAAATTATTTTCTTTAGAAGAGGGAAGAAAAGAGACAGGTTTAAGAGAAGAAGGTGCATCTACTTTTTCTTCATATCACTTTCATGTGCATTATCATAATCCTCATTACAAAAATAGTAATTGTATTCAATGTAAATGAAATCATTTTCTGCATTTTTGGCTAATGTGCAATTTTTCAAATTTGTTCATTAATTATCATAATTATGAGAAAAATTTAGAAATTTATCTATGGGGTGAGAGGGAAGAAGTGCCTTAGTGGCCATTTTATTGCTTTCACCAAAGATAATATGGAAAACTAATATTAAGAAAATAAATGCAAAAATAACTAATAACATAGATATTTTGAAATTATTTTCAACACTCTAAACAATTTTCAAAAATTCCAAAATTTTTATCTAAAAATTGTAAGGGAGGAAGGCTTGGGGTTTGAGGACCTAGTTTGAAAATTTAGGATTTTGGATTGGAGTTTTATAATTTTTAAATTATGGTAATAATTTGAATTCTAAAATAAATTTAAATACAACAAATGTCTAAAAATTTATATAAAAATCAGAATTTTGAAATTGAATTTTTTTGCACAAAAGTTTGAAGGAAAACCCTAGGGGTACATAGGGTTTGAGATTTGTTCAAAGTAAGTTGGTTTCACTAAATGATTTAATTTTTTTTAGAATAATAGATTTTTATTCATATTTTAATTAAAGTTTTAGATTAATAAATTAGTATATAAATATAGAAAATAAATATAGTCTTGATTTGTCTTTTTTACCTTTCTAAAAATAGTAATGCATGAGAAAAAATATAACTTAGCTTGAAACTAGACTAAGATGGATGAAACAAAGGCTAGAACTAGTTGTGAAAGATTGAGATAGTATCATGAATATTAATCTATATTTTGTTTAGTGAAAGGATAGGAGCACTAAAAATAGGACACTTTAGGTTCTAGCGTTGTTGTTTACTCCTGTCGTTATTATCCAAACGGGTCATAAAGACCTAAAAAAATAATATTTTTTTCACTATTATTGTATGAGCTTACCTATGAAATCTTGAGTGTTGAATGTTGATGGAGCTCACTATAAATATGATTTAATATTCAAACCCTAACCATCCATCATGCTTGATAAAATAGGATTTGAATCACTTGAGAAAAGGAGGGGCTTAGTGTGTGTAAGATGCACTAAACATGTGATCCACACCCCTTGTATGGGCATGTTGCCTACATACCAATACTCCAAAGAGGGATCAAGCCATATGTATTTCTCCCACCTAATTTGCTTTTTGAAATAGTGTCATGTAGATGCAATAATTCCAAATTTAGAGTGTTTGAGGTGGCTAAGGACTGGTATAAGAGCTTGAATATGTTTGTAGCTATGTTGGGTGACTGTATGTTGAGAATAGGGAAATTTGCCTTAGTAGTTTGCTTGTATTATTACTTGCTTTGTAATATTTGTCACCTCCCTTTGTAAATGGCCATTAGATGGAATTTTATAGGTAATTATTGGTCATGTGTTAGATGTATTCGTGCTAGGCTGACATGATGAAGGATAGGAATCAGATGAAAATTATAATTTTGAGTCAAAGTTCAAATGGATAAGAGCACTAAAAATGGGACACCCTAGGGTTTGGTGTTATAATCTAGGTATAGATCTCCTATCATATAGGTTTAAGACCTAAGGGGATATGATTGGCCTAGAAAATAGATTCTAGCTAAGCTAGAATTAGGGTTTAGAAGGTTTTAGATGATTGGAAATGAGAAAAAATGTGTCTAAAATGGTCACAAGAGCATTCAAAAAGGATATATGGATAGGGTGTCATAATCCACACTCAAACTACCAATTTGTATATTTGATATGACTAGACATGGTCATAGGGATGCTGACACATTTGATAGGCCATTTAACTGAGGAACTTGTGTTTCATTATATTTTGATGCCAATGAACCTACTTTTTGGAATGTTCTCAACTATTTGCTTATAAATCTTTGAATTTTTATAGAAATAGAGGATGGATTGGAGCACACTAGAGGAATCCTCCTTGTAGATGAGGCATTCTAGATGATCCCCCTCAACACATGTATATTCATGCTACAATTCAGCTTTATGATCAGAGTGTTCCATTGCTCAAGCCACCTCAACATGAAAATATTCTTGAATTAACTACAAAATGCATCCCAATGAAATTGTTTCACTTAACACTAATGTTACACCCCTTGAGCCTGAAAAACCTACTTCTTCTAGCAGGAAACATGTTAGCATCCCTACAACATAACCTATGGAGTTAAGAATGTTATAAAAGGTTAAGTTGGAGTTAGATGATTTAGAAGGGCCCTCAACTTGCTTGATGGAACTTCTCACTAATTCCATGGAGTATACTGAGTACTTGACTAATAAGGGTGCCCCTTATATAGATTTGGTTTTTGATATAGACTCTAATTAAAACATAAATTATTGTGTTGATTTTTTTGTTGATACTTGATATTAAACAATATCTTGATATTTTTAAGTATGCTTATATTATTTTTGGTAGTTTTGATATACACATAGCATTATTTTCTTTCCTACATAAAAATATGTTTGAATGGTTTACTCTTTACTGAAAAATTATGGAAACACAAATGGATTTCAATGTTTTATAATAATTCTTTAAAGTTATTTCTACATATTGATCATGTTTTAACCTTACCAAAATTAGTAAATAAATGAATGTAACATGATCAAGATTCTATATGATCTTGAGGTAGAGGTTTAAATAATTTTTTTTGTTATGCTTCATGTCCCAAAATTATAGTTCTTGAGGGATCTTATTATGTAGTACATATGGTAGGATCATGTGTAGTACTTAGTATAAATTGAGTACATACCTCTATAAGTCTTTCAAAATATTAATCTAAGATATAAAAGGGATATAAATATATTAATATATAAGAGACTAATTTGTAAGTATGCATTGAGTACATTGAGTCTTTTTCTCTCTTGCTTGCTTTCATTTCATTTCTTTTTCCCTCTTTTCAACTATAGAGATATAAAAGGGATATCAAGAGATTGATAAAACACTTTAATAGAATCAGAAATATTTCTTCAAAGAGATTGCCGATTCTATATGCTTTACTTTGTTGGATAGGTTAGATTATATTATTTGAAATCTAATCACATATACATATATTTGATAATTAAGATATAAACTATAAAATAAGGTCTGCCAAAATGTCTTAACAGTATCCATAATCAATATTATCCTTTCAAATATTTTTTTATTTCAATTAACAAACCATGCCAACCAAAATATTATTATTACCTTAAACTGGATATTGGGCCATAGGGAAATGCAACTATGCAAAGTGAAGATGGAAATCCAATATCTTTAAAGAAATAATTTTTAGAGAAATTATCATTATATTTATTCATTTCAATATAAATAACTATGCATGAAAACAATTTCTCTCAATATTCTATTTGATTAAGAGAACATGTCTAGAATAGTTGTAAACTCTATTATAGAGATGCATATGTATTTGAGCATAATCAAGTCGCTTGAATACATATGTAATAGTTTCTTGATTTTTATAGTCATTGATGCAAGCTATTGGCATAAGTGAAGCTTTGATAGTCTAAATATTAGGAGAAGAGCTTGGAAATGAAAGTGCAAATAATTTCTAAGGTGGTTTCTTTGTGATTTTAAGGTATGTATTTGTGTTTATTTTGTTCTAAAGATTAAGAGCAGTTGTTTATATATACATTCATCTATCTTAAAATAAATAAATATAATGATAATGTATTAACCATATGCATAATCAATAATGATAAGGTTTCACAAAATATCTTAACCATATCCATAATCAATAATGGAATTTAAAATAATTTTTATTTCAATTAACAAGCCATGCCAACCAAAATATAATTATTGCCTTAGGATTATTGTGTCCTATGTCACAAGTGGAGCAAGTTAACACATTTATATAAGTTTGTTTCTTAACTTTGATCTTAAAAATGACAACACACTAAAAATTCTTTCATCTTCCATTGAGACCAAAATCATTGTTTGGCATAAATTAGCAAGATTAAAATATTTTGAGATACCATCACATAGTATTTCACTCAAACTTAAGGTATTACATAGTCTAGGGATCAAGTCGTCCTTGAAATCATGGTATATAACTTATTGTGGCAAATCAAACAGATCACTCCTTTACATTTTTCAAATCTAAAGTGCCTTTAGTTTGTTTACCATTCAATTCTACATTCTTATATAAGTGTTGGGCAAAGGTTGTAATTTTATTCTAAAAATATGATGAGCTAACATTTTTCTAATATTGAGGGTACATCATAGCCATGTATTCTAGTAATTCATCCCAAGAAAATATCTAATATTTAAAAAGAAATTTTTTACAATTTCCTTCAAAGTGTAACTTATAAAGGATATAAACTCAAGGAATCGATCCCTTATAATAAGAACTTCCTGGAGTCTATTAGATCACCCAACTGTGTCAAAAGTGAGAGTTGTGGTCTATACTCAATTTATACCAAGTATTGCACAAAAAGAGTCTTGGAGCCTCATGATCATACTCTATTTTGTTTTTAAAATTTTAAGGTAATAATTATATTTTGATTGGCATGGTTTGTTAATTGAAATAAAAAAATATATTTGAAAGTCTAATATGGATGTGGTTAAGACATTTTGGTAGACCTTATTATATAGTTTATGATTTTAGAACTAAGAAAATGTTTTGAATATATTTTGTAGTTATGTCATCCTCGCTTTTCATTGTTATCTTGCCCTATGGCCCAATAGTTGGTTTATACACTATACTCTAATTTTTTGTCACTATTTTTGCTATACTAAGTTTATTATATTATTTGGTCGGTCTTTACCACATACTTATTTTAGAAAAAACAAGAAATTGATTTCCTCTACGAAATAATGACATGCATGATACTTCTTTTAAGTAATGCATAAATAACAAATTGAATAAACATAACAAAGCCTCATGATCATATTGTATTCTGTTTTTAAATATTTAAGGTTATAATTAACTTCTGACTGGCATGGTTTGTTAATTGAAATAGAAAAATATTTGAAAGGACATTATTGCTTATGGATATGGTTAAGACATTTTAGAAGACCTTATTATTATTGATTATGGATATGGTTAAGACATTTGAAAGATAATGTTTTGAGAAAATATCTTTAAATAAATGATTTTCAAGGAACTTATCATTATATTTATTCATTTATTCATTATATTTTTATTATACTCAGTTTATTATATTACTGGTTGGTCTTTACCATGGTAGATGCAAGATAATGAGGGACAAAAGGGGGGGGAGTATAAAGCGACACTTTTTTCTTAAAATAATAGTAGTTGAACTTGGATAGAATGTAAGAGACACTTCAAAAAATAATTTGACAATGACATAAGAATATGAATTGTCACATTTGAAATGTAGTTTCTAAATATATAATTTTTTTCAATACCTAAATGATAAAAGTGTATGGAATATATGCATTTATGACAATAGGTTGGTCAATTTTTTTGAAAAGATAAGGAGATGGCCTGTGTATGAACATACATTGTTTGAGTAAATGAATAAATTTTTGTATGAAACTTCATATATGGATAGATGAAGTGTCAAATATTTTTTAGAATAGTTTTTATTAATTTTTTATTATATATATAATTTTTAAATAATTTTACAATTTAAGGCAACTGGAAAATTAAAACTACAAGTGTATGAACACAAATTTTTTAAATTAACTTCATATTTTTTTTCCTAAAACCATAGTTGACAATGTGCAGATTATTGAGATATAAGTTTTATAAGCATTCGATTAATATTCAAAAATTTATAAGGGAATTTGTGATGATATGTATATATTCCATAATGAGATATGTTATGTATAAATTAAGTAATAATTATATTTAATATTCTAACATATATATATATATATATATATATATATATATATATTCTACACTTTATCCTCTACAAACCCATATAATATTTTTTAAAAAATAATAAAAGATGGCTAATTAGATGTGTTGACAAAGACTCCTAAATTTCTTAAACACTAAGTGGGTTACTCTGTGACTAGTTTCAAGGTAGGTTCACACTTCCCCAAGCCTATACCCAAGGCAAATTTGGAGGGAAAATGGAAAAAAATATTGAAATGTTTAAAGGATACACTTCCTTTGCAAAGGGCATATTCCCTTTAAAATGATGCACACCTTTTTCAAAGGGCATGTGCCCTTTCTGAAGGATACATGCCCTTTACAAAGGGCATTTTATTATAAAAAGAGTTATTTTTTTAGTGTTTGAAGGTATTTTTTATTTATTTTCAATTAGATTTATTTTTTTTGCATTTGAAGATGTGTATGTGTGTGTTTTTGGTTATGGTTTTGTTTTTGTGTGTAGTCTAAGGTGCTTTATTTTGTTGTGTTGTTGATTTTATGTTTGTGTTTGAAAATATATATTTAGTAAAATAAATGTAATAAGTATAAGTTTACGTTTAATTTATATTAAATTTTATATTCTTATACATTAAATTTATTTTACTAAATATAAAAAATTAGGGCCACTCTCCATCTTATGAAAATGATTCTAGAGCTGTAGGAATTACCATTTAAAAGTTAGGTTTTAAAATGCAATATGCTTAATACTTATTTTTCATAATTTGAGGATTAGAAGATAGAATGAGAAACAAGGTCACAAATCATGTTACGTATGTAATAGATATATACCATTGATTATGCCCCATATTTTACGTAATTGAGTATGACCTACCTACTTTACTTACTTTAGTATGCCCTACCTGATTGAATTCCCAAGCTTGAAGGTGGATTCCTAAATAATTTGTGAGTTTTCCAATCAATGGGTCTATCAATATGCATAAATAACTAACCTATAACATGTAACTTATAACATACTGATAGTCATGATAAAATCACTCATACATGACATCTATCACATACCTATGACATATATGTATGCATGTACTCATAAATGACATCTACCTATAGGCATGATACAATAACTTATACCAGACATGAATGTAGCTAGTCACCTTAATAGACTCCATTCAGAATAGAATAAATCAGAACACTATTCAATATTCATTCTAAAAAGATACCATTCACTCTAAAACAAATGTCAAAAAGATGGTCAATCCATGCATTCTTTGATTCCAATCTCATACATTATTCCAAAGTCACATAGAATAAAGTCATATTCTAGTACTCTAAATTAACATAGGACACTCCCTCATTCAACCTCATCATCCCTAATCACTCCCTAATTGATGGGATCATATTTACTTATAATCCATATTCACTCCCTCATTATCTATCATCATCCTTAATTGTTGCTAATCACTCCCTCATCAACCCTCATCATCCCTAGTCACTCCCTCATCATACCTTTTCATCCCTCATTGTCATTGATCATACTTAAAAACTCCTTCTCAACCGTGATCAACCCTAATCATACATAATAACTCTCTCATCATCCCTCATCATCCCTAGTCACACTCTCATCATCCATCATCATCCCTAATAACTCCTTCATTAACCATCATCATTTCTTATTAGTTTTATTCAATCTTTAATCATCTTCCATTGTCCCTAATCATCTCTAATAACTCCCTCATCAACCATAATTATCCTTAATCATCCCTAATCACCCCCTCATCATATGTCCTCATCCCTCATTGTCCTTAAAAATTCCCTTATTGGCCCTCATCGTACCTAATCACTCCATCATCCTTAGTCACTCCCTCGTCTAGTAGAGTGTGTACTAATCTAGAAGTTAGTATAAATTTGTTTTGGACTAAAAAATATCTTTTTTAGATGAATCTTGAATGGTGTTTAAATTCTTTATCTTTTGATTGTAGTGTACTGGGGTGATTACTATCATTATTATCTAATAGATTAGATAGGGTCATGATGGATTAATCTATGGAGATTGTATTAGGGTGATTAGAATTCAAGGTTTATGGCATCTAGAGTTTAGGTTTAGGGTTTAACCTTCAAGGTTTATGGTGTTTAGGGTTTTGGGTTTACGGTTAATGGTTTAGGTGTAAATAGAGTGTACTAAGGTGATCAACTACATTTATGTTAGTATGAGTGACTGTATCATGAATACAAGATTATGTCATGTATGAGTGACACATACCTACATGTAATACTAGGTATGGGGTAGATGTAATGTATAAATGATTGTATCATTACTATATGTATGCTAGAGGTTGAATGCTATAGGCTAGTTATTTATGCGTATTGATAGATCCATTGATAAAAAACCCAAAAATTAATTAGGAATTCATCTTGAATCCACCTTCAAGCCTTTTATACAAATGTCCCTAGTCACTATTTTCTCTATATAGGTGAGAATGACTCATATCATTTCAATAAATGACTTGGCTAATGCCCCCTCTCCTTTATTTATATACATGATAAATAAAGATTATGGTTTATGGTTAGAGGTTTAGAATTTATAAATTTAGTGTTTAAGGTTTATGGTTCATGGTTCAAGATTCATAATTTAGGGTTTAGTGTATAGGGATTAGCATTTAGGGTTCAATTTTTAGTGTTATGGTTTAGGGATTAGAATTTAAGGCTTATAATTTATATTTTATACTTAAATGTTTGGGATTTATGGTTTATGTCTCAAGGGACCAAGGTTTTAGCTTTTAGGATTTGGGGTTTGGTGATTGAGTTAGGTTTTTGGGTTTATAGTTTCACACTTTAGGTTCAGGGTTTAGGGTTTAAGGTTCAAGGTTTTGGTCTTAGGGTTTTGGTTAAGGGTTTGGGTTTGAAACTTAGTGTTTAGTATTTAGGGTTCGGGATTTAGTGTTTAGAGATTAGGGACTAGGGTTTAAGATTTGGGGTTTATTGTTTATGGTTTGGGATTCTAAGTTTAGGGTTTAGGGTTAAGGGTTTAGGGATTTAGGTTTAGTGTTTAGGGTTTAGGGTTAATTGGTTTGGGTTTATAATTTTTAGTTTAGGAGATAATGTTTAAGGTTTATGAATTATGGTTTATGGTTTTAGTCTTGGGGTTAATAATTTAGGGATTAAGTGTAATGGTTTAGGGTTTAAGTTTGGAGTTTAGGATTTATGATTTAGATTTTAGGGCTTGTGTTTTGGAATTTAGGGTTAGGGGTTATAGTTTTAGTTCTTAATTGTTGGGATTTTGGGTTTTAAGGTTAGGGATTTATGATTTATCGTCTAGAGATTAAGGTTTGGGGTGTAGGGCCTAGGTTTTTAATTTAGGGTTTATTATTTAAAGTTTGGGGTTTACATCTTATGATTTAGGGTTTTGGGGTTGGTGTCAAGTTGTTTAGGGTTTAATGGATTGGGGCTTAGAGTTTAGGATTTGGTATTTAGGTTTTAAGGTTTAGGATTCAAGGTTTGAGGTTTAGTGTTTAGATTTAGTGTTCATGGTTTAGAGTTCATTTTTTAGGGTTTGGGGTGAAGGTTCTAGGTTTCAAGGTCTATATTTTAGTGTTTGGGTTTGGTTGTTTGGGTTATGGAATTTAGGTTTTGAATTTTAGGATTTAGGGTTTATGGTTTTGAGTTTGAAGTTTTATGGCTATGGGTTTAGGGTTTAACTTTAAAGTTTTAGGGTTTAGTGTTTAGGGTTTAGGGCTAAGAGTTTAGGAGTTAAGGTTTAGGGTTAAGGGTTTAAGTTTTGGGGTTTAATGTTTAGGGTTTAAAATTATTAATTTTGAAGTTTTTTAAGGTTTAGTTTTTAAAATTAAGAGTATAAGGTTAAGTTTTTATTTCTTAATGTTTAGGATTTAGGATTTTAGGTTTATGGTTTGGGGTTTAGTGTTAAGGGCTTGCGTTTAGGTTTTAAGGTTTAATGTCTAGGGTATAAATTATAGGATTTAATATTTTAAATTTATACATTTAGGTTCTATAGTTTAGGGTTTATGGATTATTATTTTGGTTTTAGGGTTAACGTATTAGGGTTTAGGGTTTAGGTATATTATTTAGAGTTCATGGTTTAGGGTTTATGGCTTAGGGTTTTGGATTTAGGGTTTAGGTTTAAATGTTTAAGGTTTAGTATTTTGGGTTTATGGTTTAGGGTTAATGGTTTAGGTGGAAATGGAGTGTACTAGGGTGATTAGTTGTATTCATGTCTAATATGAGTGACCGTATCATGACCATAAGAAGATGGCATGTATGAGTGATTGCATACCTACATATAGTACTATGTATATGGTAGATGTAATGTATGAATGACTATATCATTACTATGTATATGTTATAGGTTGAATGTTACAAGATATTCATTTATGCATATTGATAGACCTATTAATTAAAGTTCATTTTCTAAGTTGAGAACAAGGTTGTTAAGAATATTCCAAGGCAAAAATATAAAACTCCAGGTATAATACATATCCAACAATTTGATCAAATTAAAAACTATAAAAAAGAAGGAATTGAAGGTCATAAAAAGCTTAAAAAGTAAAGAACTTCATGATTGCAAGCAGAGTTGATAGTCTACCACGATAGAATCAGGGTCTATGTAGTCAAAATAATAATTTTCTTGTGAATAAAAGGTGTGTTGTTGCTTAATTTTTTTATTCAAAAATTTATTGCATGTCTAAATGAAATCAAACTTCATTTGAAGAGAAATAATACTTGATCTAAGGTTCATGTCATTGAAACCTTCTAAATCCTATTTTTTGTGTATCTATAGTCACCTCCAGTCTCTTGTATCATGTAGAAAATGTTGCATGAGCTTATTTATAATATTGGAAAATTTGAGGAAGGTATTCAAGAATCATTTTTGAGTGTTAGTGATTAAAAATAGTCTTTCAGTTGTAATAATAATCAATTTGAAGCTATCATGCTCTGTGTGCAAATTCAAACCTTAGAATAGGATTTTGATACAAAAATAACCATAACTTACATATAAACTAGTGGAATGTCCTAAAACTCATAGGAATGGTTTTAGACAAGGTTTATAACGTATTATAATAAATATCATTCTCAAACTCACCTTGCTCTTACAAATACAAAGCACTATTTTTTTATCTGCCTAAAGATAGTCATATGAAAGCTCAATCAAGAGAAACTTCAAGTGTTTTACTTTCTTGATTGAGTATAAACCTCTTATGAAGGTCCAATGTTATTGTTTAAACACTATATAATACTTAATTAAAAAGATTCAAAGCATTTGGTAGTTAATCCAAGTCAATATCCATCCAAGTAAGGCCATTCAAGCCTAAAGAGCAGAGTTGCCATTAAAGTCAAATTATTAAGAAACCAATAAAGGAAATTGGTTTCTCATCCTCAAAGATAGTTTCAAAACATATTAAGAAAGCTTCATAAGAATCATTTGACGAGCTTAGATTAATTAAAAAAAATTAAATACCAAACATGCATATACACATACTGTAATAGTGCTTAGGACTTTGTCAATTGTTTGGGCACTTTGGTGATGTAATTGGTATTTTGAGCTTGTGTAAAGATACCTATGGGTATTGTTTAATTGTCTTGATATTTTAATTGAGTTTTTAAAGTGAATGAGTCCAAACAATAAGGTAGTTTTAGACCTCTTTGTATCAATTCCTTAAGGGGTAGAATTTGGAGCACTTACTTTGACATTAGTAGGGAATAATAAAGATCAAAATATGGATTGTGTATTTTAGGTAAGGCATACTCCTTGAGATCAAGATATGGCTAGATTATTTAATCAATTAGGGCATACTCAAGTAGATAAAGTATGTATGAAATACTTAAGTAGGTAAATCAGGCATGTAGTCCTCAATGATATAGATATATTACATATGTAACACGATTTGAGACCTTGTTTCACATTTTATCTTCCGATCCTAAAATTATAAAAATTAAGTATTGACCAGAGTGGATTTTTAAAAACTAACTTCTAAATGGTAACTCCTATAGCTCTATAATCAATTTTAGAATATGCAGAGTGACCCTAATTTTTTATGTTTAGTAAAATAAATTAAAATTATAAGAATATAAAATTAAATGTTATAATATATCCTTGTACAAAACCAAAATATTTTACTAAATGTATCATTCCAAAAAACCAAATAGGGCATATGCCCTTTTCTATCCAAAGGGTGTATGAACTTTTCATTCTAAAGGGTGTATGTCCTTTGGACTGCAAAGGGCATACACCCTTTTTACTGCAAAGGGCATATGCCCTTTGCAATATATGTTGTGTATTTTTCATTGTGTCATGTTTTTTTTCCCCCAAAATTCATGTATCTACCCACCACATACTTATTTTAAACAAATAAAAAGTTGATTTCCTTTGAGAAATAATGACATACAAGATACTTCTTTTAAACAATGCATAGAGAACAAACTGAATAAATGCAACAAAGCCTCATGATCATATTTTATTTTGTTTTTAAATGTTTAAGGTAATAATTATATTTTGATTAGCATGTTTTGTTAATTGAAATAAAAAAATATTTGAAAGGCCATTATTGATTACGGATATGGTTAAGACATTTTGGCAGACCTTATCATTATTAATTATGGATAAGGTTAAGATATTTGAAAGACAATGTTTTGAGAAAATATCTTTAAAGAAAATTTTTTAAGGGAACTTATCATTATATTTTTTATATACTCAGTTTATTATATTACTTGTTGGTCATTAACACATGCTTATTTTAAACAAACAAGAAATTAATTTCATCTAAGAAATAATGACATGCAAGATACTTATTTTAAATAATGCACAAAGAACAAACTGAATAAATACAACAAAGCCTCATGATCATACTATATTTTGTTTTTAAATGTTTAAGATAATAATTATATTATAGTTAGCATGGTTTGTTAATTGATATAAATAAATATTTGAAAGGCCAATATGGATGTGGTTAAGACATTTTGTAGACCTTATTTTATATTTTATAAAAAAAATTAGCTCAATATCAAGTTTAAAGGGGTCTTTGTCCCATAAACAGATAAGCCAAAAGAAACCAAAAAGGCCTGGCTTAACAATATATTTTGTTAAGGCATTGACCAACAAAAACAACCTTATATTTTAGATGTTTAGACAACATATATAAACAAAAATATGGTTATACCAACTAAAAACCTAAGACAAAAAAACAAAAAAAAAATCCTACCCTTCTTCAGAAACCATTCAATATATATTCTAGTTATTACTCCAGAATAATCACTTCAATTGTATTCCCATCAATCTCAACCATTATCCTTGAGTCTGAAACATTGGCTTTGTTTATTGACTAAGTAACATTCTCCTCTTGACCAAATTCCACTGTAGTTGGATATAATATTTATAGCTCTTTTCCTGACTTTAGACCCACAAAAACATCCACCTATAAAAACTTTAACTTTTTTTTAGCTACTCTACTCCAACTTCTCTTTTCTCTTACCTATCCACCATGGGGGATCCTTAAACATATCTCATGCCACTCCTTATGCCAGTGACTTAATCACTTTCAATCTCCTCTAATACCTTTGTTGATCCTTCCAGGCCTTTAATTACAGAATTAGAAGCAAAATATCCTCAACTATAGGCATGACTATACCCCTAAAACCTTCCTTATCTTTTGCACTTAAGAATACTTATTCAAATACTTGGGTAAAATTGATTAGAGATGAAAACCTAGCTTCCAGAATATAAAAAATAGATAAAGTTATATACCCCAAGCCATCTTTACTTGAGAAAAGCATTACTAGAAAAGGTCCTAAAGGAAGCGAATCAATTGTTGACATAAGATCTTATTTGTGCTCTATCCAATTGAAGAATTATACTATTTATTTTATCTATTCCCTATCTCAAATTGCCAGACATAGATTTCTATCAAAGAGGGATATCACATCTGAGTTAACTCACACTCTCCTATTTACAGCCAACACCTCTTAACCCAAAAACTCCTCCACCACCTTTACAACTATGAAAATAGGAATTTAAAAGATGTTAAACAATATCATCTTGGTGACACTACCTAGAAACCCCATTTCCCTTTATTTCACTCTGCCAAACACTAACGACCACCCCAATGATTTAATGCACTTTGGTTCCATACTAAAAAATGTAGCCCAACCAACTATCCAAACCCAAAAAATAAAAATAACTCCCATAAAAAAGATATTCATATCCCCCAAGCTCATCACATTAAAATCCATCATGATTCTATCCATTTCATAAGCTTTACATAAATGTAATCATCAATGATGCTATCGTCACCCTACCTCTGACTCAAGGCACACCATAAAACAAACTTGCTACCACCTCTATTCATAATTTTAACAATTTTTTAATTTTAAATAAATTAAATTAAAAAATTTGAGGTTGGTCATCTCAATCCCCATACAATCATTCCATCCATCCTTAACATTATCAACTTTATAATTCATTGGTTGATCTATTCTTACATTGGCAAAAAAATCAGCAACTTGATTAGTTTCCCAAAAGTAATGTGAACATTTCCACTCAACAAAGTGATTTAGTTTAGGAAAAATAATGTAAGGATGTTCTCTAATTTATAGGATTTATCCTTTTGAATTTTTAAATCTTAAATAACCCCCTGAGAATCCCCTTCAATTTCTAAAGAGGAAATACTACAATCCAAAGCTAGCTCAATACCTGAAACAAGTCCCTGAGCTTCCATTTCATTAATCATTCCATCGAGTAGTTTCAAAGACATCACTATTATTAAGGAGCTGCTACAATCTTTGATTACACATCCATCCATTGAATCTCCTGGGTTCCCTCTAAAATCCTCATCAAAGTTTAGCTTAAACCACCTTTGTTGAGAAGGAGATAAAATTGCTACATTTCTTTTCCTCTTATTCTTCTTATCTACAATTTACCGTTTAATAGGGGGAAGCTTAATATTTTTCCATTTGGAATACATATGAATATCCCATTGAGTCAAAAAACCTTGCTTCTTTTGAATTTGAGAAGACACTACTTCTAAAATATATAATTCTATTTCTCTCAAAACTGCATGTAGTAGATGTTCTCTATCCTCAAATATACGTGCATTTCTTTCTTTCCAAATTATCCAGATAAAAATAGTTAGACTACATATACACAAGCTATATAGATAATGTTTCACATCTCCCACTGGCCATGAGGAAAAGGCATGAAAAAGAGTAAGAGGCCAAGCCCATGACCAATTGAATTTATTACATAACCATATCCAACACCAATTGGCAAAAGAGCAGTTAAACAATAGATGATTTGTAGTTTCTTCCTCAGCCTTACATAAACAACATCTCAATGGCCCAACAAACCCTATTTTATTTAGATGATCTTGTGTGAGAACACAACTCTATATTGCCAACCATGTAAAGTCCCTTGCTTTTTGAAGACCTTCCTTACCCTAATAAAGGAGATTTTCCCATGCTAGAGAAACATCCACTACTTTAGAAATCTAATAACCTAGTTTTACTGAATAAACACTAGTTTTAGCTCCAATCCAATGAATTTGATCTTATTTGATACTGGGAAAGATTTTCCTAAAAAATAAACTATCTTCCAACACCTTAACTTTGGCCTAAGGAATAGAAATATTTGTAAAAAACATTCCATCTATAGGCTGCTCTCAATTCACTAGATCCAAGGTCTAAATAATCCACTACCTTAGATCCCCAAATATTTTGTAATAA
This sequence comes from Torreya grandis, assembly GCA_037957365.1. Taxonomy (NCBI): domain Eukaryota; kingdom Viridiplantae; phylum Streptophyta; class Pinopsida; order Cupressales; family Taxaceae; genus Torreya; species Torreya grandis. The sequence continues at coordinate 933,180 of JARHVA010001532.1, read as the reverse complement.
ACCTTTTATCTCTGATCCTCCAAAAATTTCTACCAAAGGGTGATGCCCATTCTAGGAATCCTATCAAAAGTCTACTTTTCTCCCATTATTAACTGTCAAAGAAACATGATGTGATATGACTGATGTACATTTCAGCAAGATGTTCCAAACATGAGAACCTCTGGGGTGATTTGCTACTAAGATGATTATCTTTGCAAATTCAAAATAAAGATATTTAATCCTAAGAAGTCTACACCATAGCCTATCAAATTCAATGAACATCTTTCAAACTTATTTATCCCCCAAGGCTAGATTCTACATTTGAATATCTTTAATACCTACTCCACATCTCTATTTCCTTTGGCTCACCTTTTCTCATTTCATCAAAGGAATTTTCTTATCCTCTCCAAAACCTTGCCAAAGGAAACATTTCATAATCTTATTCAAAGTTATGAGAAATTGATATGGAGGTCTCAAAATGGAAAAAAAATTAGGAAGAATACTAATAACTACTTTAATAAATGTGATTCTTCCATCCATAGATAACCATTCACCTTTGCAAACACTTAAACGAGCTTTAAATCTTTCTATCAATTCCATCCATAGACTAGTTTTACCTACTTTTTTAAATAAAGGAACCCCCAAGTATTTTCTATAAAGCTTACCAATCTTAAAACCTAAGATCCTTACTAAATTAATTTCTTCCTGATTCAAGCAATTGACAAAATAAATTTTAGACTTACCTTCATTCACTCTATACCATAAGCTTCTTCATATTTTTTCAAAACTTACTTTAACTCCTTAGCTTCCTCAATCACTGCCTTCCCAAAGAAAAAAATATCATCTGTAAATTGATGATGAGTGAGAGTATCCATATTATCAACTATTTGAAGACCTTTCAAGCTAACACTTATCTTAGCCTCTCTTACCACTCTTCTCAAAACTTCAACCATCAAGATAAAAATTAAAGGGGATAGGGGATCTATTGGATGGTGGATCTTGATATTATTATAATGCCCAATTTATGATAGGGGTGTGGGTGGTAATGCCCTCTACTCGGGTCACAACCCTGCTACCCCCAAATAAAATTTTTGTGAGAAATTCATTATAAAATATTGTAATTTCATAGTAAATCTAGACCATTCACTATTAGGTCACATATCTAATGGTATAAATTATGTTAGTGCATTTTTTCCCTAATATGTAACCCCTCTTTTGATATGAGGGTAATTGTAATCATGACATCACACTCTGTGTGAGAGAAAAGCATATTGCAGTGGATGTATTATAGGTTTTCTATTCATTTGTTGGACTAAATAAGAGAACTAACTATTTCTATATAGATGTAGCCAATTGTGAATGAACCACATTAAATCTATGTTTCTCTTGTGTTGTGATTTTTGCATTTTATTTCTATTTTTATTTCATTAATATTAATATGTGTTCTATATTCCTAACAACTTGTATCAAAGCTGAATGTTTATTTATCAAATAAACTCATAAGAAAAGAGGGTTCCTAGTTTGAGTGGGAACAATGATACAAGAAAGTAAGTTTTAAGGTAGAGAATTTTAATGCACAGAACTACCAGATATAGAAGATGCAAATGGAGGACTATCTATATTAGAAGGATCTTTCCATACCATTGGTTGAAATAGCAAAGATTTCAATGACTATAAAGGATGAAGATTGGGAATTTCTTGATAGAAAGGCATTAGGAATAATACGACTATGTTTGGTAGTGTTGGTGACCTTCAATATTTAAAAAGAAAAGATAATAATGGATGTGATAAAGGCATTAGATAGAGTGTATGAAAAACCCTTAGCCTCTAACAAGGTATTTCTTATGAAGCATTTATTTAATCTAGAAATGTCAGAAGATAGGTCTATTGCTGATAATTTAAAAAAAATTAACATGGTCACAAATCAGTTAATCTTTGTAGGAGTAAATTTTGATGATGAAGTTAGGGATCTTTTGACTCTATCATCATTGCTATAAATATGGAATGGATTGGTCATGGTCATGAGTAATTCTATCTCTGGTTCAAACACTTTAAAGTTTGATGATGTTGTTGGTGTTATTCTTAGCAAGGAAATGTGATAGAAAATCATAGGCGAGACATCAGGTTATGATTTGACTATGGATAATAGGGGAAGACAAAAGGATATAGGAAAGGGCCTAGGGAATCATGGAAAGTCTAAGAAGGGTGGATCCAAATCCAGAGGAATGTTGGTGTGTTAGATTTGTGGGAAGAGAGGACACCTGAAAAAATATTGTTAGTTTTGAAAAGGAAAATAAACAGATGGACAACAAGATAAAAATTAGGAAGAAAATGTAGCAGGTGATGTGTTACATGTTGATTTAATCCTTTCATTAGATAATAGTAATGATTATTGGGTGTTATATTTAGGGGCTTCATTTCATGTTACACCCCATATGAAATATTTTCAATAATGTGTTCAAGGTGATTTTGGATAGGTTTATTTGGTTGATGATGAACCTTGTAAAATTTTTGAAAAGGGTAAGATACAGATAAAATTATAAAATGGAAAGAAATAGTTATTAAAAGAGGTGAGACATGTTCCTGAGTTGAGAATAAATCTAATTTCAGCAGGGCAGTTGGGAAGTGAAGGCTATACAATTACATTTATATAAAAATCATGGATGGTCACTAAACAATCACTGGTAATAGCAAAAGGAGAGACGGTAGGTACATTATATTTATCTAATGGTAGTGTTGACTCTTTTATTGCTTTGGTCTGTATACAAAAATGGATACAAAATTATGGCACCACAGACTTGGGTGCATGAGTGAGAAAGGGATGCAAGTTCTCTACTCAAAGAATTTGTTTCTATATTTGAATAAGGTAGATTTGGATTTTTGTGAGCACTGTGTGTATGACAAATAGAAGAGAGTCAAATTTATCAGAGTTGGGAAGACAAAGAAGGATGAAAAGGTAGATCTTGTGCATATAGATGTATGAGGACCGGCTCAGGTATCATCTCTTGGTGTCTTTTATTATTTTGTTACTTTTATTGATGATGCAACTAGAAAAATTTGGGGTTTATTACATACAAAAAAATGATGTTTTTGATACTTTTAAGAAATGGAAAGCTTTGGTTGAGAATGAGACATAGAGTAAGTTGAAGTGCTGTCAGATCAGATAATGGAGGTGAATATTGTAGCAAGGATTTTGATAATTATTGTTCATCTCATGGGATTCGTAGAGAGAATATGGTTCCAAGAACACCACAATAAAATGGTGTATTTGAAAGGATGAACTGGAAAATCATGGAGCATGCAAAAAGCATGAGATTGTATGCAAGGTTGCCCTTACAATTTTGGGTAGATGTTGTGGATATTGTTATTTAGTTAATACAAATAGGGCCTACAAATCCTTTGGATGGTGGCATTTTAGAGGAAGTATAGACAAGTAAAAAAGTAGACTATTCATTTTTAAAGATTTTGGTTGTGAAGCATTTATCCATATTGATAAAGAAAATATAACCAAGCTTGAAGTAAAAATCCAAGAAATGTACTTTTCTTGGATATGGATTTAATGATTTTGGTTACCATTTATGGTATTTTGAAAATTTCAAAAATCATTAGGAGTAGAGATGTGATATTTAATGAGAAGGTCATGTATATATATAAATTGCAGGGAAAGAAACAAGAAAATACAAATACAAAATATGCATTACTTGATGAAATCACTAGAAATAGAATTTCAAAAGTGCTAGAAAATTAGAATGTACAACAAATACAACAACAACAATAAATACCTCAAACTCTTGAAAGTGTAGTTAGAAGATCTACCAGAAAAAGTAGACTCCTTGAATGATACTCTCCTTCACTTTATTATTTATTATTGCCTGATGGTGGTGATCCAAAAAGCTATGAAGAAGAAATGCAAGTAGAAACTAGAAAGAAGTAGGAGCAAGGCATGAAAGAGGAGATGGACCCCTTGGTACATAGCCAAACTTGGGATTTGGTTCAGTTTCCTATAGGTAAAAGAGCGTTGTAGAATAAATGGGTTTATAAGTTGAAAGAAGATGGAGGCAAAAAGAGGTACAAGTGTAGACTTGTTGTAAAGGGGTTTACACCAAATAAAGGTATAGAATTTGATGAAATATTTTTTCCAATAGTTAAAATGACTTTTATAAGAACTGTTTTAAGTTTTGTAGTTGTATATACCCTAAATTGGTTAAGAAACAACACATATAATGTCTTTTCATAGTCCTTTCATAAGAGACTCTGAATGGAGAATATGAGCCTTGTTTACATTAGCCATGTCTTTTTTTTTACTTATCTTGGTCTTGTTTCATGCTTGAGTCACCTTTCTAGTCCATAACCTGTCATCTGTAGCCTCCCAAATAGTCACTCTAGCTCAGCCAGACTCTATTTCCCAAGCCAATTCTATCCTCCCAGGTCTTGAGCTTATAGGATAGGAGCACTAGGATTAGACTATAGCACTAGAACCTAGGGTGTCTTAATTTTAGTTCTCCTATCCTTTTACATTTTGAGTCCCAATAGTTATTTATCTTCTCTCGAGAGGTCATAAACCCTTCTGAGCCCCTCTCTTAAGTTTTGTTGGACTTTTGGATATTGGCTAATGCAAATGAAACTCCCAAATTCAAAATAAAGAGTCTTTTATATAAAGGACTTCACAAGGCATTTTATATCTAGCACTTACTACTTTGGCATATTACATAATTAAAAATCAATCAATAATATATCTCAGCGTTTTGCATCACACATAAATTTGCAAGTTTGATCAAGGAAGGGCCTAGGTGAAAGTTCATTTTTTGCATTTATAATGCATGTTGATTATGCACATTCCATAAGGGAGAATTATATTTGATCTGAAACCCTATATTGAGGTTTAATGTAGGTAGTGAACAAAATAGTAGGGGTTCTAGATTGTGTGATCATACTTCCCCTAGCCCATTTTTTCCCCCTTTTGATTTTGATGTATTTTTTGTTTTGTGTGTGTAGATAGACCTAGGGTATGAAGATTAAAACAATTCTATAGTGAGATCTGTTGACATTTATCATCTAAAATTTCATAGGCAGGCTCATATAGGGACATCAAAACAAAACCTGGAAAACTCAAATCTCTATGACTAGTTTGGACAATAGAGGTAGGAGTGGACAATAGCGCCATACCTTGAAGTGTACTATTTTTGACACTTTTGTCCTTTCATCAAAAAAAAATGAGATCCAAGTTCTTGACATCTTTCCAATCTTGCACAATAATTTTTAGGCTTTGAAATAGTCATCTTAGTCTATTTTTCTATATAAGTTACTTATTTTCCCTATATAATTTAATTTAATCAAATTGATATAAATATATAATTTTATTGTGTCTAATTACATTTTTTGCTTACTTCAAACCCTTTATTGTTTTATTAAATAGACCATAATTTTCCCAAAAATAATAAAACATTTGGTGAACCCAACTTAGTTCAAATAAAATCTAAAACCCTAGGTACCCTTAGGTTGTTTCCTTCATATATTTGTGTAATAATTCAATTTCAAATTCCATTATTTGTATAAATTTTTGTGCAATTATTTTATTCAAATTTATTTTAGAATATAGATTATTGTAATAATTTTCAAAAATTCTAAAACCCCAACCCAAAACCCTAGATTTCTAAACTAGGTCCTCAAACCCCAAGCCTTCCTTACAATTTTTAGATATTTTTTTCAAAATTTTTGTAAATTGTTTGGATTCTCAAAAATATTTTCAAAATCTGTATGTTAGTAGTTATTCTTGCAAAAAATCAATTTTAAATATCTTATTTTTGTACATTTTTTTGTGCATTTATATTATTCAAATTTATTTTAGAATTTAAAATATTTGTAATAATTTTCAAAAATTCTAAAACCCTAACCCAAAACACTAGATTTTCAAACTAGGTCCTCAAACCCCAAGCCTTCCTCCCTTACAATTTTTAGATAAAAATTTTGGAATTTTTGCAAATTATTTGGTGTCAATTTTTTTTTAAAAATCTCTATGTTAGTAGTTATTCTTGCACTTATTTTCCTAATAATACTCTTACATATTCTCTTTGGTGAAAGAAATAAAATGGCCACTAAGGCAATTCTTTCCTCTCATCCCATAGATCAATTTCAAAAAAAATCTGATAATTATGATAATGAATGGACAAATTTACAAAATTGCACATTAGCCAAAAATGTAGAAAATGATTTAATTTACAATGAAGATAATTATTATTATTTTAATGAATAATATGATGATGCACATGAAAGTGATAGTGAAGAAAAAATTAGATGTACCTTCTTCTCTCAAACCTATCTCTTTTCTTCCCTCTTCTAACAAAAATAATTTTGATAGATAGGAAGGGTGCCTTTCACCTCATTCTCTTAGGCATAATGCATCAAATGAACAAAATAGTCATGTATTTCAAAGTGAACCTCTCATTGGTGATAATTTTCTTACATATGAGCCTTCGCTCTCTCTCTCTCTCTCTCTCTCTCTCTCTCTCTCTCCTCTCTCTCTCTCTCCTCTCTCTCTCTCTCTCTCTCTCTCTCTCTCTCTCTCTCTCTCTCTCTCTCTCTCTCTCTATCTATCTATCTATCTCTATCTCTCTCTCTAGATATATGCACTATAAATATTTATCTATATTTTTCCTAACCTTAGTTTTAGATCCTATTTTTGGCACCTCCTATCCATTTACACTTTGAAACAAAATGGTCATTTTCATCTACTTATTATCCTTCATCATGTCAACCTAGCATGAATACATCTAACCCATGACCAATAGTTCTCTGTAAAAGCCCATTCAAAGGTCATTTATAACTAGAAGTGAAAAATCGTACAAAGCAAGCAAGAATACAAGTAAACTACTAAGAAAATTTTCTCTATTCTCGGCATATAGTCACCCAACATAGCTAAAAACATATTCAAGCTCTCATACCAGTCCCTGGCCACTTTAAACACTCTTAATTTAGAATTATTTCATCTGAATCACACTATTTTACAAAGCACATTAGGTGGGATAACTACACATGGCTTGATCCCTCTTCAGAGTATTGGTATGTAGGCAGCATGCCCACACAAGAGGTGTGGATCACACATTAAATGCATCTTACACACACTAACCCCCTCCTTTTCTCAAGTGATTCTAATCCTATTTTATCAATCATGATGGAGGTTTAGGGTTTGAATATTAAATCATCTCTATAGTGAGCTTCATCAACATTCAACACTCAAGATTTAATAGGTGGGCTCATACAGGAACATCGTAAAGAACCTAAAAAGTTTAGGGTCTATGTAAGTAGTTTGGAAAATAATGAAAGGAGTGGACAACAATGCCAAACCCCAAAGTGTCATGTTTTTGATGCTCCTATCCTTTCACCGACCAAAATCTAGATTTAGATTCATGACACTATCCCAACCCTACACAACTAGTTCTAACCTTTATTTCATCCATCTCAATCTAGTTTCAAGCTAAGTTATATTTCTTCTTATGCATTACTATTTTTATAAATATGAAAAAGACAAATCAAGGACTATATTTATTTTATATATTTCTATACTAATTTATTAATCCAGACCCTTAACTAAAATAAGAATAAAATGCCATTATTCCCCAAAAAGTTAAATCACCATGAAAGAATCGACTGCCTTGAGAACTACTCCATTAGGGATTAGCATCCCTATGCTAATCATCATCACAAACCCAAACTTTTCTACCTAAATCATTTAAACTTGGATTCTAGTCTAACATCTAATAAAATATGCTAAAATAAGCATTTTATACAACTGAGCTTAAATACTTCATAATTTTTATTATCTTAAAAATACAATGCATCAAATTTTACAATCTAATACAAAATACAAATAATATTTATATAACCATAATTTTACATAAAAATTAGCCATTCCATCCTCTTTAAAACCATACTAATATAACAACCACTAGCCTAAGAAAACCTTGCATTATTCTTTCACAATCCTCATGCCACTTTCAAGAAAATGCTAAATAGGCCATAATCAAATACATGAAACCCCTGATGTTTAATTCTCATGTGTGTGTGTGTTTGTGTGTGTAGGGCTACTTAGAACATAATTGACTTAAGATAATAATTATATTTTGGTTTAGGGTTTAGGATTTTGAAATTGAAATAGAAAAATATATGAAAGGCCAATATGGATATGGTTAAGAAATTTTGGTAGACCTTATTATATAGTTTTTAATTTTAAAACAATGAAGATGTTTTGAATATTCTTTGGCATAGTTAGTCTATTATTTATACTCTTTGACAACTATGAAAACCAAGGATGACATAATTGAAAAAATATTCAAAACATTTTCATAAATTTAAAATTATAAAACTATATATTAATGTCTTCCAAAATGTCTTAGCCACAACCATATTGGCCTTTCAAATATTTTTTTATTTCAATTAAAAAGCCATACCAACCAAAATATAATTATTACCTTAAACATTTTAAAATAAAATACAATATGATTATGAGGATCCAAGACTCATTTTGTGCAGTACATAGGGTAAGATCATATGCAGTATTTAGAATAATTTGAGTACATACCGCACCTCACACTACAAACATTATGGTAGACTTTATTATATAGTTTGTATGGGTCTAATTCACTAGGATATATGAGACATGTATAAGATAGTCTAGAAATAACATCATACCCATACATGTATACATGTCTTGTAGGAATTTCTTAGAGAATTAGACCCATGCATGTATAATAACTATGCCAAATCTGTGTCTCAAAATAGCATCAAGTATAATCTCTATTCGAATTTATGTCTCGAACTATGAAATTTTATAAAATTGGGGTTATTTGACCTATGTATATTTTCATATAATTAGCCATTTTCAAAATTGAAAAAACCTACATATACCCATTTTGTTATAAATAGCCACTAAAATTTTCCCTGGCCATATTTAGATAATTTAAGTCATTCGCACTACTGATAAATTTATAATGAATAATTATGTGTGTTCTTATTCATGTAAGGTTTTTATTTATTGGGAACAATCATGTGTGTCCTTCTTCACCAAGGCATCACTGGTATATTTTCATAAATTTATGACATTTTTTTATGTCAAGAATTAAAATTTTCATGATTTCTAACAAAAGTTTGTGTTAGTGATTTTTGCAGACAAAACTACATTAAAAACAAAAAAACAAAAACATCTTAATTAGGCAAGAATAAACACTCCAATTTCAGTGGTTTTATTTTCACTAATGCACATTACATCAATGTTTGTGTCAAGAATGAGCAATTGTATTTTTTACCATTTTTAAGCTCCAAAAAATGAATGTTTAATTTTTTTTATATTACAAACCTAATTAAATTTAAAACTATATTAAGAACTATTAATATCTAATTACATTTCATACTTAAAAACATACTTAATATTTAATATTATCATCTATCTTTGTGGACCTTCTCCTAGCTACTTTCAATCTATACATTAATTTTAGGAACTGCTTGATTTTATTGAAATAATTCTTGAAACATTTTTTACTCTTAAATACATGAAATCTCTATAAAGATGAGAATTAGGACTTTTGAGGTGTAAAAATAACTAGAATTTTAGATTGAGTTCTTTAAATCATTCTAATGGATAAATTGTTATTGATCAATATTAAATTTAATTGACCGATTTCTAATTATTAATTTTTGCACCTTCACGTGAAATTTAGATATATGTTTATGCAATAAAGTATAAATATATTTATGTAATTTTAATTAAATGTTGGCATCATAAATTATAAATTAGAACTAAAATCTGTTAATTTAATTTAAATTTTACACTACTAAAATTCTAAATTCAAATATATCATTCTATCAATTTATGACATACTAATTAATCTTATGAATTAAATCATCAAATTATAGACATTAATCTTATGAATTAAATCATCAAATTATAGACATTAATAGGGTTCATGTGTGTGATATTTCATGTATTTATGGGGATTAGAAGAGATTCTTGATTGTTCTAATGCATACTCTATGGGTTATAAATGTTAAGTGTTAGTGATGGAGTTGAATTTGTCATTGTTGGATCAGGTGGCATAATAAATGTAGATGGTAAGAGAAATGGATTTAATAAGGTACATGTCATTAATATTAATGGATTAAATTGAATAATTTTACTAAAAGGATACCAAATATTATCATATTGGACTTATAGTTTACAAAACACAACTAGCTTATGCAACCCCTTATATAAAGTGTAATGCAATAATCTCAATTATATTAATTATTAAAGTACATGATATAAATATGGGAAGTGGTGTAGTTATAATTAATAAATTAATGTAGGTGAAATCAAGTGGATCAAGACTAAACAATCATGTCCATCCCAATTATTAAATGTTGGAGTCAAAGCAATATAAATTGATTTATTGTGTATTAGATGTCCTATTTAGTAATATTTGTTAGTTTGGAAAGTAGTGTGAACACATCAAGCTCTATCATGTAGTGGGATATAATAATACCAATTATATTTTTTATTAAATTTTTAAATTTATATATAGGATGATTTGGTGTGGATTAAGAATAAAATATATTTTCCATTTCAATTAGTCTAGTTTATGTAGAAGTGAGAAACACGACAAACCTCTATATAAGAGTGACATATATGATGGAATTTTCAAACCATTACAATAATTAAATACATTATAAATATGAATTAGGAATGTTCACAAGGATATCATAGTGTTCAACATTCACCTAGATCCCTGGCTGAGAAAATGAAACTATATTGTTCATGCATATCTAAGGATTGAAGGTGTAGCAAATATTTTTTACAACACATTTTAATTTTGAATATTTTTAAGTATGAAAATATTTTGTGTGAGTTGGAATTATTTTTAGAGTTTTATTAATTTGGCTCATTTATTCACTTCAATAGCCCATATAACATATAGGGATAAAATATAATCAATTGAGGTAAAGGTTTGACACTCCTTTAACATTGTTATCACAAGTTTATTTACCTCATTCACCATTTAGGCTCCTATCAATCAATGCATCTCTAACATGTCCAATAGGCCCACACCATTAGTGCAACCTTAGACACCATTGTACATATGACATCACATGGAACTTTGTCAAGGCATAATAGTTTTTTGGTGATTTCTTGTACATATGTCCTTTAGTCATGGACCTAGAAAAATTATTTTGTATTTTTTGTGATAAATATTTAAATTTTTATAAAAACAAAGTGTAAAATCCTTGATAATATATACATATGTGATCTTATTCCCTAATATTTATATGTATATATTAACATGTCTAAATTAAGCATTTTTTAAATTAATGAAATAAGAAAATTAAAACCTCATTATGCATATATTTTCAAAATTATCATACATGTTTCTCATTATTAATGTTGTAGTGATCTTATTCAGTTACTTGCATCACTTAAATACTCATGGTTCTAACATAATATATTTTATGGTGCTTCCAGATTTGGTACTCAAAATGGAGAGGAAGGTTCGAAAGGAAGGAAGAATTATTTAAACCCACATTCAGTGTTTTCCTAAATAGAGAAATGTGATTATTATTATCTTCCATTGTTCACATTATCCTATAAATAGGTGGTATATGGAAAATATATTTACCAACCTTAATCTTGAAAAATTTGTAACATAAAATTATTGGGAAATTATCAAATTCACATACACAGATGCACGCACGCATGCACATATGCACTCTCCTCTCTCTCTCTCTCTCTCTCTCTCTCTCTCTCTCTCTCTCTCTCTCTCTCTCTCTCTCTCTCTCTCTCTCCTCTCTCTCTCTCTCTCTTCTCTCTCCCTCCTCTCTCTCTCTCTCTCTCTCTCCTCTCCTCCTCTCTCTCTCTCTCTCTCTCTCTCTCTCTCTCTCTCTCTCTCTCTCTCTCTCTCTCTCTCCTCTCTCTCTCTACTTCTATGTTCAAATTACAACAATATAAACACAATAGAATAAAAATTCCAATACATATTTCAAATGATCCATTTCATGCTCTTAAGTCTAAATTATCAAAAGAATGTCTAAATGATAACTCTCTTTCTCTTACTTCTCATATTACAAATGAAAACAATGCATGCACTCCATTCAAGGATAACATAGATGCACATAGTATTCCAAATTCACATGACACTTTATTAAATATTAGAAAAGAATTAACTTCTTATCTTACCCTTCTCCCTAGTGATTATGGAAGTGATAATGAGTATGATAGTGAACATGCAAATGAATATGGAAATGAGAATGAATATGAACAAAAATATGATTATAATAATGCATGGAATAATGATGATTATTATGCACATAGTGAAGAAGAAAATGCATCTCATGCTTCTAACTCTTATTTCATTCCTTATCTCAAACATAATGCATTAAAAAATGTTGCTTCTACTTCTATACATGATTTTATTTCAAATGATTCACATGTTAATAATAACATCACATCTTCTACTCAATTAGAATGTGATTCACTAAATAATAAAGATACCAATGAATCTCCGAAGCCACCCCCTACTATAGTAGCACCTATTTCTCACTCTTCACCCAAAGAAAATGGTAGCCCACATCCCTTTAGTAAGGTTCAAGTTACCATTCTTCCAAAGGTTCATGTGAGCACACCCCCTCTCTATGATCTAATTGCTAAATGTAGCATTCCTTTAGCTAAAATAAATGATCAAATTCAATGATTAAATTAACCACTTCAAGATGCTAATATACCATCCCAGGAGATTATTTATTTGATACATGCAGTTGGTGAATTACAACACCAAGCACATCTCCTTACCTTAGAAAACAAGGCTTATAAGTCTTGTATGGATGCCAATGACTTACATGGTAACCCTCTTCTGAAGACATTTGTAAAAGATTCATTACCTAAGCATTTCTAGATACCATCATTGCCTTAATTTGATGGATCTAGAGATCCATTTGTACACCTTTAAGCCCTTCAGAAGGCTTTGCCATCTCATGTGAGTGCTTTGATTCTAATTAAGTTTTTCCAATAGACACTAGTGGGTAATGCATAGATTTGGTTCTTTCATCTACTCTCTATTGGTTCCTTACATACATATGATGATTTAGAGGAAGCATTTATTAGATATTACATAGTAAACATGAGCCCTCATGTTACACATGATTAACTTGCCACATTGCATCAAAATACTTCAGATCTAGTTAGTGATTATATCTTACAATTCAAGACTCACACGTTAAGATTGATCTATAAACCAATAGATGTATAAATTCAACATATATTTATTAAGGGGCTTCATCAACCACTCCTAGAGCATATAATATATCAAACAAATTCCTCTTTTAGGCACTTATGTTATATAATTCTGTCCTTGAAGAATAAATTCAGATTGATTAAGATTTAGTTGATCGGATTACTCTAGATTTCATAGAATTACCTCCATCTAAAACTCATAACACTTAGCATCTACCATGTCAAAAATAATATAAGAGACTTTAGCCAGAAAAGCAACCAGTTACGAATAGAGAGCTAGTTTATAAATCGCCACCTGTAGTATGCACTATAAAGAATAGCATTAGGGCACCACTATAGTTTGATTCAAAGTGTGATAGCCCATATTTCTTACTATTAGCACTACTAAATAGGACGTTAATCATATTGCATTCTACTCATTGATGAGATCCACATCTCTTACATAAATAGCCACATCGACCCATTTACAACTATCATCATATCTATGGACATAGAGAAAATGATTGTTATGGACTCAAGGATTGCATTATTATATGTGTTGATAATGACATCATAGCATTCACATAGGGGGCATCAAGATCTCCTTCATCATGGAACCATAGACCTCATTCATCCATGACTGAGTCATCCTAGGACATTCCTTCATAAGAATCATTTGTCACTCATCATGGAAGTAATGTGGTTTCTAGGACAAAGCCTCATAGGAGATCTCTTATCCCACCTACTCAAAAGGTTTGGAGACCAATACATCTTAGCAACCTACATATAGTAGTGTAGTCCAAGGAGTACATAGTTTAGTTCTATATACATATCCAACATAGTCATAGGAATCACAAGATAGTAGTGCTCCAGAGAGATATTCACTATGATCAAGTTTTCAAGGTCCTATCTCACAAAGCAACCTACTATAGTTAAGATTAGATGAACCCACATCACAGAATACTGCTCTAGAGAGATATAGAAATTTACTACAGTCAAGTTTTTTAGGGACCTATTTCATGTATTAACCCAATATGATTGATATTAGATGAGTCTCCATCATAGGTTACAGTTCTATCTTGATCTATTTCTTAATTATACACATCACAGTAGAGGATGCAGGGTGTTATTTCATGTAGCAATCCACTATGATTGTGGATAGATGAGCCTTCTTCATAACCCATAGTTTTATTTATGCATCCATTGAGTTTTTATCTTATAGAGTCTCCATGTACAACTATAATTAGTGAATCATAGACAACATTAGATATAACACATGTTTCTACATAACATGAGTAGTATGAGCCCTTGTTCAATTGGCCATCAAGGTTCAAATAGTGATACAACACATAGTCATACCAATATCAGTTCATAACTTCACCTAGTGGGAAATGATGGATCCAAATGACCAACCTTTACATTCTTGAGCCACCTACTAAGAGGGATTAGACACATAGTCCAAACATTGATTAACACAAGCATGATTACATAGCTTCACTTAATGGGAAATGATGGAGCCAAACAGCCATTGTTTGTATTCTTGAGCCATTATTGGGGAATTGAGCACAACATGATACATATAGTGATCTCTTACATCCCTTTATAATAACAACTAGCATTCCTAGTTTCAAGTAACCATCCCTAGCTAAAACAAATTATGCAAATCTCGATCCTACTGATATCCCATTTTACCAATCTTAAGCCAATTCACTTTACCAAATCAATTTACAAATTTCAAAACAAACAAAGTTCCTTACTTACATAAAATTCAAAATCAAAACTAACATTACACTTAAATAATCAAATCACATCCCAAACAACATTTTACCAAACATATACAACCTCAACATCAAATACCAACTCAACTATTTCTAAATCAACCATTTATAATAGATATACCAATATATTCCAAAATCCATAACATAATACACTTTAGTCAAAAATCAAATAAATATCCATATATATAATAAAGGTTTCAAAACATATACCCCATATCAAATACAATCAATTATGAATGGGCGTCACACCCTCACTCTCACTCTCACTCTCCCCACCAATACTAGTCCCATAATCCACCCTAACACTTGATGGCCTCGTACCTAATAAAGATGTTACATGCCTCTTGTAATGATTTTATCACTTTAGTAGTCAACCATGATCCTTATGTAAGTCCACATATCACCTTTGAATATCTATATACTTATTCATCATCCTTGTGCTATTAGATCTAAAATCAGGTGGAGGCATCCTATGCCTATCTAGCTTAGGTCTCAGGTCATCTCTCTATCCTATTTCCCTAACATATGTAGCTATTGCTATAGCAACCTTACCAAATAGATGATTATCAATACCGATTGTGACCATCACTCGCTCTATCAATCCCTCACCCATTTCATCATTAGGTACATGTTATGTGAGCTCTCAAAGTGTCGACTCAATGATGGTCTCCTAATAATCATCATCTCCACTTCCCACCCCATCATGTGCCTCATCCTATATACCTCCCGCTCCACCTACACACAAATTATGACACTACATTAGCTATATACTTTATAGATAAAAATAAAATCACAAATTTGTACACAATTCAAATTAAATTACTACTAACCTCCCATCATATCCTCATACTCTAGAGCATCCCTTCCATCAATAAGGTAGAACAAAGCCCACTAATGCCTCATCCACCACACAGTATATGTTTTTATACATCCAACATCATCCACATGAATAATATCTATAACGGCATCCCTTACATCCAAAGGTAATAGTGCAAGCTCAACCTCCATAGGCCTCACATGAACTCCTACCTTCATTGATTCCCATGAACCCCTCACCCACACCCATGCTACCAAGGGTACATTTTGTGGTACCCTAAGTCATCTAGTCATGCACTCTAACCTAGTGATCATGTATCCAATAGCTAACTCTCATATATCGTAACTATACTCCATCCTCCACCCTCCGAAGAAATCCTCTATAAGGCCTCCATATAATGTCACTAACCACCAATCTATCTAGAACCCACCTATAATGATCCATCCCAAGGGATCAGATAGCTAATGTACTCATCCACCACTCTTCAAATGGGTGTGGAGATGCCCACCACTCCCTTAGTAATCTTATTAGTTGCACAACTGCTATGTGCTCATAAGTCTAATAATATAATAATTTTTTTACACTCAAACTGCCACTTAATGCCTCTTATATAAACCTATAGATATCCTTGTATAGGTGGGAAAGCATAGTCCTACCCCATGAGAATAAAGTGCCATATACTTCCACACTTCTCACAATCATATACATCCTATATGTAATCGACATGCTACTCCCATCCATAGCAACATATGATGCCAATAAAATAACCAACCACTTTCACAAGCACATCACTAGACTACACAGTAATTGATAGTAGTTCATCATTATCACTCCCTCTCTAATGTATACTTGAGGGCACACCAAAATAATACAAAGATGCACAATCAATAGCATCAGCACCCATGTCATTCCACAATGTCACACATCATCCACTAACTAACAAATATAAAATGCAATATACATCTTCTAGAGTTAAAATAATCTCCCTTGTAGGAAGCCATAAAGTACATGTATCTACATTCCACCTCACACATAAGTTGGTATTCATATATCTATCCCATTGCACTGTACCTAGGTCACACACATGACCCAATCCTGCCCTATCCATTATAGTTCTCTCATATGTAGATAATGGTAATAGCCTTAATGTCTCCATTACCTATCCCTTGTGGAACTCTCTCATCCATACCTCACCCTACAAAATAATAGAAATAGCACATATATCAATCAATAATGCCAAATAAAAAACCAAAATAAAATAATGGTAGAAAACAAATCAAAATCACTTAAAAATTAAGCCTCAAGGGCAATAACATTAGGTACAAGAGAACAACATTGGACATGAGTGTTGAAACCTGGACAGGAGTGCTATGTGTAATATAGGAGTGCTAAAACTAGTATATTTTTTCCTAATCTACTTTAACGAGCTCAAAACAACCAAAATAAGCCTAATATAGATAAAAACTACACATTTGGGTTAATTACTAGGGTCACATCACCACCAGCCTGAACTTGGGCTCCAAACTGCTTGAACAAGGTCATGGTAGGTATCATCTCCTTAACATCTGTCTCACTCTAGAGCTCAAAAATATCAACCTAGTCAATGCACAAATGAATCAAGAATCAATCCAATTTCTTATATTGGCCATAATCATGATAATGGTACCTTTAACATCACTCAAACTTTGGTCTCTTAATACCTCATCTACCTACTATGACATGAGTATTTTTATATTTATTTTATACTTAGACATGCACTTTGATCATCACCAATCAAAACGTGTTCCCCTTTCAACAGCTCAATCTCATCAATCAAATAACCCCTCAATCCAATCACAACATACCAATCTTATTTCTAATGTTATGCCACTATTCATCACTTTGGCTTGACTTCCTCTATTACAAATTTCATCCCTCTCCCCAAAAGGGGGGAATTATTCATACTATTCCTATTTCTACACTTACCTAGCATACCCACCCGCTCTCATACATGGATACACCATGGTTCATATACACCTAGTAGTCAAATGATTAGATTTAGCTCAAATCAGTTGAGATATATAGTGATCAGATTAAATGGGTCATTCAACATTACTCAGGACATTCAAAGGGATATACCTTCAATTTATAGATACACAAACTATTCAAAAATAGTGGTTTAGATCATATGGATCCATAGTGATTTTAGCTTATAGGTACACACACTATTTAGATATAGTGGCTTAGAATATATATATTCATAATGATTTTGATCTTGATATAAGATCAGATACTAGATTTGGGGGCATGTACATTACTACACATCTCACACATACATCTTCATATAACATGACATAGTTACAAAATTGGATAATAGACTATAGGGATAGTGTAGACCACAATGTTTTGGTCTCTATTTTTGCACATGAGGTATGGCAAGATATGTCATTTCACATGTGGTTATATAGATTACCAAATTATACAGATGCATCACTCACATACCAGATTTTGGGTCATGACATAGATGTTTATGTTCTTCAACACTCAGAATTATATAGATAGAATGGAACGACATGTCATTTTCTTCTTTCACATTGACAAAATTTTATATTATACCCAATTATACCTAGGTTGTCTCCAGGTTAGGTCATACAGTCATTTTTAGTGGTTGGTCTATTGCATCACCTAGACCCAGACTACACGAGTTTATGTGAGCATTTCTCAATTCTAATTTAGATATTTAGAATGGGGGCATAATATATTTTTCTCTTCATAGCATACATATTTTATACACATGTTCTAGATTACATGACTTTATATGGGATAGAGGACAAACTTTGGTTTTTAGCCTCTGAGCATTCCTCATTTTCATCTAGATTTAGCATAGGGGACAAGATTTTCCCTCCTCTATGTTACACGGATTCCAATTTAAGATTCAATATAAGGGGCATCCATTTCAGGAATTCTTCTTTCTCCAAGAGCTATTTAGCTCTCCATCCACTTCCCTGGTAAGGAAGTGAGTTAGAACCTTTGCAACACATTTATCTCCACACAAGTAGGTTCAAGTATGCATTTTTATTCATCTTTATTTTACTCTAGTACTTCATCTCATTACATCACTAGAATAAAAGTGGGGCAAACGCATACACCCTAAATTGGTCAAATAACCACACATATCATGTCTTTTCATAGGAGACTCTGATTGGAAAATATGAGCCTTGTTCACATTAGCCATGTCTTTTTTTAACTTATCGTGGTCCTATTTCATGCTTGAGTCACTTTTTTGATTTATAACCAGTCATTCAAAGCCTCCCAAATGGTCATTTCAGCTCAGCCAAACTCTATTTCCTAAGCTAATTCTATCCCCCTAGGTCCTGAGCTTGTAGGATAGAAGTGTTGGGATTGGAATATATCACTAGACCCTAGGGTGTCTTAATTTTGGTGCTCCTCTTCTTTCACATTGTGAGTCCCAACAGTCATTTCTCTTTACTCAAGAGTTCCTAAACCATTCTTAGCCCCTCTCTTAAGTTTTGTTGGTCTTTTGGATGTTGGCTAATATGAATAAAAATATTAAATTCAAAATAAAGATTATTCTATATAAAATACTTCACAAGGCATTTTATATCTAACACTTACTACTTTGGCACAATACATAATTAAAAATTAGTCAATTATATAGCTCAACATTCTTCATCACCCATAGATTTACATGCTTGATCAAGGAAGGGTCTAGGTGAAATTTATTTTTTACATCTATCATGTGCATTGATAATGCATGTTCCCTAAGGGATAACTACATTTGATCTGAGACCCTAGCTTGAGGGTTTATGTAGGTAGCGATCAAGATAGCAGGGGTTCTAGGTTGTGCGATCATAGTTTCCCTAACCCAATTTTTCCCCCCTTTAATTTTTGATGTATTTTTTGTTTGATGTGTGTAGATAGACCAAGGGTTTTAAGATTAAAAAAAAATTATAGTGAGCTCCATCAATATTTAACATCTAAAATTTCACAGGTAGGCTCACACAAGGACAACAAACAAAACCCATAAAACTTAGATCTCTATGACTAGTTTGGACAATAGTGGCAGGAGTGGACAATAGCATCAGACCTCAAAGCATCCTATTTTCAGCACTCCTATCCTTTCACTGAACAAAATATAGATCTAGGTTCATGACATCTTCTTAGTCCTACACAGTAGTTTCCAAGCTCTGAAACAATCATCTTAGTGTATTTTCCTAGATAAATTACTTATTTTCCCTATGTAATTAATTTAACCAAATTGATATAAATATATAATTTTACTCTGTCTAATTATATTTTCCCCTTACTTCAAACCCTTTATTGTTTAAGAATTAGACCCTAGTTTCCCAAAAAGAATAAACTAGTAGTAGTAAAAGATTTACACCTTGAACAGTTAGATGTGAAGATGACTTTCCTTCATGGTGACTTGGAGGAGGAAATATATATGGAGTAGCCATAGGGATACAAAGTCAATGGTAAGGAGAAAATGGTATGTAACTTGAAGAAGAGTTTGTATGGCCTTAAATAAGCTCCAAGGTAGTGGTATTTGAAATTTGACATGTTTATAATAGAACAAGGTTATAATAGATGTCATTCTAACCACTGTGTTTATTTTAAGAGATTAGATAATGTCAACTATATTATCTTGTTATTATATGTAGATGACATGCTTATTTTAGAGTTTAACATGCATGATATGAATATATCAATAAGGTGTTAGTCAGGTTTAATATGCAAGATTTAAAACTAGTGAGCACACCTTTGTGAGGGAACTTCAAATTAAGCAAGGAACAGTGTTCTAAAACATAGGAAGAAATCTATTACATTTCTAAAGTGCCTTATGCTTTAGTAGTTGAAAGTATAATGTATGTTATGGTGTGGACAAGACCAAACATTACTCATGTAGTGGGAGTTGTCATCAGGATTATGATTAATCCAAGAAAAGAGCATTGGGATGAGGTCAAGTGGATTCTTAGGTACTTAAGAGGGAGCATTAATAGATAGTTGTGCTATGAAGGGTCATATGTTACCTTAAAAGGATTTGTTGATGCAGACATGGCTGGAGATTTAGAAGGTAGGAGGAGCACTACATGTTATGTATTCATTGTTGATGACACAATAGTAAGTTAGATTTCAAAATTATATAAGATAGTTGCTTTATCAACTATAGAGGTAAAATATGTTGTAGCTACAAAAGCATGGAGATGATATGGATGTAATAGTTCATGTAAGAGTTAAGGTATAAGCAAGAATATTGTAGGTTTAATAATGATATCCATAGTGCAATTCATTTAGTAAAGAACTCAACACTCCACTTAAGAACCAAACATATACAACTCAGGTATCACTTCATTCATTTAGTTTTGGAGGGTAGTCAACTAAAGTTGGAAAAGATCCATACACATTATAATCCTATAGATATTCTAACAAAGGCAATCAAAAAATAGAAGATAAAGAGTTGTTAATATTTAATAAGTCTTTAGGGAAAATAAGGAAGATGAGAAACATGCTAGGGTCAAAGTTCAAAGAAAAGTCCAAGGAAGAATTGTAGTAGTGGAGTTGCAGTAATTAGTTTCCAAGTGGGAGATTATTGGATGGTGGAGCCTGATTTTATTATAATGCCCAGTTCTTGATAAGGGGGTGTGTGTGGGGGTGGTAAATCCCCCCATTAGATTCACCATCCCACTACCCCCGAAGTAAAATTTGTGAAAATTTCATTGTAAAATATTATAATTTTGTAGTAAATCTGGACTGTTCACTATTATGTCATAGATCTAATGGTATAGATTATGTTGGTGCATTTTTTCCTTAATTTGTAAACCTTCCTTTGATATTAGGGAAATTTTAAAAATGGAGACACACTATGTATGAGAGAAGAGAATATTGCAGTGGATGTATTACAAGTCTTCCCCATATTTGTTGGACTGAATAAGAGAAGAGCTGGTTGTTTTTGTGTGGATGTAGCCCATTTTGGGTGAACCACATTAAATTTTTGTTTCTCTTGTGTTATGTTTTCTACAATTTATTTCTATCTTTATTTCATTAATATTTCTTTGTGTTATATATTCCTAATAGGGTCCCATTGCCTTAAACCTCAAGAAATATCAAAAAAACCTAACAAACTACCATTTACCAACACCAAAATTTTTGGACTTGATACACAACTAAAAACACAATCACACCATTCCTTGCTGAACCCAAATTTATTCAAGATTTTAAATAAATACCTCCATTTCACCCTATCATAGACTTTACTTATGTCTAACTTAACCATCATACCTTTTTGATGGTTATACAAAATAGAATGAATAATTTCATGAGCCATAATTATCCCTTCTTGAATACTTTTACCTGGCACAAACCTAGCTTATTCTTTATAGATTAATGTTTCTAGTAGCAATTTTGATCTAAAAGTGATGGCCTTAGAGATGATCTTATAAACCTTATTACATAAAGTCACTAGTCTATAATCACTAAAGGAAGCTTGAGTTTTGCCTTTAGGAAATAAAGATAAAAATGTCACATTCAAATTTGGATCTATCTTCCTCTTAATTTTGGATTCTTCCAACATCTATAACACATCTTCTCCCATAAATTCCTATAAGGAATGAAAAAAGTTGTCGAGAAGCCATCTAGACTTGGAGCTTTATCTTTAGCCATAAATAAAACCACATTTTAAACATCTTCCAATGAAAAGGGAACCATAAGATTATCTTTTATAGCTTGAGAGATCAAAGTGTGAATAAGGGGGAAAATGAAATTCTAAGCTTCCCCATCCAAAAATTCTTATTCATTCAGCAAATTTTGAAAGAACTGAGCATCTTCAAATTTAATTTCCTTTGAATTTTCCATAAACAAACCCTACATGGATCTAATTCCAACTATCCTATTGACTTTTATTCTTGATTTAACTGAAAGATGAAAAAAGTTGAGTTTCTATCACCATCTTTGAGCCAATTTTCCCTTGATTTTTATTTCCAAAAAATCTCTTCTCTGCACAACATTTATTCATAATCCTTTATCAAGGATTTTTCAAGATCATAATACTTACCATCCTTTTCCCATTTAAATTTTTTCTCATTCAGGATATGAAGCTTGAATTCAATCCTTATTTTTTCATGGAAGATGTTCTTAAAGTGATTTATATTCCAAATCTTGAGTTTACTTTTTACAAAATGTAGCCTTTCACACATGTGATACATTCAAAAACCTAGTGGTAATTGAAATTAACTCCACCAGTGCTACACCAACTTGAACATAGAGGGATATCTAAGCCATATTAATTCAAACTTAAAAGTACATCTATTAGGGGTAAATCAAAGTTAATTTCAAGGAAATTAGCCAATGATCTAAACCTGCTTGAGACAAAACCCAACAATCCAATTTCCTTTTTCTCTAGTTTTAGGGAGAAGAAATTAAAAATCTATCCAATCTCTCTAGAATATTCTCATCCCCAAGCCTCATTATTCCACGTGAACCAATCTGATTTTAGTTCAACATCTTCCAAATTATTATATGTAACAAACATTTTAAAATCTTGAGAGATGTGAGAACCAAAAAACATTCCTTGTTTATCTTTGTAGTTTAAAATAGAATTAAAATCTCCACCTAAATCAACATTTTATGTCTAAAACTTGTTAAAAAATATTAGAAATCTTGGACCAAAAGAGAAGTTTCAAAGAGGCCCCCTGAGGTGCATACACATTCAAAATCAGGGACTGTAAATCAAATAGAAAACTAGAGATTCTGCATAGTTTCCAATTTTGCCTTGAGTCAACTAACTCCAATTTAGTTATAAAGGGTGACCAAAGAAAATCCAAGACTTTTGATTCTCTTATTTATTCTACAAAGATTACTTCCCATCGTTACCAAATCATGATTAAAAAAACCTTTCGCTTCCTCTACACTTAGTTTCCTGTAACATCAAGACATTCATTTTTTCCACATTGAGAATATGCTTTATCAAGCATGTTTTGTTAGGGGCATTCAAACCCCTAACATTCCAAGAAACTACTTTCATGATTTCAATGGATTTAATTCCACCCCTTACATTTTAGCACCCATAAATGCTTCTAAAGTTCCGCGTTTACCTCCTAGAATCTCACCTACTATAATATCTTCTTTGGTTTTCCTACCCATCTTTTTTTTTGCCCCTAATTAGGGTGGGAGAATCTACATTGAGTTTGGGAATTAGAGAGAAATTATTTAGAATTCAACTCCCCTTCTAAATCTTCTTCCAACTCTACTTCAGATATTGATAATTCCTCTTCTAAAATAACAACCTCCTTATCTTCTTCCCCTAAGTGGTCCTTGTTATTTAGAGATAGAGAGTTTTGTTTCTTTTTAAGGACTAGTGATCTAGTAGATTATGATTATTATTCAATAAAATCATAATGCTTAATCATTAAATTTGGAGAGATTACATCCATTATCCCTAATTTTACTAATAGTTCTTCTGTTTCACTTATTCTCTATGAGTGCTTCTTCTATTCATCCTCAACCACCTTGCCCTGATCTTTTTTCTACTCAATTCCCTTCTTATCTTGATTTTACAACCTTTGGGTCCTTTTAGGTCTCTATTGAGACACCATATGTACCCATTTGGTTTGAGGAGAGCTCTTACCCTTACTAAATTTTTTTTGTATATGACCTAGCTGATGGCATTTATAACATTTGAAAGGGATTTCTTCCATATATATCCTTTGGTGATAAATACTTCCCTCTATCTTTACAACAATATGTTCTAGAATGTCTTGATCTAGATCCAATGCAATCCTAACTTGAGCATAGGATACCCTTCCACCTTTTAATGAAGATTCATCCACTTCCAACACAAGACCCATAGATGGCACACAAATAATCTTTGCTCTAATATCATAAAGGCAAGCCATAAAACCTTATCCAAATTAGATAAATTCCTTTCTGAGTCCTCAGTATATCAAAATTAGGGATCTATTTTTTAATACACAAACCCACACCATTAAAATACTAAGAATTTTTCAAAAACATTTTCTTTTTCTTCTTTAGAATGAATAGAACCACAAAGAACACTTTAGGAAAAAAGCTTACTGAGATAGTGGAACCCCAATTCTCCTTGATTGAAATTTCAATTGATCCAATCATAGGCCATTTTACCACACATTTACAGATTAGGGAACAATGCGTCAATTGGTTAATCTTTGATTTAAAAGGGTCTAAGACCCAATCTAAAATCTTAGCTTTGCCAATCTTCACACCATCATCTAGTGCTTCCAAATGCTTATTTAAAGAAACTTTTGTCAAGTCATCCACTTCATTTAAAGTCATAGATTGAGGTTTTTCCTTTGGATCTGCCCAACTTTCTTCCTACTTAAAATAGAGGACTTAATAATTCTAGCAACATTATCCAAATTCTAAACTTGGTTCCCTACCAATTTTTCTTTCTAGCTAGCACCTAATTTGCTAGACTTAGCTTCTTCATCCCACCATTCTCTATCTTCCTCAATCATAGCTACCAACACCTTTTTATGATATTTATTTCCATGGTTTATCACTGCTTTCCCTCCCAAACCTAAGTATTTAAAACTTTCTTATTTGCCTACCCTTATCTATGAAATTGATTTTTTCCCTTGTGTTTTTTATTTCCCCTTATCCTACTCCTTCTCCTTTAATTTATCCTTCTCCTTCTCCCTGATGTGTGTCATCCTTACATCTTCTAAAAATTTTGAGTAACAAGATTTTTGAAATGAACCCAAAACCATAGATATTTTTTAACCTGAATGCCTAAATCAATGGTGAATAGTATCCCTATCCATGGACTATGGACTTGCCTCATCACATTAAAAATAGGTTTCAAGACACATGCCAACCCACATTGCATTATGGATAATTTTCATGAATAACCCATTGTATCATAGTGTGGGAATGATGCTAAAGAGTGGTCATCCCAAGCAACGGACCATGACACCTCCCACTTCTAACACTCAACTCTGTCACCACTAGGCTATCATCATCAGGTTAAAATTTTGGGAAATAAGATTTTTGAAATAGGTCCAAAACCATAGACATTTTTGTAAATAGAATGCTCAAAAATGGTGAATAGTATCCTTAGCCATAGACTATGGACTTGCCTCATCACATTAAACATAGGTTTTAAGCCACATGCTAACCTCCATTGCATTGAACACTGTGTCAATATCCCATTGCATTATGGATACTTTTTCATGAATAACCCTTTGTAACTTAGTGTGGGAATAATGTTAGAGAGTGGTCATCTTAGGGAATGTACCTTAAGACCCACCACTTCTAACACTCATCTCTCTCACCACTAGGCTATCATCACCAGGTTTATATAGTTTATAATTTTAGAACTATGAAAATGTTTTGAATATATATTTTTAGTTATGTCATCCTTGCTTTTCATAGTTGTCTTGCCCTATGGCCTCATGGTTTATACTCTATACTTTGATTTTTTGTCACAATTTTTTCTACACTCAGTTTATTATATTAACTAGTTGGTCTTTTGAGAGACTTAAAGAGGTCTATACTCAATTTATACTTAGTCATATGGCTATCAAATTTAATACTTAAAAAGGACAAATATAATCTTTAAAAATAATGACAAATTTAATCATTAAAAATAAAGAACTGTAAATAAGATCTCAAATTTAGACTTCTCATACTATAACCTCTTTCTCCATTGGTTTTTTCACCATTATTTATTGATTTCAATATGATGATTGATTCACCAACTATTTATAAGTTTCTTAAAATAGCTAGTAAAAATTGCTAGTTAATTTATATCGGCATGGTGATTTTTCCAAAGATTCTCCAATGGAATTATACCTAAAATCTAGGATTTGTCAAGATTTTATAATAAGCTTTTAGGGGTCACATCTTAAAATTATCACTGAATATGGTTAAGAATCATCTTTAACTACCATCAGACATATATCTGCAATACATGTGATAATATAAATTAATGAAAACTTTATATTAAAATAATACATATATTTAATATGGATAACATGACTACCTCTTTAGATTAAAAAGCTCTTGTCTAAATTGGTAGAATAACAATAACTCTCTTCCACAATGAATGCCTCAGTCACTAGCTCTCTATATTCTTATATAGTTAAGAAAGATGCTAGGAAAATGGTTTGTATAGTAGTTAACTTGTAAAAAGAATATTCTTAACATAGTATTTTATTATCAATAGCATAAGTCAATCAAGTCAATATCTTGATTGATAATTTTATCTAATAATAGTTTTCAGATAGTTGTGGACTAATTAGTGACTATCTATGAATCATATTACATTGAATATAACAAGTGCATCTCAAAACCATACAATATTATATGAGTAATTAAATACACTAACACTCCCTTAAGATGTATTCGATATCATAGTTTTGATAGCTATCATAATACATACACCCACATTACATGCAATAATATAAATCAATGAAAGATTTAAAAAATAATAATACACAAACCCTGTTAATGGTTTGGGATATCTAGTAAGAATCCATATAGGGTGGATAATTTGTATTGAGGGATACCACCTCTGGGAGTATTCAAGTTCAATTTTAGTAGCATGGCTTGGGGAAATCCTAAAGCTTTTGGAGCCAAGTGTATCATTCGAGACAGTGTTGGCTCCTTGATTTAAGTTGCTTTATTTAAATTATTCGATAGGAACAATAACAAAGCTGAAGCTCAACCTTTTGTTGGACATATTAATTGGCGTCTTAAGTTGTCATTGATGTCAAATAGATTATGTGGTACTAGTGCATGAATGATAAAGTGATCAGATTGAGAGCTTGAAGAGATATGGCACATGTAAAGGTCTATAAGGACAAATAAGAAGCTGTGAGGCATCCATAGATGTTTTTGAGGCTTTGATATGTTTTGTGATCATTTGGAATGATAAAAATGCATCTTCTAGCTTAAGAGAAGCTAGACCATCACTACATGTCATGAAGATATGAAAGATAAAATAAGTTTGAGCATTTATTTTAAGTACATAAAAAATTAGTATTGGTCAAAAATATTACATGGAGATATTGTCTATAGTGCCAAGAAGCTACCCTAAAAATTTGGAGTCTTGAAGTGTTGTCTAGCTCAATTTATAAAGCTTCAAAGTTGCTTTATCAAAATTT
The DNA here is from genome assembly GCA_037957365.1 of Torreya grandis. Taxonomy (NCBI): domain Eukaryota; kingdom Viridiplantae; phylum Streptophyta; class Pinopsida; order Cupressales; family Taxaceae; genus Torreya; species Torreya grandis. Next base: position 905,238 of record JARHVA010001532.1, on the reverse strand, counting down.
GATAGGTCAAAGATCGTCAAGTTTAACCACATCAAAAAGTGAGGTCATTGGTCTATAAGATCTAATAGTGAGTGTGTAATCATAAATATTGAGATCAATGGTGTATATGAAGTCAACATGTCAAAGGTTGCATGTATAGGTGAAAAGTGTCACAAGCTCACTAGTCTGATAGAGGATTAATGGTGAGTGGCAGTTCATATTGACAAAAATCAATGGTGCGAGACAAGTCAAAGAGTCAACAATACATGTGAAACTGCCAAGTGGAACAAGCACAAGGGACTATCATTAAAGTTCCCAAAAGGCATGCAAGGATGTCAACTATCATAATCTCAGGAGTTCTAAGCAAGATATAATGGTGAGCACTATAATATAAAGACCAAGCTACTCAGCAGAGATTGATGGTGTGTATGTGGTCAAGATTGCTAGAAAGCATGAGATGAGGTCAACATGTTTGAGGTTCAATGTTTTGATAGTAGAGCACTATGAGTTAATTTTAAAGAAGATTGATGGTGTAAGTTGAGCAAGCTGAGTGAAGAGCACGAGATGTGTTATAAGTGACTGAGGTTTAACTATGATTGTTTGGTTTTAAATATTTAAATTTAATAAAGCAAATACAAGTGTTTTATTTTTGAGCCATAGATTTTGATCTATGTATAATTTTATGTTACAATAAAAATCAAAGTTGTATAGGACTTTAAGACACATTCATAAATATTCATTTAAAGGCCTAAGTGATTGTATAGTCAAATTTATTGAGCTCTAAAGTTGACTATATGTTTGTTCATGCTCTACAAATAACCCAAAAAGGGTAATTGAGTTGTTCTTGATGGTATTTCAATGTTTCAAGATGAGATAACTATTAAAGAGTGTTTTAGACTCCATGAGGACCATCTATGTGGATTATAAAGGTTTGATCAATCATATTTAGTATGATAAAAGGATTTGAAGGTGACTATGTGTTCGTTCATGGTGGTTATGTAGATAGAATGTTGTTTGAGCAAATTAAGCTTTCGCAGAACTATGATGTGATGGTTTTTATCACTTAAAGAGGACCTATAGATTGTGTGTCATGGGTCCATGTACTTGAAAGTTTTCCTATGTTCTTAGTTTGATTGAAGAAGTGTCAAAGAGGTGAATGGGTCTTCATAGGACCTAAAGGCGAGTTAGGCCTATTTGAAAAAAGGTTGTGCTTAAAGGTAAACCATGTTAAATGCCTTAAGGGTGAAGTCATGTGTTTTGGATGAAAAGGAAGGTTGTGATCATAATAATCATGCAGAATCTATAAAAGGTGAAACCAAATGTGATGGTTTCAAGGCTTGTAAAATAGACTAGTGTAGACTTGAGGAATATGAGTTGAGAGATAGATAGAGACTTGTATGAGATGAAAGAAGAGAAGGTGTACATTGTGTAGATGAGTTAAGATGAAGTTTAGAGAGAGGACTATGTGGATGACCTTTTGGTCATGTATCTATTGTGATTATAGAGTTGTTTCAGTTTTATGGCTGAGTATGAGTGAAGAAGCTTAGAGAGATCTGAAAGGGTGTTTTGGATGAATTTACTATGTGAAATAGGGTTGAAATAATGTTGAGGATTGAAGAGAGGTGATATACATTATGAATCCATCATCTTGATATGTAATCAACATTCTAGAGTTGTTGATTTCATAGGTGTTGTGTGGGTGCTCAACATCTAGCGCAAGTGGGTGTTTGTTCATACCTAGGGGTTGTTGTTCCTTATGAAATAGGTGTTTCACTAAAAGGGTATCTTGTTTAAAATCATCTTATATGACAAGTAGTCCATGTGTTTGAGGGCTTGAGAGTGGGTTTTATTCCCCATGAGGGTTTCCCATAGGAATTATGTGTTGTGTGTTTGATCTTGTGTAAGCATTGAATGAATGATCTCTCTTGTTAATGTTGTTTGATCAAGTTGATATATGCTGATTTATTAATAGTCTAAAATATGTGGAATTAAAGTTAAATATCTGCCATCACTAATTCACCCCCCCTCTTAGTGATTGTACCTCTAAAACCTTTATCTTTGGGATTTAATCTAACTTTATACAATGTGGCATATCAAATGTTATAATTGAGGGAGACTCAATGATCATAATCCAAGCTTTGTGAAATAGGCATGCATGTCCTTCGCATATTAAAAACATTATGGGTAAGGTTTGGGATCTTCTAAGTGTTTCACTAAATTTTGAATCTATTTGATGTTTAAGGAGAAACAAAGATGAAGGATAGGGATTAGAGATTAGAGAGAACCTGGATTAGTTGTGTGTCATATCCAAATGATGTTGATCACTCCTCTTTGGCTAAGGAGGACTACCTATGAATAAGAAAGTGCAACCACCAAAAATATTTATTAGTAGATATATGAGTGGGCTGCCAAGATACGTGCTTGTTTTTGAAAGTGTCAAAATTCCTTAAGGATGACAGTCCACTTTTTGAAACAAAATGGTAATGAATGACAAAATGAAAGAGAGAATAAGAAAGAGATGTTAGTACCATTCTTGTAATCTAAGTGAAACAAAGAGTGACATAGTACAAACAATGTGAGTTATTGGTTTTTTTAAAGGTTGTTTGGGTAGACTTAGGGCGGTTAGTGGAAATACATAGTCACTAACGTTAGTTAGGCTATCAATGTCGATAAGGTGATATGACCAACATCAGTTATGTGACTAATGTCAGTAGGGGTAGTAACTTCTCAGGGAGGTTGCAGGAGACTTTTTTGAGTTGGGAGTTAGATGTTGGTACAGTTTATGAGGTTGGGAAGAGTCATAATGGAGTGGGTAAGACTTAGGTGGGTCTAAATAGAGGGTAGGTATGTTTGAAGCAGAGGGAAATAGGTAAAGGAGTTTTATAACTCCTTCACAAGGAGAGTTGGGGCATTCATAAAATGATAAATAGTATAATGTAAAGTAATTATAAAATGACTATTTAAAGGAATTACAAAACATAGAGATATACTTAGCTGGTGAAATAGATGAACCATGAGTTTCAGATAGATGGATTTGATGAGGCATGTTGAAGAAATATGTGAGTAGAAAGGAAAGCATGTGCTACCTATTTAGAAGAATCCAAGCTCTGTGTAGTATATCAATTCCTAATTTGGACTAATTTATGTAGAGTAATAGTAAGCTTGGATGTAGAAATTTGAATGCTAAAGCCTGTATGCAAATGATTCAATTTTTTTAATTTCTAATGACCTAAATATTAGCTTGGAATTTGGCTTAAGTAACTGACATCAATGACCCCACTGATGTCAGTCATGGGTTGATCAACGTCGATGGCATGAGAATAAGTAAAAGGGATATATTTAGCCTATTTTTTATTCCTTCTCTTATCAAGTATGGTATCCATTAGGAAATGGTAAAAATACAATGTTAAGAAGGACGTAGTTAGTTAGGAATTTATATTTGGGGTGAGAACAAGTCATGGGTAGTTAGGATTAGGGGACTAAGTCTTGAGGTGACTCAGCGGGTAAGAATTAGTCTTAAGATGAGGTGGCTAGGTAAGGTGGCATAAATAGTTTTTAATTAACTTAATTAAATATTTTAAATTAATTAAATATGTGAGGGGTGAAAACATGGGTTAGGAAGGCTAATTATTAAAAGGGGCTCAAGGGGGGTTTTGATACAGGGAGATATGCATGTGTGTGATGTAATTTTGGTGTCTAAATTTGTCCCTTTTTGTCTTATAGTTTATATTGATAAGTAACAAGACAAAAATAGGAGTTGGATGCTTTAGGTATTAGATGAGGTATCCCCCCTTAAAATGAGAACCAACAAAGGAAAATCTAGAATTGGGTATAGATTTGATAAGGAGTTAATTGGGTAGGTGGATGTTGAGTGAGAACATGGTATCATTGCTTGTGTTTATACTACTATGGTTATATTTGACACAATAAATAATAGGTAAAGGTGAGGAGGATTCAGATAGAAATAACCAAATCACAGCTTATAAGTGATAGTTGATAAGGTTAAAATGATCAAAGTTAGAGCTCTAATGGTCCATGTGTTCTAGGTATCTAAGGTAGTAAGTGCTCCTGGAAAACACAAAAGGTTACACATGATAGGACTAGCATGGTTGTGATCCAAAACACCTGATATAAATGTATGTGTGTAGTAGCTAACTATAGTGAGGTAGCATAAGCAATCAAGACAAGCAATGCAAGGTTGGTTCAAAAGGGGCAATGGTCGAGGAGATATTTGTGATCTCTGATCAAAGTCATCATGGGTGGATATTTAAGTGATCTTCAAGGTTGGTTGTCATAGTTTGAGAGATATATGTGATCTCCAAGGTTTTTTTGTCTTGGTTAGGGAGATATACGTGATCTTCAAGGTTGGTTATCATGGTTAGGGAGATATACATGATCTCCAAGTTGCCCAGACTTAGAGTGTAGTCCAAAGGGTGGTGATTTGGGTTGAAAATTCTAAGTTTAAGGTGGTCAATGTCAGTTACATCACTAATGTCAGAAGTAAGTATTGCTGACATCGATGTCTTAGGTCAAGACTACTGACATTGGTGGGTAACCAAACCTGATTAAAAGGGGTTTGGTGGCCCACTAAAACTCATTTATGATAGTTGATTGGAGGAAAATAAATTTGAGTGTTGGTGTGGGTAAATATAGTAGAGCTAAGAGGAGAACCAACTGGAGGTGTGACACCATAAGAGCTAGCTATTCCAACCTGAAGGAGATAGAGAGATGAGGTAAGATCCTCTTCGAGTTGAATTTGAATTTAAAGTAGTTAATGTATCATTTGGGTGAATTTTTTATATTTTGGGGGAGAGAGGGAAAGTAAAGGGGTGGTAAAAGGGGTGAGGGTAGGTTTAGGTGAATTTGGGAGGGGTTGGGGATAGTTTTTAGGGAAACACTTAAATTGGGGAGATGGACTATTTGGCCCTATGGTTGAACTAATTCCTAATGTCAATGAGGTTCATCGACATCAACTGATAAGGCACTGATGTTGGCTAACATCTGATGCTAATGTCAATAGCTTTAACTGATGTTGGTCATAGGAAAAAACCCTAAATAGGAAGAAAAGACCCATTTTGGATCCCTAGTTGAGTGTCATCAAGCCTAATAGTTGAGCTAGCCTCAGAAGACCTCGTATCGACTGAGTACTACCTACATAGCCCAATTGAGGGCCTCAAGCCAATGTAGTTAGCATAGTGTGTAGGGAAAAAGGGTGAGGTATGGTTAAAATTTTGTTAAGGGAAGTGGTTAGAAAAAGGGAGGTTGAAAGAGGTCATGGGACCTAGTACTGAAAAGATAGGTCACAGGGTCGAGGATGAGAGATAAATGCCATGGGGCCTAAAGTTTAAGATATAGGCCATGTGTCCTAGAGTTTAGATATAGGTAGTTAGGCCTAGGGTTTAGAGATAGGTAGTTAGGCCTAGGGTTTAGAGACAGGCAAGTAAGCCTAGGCTTTAGAGATAGGTAATTGGGCCTCGGGTTAAGAGATAGACAATTAGGCCTATGGTTTAGGTGGATTAACAGGTTAGATAGTTAGGTGGGTCTAAGGTTGAGCTAGCCTCAGAAGACCCCATGTCAATTGAGTGCTACCTACATAGCCTAGATGAGGGCCTTAGGCCAATGTAGTTCTCCCAGAGAGAAGGGAAAAAAAGAGGGTGGAGGTTTATATTAGAAAATATGTGACTTGAGATTTATGTGTGTGGATACAGGCGAGACAAGAGTTGACATTAGAAGATCAACTACCTACGTTTTTGATGAGAATGAAGAGGGATGTCACCATGGATGAGTGGGAGTACATGGAAACCATTGGGTTAGGAGGAGTGTGATGATATTAAAGAGTTGCACATGATGTTAGTTTGATGATAGCATTGATAAAGAGGTGGGATCAAACCACCAACACTTTTCATTTGCCTATCGGTGAGTTGACAATGACACAGGAGGATGTTTGCAAGATTTTATGGTTACCACTCCAAGATGAGGAGTTCTTCTCTTATTCGAGAGAGGAGTATGATATTCACATGGCTACATTTTTTGGAGAGCATGTTAGTGAGGTAACCTATCACTCATCAAGCTTTGCATATGAGCCATTGTACACTACCGATGAGGAGTACCACCAATTGAGTATCCTAATGATGATAGGGATTATAATATATGCACTAATAGATGTGGATGGTGGGATATTTCCTATTACATTGATAGGTGTGTTGGCACAAATGTTTGAGTAGTGGATAGTGTATGCATGGGGACCAATTTATTTGGCATAGTTCTATAGAGAGTTGTGGGGTTTGAAGCTACGATGATAGTATAGTTTATGTGTCAAGTATTTAATCCAATGATGGGCATATGATCACATCATGGTGACATAGCCATTGGGGCTACCTACCCTGATTATAGCCAATTTCAGGGTCGAGTTCAGACAGTGGAGAGAGGCTATAACCTAGACACGAGTAGATGGCATAATGTAGGACATTGATTATTATAGGCATATGATAGATGGATTGATTCTTATAAAAATTGTTTGGAGGCCTTACCTAATATACCCTACATTCAGAGGACAATTAGAGTATCTTGTCGATTTATAGAGCATGTTATGGGTCAGAGGGAGATGATCTAGAGATTTAGAGATGATACCTATGGCATGGGTCAGGAGATAGTTGGGCTTGTTATAGGGCATGGCTTTTGAATTTCCTTGATATAGGAAGAATGATATAGAGGCACCCCTACCCTTGCCTCAAGAGATAGATGGGCTAGATTTTGAGGAGCTACCAGTAGGCCTAAGTGTGGGAAATCCTATATGCATAAAAACTTATCTTTCTTGGTGGATAGGTTTGCATGCCATTGTTTAGGATAGGAGGCCACCACCAGATTTATAGGGAGTGATGAGAGAGAGAGAGAGAGAGATGAAGCTGTATAATCCCAAGATACAATGATATAGGCTTGAGATGCATAGGCTTGAGATGTAGCAGTGCAGGCCCAAGATGCAACAGTATAGGCCCAAGATGTAGCACAATCATAGGTGTTGGTCTTATAGGGTTAGGTTATGACATTGTAGAGGTAGGTCAAGGAATTATAGGTCTAATTTGAGGTATTATAGGGCCAAGTTACTATAGTGACAATAGAAAGGGATAGATTGAGAGAAACAAGGTATGCTACTCCTCCTCCACCATAGGGACTAGTATAGGGACCTACAGTAGGTTTGATGGATCCATCATAGACTGTATCTCTAGCAAGGTACATCACTAATCTAGAAGAGATTACATACTATAAGAGAGCCATCAAGGAGTTCCCATAGATTTAGAGATATTGTGAGTTTAGAAAGCAAGAGATATTAGTGACACGTGCCACAACTTCTAGCTCATGTACATGCAAACAAGAAGAGAGTGGTGATGATACTACTTCTTCATTACCATGACTATAGCCTTGAGTATTTTGAGTGTTAGATGTTATTATTGATGTTGTATACACACTGGCCTACAAGCTGAAGATGAGAGATGTACTTTTTGAGAGAGAGATGATATTGATATGATCCATTGATGTACATTCATATTCAGCACATATATATACATATATACATATATATATATATATATATATATATATATATATATATATATATATATATCACATAAACACATAAACATCCAAATCATTATAATAACCTCAAACATCATCACCATCACATAAACACATCTCAAAATTACAAACTCTCACATGTGTGTGTGTGTGTGTGTGTGTGTGTGTGTGTGTGTGTGTGTGTGTGTGTGTGTGTGTGTGTGTGTGTGTGAGAGAGAGAGAGAGAGAGAGAGAGAGAGAGAGAGAGAGAGAGAGAGAGAGAGAGAGAGAGAGAGAGAGAGAGAGAGAGAGAGAGAGAGAGTTTGTTATTTTGAGATGTGTTTATGTGATGGTGATGATGTTTGAGGTTATTATAATGATTTGGATGTTTATGTTATGTTAATGTTGAGCATGTTAGTTGAATTCAAACTATCATTTTCCATATGTATGATGGTATATGCATAGTTCATTGGTTAGCTTCATCTTAGCATCTTTCCATATTTATGATGGTGTATTCTTAAAATGAATGGGTTGGGTATGTTATTTTATTTCATATTATTTCCATATTTGTGATGGTGTATGCTTAAAATAAATGGCATAGGCTTGATAGTTTTCCTATTTATTGTTGTTTAGAGAAACTATGGTTGCATGTTGGCTAGATTTCACATGGGATAATATGAAATGGATTAATGGGCAATGGTTTGTTAGTGTTAGGATGGTTTTGGGTAGTTATGTCAGTATCCTTGCTTGAGATGGATAAGTGTTAAACACATAACTCTAAGCATCAAGAAAAATTGATAGAAAGGTGAGAAGGTGATTGAATCATGTCATGAGATGCAATCTCAAAAGAGAAATTGACATGTGATTGGAATGGGAAATAAAGAGGCATGATGCTCATGTATTGGCAAAGACCATAATCAAAACATAAATAGGCTCAGGAGTATGAACATATTTCATGATTTGCATCATTTGACCATTTATTTGTTAGAGAAGCATCATACTCACCTTATATCAAGTCAGTTCAAAGTCCTTTGAAAGAGTATGAGGGGAAAAAGGGTAAAAAAAAATGAGAGTGTTTGGGTAACATAACCTTCTTAGTGGGGATGGTATGCCCCTTTTGTGGATGACCCGAGAGCTACTATAGGCAAGTCCATGACTTAAAGTTTTTTTTTCTTTTCTATGTAAGTTGATCAATGTGAGAAGCCTACAATGGGATTTTGTTTGTGTTGAGGTCATATGAAGCTAATCAATACAAGAAGATTCTAAGTCATTATTTCCCTTGATAACAAGTCTTGGCTTATCCATCCTTCAAGGGAGCGGTCTAAGCTTTTATTTGTTTATTTTTAATAGTTGTCCTTCAAGGGAGCGGTCTATTTATAGTATCAAGGATAATTTACGTAGTTGTACTTCAAGGGAGCAGTCTACATTAAGAATCATGACCTGAGAGATTATAACTTGTCTATGTATCCCATTTTTTAATTTTTATTTTTACTTTAGTCATGGACAAGACTATAAAAGCTTAGGGATTTTGTCATGTCCCCTTTTCAGTTGACAAGTTCTAAGTTCATGGTTAGCCTATTATGTGACCCTCATAGGCTGATAGGATGGTTAGAGGGTCTTGATGGAGATTGGGGTGGCTTTGTTTAGCAGAGGTTTTCCAGTTGGCTTTCGTTTGGGCTCGTTTGGACATGTATTGAGGGAGATATTAATATTTGATTGATTTAATCAAATATTAATTATTTAGCCTATTTTTAATTAGAAACCCTAATTCTAATTTAAGAAACCCTAATTAGGGCAAGCATATCTTTTAAGGGTATAAGGGTTTCTCATGGAGGCCATTATTGATTAGCCATTGATTATTGATTATTGATATTTTGAAGAATTTCTTCTATGAAGACTGAGCCTAGGGTTCTAGGATTCCATTTGCATTGGAGAACGTTCCCTCTTCAGTGTGTGTAATTAAGAGGCTATGGAATATCAGCTGATCTATTGCCAAATTGAGAGATAGCTTCAGCCAAAAGTTATCACAAAATTTATAGGGTTGAGAGATAACTTCACACAAAAGTTATTAAAGATATTCCAGGTATTTATTTATTTATGTTTTGATTCAAATAATTATACAGCTAGAGACCTTCTATGCTAGAAACATATATTTTCAGATCAGGGGTAGAAACAGGGAAGTTGTGCTTAATTGGCAGCCGTACGAAGTCCGTATAGGTCCGTACATATCCACGCAGACACTGACCTCGGCAGACATAGATCCCCAGTGACCGACATCGGCTGACTGGAGACCGACGTTGGTAGAGAAGGACCTACAGTGATCGACGTCAGAAATATATTGATCGACGCCGGTGACTATGTGTTTGACACAGCAGGCCAAGACAAAATTTCCAGATTCAAACCCAGTTTCCAGATTTGCAAAGCCAGGGTTTTCAAGATTGTATTTCATATTTATATGCATAAGAGAGGACTATAATTGTAATAGTTTAGAAGGATAAGTGATAAGATCTATGATTTGCTATTTCTGAATTTATTCAACAGAAAATTATATCTTTGTTCAGAGTTTTTTTGTGTTTCTATATTTCCTATTTCGAAGGGATATTACAGTGGTATCAGAGCTAAATCCTGCCAGCCTAAGGGTCTATAGATCTTATGTAGCCACAAGAATTGGGACCACACAGGTATAACACACGCAGTAGAGCCTTGCTTGAAGGTACCCAGTTGTTAGAATAGCAGCGGATTATCATGAGTGACAGACGTGAGGGCAGCCCACCTAGGGGCCATAGGTATGATGTTGATCAAGATACCAGAGACTTTCATCGTGATATGATGACAAGCCAACAGTAGATGAATCAGACACTATAGGCACTTATGACTATGATAAGGGAGATGAACGCCCCTGATGGACAGAATAGGGACCAAAGAGATGACAGGAGTGCTACAGTTAATCAGAGACCACAACAAACTCACTCCAGAACAGCTGATAGACCTACACGTCCTACATTTGTTTAAGAAGAACCAGAGGCACCAGCAGAGGAGGAGGCAGGGAATTCCCCATTTGCAGATGTTTACATGGCTACAAATGATGAGTGGGACTTATTACCTCCTCATGTTCAAGAGAGGACGTCCTTTGACCATTTTGCTAATCTGAGGAGAGAGCACTACAAATTGGTTAGACAAGACAGGAGGCCTAGAGTTCAATTCAGTGAGCTGAAAAAGGCTACTAGTAAGCTTTCTTTGACTACTTTTGATGGCAGTGGCAAAATGATAGCTCAAGCTTGGGTTCATAAGCTTGACACCTTTTTGGCATTGAGACCAATGTCAGAGATAGAGGCCATCAAATACGCCACTTTGCACTTGGATGGAGTAGCACATGATTGGTGGTACCATGGTATGGTAACACTTCAGCATAACCAGGTAACTAAGTACCAGGACTTTGTGGATAGATTGGTTGAGCAGTTTGATAGGAAAGATCCTGAGGTTTACTTTCGAGATCTGGCACAATTGAGACAAACAAGTAACCTGGAGTCCTTCATTGGTGAGTTTTAGAGATTGGCAGTCATGGTGCCCAATATTTGAGAGCGTAGATTGGTAGTTCTCTTCATAGAGGGATTGACAGAGCCATTGAGAGGTTGGATCAAAGCCTTTGATCCTCCTTCATTACAGGTAGTGATGAAGAAGGCACGTAGTATGGAGATGGCAGCCCCATCCCATAAATTTAACTCCAAGGGTACTTCTTCATCTAGAGACCATAAGTGCTCCAACACAGATACAGAAAGACTGGATTTTAACATAGATAAATCCGGGGTTAAAAATGATTCAAAGGCCAATCCAGCAGCACCACCTTTGGATCGTGAGGTGCTTAATGATCTACGTAGGAAGAAGCTTTGCTTCTATTGCAAAGGTCCATATGATATCCATCACGATTGTCCCTTGAGGCCTAAGGGCAAGGCGAATCATGTGATGTGGGCATATTATGAGGATTCAAATTCTGAGGATTCCAAACAACATAATAGTTCTGAGGGGGTAGAGGCAGATGCTTCAGGGCCTAAGGTAGAAGTAGAGTTAGAGCTTCACATACAAGAGGCAGGCCTATCTAGCATTCAGTCAGATGAGTCATTTAGACTCCGTGGAGTTTTGGCAGGGCAGAAGGTTATCACCCTTCTTGATACAGGCGCCACACATAATTTCATAGATGCTAGATTTGTGGAGAAATGTGGACTCACTACCAAAGATTTTGAAGGCATCAGAGTTAAGGTAGCCGATGGTCACACTCTTAAGTGTGAGAATATGATCAGAGACCTCCCATTGCGCTTGAACAACTATGAGTTCAAGGCTGATTATTATGTGGTAGATATGGGGGACATAGACTTAGTCTTGGGTATGAAGTGGCTTCATTCATTTTAGGAAGTTACTCTTCATCTCAAGGACATGGAGGTTCTCTTTGATGTTGACGGGAAGACACATATTCTTAAGGCAATATGGGGTAGCAACTTCAGATATATGTTTTTTCATCGAATGGAGGTACCTATACCACATGACATGATAGAGGGCGATGATGAGTGCACATTGGCACCAACATAGGAGAGGTATGAGGACGAGCTTGGTCTTGAGGTGAGTTCAGTTCAGGAGTTGTCACATGTGGTGGGGACTCAACTTTTTGTTATAGTCGGGTCACAGGTTGATGATGATATGACTATTTTTAGCCTTCACAATTCAGTTTTAGATATTATTTAGGTAAGGAGTTTGCTTGCTGATTTTCATTTATGGATTAGATGTTGGGGTGCTTATCTTTGTACTAGAGAGGATGTGATGTCATTACATAAGCATCAGGATGGACATGGCATGGGGTTTGTGTTAATTGACAGTGGTGGAGATCATAACTACATTTGGGATCCAGGTGGATTGATTGATTTGTCATTCAGCGATTGCTTGAGGGCAAGCAATTCTAGGAGGGGCGGATTGTCATGTCCCCTTTTCAGTTGACAAGTTTTGAGTTCATGGTTAGCCTATTATGCAACCCTCGTACGCTGATAGGATGGTTAGAGGGTCTTGATGGAGATTGGGGTGGCTTCGTTTAGCAGAGGTTTTCCAGTTGGCTTTCGTTTGGGCTCGTTTGGACATGTATTGAGGAAGATATTAATATTTGATTGATTTAATCAAATATTAATTATTTAGCCTATTTTTAATTAGAAACCCTAATTCTAATTTAAGAAACCCTAATTAGGGCAAGCATATCTTTTGAGGGTATAAGGGTTTCTCATGGAGGCCATTATTGATTAGCCATTGATTATTAATTATTGATTTTTTGAAGAATTTCTTCTGTGAAGACTGAGCCTAGGGTTCTAGGATTCCATTTGCATTGGAGAACGTTCCCTCTTCAGTGTGTGCAATTAAGAGGTTGTGGAATATCAGCTGATCTATTGCCAAATTGAGAGATAGCTTCAGCCAAAAGTTATCACAAATTTACAGGGTTGAGAGATAACTTCACACAGAAGTTATTACAGATATTCCAGGTATTTATTTCTTTATGTTTTGATTCAAATAATTATACAGCTAGAGACCTTCTGTGCTAGAAACAGGGAAGTTGTGCTTAATTGGTGGCCGTACGAAGTCCGTACAGGTCTGTATAGATCCACGCAGACACTGACCTCGGCAGACAGAGATCCCCAGTGACCGACATCGGCCGACTGGAGACCGACGTTGGCAGAGAAGGACCTACAGTGACCGACGTCGGTAGTATATCGACCGACGCTGGTGACTGTGTGTTCGACACAGCAGGCTGAGACAGAATTTCCAGATTCAAACCCAGTTTCCAAATTTGCAAAGCCAAGGTTTTCAAGATTGTATTTCATATTTATATGCATAAGAGAGGACTGTAATTGTAATAGTTTAGAAGGATAAGTGATAAGATATGTGATTTGCTATTTCTGAATTTATTCAATAGAAAATTATATCTTTGTTCAGAGTTTTTTTATGTTGCTATATTTCCTGTTTCGAAGGGATATTATAGATTTTCCACTTTGAGGAAAAAACCATAGCACTTCATAAGTTAACTAAGTGTGTAGGAATAAGGGTTAAGAGGAAGGGAGATGAATGTAATAGGGTTCCTCAAGGGATGAGCTCAAGTTAAAACATGAGGTGAGGCATCACTTGATTAATAAAAGAATGGTCGTAGGTGCAAAACATTTAAAGGCTTGGGTTCTAGCCTTCCTTCGAGAGAAGACAAGTGATAAGTTCTTGAGCCATACTTTTGAGTTATGATGTAGGGTTTAAGCTAATTAGGAGTAAAATTTCCCCATTTGCTTTTCTCCATGTTCATCACATGTTGATTTTCCTTTAAGATGAGATCTTTGATGTTGAAATCTCACTCCTTGAAGTTTTTTTATAAGCATGTTTGATGCACTCTTTATAGATTTGGAGGTGGTTGAGGGCTATGAGACGACGTTCATCAAGCAACTCAAGTTGAGCCAAATGTTCTTGGTGAAAGTCATCGTTAGTAAGTATGTCTTGTAGAGAAATGCAAAGAGAAGGAATCTAGACCTCAAGAGGCAAAATATCTTCCATCCCATAGACCAAATAAAAAGGTGTAGCACCTGTAGGCTTCGAATGTTAGTACAGTAAGCCCATAAATTAAAGGGAATGTGCATGTGCCAATCCTTACCAGTATCATTGATTACATTCATGAGGATTTTGGTTAGGGTTTTGTTAAAATCTTTTACCTATCCATTTTATTATGGATAGTATGATGATGAGAAGCTTAATTTGATTCCAAATGTGTCACAAAGATTTTGGATAGTCTTATTTTTGAAAGATTTGCCGTTGTCTATTATAATTTTATGGGGGACACAAAAATGATAGATGATGTGATGGTTGATAAAGTCAACAATTTTTCCAGCCTTAATGAAGATGAGAGAAATGGCCTTGACCCACTTGGTGAAGTATTTAGTAGCAGTGACGATGGAACAGTGATAGCGTGATGAATGATGGTTAATCTCACTGATTAGATCTAAACCCCATTGGGAGAAGGGCCAGAAGTCTTTGGAAACTTGTAAGGCATGGCTTGAAACATGAATAAGGTTAGCATGTTGTTGACATTTGACATAATGTTGAATGTAGTCACTACGGTCTTGATGGAGTGTTGGCCAATAGTATCTAAGTTGAAGGATACATTTGTCAACTATGTTACCATTGAAATGTCCACCACAAATCCTATCATGGAATTCCTTAATGGCGAAGGGGATCTCAATACTAGTGAGGCATCTAAGGAAGAGACCATCAAAACCTCACTTGTAGAGAAGTCCCCCTAGCATAGTGTAATGAGTGGCACATTTCATGAAGGCATGTCTCCCATTATTAGATAGGTCGGAATGGGTAATAGAAAAGGAGAGGTAATCCATAAGTTGCTTGTACCATAATTCATGTGGGTTGTGTATTATATTGCCTATAAAAAGGATGTTAGTTGATATATAGGAGGTTAATGTTAAGTGATGTATAGTGACATATATTCTTGAGGAAGAGGGTGAAGAGGGTATGTGTGAAGCAAGAGAATCCATTGTGTCAGCAAACTTGCTTGTATATTGAGGAACAATTTGTAAGAGGTAGGAGTTGAATGATTCCAATAGTGTATCCACACGATGTTTCTATCATTGTAGAATTTCATTTTTGAATAGGTAAGAACCATTAACCTAATTAACCACTAGCTACGAGTCACCAAAAATGGTTATTAATTTGACACTCAAGAAACTAGTCATTTGAAGCCCTAAAATCAAAGCTTCATATTGAGCCATATTGTTGGTACATTCAAAATATAGTTTAAATGATAAAGGTATAGGCTCACCATCAAAAGGAATGAGGATGACCCCCGCACCCCCACCATGTTGAAATTTAGATCCATCAAAGGACATCATCATTTGATAAGAGATGCCATCGGTGGAGAGCATTGCGATAGATTCATCAGGGAATTTGAGGTTTGAAGGTTGATTGTCATGTAAAGGAGTGGAAACTAACTGGTCAGCGATCATTTTCCCCTTGATATACTTTTGTTAAATAAATTCCAAGTCAAATTTAGCAAGGAGCATGAGCCACTGAGCTACATGTTGGTTGTGATATGGCTTGGAATGCATGTATTTGAGGGGATCAGTATGGGTGATGACATAGGTTTTATGATTTAAGAGGTAATGATGGAGCTTGGAAGCTACAAAGACCAACACGAGATAAAGATTTTTGAAATAGGTATATCCAGTTTCATAATCAATAAGTGTGTGGCTTATGTAGTAAACCATGATGGTGATCATCTTGATGTGCAATTATAGCTCATAGTGAATGGTCTATTATAGAGATGTAAAGGTAGAAAGTCTGATTTTCCTTAGGTCAAATAAGAACTGATGGGGAAAGGAGATATTATTTGAGTGCATCAAAGGCTTCATGGAAATTTGTATTCCAATGGAAGGAGACATACTTTTTGAGGAGATGGTGAAAGGGTTGGCAACGATCTAATAACTAAGAGATGAAGCGATGGATTGACTGAAGCTTATCTTGTAGGCTATGTAGTTGTTTGATATTAGTAGGTAGAGGCATATCTAGTATTGTTCAAACTTTAGCAGGGTCAACTTCAATACCATGGAGAGAAATGATAAAGCCTAAGAGCTTACTGGAATGGACACCAAAGATCTATTTCTTTGGGTTTAGTCAAATGTTATATTGGAGGAGATGAGTGAATATGATTTTAAGAATCATCAAGTGATCTTGGTGAAGTTTAGACTTTTCGAGTAAGTCATCCATGTAGTCTTTGATAATTTTGTGTAGGAGATCATGGAAGATGTAACTCATGGCACGTTAGTAGGTGATACTAGCATTCTTCAAAACAAAGGGCATGACTCGATAATAGAAAGTCCCCCATGGGGTAATGAAAGTTGTCGTATGTTGATCTTTGAGAGCAACTAGGATTTTATTGTAACCTAAGAACCCATCCATAAGTGATAGCATTTCATGGCCAGTTGTTAGATCAACAAGTTGGTCAATACGTATCAAAGGGAAATCATCCTCTGGATAAGTGAGGTTTAGGTCATGGTAGTCAATGCAAATGTGGATTCCCCCTGTCACTTTTATGATAGGAACAATATTAGAAACCCATTGTGGGTAGTCGATGGGTTGGATAAAGTTAATAGAAAGGAGATGTTAGAGCTCTTCTTTGACAAGTAGAGCAATAATAGGATGCATTTTGTGAAGCTTCTACTTAATAGGTTTAGCATCTTGGTTGGTGATAATGTTGTGGGTGATGATAAAAGGGTCAATACTAGGCATGTCATTATAAGACCAAGCGAAGGATTTACTATTGTCATTAAGAAATGTGGCATAATTAGCTTGCTCAGAGGAATCCAAAGATTTTCCAATCTTGAGGATGTGGGGGTTATCGTCAGAGGGAAAATTGATGTCAATGGTTAATTCATTTAACATAGCTTAGGTTTTAGATGGGAGTGATCATTGGATATAGGAATCATTTGCACCCATGTATGTGAGAATATCATCATCATCTTGACAATGGATAGTGTTGATAGTGGGATAGTCTTCATCAATCATTTCTAGATGAATAACAAGAAGGGACCTTATATCCTTACCCAGGTGATAGGTGAGGGGGCCTAAATGGATGGCATTTATTTTAAAAAAAAGGAAGTATAGATACCTTTGATTCGATAGGTGATGGTGGAGGGGAGGATGGAGAAGGAGAAACTGGCTCTTCGATAATTGGTATATGAGAAGTTTTGGTGAGTTTAGTTGGTTCGTCAAAACCACACCATGCATCTTTTTGGCATTTTCAATGGTTTTGTTAGTGGGATATTTAATGGGTGTATGAACACCCTGATCATGATGACCCAAACAAAATCCTTTCCAGGCACACCTATAAAGATAGGTGTGAGTAAAATTAGGCTTACTCAAGAAAGAGAAGTCACAAGTAAATTATTGTGGTGAAGAGGATGGATTGTCGACAGTGAGAGCTTGATCAATTCCCCTATATATGAAATTAGTTCAAAGGTTATGGGGACCATACGAGATGACCATCCCAATATAGGGATCATAATTGGGGTACATATGAATATTTTCATACTCTTGTGAAGTATGGAACATGTTGATTATCCACAAATGATATTCTCTTAATGACAAATGATTGAAAGTTTCCTCCATAGGGTCTTTGTCGAGAATTCATGTTGTTGGTATCTATATAACTAGGGTATTGGAGCTTGTGGAAGGTTCAAAAGTATAATATGGAGGCGATGATGTCTTTAATTTAATGAGAACATCATTAAGGCTATAAGTCATGTTGCATGTTTTGAAAGGAGGTGGGTTAGCAAGAATAACATGCACTTGCCCATTATGCTCAAACTTGATGCAGTGGTACAAAGTCAAGGGCACACATGCCATCACACATATCCAAGGTCATCTAAGAAATATGTTTTATTGAAACTATCCTTATACAACATATAAGAGATCATAAATTATGTAGAGACCCACATAAATATGTAAGACAATAGTGCCCACTATAGTAGTTATGGTATCATTAAAGGAGTAGAGCACCACATCAGTTTGAGACATGAAATTATTGTGAATGGCTAGATGTTTGTAAGCATGGGTGGAGATAATATTAATACTATCTACTCCATCAATCATGACTCTTTTGACATAATTTTGATCAATATATGTGGTGACAAAAAGGGTAGAATCCTGATCTTTAGGGTGTTGAAGTGGAATTTTTGAATCACTAAAGGAAATTAGGGAGACAGTGTTAAGAGAACTAACCAAAGCTATAAGAGGTTGGGGATCATCAATTTGTACCCAAACCACTTATAAGGCACTAATCAAAGCTTGACAGTGTTGGGGTGAGTTTTGGATTAACTCATACAAGGACCTTTCTAGAGGGGTTTGGTGAAGTTATTTCACCATCAAGTTTTGAATAACTTCTGAAGATGTTGCTTTCGAGACACCCAAGATGGAAATATTGGGATTCAAAGGAGTTTCCTTGAAGAATGGATGAGCCCAAGGGGTAATGACCTTTTCCTTACCTTTATCATTTTGATTTTGTGACCTCCTGGCCACATTAACTATGTTTCTCTAAAACATAGGTGAAGAAGGTGGAAAATGGGGTAAGACAACATCTTTGGGTTTGAATTCAGGTGGAATGGTATGAGGCATTGTGGATGCCAAGGGTGGAATAGTAGGAAGGTTAATGTAAGTATCAAAAAAGAGAGTGTTGATATCAAATTGTTGTTGAATGACTGTTAAGAAAGCTTTACAACTCTTAGTATCGTGTATAGGCAAATGATGATATAGACATACTTGTGTATCATTAAACTAAGATGGTTTTGGTCTAAGAGGGATATAAGGCTTAATGGGAGGAAGATTTATTGTAGAGGATTGCAACAACTAACATAGAAAAATTATCTGAGAGCCTGTGAGTGGGCTAGCACTTTTTGTTGTAATAGGAGTGGATACCTCCTTTGGTTTAGGAGTCACGAGGGTGATTTTATGTGGCACCTTTTTAGGTGGCAATGGAGCCAAATGTTTTGCTAACACTTTCTTGGTGGTAGGTGTCACAGTGTCAGATGTGAAAGACCTACCATGTGGTAGAGGTAGTAATGGAGGTAACATAGCCTTTGGTTTCACTTGGATCGGTAATAATCCAACTAAATTAGAGGGATGTGGTCCAAATATTGAAGGCATAGTTGAGGGTGGAAGAGGGGAGGATCAACGAGATCTAGGAAGCTTAACATCCTTCCTTAGCTTAGGCCATAGAACTTCAACTTGTGGTTGGAGAGTCAGATCCAATTTCACCTATGGATGAATTAAATTAGAGACTAGGCAAATGCATAAAGCCCTAATCTACTTTAATGTGGTTGATGCCTGCGAGGGTGAGGGCTCTAATGTAGAAAGATGAGCTTCTAGTGATTTTGGTGAAGAAGCTTTAAATTTATCAAAGACCTTGGGGTAAAGGGTAGTGAGAAGATTAGTGATAGAGGATGATACTAATTGTGTAGGATAAGGAGTTTTAAGTTGGTCCTAAAATACCGCATGATCTAGCTTCATGGAGTCAATAAATTCTAGATTTCTCACTAACCATCAAAAGGGTTTAGATGAAGTTCATGTAGGCCTTATAGCTGTTTCTTTAGAAATATTAGGTGGTTGAGAAATAGGGAAATTATTGGCCTCTGCAACCTCAGGCCAAAGACAAGAAAGAGCTACAATAAGGTCTTATTCGACAGAGACAGGAGAAGAGGCATGGTCTTCCATAGGTGGGGGAGAAGTAGGTGAAGAAGTCTCCTCAAGGGGATAGAGCATAGGTATAATTTATTCCTCAACATGTGGGTGAGGAATAGGTAAAGTATGATCTTCCATAGATAAAAGAAGTGGTAAAATTGGTTGAATTAGAGTAGGCACAATAGGTCTCTCATCTAATGTAAGGGTAGATAACATTGGCTCCTCTACGTGTGAAGGAGGAGTGGATGGGGTAATACCTTCTATCAATGGAGGAGAGGTATGAAAAAAAGGTTCCTTAAGAGGGTATATCACAATAATGATGCTCCCCTCAACATGTAGTTGAGGAATAGGTAAGGCATGGTCCTCAAGTGGGAAGAGGATAGGTAAAATGGGTGCAAAAAGAACTGGTAGTATAGTCTCTTCTTACGGCAAAAGAAGAGGTAAAGGAGGCCCTTCCTCACATTGGAGTGGAATAGGTGAAGTAGGATCTTCTACCCAAGGAGTAATAATGGGCAAAATAAACTCCACCAATTATGGGGGAGTAGGTAAAATGGGTGTCTCCTGTTGTGGGAGAGGTTTGACGAGAGGGAAAGGAAAGACCATATTAACCATATGGATATTATGATCACATTAGTTATTAGTCATGGTCTGAACAATATTTTGATTGGGTGAATGGTTAGGAAAAGGTTATTTGAACACATCTATATTTTGATTAGCAAGTGCATTAGGGTTATCCAAGATGAGATCACCTCTATCAAGCATGTCTTGAACAATGTTCTTGAATGTTTTGCAATTATTAGAATTGTGGCCTTTGACTCAATGGTAGCCACAAAACTCATCCTCTTTATACCAAGTAGGAATAGGATGAGAGGGGTCAAACTATATAAGAGGCTTGATTTGAGGAAGGTTTATGGCTCCTTGTTGCAATAGTTTTTCTAAAACAAAAGTATATGACTCCCCAATGGGAGTATATTATCTTTGTTCATACCATTGTTGGAATTGCTTGGTCAAATTTTGTGAGGTTGAGGAATTAGGTTGGTTTGTGGTTGTGGAAGAGGCTGATTTAACAACCACCACATTGGTAGAGCCTTTATATTTTTGGTTAGAAGGAGCATTTTTAAAAGAAGAGGAGTCATTTGATTTGGAATTGGCATTCTTACTATGGAACTTGACTCTATCTTCGTCTATAGCCCATATTTTGAGTTTTTGCCCTATTGTAAGAATTCATCAAATGTGTGAAAAGTTTGTACTTAGAGTATGGATGAAATTTGCTTAGCACATGCCCTCTCAAAGAGCTCAATAAGCTCAGGGTGGGGTAAAAATAATGAGAGTTGATTGATTAAACCTCTCCAATGAGCGACAAAATCTATGATAGACTCATCATCAAAGTTTTTAATAGAATAAAGGTTCGTAATAGAAACCTTTTTAGAAATGTTGATAGAGAAATGGTCTAGGAAATATTATGCAAGTTGGGTAAATGAGAAAAGGGAGTGCCAAGTTATAGATCTATACCAATCCAGGGCAACACATGAAAGAGACAGGGAAGGTTTCAAGTAGTAACGCATTATCATGCCCTATTAAATAACAAGCATGCATAAATGCCCACAAATGTTATTGCATATCCTCTTTACTCTAGAAATGAGTAAATTTGGGGATTTCCCATTGGCTTGGATAAGGGTGAATAGGCACAGAAGGATGGATGGGCTCATTACATATCTATCATAAGATAACATATTCTTTGAACTTGACATGGATGTCTCTAGATTAGATATTTTGTCCATCAGCATCTTAATGAGGTCTGGAGGAGAATTGGTTTGGGAGATACCCCCTAAGTTATAGGGAACCTGATAAGAGGTAGAGGGAGCGTATGACATAGCTTGCTATTGTTATGTTGACACAACATAGGGGTAGTGAGTCATAGGCTAGGGAGCAAAAATAAAAGGGGCTTGTCCTGTTGGGTTAGAGACTATGCTTTAGTTAGATGTTATTATTATAGGTTGGGTTGTTGGCATGGTTATACAGGGTGAAGGGTGAGTCATAACTCATGTAATTATAGGTGAAAGAGTACATAGGATGGGTAATATCAAATTTTGAAATGGGGTTAAACTTGACTAAACTACTTGTGGTTGTGAAGGCAAGGAAGCCACCTTAGGGTTTAGGTGGGATTGGGTAGTTGGTGATGTTAAACTCTGGACATTTTTTCTGGTTGGGTAACTTGTCGAAGTGGTGGTTTGAGTAACCATGGAAAATATAGTGGAGATAGCTAAAACTGAAGTTGTCTCCATCAGAGAAGTTGGCATACCATATAGTGGGTCACTTAAAGAATAATGGGTTCAGCTCATGGCAAGGTAATACTAAAGGTCTGCCACATTGTGATCAAGAAATTTAGCAAAGTATTGATCTCCTTCAGGCATAATGGGAATTTGGTTGGGGTTGGGAGTATGCTCTATATCTGAAGTATGCTCCATGATAGAATTAGGGACAAGAGGGGAAGGTGGAAGTGGCTACCGGCTTGCATAATTGGTAAGAATTTTAGCTTGGCTTCACATCAATACCATGCAAGAAGATGTATAAATAGTCTTAGAACTCTATATTAGTGACATAGTGAGGAAAAATAAGGTTTGGGTGCAGGTAGTTAGGTTATTTTAGCTTGTTATTTTGAACAAACTAAAAATAACCAAATTACATAGTCACCAATGTATGTCACTTGACTGATGTCGGTAGGTTAAAGTCTATCGATGTCGGTGGGCTTAACCGATGTCAGTCACTGTGGAGTCCTAGGAGCCAATATTTTAAAAAAATCCAAAGGTAAACTCCTAGCAAAATAGAGGATGCATGAGTTCTGTATAAGGAGGATGAACACTCAAAAAACTTGATAAAATAAGTTATACAAAGTGAGTATTATGAATGGTGTTAATTTTGTAAATCAATGGAAAAACATCCTTACCAACTACAAAATATAGAAGTCAATAAAAGACATAAAAAGAACATATAGCCACTAATTATTAACTCCTAGAGATTAATTTTAGTCTCGTGTTGGCTTATGCCTTAATCAGTTAGTGTGATGAGAGTTTGGCTACTGAAGGTACTAGAAAGCAATCTAGAGCTAGTTTTAGGTTAGTTTTGGTACTCAAGAGGAAATCTATGTTAGACTAGGTACATGGCTTGTTATAGGATCTTTCTCCCCACACATCATGGACTTGAAGGCAAGCTAGGCTGCTTAGCCAAAATATACCTTATGTCTAGAGTTTATACTCCACTAGAGAAGAAAGTGGGCTCTCCCCTTGGTGGTGAAATCCAAGTAGGATAGTTGAGTAGGGTAAGGTAATCAACCAAGTGATGAAATCTCGATGGGCCTTATCTCAAGTGATTTTAGATGTTTGTTTTTATGAGTGTGATATGGTAGTGTAACACTGTTGTACTATGATTCATTCATAATGCTTGTAATTAACTAGGTGAGCTAATATGCAGTAAGCAAACAATGAAGTACAATAAGTTTTGAACCCAAATCTAAAGTGTTTTGATTTAAATGAAAAAAATGATGAAATAGGAGAAGAGAAGGAATTTCACTATCCTAATGTGCATGCAAGAAAGAGATAAAGAAGAGATTATTTTTAACTTGCATGAAAAATGATAAGTTTCTTTTAGAGGCAAAAGAAAGAGAAGAGTGGCAAGGAAGAAGAAATTTTAGTTTATTGCCTTTAAATAGAAAATAAAATGTTGAATATTTAATTTTGAGAAAAAATTGAGGGAGAAAGTGCAAGGAATAAAATTTTCACTATAATGTAACTATACGAATGCTTAAAACAAGCAATGAACCCAAGGAAAACTCCAAGGTCCCATCAGATGTGCCAGAAATGTTTTACTAAATTTTGAATCTATTTTATGTTTAAGGAGAAATACAGATGAAGGTTAGGGATTAGAGATTAGAGAGAACCTAGATTGGTTGTGCGTCGTATCCAGATGATGTTGAGCACTCCTCTTTGGCTAGGGGGTACTACCTACAAATAAAAAATCACTACCACCAACAAAAAGTTTGTTAGTAGATATATGAGTGGACTACCAAGCTACGCGCTTGTTCCTGTAAGTGTCAAACTTCCTTAGGGATGATATTCCACTTTTTGAAACAAAATGGTAATGAATGACAAAATGAAAGAGAGTAAGAGAGAGATGTTCATACCATTCTTTTAGTCTGAGTGTAGCAGAGAGTGACATAGTGTAGGAAATGTGAGTTATTGATGTTTTTGGAGGTTGTTTGGGCAAGCTCAGGGAGGTTAGTGAAAATACACAGTCATTGGCATCGGTTAGGCTGTTGATGTCGATAACGAGATATGATTGATGTTGGTAGGGGCAATAACTTCTTAGGGAGGTTATAGGAGACTTTTCTGAGTTGGGAGTTAGATGTTGGTTAGGTTTATGAGGTTGGGAAGAGTCGTAAGGGAGTGAGTAAGACTTAGGTGGGTCTAGATAGAGGGTTGGTATGTTTCAAGTAAAGGGAAATAGGTGAAGGATTTTTACAACTCCTCCACAGGGAGAGTCGGGACGTTCATGAAATGATAAACAATATAAAATAAAGTAATTATAAAATGACTATTTAAAAGAATTATAAAACATAGAGATATACTTAGCTAGTGAAATAGATGAATCATGAGTGCTAGATAGATGGATCTAATGAGGCATGTTGAAGTAATATATGAATAGAAAGACAAGTATGTGTTGCCTATATAAAACAATCCAAGCTCTGTGAAGTATATCAATCCCTAATCTAGACTTGTTTGTGTAGAGTAACAATAAGCTTGGATGTATAAAGTTGAATGCTAAATCATGTATGCGAATGATTGAGTTTTTCTAATTTTTGATGACCTAAATATTAGCTTAGAATTTGGCTTAAGTAACTGACATCAATGATCCCATTGATCTCAGTCATGGGTTGACTGGCGTTAGTGGCATGAGAATAGGTAAAAGGGCTATATTTAGCCTATTTTCTATTCCTTTTCTTGCCAAGTGTGGTATTCATTAGGAAATGGTAAAAATTCAAGGTTAAGAAGGATGTAGTTAGTTAGGAATTTATGTTTTGGGTGAGAACAAGTCATGGGTAGTTAGGATTAAAGAATGAAGTCTTGAGGTGACTCAAAGGGTAAGAATTAGTCTTAAGATGAGGTGGCCAGGTAAGGTGGCATAAGTAGTTCTTAATTAACTTAATTAAATATTTTAAATTAATTAAATGTGTGAGGGGTGAAAACATGGGTTAGGAAGGCTAATTATTAAAAGGGGTTCAAGGGGGGTTTTGACACAGGGAGTTACACATGTGTGTGACATAATTTTGGTGTCTACACTAAGATTTTTCTCCTCCTATGAAATTCTTTATTAATTTTGGGAAGTGAACTTGGTGGTAAACTTATTGGCCAATGGAGGATATGAGAAAGGTGAGGACTTCATTTGTGATAATACTTGGGTGGATTGGCCTATGACACCTCCTAATATATCTAATATCTAAGGCCTATTAGATGGTGTGTGTTCTATCAATATTGGGGTGGATTTTTGAAGTTGATAGCTTAATCATAGTTGGATATGTGGTAATTTAATATTTAATTGCCTCTCATGTTGGTGGATCATGTCAAGGTGGAAGAGATGAAACCATTTATTGTACTTAATGCCTTATTTGATTGTCATGTCCTTGGTGAGATTTGACATCTATGTGAGGGACTCTGGGTTCAGGGCTTGTCACAACAAAGAATGGATAGAGTGATACAAATTGCTATTATCAATCCATTATTGAGATTGGGAATTGAGAAGTGAGATATTTCATTTTAGGGTGGGGTTGGTGACACATGGATTAAACATATGTTTATGGTCCAGTCTGGGTAGATTATGGAGGTGGTCAAAGCCTTGGTGGGTTATGCTTGTCTAGTGACTCATTTCAAAGACAAGGTAAACTTAGACTTAGCTTCTATTTTCATTAAAAATTTCAAGTTGGTTATGGAGGATAAAGATTTAGTGAAAGCAATGGGAGATGAGATGATAAGGCTGTAGTTTTGGTTGGGTTTGGATGAATCCATTGTGATTCTTCTAGATAATATATCAATTGAATTATCATTATCTAGAAGGGAGATAGTTGGTTTTATCCCTCTCTCAATCTTTCAACAATTAGAAGTGTGTTTTGTTAAAGCCTTGGCTTTTATTAAACAAGTGCATGGGATCATATAGTCTTTGGTTCATTATGGGAAGTGGATTCCTATGGTCTATGTTGATTCTTTCAAGAATCCTCTTCCTTTGCTTGAGGATTTTTTGGCACTACATTATTCTACTTAGGTGTGGGCTATGATAAGGATGTTGGTTAGACAATTCATGGGTGGTAGGGGATTGGCACTTCCTACCATTTTGATGAAAACTTTGGTGGATGTGGTGCCTTCTCTAGTAGACAGGTTGTGGTAGAAATTGAGCCTAGTTTGAACTCATCTTTGAGGATGTGGATGGGATAGGATCAACTGTGGTTTTGGGGGTCTTAGGTATAGCTTTGTAGGAGGTGGTGGTTATGAATGATGCAAGAGGAGGTGGATATGTATGATGTAAGATGAGTTCAAGTACCTTCATTTCTAGATGGGATGAATTATGCACCCTCGATAAAGGTGGATTAGTGTTGTGACTTTCTCTATGCTCATTTGTGGTTTTTTTGAGTTCGAATGGTAGTATAAAATAAGCTGTTATA
Source organism: Torreya grandis (assembly GCA_037957365.1). Taxonomy (NCBI): domain Eukaryota; kingdom Viridiplantae; phylum Streptophyta; class Pinopsida; order Cupressales; family Taxaceae; genus Torreya; species Torreya grandis. The sequence continues at coordinate 878,747 of JARHVA010001532.1, read as the reverse complement.
GTTGTTTTTATTTTCTCTTGATTGAGACTATGTATCCATGTTGTTATCTTGATCCCCTTTTCTTAGGCTTAAGTTGGATGTGGCTATTTTGGGCATTTTATTCACTCGTGGATTAGTATATGAGGCTTTTAAGGTTTTTTGGGTCATTATTTATTGTATGTGAGTGTCCCCTTTAACCCTCGATTATCTATAAATAAAAAATACTACACATATTTTACACAAGTAGTATGATTACCTCTTTAGATTAAAAGGATCTATCCTAAATTTGATACAATAACAATAACTCTCTTCTAAAGTGAATGTCTCAATCTATATCCCTATATACTCTTATGTAGATAAGAAAGATGCTAGTGATAGAGTTTGGAGAGTAGTTAATTTGTAGAACAAGTCTTTTTATGATAAGACTTTACTATTAACAATGGAAGTCGATCAAATAAATAACTTGATTGATACTCTTCTCTAGTAATACTTTATGGATAGTTGTGTTCACAATTAGTAATTATTCATGAATTATTTTTAAATGAATATTACAAGTGCATATTAAAATAATACAATAGTGTATGAGTAATAAAATACACTAACAATGGTATTCATTATACTTATCCTTTTGTAGGATTAGGTTTATCCTCAACTGCACTACTGGTTAGAACGAGACTCACCAGATAGTTGTAAAACAAATACAATAGTGAGATTTGGTCATCACCATGGATTTGAATTTTCTATAGAAGAATTGTCTTTCTCATCATTTTCACTAGTGCCCACCCTCTTCAACATTATTTTTTGCTTTTGATTTATTTATTCTAGTGAAATGAACTAGTCTCCAAGCTAGTAACGAACTCAATACCATCAATTACACTCCATGCTCTTGTGGTCCTCTAAACTCTTCTGAACTCTATGCAAATATCAAGGTATATCATCTTGGTCATGTTTACCACAGTTTGATCCATGATTTACTCTAAAAAATATAGCAATGTTTTTTTAGGAATTTATCTCCTCCATGATCAAACTCCCCTCATCCTCAGACGTAAGATGATTATATAAAAAATACATACATACATATTACAACTTATATGTTATAAATATATTAAATAAATTTTTGGAATGAAAATTCAATGAAACCCAAAAAAACACCAAGGAAAAAAAGAAAAAACCTCTAAAATGATTGGTTACAAGGGTACCTTGGAGTAAAATAAATAAAAATACGCAAAACTTAAACTAATATAGTGTAGGCATTTTGAAACAAATGCAATTAAATAAACACACTATAATTCTCTTGACCTAGATTTCTCAAGGATTAAAGAAGTAGACTATTTACCAAATCAATGATGCATCCATATTAGTTATTAAATAACATCACTTTTAATTAAAGTCACTAAAAATATACAAGGGTTGTGTGACAGTTAATTCCTACCTTTAATATGTGAATTGTATTGAGGATGTTAATGTTTATTGTCTTAGAGATTTGAAAATAGGGTCTTGAAACATATGAAAGAGGAAATGCATGAACAAAGACTTACTGGATGCCAATTAATAAAAAGTAAGTTAGAATAAACATGATCAAGCAATCTAATATTTTTAAAATTATTTAATCCCTTTAAAATTCTTTGTATTTAATATTGTTATTATAAATTTGTCTCGATAACATCACCCAATTTAAAATTGTAAAGAGTTGTACATATATCAACTTGTAATAAATATATATTTTCAATAATCTAATAGATTGAAAATATATAAAATAGAAAAATCACAATAATCATAGTGAAAATATATTCGACAAACATGAACCATCATGCAGCAATATTCAATTTCAAATATTTGATATAAAAAATAATTAAAAAAGAAAAAAGAAAGTCAGCCCCCCCTCCCCCAAAAAAAAGAAAAGGTAATGTAAGATCCACTATTAATGCAGAGACAACACCTTGAACATAAAAACAAAAATAATGGGAATAAGTCTTATCATTATAAAAGACATATATAAACTGTGATAGAAAATTATTCCTGCGTAAAACTATTTTTTATGCAATAAATATAATCATAATTTCCAATTGTTAAATGTAATATGAAATGTCGATATCATCTCTTTCTCAATGAAAAAATAAAATGTACACAATTTTCCAAACAATATTTTACACTGAAAGTCTCAATTCAATAATTACTTTAAACAACTTTAACTAATAACGTAAATGTGGCACAACATTTGCATATACCAAACTACAATTCATTTTATAACCAATGACTTTATCCGCTTTAAAATATTTAGTAGTTAGGTTCTGGGCATTTGGAAACAACCAAATAACTCTGTATGGTTCCACTTTTTGCTTGCATGTAATGTGTCATGAGGGCAATTGCAAAAACAAAAGGTTAGATTGAAGAACCTTTATAACTTACAAAAGTGAGTACCAGTAAAAGTGGTACAAATAAAGTGGTGTAATGATTAGTCTCTATTTTAATTGTTGGAAAATATTTTAGTAAATTTTATTAAAAAAAAAAAAAATTGTAAATTTTATTAGTTGATATGATATTTATTATTAGTGTAAAATTGTTTTTAAAAAAAAAATTATAATAAATTAAAATAATTAATAAATGTATTTAGTTCATTAAAAAAAGTGAAAATTTTAAGCAATTATAATAAAATAAAAAAGAAATGGATAAACCTATCATTAAATATTTTATATCAAATTAAAAAAATTAATTTAACTATAATTATATTAATTGTAATCAATAAATGAACCATTATTATTAACTTGGGAAGATATTGTGGTTAAGTTTCTTAATATTTTTAATATTTATTTATAATACCTAAATAAAAATTTAAACATTTAATTCCATTAAATGTTATATAATTAATCATACTTTATAAAATATTAAACTTGAATTAATATTTTTCTATTATAGCTAATAAAAAACCTTTAACAAGATTTAAAATTTTATCAAGTTTAAAATTTAACACATAAATATTAAAGAATATTCCTTTACATATTATTATAAAATATTTCATCTATATCAACATGATAATTAAAAATTTATTTTAAAAATGACAAATAGGAAAATATTTATTTGTTTATTAAATACCAATTATAAGTGAAAAGAACATAATTTTGACATATAATCTTATTATTATCTTAATTGTTTTTACTAAAAATTATCATTACAAGATTTATAAATAAAAATAACATTAATTTTATGTTAACATTATTATTATATTAATATATATTTTATTAAAAATTATCATTTTAATATTTATATATGAAAAGATTATTATTATTATTATTATTATTATTATTATTATTATTATTATTATTATTATTATTATTATTATTATTATTATCATCATCATCATCTTCTATTTCATGACCCAATCCAAACCCAATTGCATTGTAATATTAATAATGATAAAATTTTCAATTTAAAAAAGGGAAGAAGATACTAACTAAATTATTTGTCATTAACAATTCTTAAGAGATAACCTAACATGCTTTAGGTAAAATAATCAAAAGCATGTCTTATATTATTAGACCGCGTCATAAGCATGGAATATGATAATAAAAAACATGTGCTAACAAAATTGCTTTTTATTAAGCCAGAGGTTTATATAGTGGGGGAATTTTTGTAGATTCATTTCACAAGAGACAAAAAGAAAGATATTGTTTGGTCCATTTTAATATTGACACTTATCTATCCAAAACGATGCTACTGTTTGATCCATTCCAATATCAACACTTGTCTATCCAAAAAGATGTTACTATTTGGTCCATTCCAACACCGACATCTATTTGTCCAAAATTTTAGCTCTCATTTTTTTAATGAATTCAAAGTCCAATTACGCATCCCATGTCACGACACCTACTTGTACGGATCCCACTCATGTGATGACCCCTGTTTGCTATGTGGTTGTAGATGGGTGGGCATACATGGTAATTTGACTGCATTGCCTAGGTTGAAAATTTGATTGAAATAAAAGATCAAAAGGTACATTGAACATCAAAGCAAAACTCCAATGAGAAAAGAGTGCAAAAAGTATAATGACCTTTTAGATTATGCATTCCTTCTTCCTGATCAACTTAAATTTTGTGGGCATCAAAAAAATCATGGGCCTCAAAGAAAGATAAAGATAAGTTTGATATCAGATACGTAAACAATTATCTTAACTCTGTCTTCATGCTTAAATCTTAAATTTGGTCCATTCTAAATGAGTGCATGCAGATAGAAAACAATGTACCACTAGTAGGTGAAACACAGATGGAATTTGAGTTTATAGAAATAATGATGATCATAGAATACATAAAAAATTTAAAAAGTGGGGTGGCAGTTAGAGAGTAGAAAATGCCATATACTTTTTCTTAGTAATAAGTGATAAACATATTATAAGATCAATTTTATCTAAAAGAAAATTTTCAAAAATCAAAAGTATTTTAAAATTAAAAAAAACATGTTAAATCTATATATGAATATAACATTACACCCAAAAGCATGCATAAACCCAAAATATAAAAATACATATATACAAAGAAAAATTTACAATATATAACTTTAAAGCCACTTAAGTAAACTCACAAAGTACTATGAAACCACAAATTTCATTTAAAAAACCATGTATGGAATGCCAAAATTGCGGGTTAAAACAAAAGATTTAAAAAAACTATTAAAAACCACTAACTAAAACTTTAAATCTCATTCAACTCAAAATGGATAAAAACATAGGCCTTTGAAAGAAAACAAACTAATTTAATGCAACGGCTGTGTTTGGGCAATTGAGAGGTTGCAGTTGAGGAGAAAAGGTAGAGAATGCCACGAAGGAGTGAGGGAGAATAGGGTTGAGCTCGTAACCGGAGGCATGGACTATCAAGGGGTATGCCAAGCAGTGACGATGGGTTATGCCAAAAGCTTTTGGATCTGTAGTAGGGTTTAGTATTTCTCACTATTTTTTTTTTGTATGCATATCATCGGATAGCTTCGCAGTTATACATACTAAGTTTAAAAGAGGTTGTTCAGTTTTGAGAACACTAGGGGATAGAGGAAACAACAACGAGAATGGATGGTTTTTCATTTTCCTGATGTCTAGGGACTTTGCACCTATAGGCACAACTAGACATTGAGAGATGGAAGGATGAGCACAGTGCAGAGATCAGCTTTGATAGCATCTAGAAGAATAAAATAAAAAGAAACATCATTTAATGGAAAGTGATACGTGAAATGATTGGAAATTACGTAGAAATAAAACACCTAATATGCATGCAAACCACCATACATAAATTGGAACTTAATTCAATTAAGAAATGGGCAATGCTCTCTTCTCTAATGTACTATCATTTGAAAATCCTTTTTGACCAATCTCCTTTATCTTTTTTAAATAATTTTATTTTAATAATGAATTGAATATTGAATATTTAATATATAAATACATATTCAAATCAATCAAAATATTCTTGTGTGTCCAATGGATAATTTCCTTAAAAGTAATTAAATATGAATAAATCCCATGTATAAGTCGATGACAAGGGAATAGAATTTATAATTATTGATATTTGGGATGAAGTTTCGTAAATGGTGAGGGATTATTTGTATTATTTTATTTTAAGTATTAAATAAATTGGAATTAATTTATTTTTACAATAATATATTCAATTTTTTTTTCATACATCTTCATAATAATTGTTTACTCTTTTTTATATGTAAAAGTGGTTTTGTTTTATAGGCGTCATGTTAAATTATTCATTTAAATTTTAGTTAGGTTTTAAATAATCTATTCAAATATTTTAATATATTTTATATGATATTATTTAAATATATTAAAACATGTAATTAAAATATATAATATATTAAGACATATATTAAAATATAATATAATATATATTTAAATATATGATATAATATATAGTATGATATATTATAATAATATAATATAACATACAATATATATTATAATATATAATATATTAAAATATATTATAATGTGAGGATATCATCATTTATTGGATGGATGGATTCAATCAAAGCAAATAAATCCATCTTCCATCGTAGGTCGGGAACCAAGTTCAAGCATATTGAAATCTTCAACCTATAGTCAAAATCATTTATATAATCACTATTGAAAATCGCTAGGGATTTATAAAATTGTGAGAATTAAAAAAAAATCAACATTGAACCTAAACCTTCGAAGATCTCATAATTTATCAACATAAACCCTCTTTCAAATAATTTGTGAAAATGATCTCTGCAATTGATGAAAATAACATGTGAAATTCAAAATCACACCAACAATGCATAGCTAAACTCAATAGCAGCGAGGAAACAAAGGAAGATGGGGATTCGAACCTAGGATCTTCAAGTAGGAAGAAGAAGACATGGAAGAGAAAATATGGCCTCTTAAGTGGTGAGCAATACCTATAGAAAAGGAGAAAAATAAAAAATTGAAGGGCACCAGAGCAAGTAGGGAGTGGTGAAGGGAAGAGTAATGCGAAGAATGAGCAAAAAGAACAAGAAATGTAGGGAATGGTAGGAATCGGATAACATGAAATAAGAGGATAAATTTAGGAAGAGGCGTAGTAAAATAAAAAATAGAAGCATGGACTGGCTTAGTAGACACTGGAACCAATATCACCACCACCAGTAGATTTGAACAAAAACTACAAATGAATAAATCAATAAAAAGGTTTCAGTTATTAAATCTCCATGGATGCATAATAAGATACAAATAGACAATAAAAAATACACATTACAGTATTACTGATTCATTCGATGTTTATGTAGACAAACAAATGCAATAAAAGTTATACACACACAACCCACCTCAAAGCAAATTGCAACAGTGTGATGCATTGCTATTTCTACACAAGGATGACAATCCTTCAATACAACTAAATAGTAGACAATTTAGAAAGAAGAGATATTTGATAAGTCTAGAGCCAAAGTATAAAATATGGGTTCTTTTTTTTCCAGTTGAGGTATGTTAGGGATTCAAGGTTCTAGCCACGTGGTTGAGTTGGGCTTCACCATAATATTGGTAAGGACAAGTAGCCACAAATAAATATTGTATTGTGTTACCAAGTCAAATAAATATGAATGATTACAAGCCCTTAAATAATTTCTGCATATTACTCTTTTATATATATATATATATATATATATATATATTGGTAATAATATTATATTTTATTATTCTATATAATATATTACTATCTATATATATATATATATATATATATATATATATATATATATATATATATATATATATATTAGAATTATTATATTGTATTATATTTTCTATAATTAACATATATATATATATATATATATATATATATATATATATATATATATATATATATAAATTCTGAAACTTAAATGTTTTGTTCCCATGTTATATCAACTATGCAAAATTATGGGATCCGACTAAACCAGGGTCCATTTGATTTACTCACGTGTTGATTTTTTGAGACATCCAGAAAGTTGTACTATTGTGAACTGGGATATCGAAATAAAACATATTAACTGTACAAATTCTATCCAAGATGATTTCAAAGGTTTCATTTTTGAAATCCTTAAAAGCCAATGTTCTTTGGAGCAAGATATTGAAACGTGTAGATGAAAAGTTTACATGTTTAATGAATATTTGTTTACATGGGAATTTGAAGCCCTACAATGGACAATCAATACCTTAGTTTTCAGTAAATTGTTTGTTTAAACTATATTGCATTTTCTATGTGTATATTTGTTGAAGATGAGGCTAACAAAATGAACCAAATTTAGATAATTAGAGCAATTGGCTATACTGGAAAATACATAACTAAATCCAGCGTTTGACTTAGCAGCGGCTTTTCATTCCCCCAAATCATAGTCACTCCAATAATTCAGAGAGGATGGCATTTGTAATCTTCAGGTGAGTCAGCGAGATTTCACAAACATATTCATTTCTATGTGTTATATTAAAGCTATCAAATTAATTTTTATTTTTATTTTAAATTGATATGGGTATGGATGTTTAGATAATCATAACAACATTGTGAATGCAGTCAAGCAAATAGATATAGCAACATCTGTAGTTTTCATCCCCCAGAATTTTGATCAGTTCAATGTCAAAAAAGCTATCAAGGAAGCAAGAAATATAAAGGTATATACTTGATATTTTAGAAAACATTAATCCAAGCATACATATTTCTCTATGCATTAATGTTTTCAATTTAAATGAATGGATGAATTTATTATTATATAATTACATAACATCGATCCATTTATACATGTTTTATTGTGCATGAATAGTTTAGATACACTCACTACTTGATAGTAAAAATTACTATTCATTATAATCCTGTTGCTGGTATCAATTAAACTATAATATATGTAATATTTATAATATGCTAGTTTGATCATCTCAACAAAAAAAAAGAAAATACTTATTAAAAAAATATAAATTAAATTACTTTACTTTATTATAATGAGCTCCTTTTAACTAACCTCAGACGTTTCTTCCATAATAGAAGCAACTGTTAGTACTAAACTTTATTAGACTACATAAGAAGCATTCAAACGAGAAGCATGTGCACGGTCTACGACAGAAAAAAAATTAAATTAAAGGTCATATATAGCAAACTTTCTAATCAAATTAATAACAATTTTTAAATAATGATGTTTATACTTTCATGCCCGCTGCAAACGTTGTTGTAAATGGGGTATCATTGTAGAATGGAAGATGAAGAGGAGCTTCCTTGGTTTTCGAAGATGACAGTGGTGGCTGTGTTATCAAATGCTACTCCCTGACCGCTGGAATATGCTCGAGCAACCATGTGGTATCTGCCCGCCACCTTACCGAATGTAACAAGAACGTTTTTAGTTTACATCAAAACATTCATTTTGTAGGGCTTGGTATCGTGGTTTGCGATGGAGACATATAGGTTGGTGTCCATTGCAGCATTGATCACCAGAATTGTATTAATTTCCCCCTTCTTAATGTATCTTCATTAACCATGAATTGTATTTTAACACAACATTTAATACAATGAATTCTGTTCCACCATTCCCCTGGTCATATAAGATATAAAGTCTATTGGTTAAAAGAAATATTACCCTGCATGGGTAGGTAGGTACTACTTACGTTAGAGTTACGAAAACCAATCCGTGCACGTCTTCGTCTGGTTGGCTTTGCTTACTGGCGGAAAATCTCCTGATTATAAAAACATTTATATTAATTTGAAGCTACAACAACCGCATGACATTATGCGGTATTAAATGACGAGTATTTAATGCTGCAGCAATGACAAACAATTGCAATTAGTTGAATACATAGTGTTTATGGCCATTATTTGACAGATTAATTATGTCATTAAATTGACATATTAATTTATAAATTCTATGTAGGTGTATATGATATTTAGTTTATGGATTCAAAGAAATCTAAATAGATATGCATGTAAAGTTCATTGATATGTCATAATTGTTAATGCAAATTTTAGCTTCCATTAAATTATTTTAATCACTTAATATATGATTGAAATAAGGATCATCTCAATGAAAAATAGATGTCAAATATGTAACAACTCGTTTTAAAATGTAGAGAATGCACCATATGTTAATTTAGACAAATTTAAAAATAATTAAAAAAATCTAATTAAACGACTCTAAAACCAAGTAGACGAAAAATGAAAAAGACTTCTTAAATGAAAGATGCATCTTATATGATAATTTACATGATTTTCTTAGAGAGGAGGAGATGGAGAGGAGGGGTAGTCTGTCGCCAAGCTAGGGCAGCCGTGCCTTGGCTTGTTTTCGCTGTGTCTATGTTTGCGTAGGAGGGGGGGCGGGGGCGGGCTTTGTTTGATAGTGTGGGGTGGGTTGCTGCGGACTTCGCTATCACATACACTGGCTTAACCTTTATTTTTGACTGACATTTTGCATTGAGAGTGCCTTCTAGTCAACGTCCTATGAACGGGTTGGCGGAGGTGACTAGATAGATCTCAAGGCTGGGGAGTGTCTAAAGGCAGGCATGGCCATGGCTAAGAGTGTGCCTTCCAGGGCCGAAACTGGTATAAGTTTTAGTGAAGCGGTGGGCCTGAATTTGTCGGGACAAGAAGCGAGGGTGTTGGAAAATGCTTTCTTTTCTCAGACTACAGGTGCCACGGACTCGAGTTTGCCTGGAGGATCTCGGATCACGAAGATTAACGGTTGCCTCAAGCGATGCAAAGAAAGACCCAAACTGGTAATTCCTTTTGAAATGATCGCTGAAGATGTAGAATACTACTCTAAGCATTCGTTGTTTTGCAAGTTCTTGGGTTTAAGAGTCTCTTTTAAATTTTTGGAGAATTGGGCTCAGAGAGTGTGGGAACCAGAGGGAGAAATGGAGGTCACGATGCTTGCAAACAACTATTTCATGGTTACGTTTATTTACCTGGTTGATCGCAATAGGGTCTTTGAAGGGGGGCCCTATTTTTATAATCAGGTGGGGCTATTCGTCAAACCATGGCATGCAGGTTTTAATCCTTCTGAGGAGCTCCCAAATCGAGTGCCAGTGTGAGTTCGGTTGCCCAGATTTCCAATAGAATGTTATCGTGAGGATGTTCTTCATATGCTTGCATCGATGTTCGGAAGGCCGGTAGGATCTTTAACACAAACCTTGGGTAAGAAAGTTATGACTTTTGCTCAAATTTGTGTGAAAATTGATCTAAGTAGACCATTGCCAAATGCAGTGGAGATGTGTGTAGGTTCACATTCCTGGGTGCAACAACTAGATTATGAGACCTTTCCTTTTCGATGCCGCCTTTGTCATGAATATGGCCACCTGGTGCGAAGATGCCTGAGAGCCAAGCCAGTGGAGCAGCACCCTACGCCTCCTTCTAGTAACACTCCTGATACTGACAAAGGGAAGAAGTCTATTGCTGGTGAGGGCAAGGATGTTGAGGGCTTTGTTCAGGTTAAAGCCCGAAATCGTAGCAGAGGATTGAAAAGAACTCTAATGGAGCGACATGAGGAGGATACTTTTAACAGATTTGAGGTCTTGGATGAATTGGGTCAGTAGGCAGTTAATTCTGGATTGAATAGTGATGATCAACTTGTGATGGATTCTGGATTGGAAATTAGCTCTGTCATTCCTCACTCTGCTTCTCATGAGGAATCTGCCATGCCTATGGTCACGAATGGACAGCCAAGGGCGCAGATGACTTTAGAACCAATTGCTAATATGAGTCAGGGAGTAGAGGAAGTGGCTATTCCTGCACGGACTGTGGTTTTAGATACGGATAAGTGAGGTAAATCTTCTCCTCATCTGGGCATTTTTCAAAAGGATGGGAAGAAGGGGGCTTCGGAGAAAAATGTTAAAATAGGATGAAAGAAGGATTTGGAGAAGATTAAGATGATAGGGGACACCTTGGTGGAGTTAGGATCTGTGAAGACCCTAGATTCCCACTTTTTGACTCTTCCCAAATGATCATTATTTCTTGGAATGCAAGGGGCTTGAGCAACGGCCCTCGATAAAAAGTTGTTCGAGAATTAGTTAGAAGTCATTCTCCTAATGTTCTCTTTCTTCAAGAGACTAAGGTTTCTGTGGAATGTATGATGAGTATCGCACCTAAGGTATGGAGGCAAGGTCAATGTCAATGCATTGGAGCTCAAGGATCTTCGGGGGGTGTGGCATGTCTATGGAACCCATGAAAGATCTAACCTATGTCTTGGATCTCCTTCAAGTCCTCCTTATCCATGGTTTCTTTGTGCATTGAATTTAGGGAATTTGTTATTTTTTCTAATGTCTATGCTCCTATTGATTTCCAAGGTAAACTCCTGGTATGGAATAATATTCATGTGGTTCATAGATTATTTCCTTATTTGCCATGGATTATTGCTAGAGACTTTAATGTCATTCTAGATTTAATTGAGAAACGAGGAGGTAATACAAGACTGGAACCTTCCTCAATCTTGCTTTGAGATAATATTTCAAAACTAAATCTCATGAATATCAAGCCTAGCAATGGCCACTTCACGTGGAACAATAGAAGGGTTGGTGACAGGTGCATTGCCGAACGTCTTGACCGCTTCATGGTGTCATGTTTTTGGGTGGGTGGGTTGTGGTCTTCCAACTTTGAGATACTAGATTGGAGAGGTTCAGATCATTGGCCCATAAAGCTTATTATTTCCTCAGCCAGGGTGCCTCAGAAGCTGCCTTTTAAGTTCCAGCTCATGTGGCTGAGGGACCCAAACCTGTATGGATGTGTTGTCGAATGGTGGAAGATAGGTAGACATACTTTTGGTTCAGCTATGTATATTTTTGCCAAGCTCCTCCAATATGTTAAGTATCAGCTCAAACGCTGGAATCGACAATGCTTTGAGAACATTTACCAGGCAAAATATGAGGTGCAAATGCATTTGAATGATGTTACCAGGATGATTAGGGAAGAGGGGGCATCTGAATATCTGTTACGAGAGGAAGCTAGAGCTCTAAAAATTGTGGAGGAATGGGAGCTGAGAGAGGAAATCTTTTGGAAGTAGAAAGCGCAGAATGTGTGGCTTCAAGAGGGGGATAAGAATACCGCATTCTTCTTCAATTCAGTGAAAGCCAGACAACATGGTAACTCTATATCATCTTTGGTGACGGACAGGGGGGAGGTTATCCATTCTACCCAGGGTATTTGTAATGAGGCTGAGCAGTATTTTGCCTCTTTATTTAGAAAGGAAGCATAGGGGGACTCGGCTGTAGAGGCTCAGGTTCTCTCCTGTATTCCTTCTTTGGTTTCTTTGGAAATGAACAAGCATCTTATGAGAGCCATATCTATGGAGGAGTTAGAGAGGACTATTTTCCAGATGCAAAAAGGAAAGGCGCCTAGACCAGATGGTTTCTCGATTGAATTCTTCCAAGAATTTTGGGACATTATTAAATTAGATTTACTGGCAGTTATTCAAGAATCACAGATGAATAAGCAAATGCTCTAGGCCCTGAACTCTACCTTCTTGGCTCTCATTCCCAAGGGGGAGGGAGCAGATCGGCTAAGTCAATTTTGCCCCATTTCTCTTTGTAATGTAATTTATAAAATTATATCTACGTTGATTGCTAAAAAGTTAAAAAGGTGGCTTACATTGCTTATTTCTAAAGAACAAAGTGGCTTTGTGGAAGGCCGTCAAATCTTGGATGGAGTGGTTGTGGCTACAAAGACTATCCATTCCATGGCCAAGTCCAAAGAAAAGGCTATGTTCATCAAGCTGGACATGAGCAAAGCTTTTGACAAAGTCCGTTGGTCCTTCCTTCAGAAGGTTTTGGATGCTTTTGGCTTTGAGGAGGAATGGATTCGCTGGGTGATGAGTTGTGTGAATTCGACTTCTTTCTCAGTTTTGATGCAACAAGGTGACCCTCTCTCTCCTTACCTATTTCTCCTTTTGGTGGAAGGGCTGGGACGGTTGATTAAAAGGAATGTGGAAGGGGGCTTTATTTAGGGCTGGTAATGGGGAGGTGGTCTTCCTATACAATCTCACCTATAGTTTGTGGATGATGCAGCTTTGATGGGAATGGCGACTATTAGGGAGGCTTCTAATATGCGCAAAGGCTTGGATATTTATCTTGAGGCTTCAGGGCAATTAATTGATGAGGGGAAGTCTTCTATTTTTTTCTTCAACACTCCACCTCCAATTCAATGGAGAGTTGCTAATATTTTTAGGTTTCAAATTGGAAGTCTTCCTTTGCTATACCTTGGGATTCCTATCCCGACTGGTAGGTAGTCTAGGGAGTCATGGCAGGGTATTTTGGACAAGTTTCATGCCAAAGTGAATCATTGGACCCATCATTGGCTGTCCTTTGCTAGTTGAATTCAACTACTTCAATTGGTAGTCCAGGCGCTTCCTCTATATAGGTGTATGATACAAGTGGCACCGGTGAGCTTTGTTAGAGGTCTTGATTCCTTAGAAAGATAGTTTTTATAGGCTGGTAATTTATCAGCAACTAAGTGGAGCCTTATTAAGTGGGAGGTAGTTTGTAGCCCAAAAAGGTTGGGTAGTCTTGGATTAAGGCAGTCATTGCTTTCTGGTACTGCTCTGCCAGCAAAATTGTATTGGAGGTGGTGCGTTGAACAGGATCAGGTGTGGGCCAAAATCTTATCCCATAAGTACCTGTTTGGGGTCCCCCAGAGAGATACCCCTCGGTATAGCTTGACAGGGAAAGGTTTGGCAATTTGGTCTAGGCTCAAGAAAGGGGTTGCACTCATTAAGCATGGACTATTCTAGATTTGCAAGAATGGGATAGAGGCACAGTTCTAGCAAGACTCTTGGGATGGCTATCCACCCATAGTAACCCAATATCCTCACTTAGGCATATTATCCTAGAGATTTTGTGAAGCTGGTTGGATGAGGGTGGGGGACTTTAAGGCTCTTTCCCTTCATGGGCAGGTGGTGGAAACAAGATGGAAAACCCCAGAGGAGTGGCCTATTTTCAATTTGGAGGTAGAGTGTGCTAAACTTTATTTCATTCTTGCTGGTCACAGCTGTAGCACCCTTTTGGATAGTGATGTTTTGGCTTGGGCCCCCAATCCGAAGGGTTCATACACTGTGTCTTCTGATTAGCAGCTTGATGGGGGGAGGGAAGTTCCTTGGTCAAAAAAAGTATGGAATAGTTTCTCTTGGCCAAAGTGTAATTGCTTTATTTGGACTTTGGCCTGGAATAAATACTTGACGTGGAAAAATATCTTAAAGAGGGGCTTTACTAGCCCTTCGAGGTGTGTTCTCTGCAATAGTGGGGAGGAAGATTCTCAGCACTTATTCTTTCCCTGCCCCTTCACAGCGCAATTGTGGCATTTTTGGTGGGAAGTGTGGAAATGCCAGTGTATTCATGCGTCCTCCTTGACAAATTTGTGGGTGAGATTAGGGAGGGCCCCCTCCTCAGCTTCCTTCTTGCAGGATGTCTGGTATGCTGGTCCTATCTTTCTCCTATGGCAAGTTTGGCTAGAAAGGAAGTGCATAATTTTTCAAGGGGAAAATTTGTGGATTCAACAAGTATGGACTAGAATCTTGGGAATGATCCAAGAAATTGTTGAAGCTAAGAGTAAGATTATCCTGTCGATGGAGAAGAGCGATGCTGAGATTGTTGACAGGTTAGGCATACAGGGGATATCTTCAGCCTCAGCTTGCGTTAGGATAGGTAGACAAGTGAAACAGAGAGTTCAAAGGATGGGGAAATGGCTGCCACCTCTTGTTGGTTTTTTAAAAATTAATACAGACGATTCTTCTAGGGGTAATCCAGGATCGGTTGGGATTGGGGGGATTGGTAGGGATTCTTTGGGTTCAGTGGTTTTGATTTTTGCAGCTAACAAAGGGTGCAGACCGTTAATAGGATGGAAGGCTTGGCAATCCTATATGCTTTGAGGTGAGCTTATGATCTAGGATGGAGGAAAGTGATTTGTGAGGCTGACTCTCAAGTCCTGGTCAATCTGCTTCTTGAGAGGAAGATCTCCAATGTTAGCTGGCAGCTGTCAATGTTAGTTCAACAGATTCTTTAGGTTAGTTCTTGTATGGATTCAGTGTCTTTTGCCCATATTCCAAGGGAATGGAATAGGGTGGCTGATTGCTTGGCAAAATGGGCATCAGAGGATTTAGATGGCCGAAAGATTGATGGTTGGGAGCAAATGCCCTACGTGTTATGTGAGGGCCTAAAGAGGATTATTGTAGAAGATGAGAGAGGTACTAGAGAGTGATTTTCTTGTTCTTGTTGTTTTCGATAGTTTCTGGTGGTTCCTAGGGCGTTGGCCCTAGGCTGCTCTGTATTCAGCTGTTCTAAGTTTTAATAAAGTTTTTACCCCTATTTTTTCAAAAAAAGATGCATCTTATATAATCTAATCGACCAATGTAAGTTACCATATGCAAAAAGATACGAATACAAATATTTCTAAGGTTTTTCTATTCTCATTCTCAAAAATACTTAATAGAAACCATTGTATTTATAATAGTAATGCTCATTTCTCTTTATTCGATGATTGGAGGAAAGGTGAAATTGAACCTTGAACCACAAGCACTACCAATTTCGAGTAGTCCACTAAACCTAGGTTTGAATCTCCTCTAGTATTTGCATTATCTCTTCAAGTGGTATGGTGGTCTGATGTACATCTCAAATTAGGCACCACTCACACTGTTATAGCTTCCTTTGAATAGGCTACAACTACTATACTGAGGAATGCAAATTATGTTGGAAGGGATCTAATTTTTTGTTTTGCTAAAGTAGGATTTTGGAAAGCAAGATATTGCAAATCAATATTTGTACCTCACTTGAACCTCATTACCACTAACTCTGTATTACCTTTTGTGCATGAAGCATTAAACAACAATACTAAGATATTCATTTTAATAATCCTTGCAAAACATATTTTTTCTAACCATTGCTCCCTTAGATTGTATGTTTGTTATGTTTACAAATATAATTACATGTGAGTTATGTTGGTTCAAGGATTGGCATAATTTTCACATTTTATAAAATGTGGTTTTATAAATTGAAAGAGCGTAAATCAGTAGTCATACCTCACTTAAAACCTAATGATGCTTACATTGTATCATCTATTATAGTTGATTTTAAATGACAGTAATCTGATATTCTAGTGAAGGTGATGGTGAAAAATGAGATTGTGTGTTTCTTCATATAATAATGAATTTTTAGGGGAGGAGATGTTCTAGTTTACATTGAGTATGAGCAATGGCAAAGTGTTAGAAAAGGAAAATGCCATACAAAATGTAAAAGTAATTAAATATTTCAAAGTATACTAAATCATAATAGTAAAGGACAATGATAAAATATTTTAAAGAATGAACTTGAAAAAGCTCAAGTAAATATATGTACAAACCTTTTTAACATATTAATATTAAAATATATAAGATATTATATATTTTATATAATAAATTATAAAATATTATATGTTTATGTATAATATCTAATATAATATATAATTATAAATTAATAGTATTATATATATATATATATATATATATATATATATATATATATATATATATATATATAATATTATAACTATTCTACATTATATATTATTATATGATTATATTATATATAATATAAATATTTTTATATTATTAAAATATATTATATTATACTCAATATAATATATAATATTTTACATTATTAATAATATTTATTATTTTATTATAAAAAATATATTATCTATAACACATAATATTATATTAAATAATTGTATATTATATTATATTATTAAATATTTACTAAAATATACATTATATTAATACATGTAACAATGGTATATATTATTATTTATATTTTAAATATTATTAAAGATATAATCACATATATATTATATAAAATAATAGTATTATAGTATGAATTATATTATATTTTATATATATATATATATATATATATATATATATATATATATATATATATATATATATATATATATAAATAATTCATTAATTTCTTAATTTGATAAAACATGGATTTTAAAAGAAAAAGTGTAAATTAATAATCGTTTTTCACTCGAAATCTATCACCACTGATCCCATCTCACTTTTTTTGTATGGAGCGTTAAGCCACAATTATATGATATTCATTTTAATAATCCTTCCATAACATATTGTTCCTATCTAGTATTCTCTTAATTTTTATTTTTTTTCACATTAGGGATAAATGAGATATTTATGGAGACAAATTCCAATTTGGCCACCTATTCTTTCAAGGGTCTAGGTATATAATGTTTGTATGTTCCTAAGTCTAATGTAATTTCTCCAGGTATCAATATATTGGTAGCATTGACAAATGAAAGTTACTAGATAGACTTTAAGATAAGTGTTAGCGATATGTCACTGCAGATAAATATGTTTATCTTCCCACTAATAACATCTTTGTCAAAGCTAATATTATATTATATATAATATCATATTGTTGTATGGACCCCATAGTGTATGATGTCCCCTGAAATACCTTGTCATTGCCCCTCACTATCACCCCACAACTCACCTTCAAATATTTTAGTCTTTACATGTTTTATATGGCCTTTCTCATTCTTCTAGAGGTCTAAAAATGAAAAATTTATATGTTTTTAATCCTAATATAATTACTCTACTTTTTTTATATATGTAGCTTGTATGAATAGAAGCTACAAGATAGACTCTGGAACATCAAAATGCTGATTTAAGCACATCAAATATGGAGTTTTATCACAATCAAATCAATGGAAGGGATGCAATATTTTGTTTTCATAAATCAAGTTTTTGTAAAGCGAAGAAGTGTAAATCAATGTAATCACTGACCACATCTACATTTTTTCTTATAAATTGTTTAAGCAACAATACTTTTATCTTTTCCTCTAATAGTTTTAAATAATGTAGAACTATGGTTGTGTATAATGTATGTAGGTGGTGATACCAATGACAAAGGAAAGGTAGTGAATCCTTAAGTAAATAGAGTTAATCTAATGAAAAAATATATTCGAGTGTTGATTGAGGAGGGTCACAAGTTTTGGTTCATGGGATTTATTAAATACCATAAAGTTATCAACCACCTATAAATAACTCTCAACATTGTTCTACCATCTCCACAATGTCTAGGGCTTAGAATAGATTTAGGCATTAAATAAAAATGTTCAAGCTCTAAAAATTATGCCTAAAGAGTTGTAATTATTCCTTTTGGTAAAGTGGGATTTTGTAGAGTGTAAGAGTGTAATTTGACAGTTATACCTTACTCAAAACCCATGATTTTTTTACCCCTTCTTACATTTTTTGCAGTAAATGTTAAACAACAATAGTCTTATGGTGCAATGGATGGTGATTTAAAGGTGTGTTGGGTGATGATGGTGGGGTGAGGGACAATGACATTTAATTTCATGTTATGGAATAGGAATCACATGAAGATACATGTGAAAATTTTAGTGACATGTCAAATTTATCAATACAATTTCAAACTTCTACCAAAATATTCCAATTAGACAATAAATTATTGAAACATGTGTCAACTCAATAAAAATAGGGGTTGAATATCCAATGACTACACCAAAAATGTAGAGAATGCACCATGTGTTAATTTAGATAAGTCAAACTATTAGACAAAAACTTTGATTGTTTAGACTATTTAAACCTTAATTAGAAGACTTTTAAACACATTAAATGAATAATTGAAAAGGCTTCTTCAATGAAATAACAAGCACTACCAATTTTGGGTCATCCATTAGACCTAGGTACAAATCCACACTAGTCATTGCATACTTTTTACAAGCATATTGGTGTTCTAATGCATCTCAAATTAGGCACCACCCCGATTGTTATATTTTTATCTATAGAGGCTGCAATTATTATATTGAAGAACATAAATTACACTGAAAGGGATGTAAGTTTCTATTTTGGTGATAAGGGTTTTGTAAAGTGAAAGAGTGAAAATCGATAATTGTACCTTGCTTGAAACCCATCATTATTGACCCTATCTCATCTATTGTGCACGAAATACATAGAAATAATAATATGATATTGATTTTAATAGTCTTTCTAAAACATATTTTTCCTAACAAGTGTTGCATTAGAATTTTAGTTTTTTTTAGTAGGGATAAATAAGATGCTTATGAAGAAAAGATCCCATTGTGCACTACTTTTCTTCTAGAAGTTTGAGTATGGAATTTTTATATTTTTTTATGATTGATGTAATTGCTTTAGGGCTCAATATATTTGTAGTATGGATGAACATAAATACAAGATAGACTCCAAGTCTTCAAAGTCTCATATCAAAATTAGCAGTATTGTAACACTGATTCAAGTTGCACATCAAACGTGAACTCATGCCACAATCAAATCAACTCTCATAACATCCATATCAAATCTTGACAATAAAAAATGTCCAATCTTAACAATGTAAAATGCAGGGATATTCCAATGTCTTAATACACATCCACAAAATTGTGCGCATTGTGCTGTGTATGCTTTTGCTGAAGTTGAATATGGAATGGATTTGTCGACAATGTGACTCAATTGGAGCGCTAGAAATGGAGGTTTAAGGGGTTGGAAAAGGCTATATGCGGTGACCCCTGATAGATCATTACAGCAATGAAATTCCACGAAAACAATGAATGGAATATAGCGCAAATGGTCGCTCCAATGGTTTTATATGGTATTGATAATGGAATCTCGATGATTAAAAAGAAGAGCACGACTGTGGATGCTAAAGTTTAGCTACAATGGAACTTCTATCCAGTCCCCGGGAGTCCCTTTCAACGCGACCTGCAAGTAGTTGGACAAATGTACAACTCGTTATATTATACTATGCTCGAGGCATTTGGGGTTGGTAATCAGAGCAAGGGCATAGGAGTTGCCAACGTAGGGGTTATCTTCTTCAATGGGCGACTTCTGGCCATGTCTGAGAATGACAAGCCCTACTTCATTAGGATTACCCTCAGTAAAGACCTAGAGGCTATCGAGAGGTCCGACTTCCACGGAATAACCAGCGTGTGCGTTCCAGCTTCGGCTGAGATGGTTGGTGGGCCTTCCAATTTTTCAATTTTCAATAATAATAATAATAATAATTAGGTTGCAAGTTAGAATCAAAAGTTTAGACGTGACAAGAGTCAAATAGGATGAAGCATGAAAGTGGATATATCTCACTGAAATAGAAATCCAAACCTAAGTGGAAATGATAAAGGATTGTAACCAATTCTTTTGTGTAACAAAATAAATAAATAAATATTATTACATTATTAATATTTTTGTGTTTTTGTATTATTAATAATATATAAAATTATTAAAAATAATCTTATATACTCATGCATTTTTCATCTCAGTTTTTGTTTCTCCTGCAATTTCTCATTTCTCTTTTTTGGCAATGTAACTAAAAGCTTATTAATGGGTTTTGAGAGTGTAGACTTTGAATTCGTCAATAAACAAATGCTCTTCACCAAAACGAGATTTTAGTGATTCATAGACAATTTGTAAACTTGAAAAATATCTTTGTTTTCACATTCATATCCTCAAAAGGTAAAATGTGATCGTAGCAATGCACATCATGTAGATATTACAATTGAATATTATAGCATGTCTTATAAACTTGGAAAATATCAATCTTGGCATTACCATTCAATTCTAAATCATCTTGCTTCCAAAAAGCTTGCATTCGTCATCTCATTGTGCCTAAATGCTTATCATATAGTCTCAGCCTTACTATTCTTATGACCCAAACCATATGTATTGTGAAAATTGCTTTAAATCTTATAACTATCCTTCACTATCAGTTTTAAACCTATACATATATTCCATTTTTGAAAGTATCATCATAGAAAAATCCATAATGGTGATGTTGGTTGCACTGAGACCTAGTCAATATTTTGTACTGGACACCTACATCATAGTTTGACACTAGCATTGATAGTATTATCTAGATCTTAAGGTAATGCCCATGGCTACAAAAACATAAAATCTAGAATCTAATGACTAATCTAGAATCCTAATCCTACATCTACCTACTTTCTACTCAGATCTACAAGCACACATCAACACAACAAAGTATCAATTTAATTTATTTTTTCATTCCATAGAATATATTTCCAAATCTAGTAATTACTATTTTTAGCATATCTCATTATTATAAATTCACAATAGTGTTTATCCTAGTTTTAAATTAATTAGCCTACTATTAGAGTAATCTAGTGTCATGCCAACTTTGGCTTCCCCTATTTTGCATCTATTTTATATGTATTTATTATTATATTTTGTTGATTTTTGCTTATGATGGATCGATTATCTGATATATCCTATGATGGACATGTTGATTTGGATATGATCATGTTATGTTTTTATGTTACAATTCATTTCATGCCACTTATATGATATATGATAGAAAATGAATTACAAATGCAAATGTGCACGGTTGTTGATTATCATTGATTGATTGGCTTCAGGGTACTAATGATCATATGATTTTGTTATTATTAGAATGTGCACTAATATCTGATGTAACTTCATCCCACTTCTTTTTGCATGGAAAAAGAATGTAAAAATAAATAATAGTTGTACATGGAACACAAGTTATATGTGGAGTGAGCTCTGACCCCTGTGATGAGATTACAAAAGATTTCTATATTGAATCTTTAATACATTGTTAGTAGTGATATATTATCATGGTTAATTTTATTATCAGGATACTTTAATGTGTGCAATGAATGTGCAAGAAATTTATAGAAATGGCAAGCATGGGAAGGACAAGAGATGGTGTCAGGATCCTCTCCTAAGAGTACAATTGATTACTTTTGTATAAGCAACTAAACACGAAATTAAACCAGAAGTAATATGTAACTAAAATTTAGAAACAACAAAGAATAGGTGATACGAGAAACAATACAATTTTGTATTACACTATTCCAGAAGGAAATACAATGAAGAAATCTCTCTTCTTCCCACACCTCTTGGGCGTACAATAATTCTCCCTCAAGAGTTCTCTCTCAATCAATTACAACCAACTCAACACTGAGTTGTTCCCTCTAGTGACAATCAACCCAATGGTTGTTGTTGCCTACTCTCGTCCACAAACCTTCTTGATCTTCCACCCTGCAGATCTAATTGGTCTTGCTTACACCATGTGTTGCAGATCTTACCTGATCTTGCTACCCCACAGATCTAACTGATCTTGTACACACACACCCATAGATCTTCTTGATCTTGCTACCCCGCATATCAACTGACCTTGCTTACCTATAGATCTTCTTGATCTTGCACTCTTGCAGACCTTCTAGATCTTACACTTGAGGATCTAATCCTTCTTAGTCCTTATTACAATACAGCCCCATGGTCTCTTAAATAGATCCCAAACCAAACAATAATTAGAAATGCAGATTCAAGACTAAAATTAGTCTTTACATGCAAACTAACTGTTCATCTAAAATTAAAACAATTTTGGAACGCACAGATGACCGATGTCGGTCACTATCTGTCTGGAGATGACCGATATCGGCCGATGAATAACTGGTGTCGGTAGATTCTGGTTCTTGCCTGACTGATGTCGGTAGGTTTTGACTGACATCGGTTACTTTGTAACCCAGAAACCTCCACCATTTACATAACAGTGAAGCTTTTAGCTCCACAACTTAACAATCTCCCACTTAGAGATAAATAGCTACACCTGTACCTGTACTTGTACATCCTCTAATTTGTTTCTGGCTTGTATCTCCATCTTCAAGTTGAATCTTGAAGATCAACCACCAATAGTGAACACATATCTTGTGGTGCTTCTCCGGCCATCCAAGTCACCTGCCATATCTGAATCTACATACCCATGTAGAGAAGTGTTTGACCCTGCATAGCATAAATACCTGCTGCTGGTCCCTCTTAGATATCTAAGAATCCACTGAACGGCTTTCTAGTGCTTCTTTCCTAGATTGGCCATAAACTTGCTGACAACTCCCACTGCTTGGGCAATATCAGGTCTAGTAGATACCATGTACCCAACCTCATCATGTGATTTAGGACATTGTTCATAGCTCAACTTGAACTGTCCAACCATAGGTGTGCTTATCGATTTTGCATCTTGCATATCAAACCTCTCCACTACCTTATTCACATAATCCTCTTGAGACAAAATCAACCTGTGATTTTTCCTGTCTCTAGAAATACTCATGCCAAAGATTTTATTTGCTACTCTTAAATCCTTTTTGGCAAATGTTTGAGCTACTTTTACCTTTAGCTCAGCAATTCCCTGCATGTGTGACCCCACAACAAGCATATACACTACATACAGTAACAGGATAATGTAGCTATCATTATCCAACCTGGTAAAATAAACACAATGGTCACATTGACATTGACTAAAGCCATGCTTTGTCATAAACTTGTCAAACCTCAAATACCACTATCTTGGAGCTTGCTCAAGACCATATAACCTGACCTTCTGTCTCACCTGTCCATTCTCTCCTTTTTTTAACCTATGAATCCATTCGTCTTTCAGTGCTTTCTTTTCGACTGGCAACTCTACCAAATCCCACATTTGGTTATCTTCCAAGGAATCAATTTCCTCATTCATGCCATGCTCCCACTGTTTCATGAATTCTACCTGCATTGCCTCTTCAAAACTTCCTGGTTCTGGACCATCAGTGAGCAACAAGTAATATAAAGAAGGCTAATAACAAATTTGAGGCTTACTTACCCTTTCAGACCTCCTCATGAGCATTTGAGACTCATTGACTGCTTGTTGTCCACCCAAATTTTGTTCTAACAGTGACCGATCCTGGTCATCTCTCGGTCTGCACCCGACCAATGTTAGTTCCTCCGACCTGACCGACATCGGTTTCCACCTGCCTGACATCACCAACTTTGGTCTCCACCAGACCGACGTCGGTTCCTGCCTGAACCTGCCCGTCATCACCGACTTTGGTCTTCACTGGACCGACATCGGTTCCTGCCTGATCGACGTCAGTCTCTACCTGATTGACGTCGATATCTATGTTTTCTTGTGAGTGATGATTTTTACCCACAAGCTCATTTTGGATCATAACCTTGTCCAAATCAACATTACCTTCCTCAAAATTATTTAGCCTCTTGAGCTAATCACTATCCATCACCTTCTCCTTGAAAACCAAGGCTTTCTAGTTCTTAAATTTGTCAAAAACATCAGATTTCCTCTTTATGCAATAAACCCATACCTTTCTTGTAGCATAACACTGTGATCCTCCAATAGAAGCTCCCTGAGCTGGTCCCCACACGTCTATGTGAACAAGCTCTAACCTGTGCTTCCTCTTTGTTGACCCAGTTGTGAGAAACCTCACTTTCACCTGTTTCCCAAAAATACAATGCTCACAGAAATCTCAATCTATCAAATTTGAAAGCTTACCTTTTGACTTAAGAACATCCATTCCCTTCTCACTCATGTGACCAAGCCTACAGAGCCACATCTTTGCATCTACATCTAAAGTAGATAAAACAGAAGGAGAATCAGTAATACAAGTAGATAGATAAAGTGTACCTACTTTCTTACCTCTTACTAATACAAGTGCACCCTTGAAAACTTTTCAAGATTCCGCTGTGAGAGTTACTGTGCAACCCTCATCACCCAACATCCCTACAGAAATCAAATTTTGCTTCAGGATGGGTACATGCATGACATCCTTTAACACCCATGTGTTGCCAGTCTGCAACTTCAGCTGCACTTCCCCTTTGCCATTGAATTTTTCCATTCTTAGCTTACTTTTTTCTGCCATTGCTTTACTCCCACTCAATTAGAAACCCCTGAGAGTGAACTTGTAATCAACAAACACTAACCCGCTCTGATGAACCTGCTCTAATACCACCTGTTAGTGATCCTAGCTTTGATACCAACTTTCAGGATCCTCTCCTAAGAGTACAATTGATTACTTTTGTATAAGCAACTAAACACAGAATTAAACCAAAAGTAATATGTAACTAGAATTCAGAAACAACAAAGAATAGGTGATACGAGAAACAATACAATCTTGTATTACACTCTTTCAGAAGGAAATACAATGAAGAAATCTCACTCTTCTTCCCACACCTCTTGGGCGTACAATAATTCTCCCTCAAGAGTTTTCTCTCTCTCAATCAATTATAACCAACTCAACACTGAGTTGTTCCCTCCAGTGACAATCAACCCAATGGTTGTTGTTGCCTACTCTTGTCCATAGACCTTCTTGATCTTCCACCCTGCAGATCTAATTGGTCTTGCTTACACCATGTGTTGCAGATCTTACCTGATCTTGCTACCCCATAGATCTAACTGATCTTGTACACACACACCCGCAGATCTTCTTGATCTTGCTACCCCGCAGATCAACTGACCTTGCTTACCTGTAGATCTTCCTGATCTTGCACTCTTGTAGACCTTCTAGATCTTACACTTGAGGATCTAATCCTTCTTAGTCCTTATTACAATACAGCCCTATGGGTCTCTTAAATAGATCCCAAACCAAATAATAATTAGAAACACAGACTCAAGACTATAATTAGTCTTTACATGCAAACTAACTATTCGTCTAAAATTAGAATAGTTCTGAAATGCACAGATGACTGATGTTGGTCATTGTCTGTTTGGAGATGACCGATGTCGGCCGATGAATAACCGATGTCGACAGATTTTGGTTCCTGCCTGATCGATGTCGACAAGTTTTGACCGATGTCAGTTACTTTGTAACCCAACAACCTCCACCATTTGCATAACAGTGAAGCTTTTAGCTCCACAACTTAACAGATGGTTGATTCCTATACCATACACCATCCTAATCCATGTTAAGTGATATTTGGCCATGTATATGTAGCCCCTAGTGACTATGTATGCGTGTTATCCACCATAGTGTTAAAGTTGATTATTTTTTAGTCTTAAATTTGGATGACACATAAGACACTTTTAACTATCTAGTAATGTGTTCATACATTACTATTGTGTTAATTAATCCCTTGGTCAACCATTGAGTAAACTCTTTAATTTTAATTTTTGGAATTTTTGAGAAGTTAAAATTTGAAAGTCCTAAAATATACTCCTAAATCTTTCCATTGACCTAAAAAGGGGCTCCATAAGTTAGTGAGCCAAGGGAAATTTTTGGAAATTAAAAATTATGTGAATTCATCCTTCTAGGCACATTAGGAAGGGGATGTGCTACACCCTAAAAATGGGGCACTTGTCATGATTTTCGGGAGAAAAATGTAACAACCTCATTCCCCATCTAAGCAAAAATCTGACATTTTTCTAAGAAGATTCTAAACTATAATGAAATTTTTAAAGAAAGAAAACAAGATTAGAAACTTAAAAGAGGAGCCAAAGGACAATTCAAGTACCAAAACATTTAGAGTTAGTAATATTTATTATTTTAAATAATTTTTGTATGTGTGTCTTTACTGAAAGTACTATGAATTATTAAATAGGAGAACAAATCTCTTGGTTTCCCATTCATAATAAAAGCATCTAAAATTATAGGATAGCACCGATTTTTTTTGTATTGAAAAAATGTGAATTACATAAGGAATTTAGTACTCATAAAAGTGCTTGAAAGAGAGAAATAACTGGCAACATTACAAAAACCATAGTTTTGGTAGTAAACAGTGTCAACATAGATAGTCAAAAACATAATACATAGAAACATTACATCAACAGATATAAGAGAAGCTCGTCAACCATCAAACAAAGGATTCTTTAACTCCTAAGCAACACTAATCTTGTTGCATAAAAATTGGTTTACTTAATATTTAATCCGCTGGATTTGGAGAGCCACCACTATGTTCTTTAATTTTGCCTTAAAATGAGGGAGACAAGAAGTAAGACAAAATAATAGATCAGAGTAAAGCCAAAGAATTACAAACTCATGATGATCATAATGATAGAAAATTTCTTTGCATTTGTTCCTCTAGAGGTGCATCAAAATAACATGTCTAACACTATCAACAATAACATTATCATGTAATCCAACCCATAAAAGAGCCTCTTTCCATTGAGGCTTATGGCCAAAAATAGCAGGTAAATCACAAAAAAATGAATTCCATTATTTTCTCACATGTGGACAGCACTAAAAAATATGCCTCATAATTTCATATTGATGACAAAATAGATAGTTGACAGGGTGGATCATAATACATTTTAACATGTCCTCGATGGGTAGTTTATAATGTAGTATCTTTCACACTATCAACTAAGCACCAGATTTGAGCTATAAGATTAGTCCAATATTTCTCACTGAATTTACAATGCCATTTACTATTCCAATGAGACTTTAAAATCACTTTAGAAAGCCTCTGTAAGTATATCTTTTTTAAAGGATAAAAAAGGAAATGATAAGAAGCCATCCACATCCAATCTTTAAAAAAATTACATTGAACATGAGTACAAAGTTTCATAGATAATTCCAGAGGCACCAAAGACTAAAGAAATATCAAATATGGTTTATACTTATTTCTCAAACCAAAGAATATTTTAATATGTTACCATGGTAACCAGTTTAAAGTAGCAAAATCCCAAAGATCTCCAAAACAACAAATTCTTTTTAAGAAAAAGAAAATAAGACTGTTTAGGACAACTTAAGGTAAAGGGCTTACCCTAATAATGGACATGTCTATTCCACCAAATAGAAGAAGAGGAAAAGTTGAACCCATGGTGCAAAGAATCATCCCTCCATATTAAAAACTGACATGTATATTGCCAGGCTTTTCAAATAGATTGTAAGTGTGGTGAAGCTTTCATAGAAAAGAATGAAGTATGGAGAATTTTGTCCAGCCACCCTACGGACTGCCATTTGCTTTTTGTTA
Source organism: Torreya grandis (assembly GCA_037957365.1). NCBI lineage: Eukaryota > Viridiplantae > Streptophyta > Pinopsida > Cupressales > Taxaceae > Torreya > Torreya grandis. The sequence goes on along the minus strand of JARHVA010001532.1, from coordinate 850,550 downwards.
CAGTTAGACTGATTATATTCTATATAAGGATTTTCTAAGGTTCATCACCTTTGACAACTCTAATAATCCATTTGGCCACTAGACAAACCCCTTGGGTTTTTGGATCTATTAACCCCAAACCACCTTTATTTTTAGGCTGAATACAATGAGTCCATGAAATGGATATAAAACTAGCAGTACCATCCCATTTAGCCTAGATAAATCATATAATAAGTTTAATTAAATCCTCATAGCTTTTTTTTAAAGGCATCCAACAATAAGAATAATAAACATGTGTAGCAAGAAATTTTTTATTAGCAACTTAAATCTTTCCTGCCAAAGAGAGTAATTTATTTCCCTAACTAAATAATTTGTTCTTCACCTTGTTTAGGTACCAATTCCACATGTCAGAGAGAGAAACTGCAAGACCAAAGGGAATCCCAAGATACCTTGTAATCTCACCATGTTTAATTTGTTTCCATCCATGAGATATTCATTAAGGAACATGCCCTGATTGAATCATCAAAAATTATATTTTCTCATGAGCCAGTTTTGATCCAAAAATTGAACGATAAAATTCTAAAATCGTCATCATGTTATTAATGTCTTTTTCAGAGTTTTGAAGGAATAATAAGTTGTCATTAGCATAATGTGAATTTATTACAAGAACATTATGAGGGATGGAAATTCCTACGATGAAATTATTTTGATTGGCATAGTGAAGAAGATAACCCAAAGCATCAGCTACAAGGATAAAAAGGAAAGGGGCTAAAGGGCATCCATGTTGAATGGATCTCTGCAAGGGAAAAGGTTATGCCATCTTATTGTTAATAATAATCCAAGCATTAGCATCCTAAAATATCATTTGAACATGAGCTCGAATTTGAGGACCAAAACCCGACCATTGTAACATTTTAACGATGAAACTCCAGTGTATACGTTCGCAAGCTTTATCAAAATCGAGTTTAATTGAAATAGCATTTTCTCACATTTTTTGAGCCTAGTCACATGTTTCACATGCAAAAATAAGATTATTAAAGATATATCTTCTTGCAAGAGACCCTATTTGTTCAAGTCTTACAATTTCTTGCGCCACTAATTTAATCCTCATAGCCAAGGCTTTAGCAATGATTTTATAAGAAGTATTAAGTAAAGTGATAGGGTGCCAGCTAGATATAGTGTCTTCCTTTTTCCCTTTAGGAAGGATTTTACCTATGCCCCCATCAATGCTTAGTCCTAAAGATCTTATCTTAAACCCCTCCATGTAAAGTCAATAAAAATCTTCCTTAATAATATGCCACATAGCCTGCTAGAATACCATAGGGAGCCCATCATAGCTTGGACTTTTGTAAGGAGCCATAGAAAAAAGGTCTTTTTACAATTCTTCTAAGGAAATAATTCTATCTTAAAAATGACTATTTTCAGGATCTATTTTGTTAGGAATATGCTCCCTAACAATATCTTCAAGAGCTTGTTGATTATCCTGTCATTGATCATCCTTAAAAAGATCTTCATAAAACCTTTTAAATAAGGAGTCTATATCAAAAGGATGAGATTGAAGTATATCAAATTCATCCTTGATAGCACCAATTATTTTCTTGTGTTTGTAATTAAGGTAGTTAAGAAAGTACTTAGTACCTTTGTTACCTTCTTTAATCCTATGCAATTTGGATCTAATTGTAGCCCCTTGTCCTTTATAATTATCAATTTTACGTAATTGAGATTCTATAGCAGCAATGGAGGTTTGAAGTCTAATATTGTTAGGATCAACATTAAGTAATTTTCTATCATGAACAACTTTCCCTTGGAGTGATTTTTCTCTTCATTTATGCTGCCAAGCCTTTTTTTTACCAAATGAATGAAGAAAGATGGTACATTTAAAAATCATTGTACACCACCAATCAATCCAAGAAACTCTTTCCTCTAGTTTGGGTATAACAATCCAAATTTCTTCAAGGGCAGTAAGACAAATAGGGTTCTTTAAGTAGGAAATATTGAGTTTGAAAGGAAGGAAATTATCAATACTTGACTTTTGAAATTTGGAAATGCTACAAAAAATGGGATATGATCTGAAAGGGTGGTGGAATTATCCACCTGAACATAAACAACCTTCGAATCATCAACCACGGGGAACATAGGAGATAAATAAACCCTGTCCAGCCTACTCATTTTTCTATCATCTCCCATCCTCTAATTGGACTAGGTAAACTAGTTTGTGGCATGGCTGGTGAATTTGTCATGAATGGGGTCAACAACACCCATGGATTTTTGACATAACAACCAACTGTTAAATTCTTCTTTGTTAAGATTGAGTTGTTTAGGCTAACTCTGGTCTTGATGGTGTTCTACCATATTGAAATCACAACTTAGAATCCAATCCGATGTAGGTAAATTATTGGACAACCAATCCCAAAGTTCAACTCATTCTTTAGTAAGGTTAGGGGCATAAATGGAACAAAAACTGATGAGCTATCCATTGATAATAGTGAGAGCCCAAACACAGCTATTTGAAGGGTCTTCACCCTTTTCAATGATATACTTAGAGATCCATGGTGAAAACCCAATAACATCTCCATCACTACCATTTATATGAGATGTATGCAAAAATAAAGCCTCTTTCCAAACATTTCGTAAGGACATGTCAAGTCTAAAATTACCAAGTTTGACTTCTTGCAAGAATAACACATCAGACTTCCATTTCATAACCATCTCCTTTACTTTAAACTTGTGATGAGTGAGTGAAATCCCTTTTACATTCCAAGAAAGTAAGTTATAATTTATGCTAAATGTTAAATTCTCATCCTGAGTTAGCATGCTGAAGCTGTTAGCAATAATATCTTGATCCCTGGATTGTCACTCATTAGGGGCAGAAGAAGGAGATCTAGATATGTGGTGGGAACAAGGAGTAGGAGAAGAGGAATCATGAGCACGTGGTTGAGGAGAGGAGTGATGAGGAGCAGGGGTGGATTCACGGGCAGAGGGTAAGGGTGAGGGAGGGGGAGAAGACGAATGGTCCCAGGGCGAAGAATGAGAGATAGTAGGAGAAAAAGAGCTAGAAGGCTCTTTTCTCTTTCTAACCATTCTCCACCCATCATACATGATTGTGTCTTTGAAGGAAGGGGTAGACTCTACAGGATAAGGTTTAGGGGTAGGCAATGAGTGAGGAGTAGGTTGAGGGATGGAAGGAAGGGAAGTTTGGTTGGGAGAAGGAACATGACCACTAGACGGAGAGGGATTCAGTGGTGGCTATGTGAATTCAGCCTTCCTAATGGGACATTCACGAGTCAAATGGCCTTCTTTACGGTAATAAAAATAGTTATTTGGCTTATTCAAATCAACTACAAGTTGATTCAATTCAAAGCTTGGACCAATAATTTTGATGTTCTTAGGGAATGGTCTATTCAAATATATTTCCACACAAACTCTTGAGTGGACCCTTAAGCTTGAAAACTTATCAGAGATATGTTTGCACCAAATAACTCTACCTAACTGGGCAACAATGTCTTTCAAAAATGGTCTGACAGCCAAATTGAGGTTAGGTAACTCAATCCACATAGGGTAATGAGAACGTGACGGTCCTTCAGGGTGGAAATTAAAGCTCCAACCCTAGAGGTAACAAACTTTCCCACAAATAACCCAAGTGCCATATTGCAAAACAGCTTGAGCATGATCAGTTGATTTAAACACACATGAAACATACCCTTCTCCTAGGCCTCTTAATGCCTCAATTTCCCAACCCCTATTTTCCCAATTCATACGAGCCCATTTATAAAAATTTGCTTCACTAGGAATTCGTCTTAAAAAGAATAGAATAACAGTTCTATTTTGGCATTTAGAAATAATATCAATAACATCATCAGGAAGTTGTATTTCTAGGGTTTTACCCAAATTTGAGTGAGATTTCTCTTCAGGGTTTGGAACATCTACCAATGTCACTCCATGGTCACGACTTTAGTGCTTCCTTTGACTGCTAAGTCATTTTCTACCAGCATTGCCTCCACCAGGTCAAATGTGACCCCAACCTATTTGACTACCATTTTGATAAAGCATTTCCTTCTGCTAAAAAGGGTGTTAACAATGTTAGTGTTAGGGTTTCTAGAACCTTCATTTCACATTAGCTATTTTTCATGGTTTTAGTCGTTTAGATCGCTTTACATACCTCACGCACATGCGGTCAAAAACCATCCAAAAGTGCACTTAAGGGTGCCCTAGGCCTGACTGTACTGGGCATCCCAACAAGGTTTGTTGCCACTCAAGCCTACATTGAGCTTCCCTCTGCCAACAAAAATTTCAATAAAATTAAATCATTTTTAGTGCTTTTAACCTATTATATTATGCCATGTAACAATGGAATTGTGCAAAGTTTCGCTTCGTTTATCTTCCATGTGCGCAGGAGGGGCAGGTGTTAAATTTGACGGTTACCTTTACCTGTCAACAATTTTTTTTGTGACGGTTTTTAAACTAATGTCACCTTGCACATGGCGTTCGTTTTTCATTTTTGACTTTCATAATATTCATATAAATACAAAAATATATTTTTCATATAATAAAATAGAAATGTGTTGCATGACATATTTTATATCGAGGAAAGTGCAATACAAAAGAGCGTCAAAGTATGAACTAGAATGAAAATAATGACATTTTTTGTCTCTTTCCCCTTAAAATATATTAATATTGTTAATAAATTTTAATTTAAAATGGGCCAATAATTATAAAGGTTGCCTGGTGTCACTAAAAATAACTATGCAATATTTTTTTTTGAAAAAAATTAGATTTCTTAATATTTTTTTTTTATCTTATAAACAAAATTTGGTATAAAATACATTAAAAGCCATTATCATCAAGTCATGATTCATCATTATTAATTATTTTTCATATAATAAAATAAAACAATTATAACTTATCAATTTAATTTCTTTACAAGTTAAAAAATTGAAGAGCTCATTTTTTAAATTTAGATTTAGACTCTTAACTTTTCAATTTGTACAAAATAATTAATTAAAACTTATTGATATATTATAAATTACAATTAAACAATAATTTATAACAAATTTATTACCATGTATGAACAATTAAATTAAACATTAATTTATAAGAAATTTATTACCATGTATGAACAATTAGATTTGACTTTAAATTTTAAAATTTATTGCTTCAAGTTTATATTCTTTAAAAATCATTTGACACAAAGAGGAAAATCATTAAAGTTGAATTTAAAAATTTATTTTGAATTAGGGAGTGAAATTGTAAACTCAGAGGACGTCATATGAGCTTTGAGAATCATCAAAACACATTATTCAGCACAGACATTCAAGTTGTTCTACCCTGCCTCTCATTATCATCATCATTCAAACATTATGTGTTCTATTCTCATATTTTTTTGTATTTTTTCTTATGTAATAAAAACTTATTTTTGGTGTCTTATTTTGGGGACATTGTCCCTATTGGCTGCCATAGTTTTGTCAAGGTCTCAAACTCCTCATGGGTTCCAACTTAGGAGCAGTGACAGCAACAACAAGAACTGTAATTCTCCAAATAAATTCTTTGTATTTAATGATCAAAACTTGAAATGTTAATCTTCAAAATTGTGAATTGTTTACAGTTTAAAATCAATGTATGCATAAAACAGTTCAAAGGAAAAGTTATTACTAAATTAAAAACAATTTACAAGGGAATACTCAATAATAGTTTTCTAGATTCCCCTATGTAGCTTAAAAACAATTTATTTACACGTGTGAATTCAAAAAAGTCACATAATTTATCAAGCTGAGAACAATCCCTCAAAAGCAATATCATTAAAGTACAGAACTTTATAAAAAAGCTCTGAAGCATCCTAAATATGTAAATTTGATTCTTTTTTTATTTTTATACATGAATGCTGGGAATATGTTTATCAGTTAAAGAACAATATTTTTGAATTTTCTCTGATTCTAATATTTTATTGACATTTCCTAGAATAACAAGATGTTTGGGTTTTGGCTAGTTGACCAACACTAATAATTATATCTTCATTGCAACATCAATATCTGTATTTATTTTATCCCTTATACCACTTTTTCTGAGATTGCCCTGTGGTGACTTTCTGAAACACCATTTTATCTAAATTTTATTTATTTTTAGAGATAGGCAAAGAATATAATATCTAGACACAGGTTTGATACAGTTTTGAAACTTCCTCCAGACACAGGTTTGGTAAAGTACCTTGCCTAAAATTCTGAAGTCAAAGCTTAAATGGAAATGAAGAAGCACAACATCTGAAGAGACTGAAATCTAAAATGTGCACTCTGCTAATTATTTATTTTCCCTAAATCAATTTGAACTGTTTCAAATGATCTTATTGAAAAATGAAAAAAAAAAAAAAAAAAGAGGTATTGACAACATGGAAGCTTCAGAGGTAAGCCATTGCAACAAATCCAAATAGCATAACTAAAATTCTAAGACAAAATTGAAAATCAAAAAGAAAAAGTGCATTGGGCAACTCAACTACCCCTGAGAAAGGTTGTCTGATTATTCCCTTCATTTTAATTGGTGATGGAGAATGACAGCTGTTTAAGCTTCGAAAACTGTGACAGAATTGAATCGAATTGAATATGGATTGCGTTGAAGAAATGGAGCGCGAGGTAGTAGCCGGCAGGTTTCACGTGGTCTAAGTTATTTTATTGTGCCGCTGAATCTGGATTCCAAACACCATCATGTCATGTCCACTTCAATGACTGACAACTGTATTTGTTTATGAAAATACCTCCCACATTCGATATAATTTTAAAACGGTCAAAGTCTCAAAGTGCCGGCCCTATAAGTTGTACGCTGCCTAGGCCTTAAAACCTTATGATTTAAAACGGCCATTTTTTTTTACTTGAACGCCATAATGACAATCTACAAGAAAATTTCCCTGTCCATTAATACGTTTCAGTTTTTTTTCTCTTATATTTTAAATGTAAAATGATGAAAACGCCTAAACTGGCGTCAAATTAACCCTTGAATTATTGTCTGTCAAATTAACCCGGCAGAAACAGGTACGGATTTACAATTTTTTTGGGTTTCACTACCCGCTGACTCTTGTCCATGTGCGGAGGATGATAGACTCCTATCGAAGCCCCACAAAAGTCTCCCTTATAGGGTAGCACCGGTTCGTCCACGACATGGATTAAAATTCTGTTCCACCATTCCCCCCGTCATATAAGATAAATCTGTTGGTTAAAAGAAATTTTACCATGAATGGGTGCGTACTTCTTCTGTTAGAGTTACGAAAACCAATCCTTGCACGTCTTCGTCTGGTTGGCTAATGGAAAATCTCCTGTTATAAAAACATTTATCTTGATTTGAAGCTACAACTACCGTTAAAAATAGTGATATTAAACGAAGGGTATTTAAAGCTGCAGCAATGACAAACAATTGCAATAAGTTGAATATGACAAATTATATTATGGCCATTATACGACACATTAATTATGTCACCGAAGTGACAATATTAATTTATAGTGCCGATGTAGGTGCATACGAAATCCATAGTCTATTTGCTGGAGTCAATGGACCGTTCCAACCAACCAAAGGACTGTTTTTTAGAGCAAAGTAAAAAATAGAACGTGACAGAAATTAAATACTACTCTGACGGCACGGCCTCAATAGCAGCGGTCATGCATTTTTCGTTTGTTGTATCAAAATTGATGTGATGATAAATAGTATGTAATGTTGACATTATTAAAATCTTTATTATCATAAAAGATATTAATATTTAGGTTATGGGTCGGGGTGAGTGGTAGGTTTGGGGTTCACTATCCAGCCATCTTGGGTTTGAACCCTGTTTTTCATGGACCGTCTTTCAAATTATATATATATATATATATATATAATTTTTATTTAATTTTTAAGAATATTTTTAAATAAGAGAGTATGTTATTATTTATATAATAAATTTTAGTGAAAAAAAATAAAAAATTATTATAATATATATTTTAAATTTTCAATTAATTAATTATAAAATATTTTTAATAATTGTTTGTTTTGAGGGATTAACAAATGATATAGATAATAAAATAAAAATTGTTTGGAAAACAAATACAATATAAATAGAAGGGAAAGTTCAAATTGATAAAGTATTATGAGAATACACATAAAACCTATTAATTTGCATAGAAATAAAAACTGACAATAATTTTATATACCACACTAAAGCTTGAAATGTTATTTGGAAACTATACATATCCTTTTCAAAAATATATATTTTTATAAATATTAAAAATTAAAATTCTGTAAAAAATAAGATATTTAAACTTCATATTTATAGCACCTTATAAACATCTTATTGTTTTCAACTTTGTTAGAATTTAGGTAAGAAGAATAGTCTATATAAATCTTCTATTTAAAACACATCTATTATTTTTAGGATTATGAAAATAATTTTGTTTTGTTTTAATACCTTATCAAAGTAATTGATGCTAACTTAGCCCAACTCTAAGAAGTATTTGATTCATATTTTTTCTTCTTCAATTTCATTGGTTATTCTTGGCCTTATAAAAATTAGTATCTAATTTAAATTAAGTTTGAGTATGAAAGTTTTTAACTCTTAGAATGTGATACTTTAAATTTAATTTTTGGTAAATATTAATATATAAATTAAATTAATAAAAAGTATACTCTTAGTTTTATAAAAATTAGTATCCAAATTAAATTAAGATTCAGTGTGAAGGTTCGTTAACTTTTAAAATGTGATACGTTAAATTTGACTTTTGGTGAATATAAATATATATAAAATAAATTAATAAAGAGTATGGAATGTATTCACATTTTTACTCTATGTGGAGAGTTTATAACATGATAATTAATACAACCCAATGATAAATTTCTTCATATGTTTGCTGGAGACATGTTTATTACAAAAAACAAAACCAAGATTCATCTACGGATCTTATTTGATGTCATTCTTGTCACTTTTGACCGCTGTCGTCATTTGTAGACATTTGGGTTGAAGGGAATTGACAAACAGATTTTTTTTGGTGACAAATGATAGAACATAAGAGCCGAAAGATCTTTGAGGCCTTGAAATAGGCGGTGTATTTGTACAATATTCAAGTTGTGTTATTTTTTCTTTTGTTATCAGAATCCATTGTTATTGTCATCCATGTTAAATAACAGAATCCATTGTTATTGCCATCCATGTTAAGTAATAATGGAAATACCTAAAATAACACCTGGGCTTGTTTGGTTTGTGAGGCAAAAACTATGCTATAAAAGTTTGTGTGCCTCTTTGTGGGGATAGGACTGACATTTCAAGGTTAAAATCATGTTATTCCTCTCTAATTTAGAAGTAGGCCAAGCCCAATCGTGCCCGGTTATTGTACAAAGTGATACAAATGTGTGTGCTCCACATCATTCTTCATAATCCAAAGTAGTGTTTGATGGATTTGAGGAGGCAGTGAAGATTACATAGGTTACTAAGACCAAAAAAAGTATATATAAAAGTAATCAAAAGGTGAAAATGGATGTACGAGACACATGAAGCGAGAGAGAAAAGATTGTCAACAATATAAATCAATGATTTCATGGATAGGAAAGTTGGAGACGAGTTATGGAGACATGATACCAAGTGCATGAAACCTGAGACGAGCAAATAAAATACAATGAAGTCTCAAGGTGAGTCGAAGTCAAACTGTAAGATGCATTAATTAAACTATAGAGATGTTTGAAACATCTCAATATGGAGATCAACTCATAAAATATTAATAGGCATTCACAAGAGAGATGATGCCAAACAATTTAAGGATATGTGAGACAAATTTGGAGCTAAGTTATAAACGATTGAGACAAACAAACAATATAAAATTTGATGCTTTGGATGGCTAATAATATGTTTTTTTTAATGTTTAAATGTAGATTTTCTAAGTCTAAATCATTGCAATGATGGTGTTTGAAGTTCAATTATTTCAGAATATTATAAGGGATTTTTTACTTTATATATTGGTATTTTATACTCGATATGGTCTATAATAATTTAAAAAATAAATTTCACAGTGTTCGTGAGGAAAAATTCTTTGATAGGATTTATGAAGCTATGAAAAGGCACCTTTTATAGTTCATATTGGGACTTATGTGCATCAAACAAGGAAGAAGACAAAGAGCACACCAATAGAACATGTTGAAAATAAATTAGGAAAAAAATATATGAGTTAGGAAAGGAAAATTTTATGGATTCTTTTAGAGATGTAGTAGGCGGAGCACAATACTGTATGCAAGACAATTACTAGGAAGTGGCTTCACACCTGCCTAAACCTAGGCCAAGTAATGTGAATAAATAAAATGCAAAATCATACCCCACTTTGCATGACATTGTTCATCCTACACACAGAGAGAAACAAAACCTACAAAAAAACTCACTGCATAACAAAATAAAAATAAATTACATAAACTTTTAGACTTCTAAATAGGTCTAAATGAAGGAGAATCAAATACCATTAATGATTTTAATCACCATTTTCACCCAAGGATAGTAACCATTATTTACATAGCTTTGAAACAAATCCATTTCATGCAGGATGTCAACTATCTTAGCCAATTGTTAAGTCATAAAAAAATATTGTTGTTGGATTATGATAATAAGATACATGTTTATGGATTTTACCTAATTCAGAATAGCTTGGGGTTCAAATTATTATTAAATTGTGATTGTTTTAATATATAAAAATATTGTAATATATATTATTATTGTCACTTGAACCTGCACCTAGCGAGGAGATAAGTAACTCCTCATTAAATTAAGACAATGGAACCACCTCAAGGTTGTGGGTATCCCTATTAGGAGGTGGATCTCTAGATTAGGGGTTAGCTCCCCTTGATGCATCACTAAATCTCATATCCTACTACTAACACTTGGGGGCATGAAAAGGGTTAAGGATGACTGGAAGTAAACCTACTATATGGAAGGTGATACACCAAACATATTCTCTACTCACACCCTTTAACATGCACTTTGAACTAAGGACAAGTTGCACATACACTTCATCCAATGTCAATCTTCCCTCTCACATCAATGCTTCAACATGGGGTCTTCAAGATAACATAGGCTAGGAGGACTTAAACAATAGGCATTCTAAGACACTCTATCGAATAGACTACTCACTTACACCTGTAATCTCATCAGACACTTCTTGTTGACCTGCAAAAGAGAGATCACAAAACACTAGTACTAATAAGAGCAACACGTGAAGGTAAATGAAACTACACTTGCACAAGACTAACAATTAGCATGTACACTTAGTGAAATATTTTAATGAGGTAAAACACTTGTCTTTATTGATTCAATGAAAAAATTTGGCAGGGCTTCACCATACCAAGGTGGAGAGATTCCTATAATAGCCAAAAAGGCTCAATTTATAGAAGATGTGAGAAGAGAGAGAGAAGGGGAGTCCAAGAGTCATAGAGACACTTGTCACAACTAAAAATATCAGTTAATTGTAAAGTTGAGAGAGAGATGGGGTGAGACATGTAATAAAAAGGGCTAAAAATGTCATCTCCAATCATCCAATACCTACAAAGTGGTAAAGAAACTCCTTTCCTTGCATAGAAAATTGCCCCTCATGATTTGCCTTCCAAAACTATCTTATCTCTATAGCTAATCAAGTATGATGATGGATTTAAGTATGAGGGGTTACAAACAAGCCCTCACATGCATTGGGGATATCCTAATCCACTCATGATCTTCTGGTCATGCACCATCATCCATGATAGTCCCAAACTAAGCTCTCTCCATGCACCTCTCCCACTTAGCACCCAGAACATTCCTATTTTAGAAACTGATCCATGCACAAGGGGGGATGACACTTTTCAAATGTGTCCATATCATAAGTTTCAAGAAATTATCCTTAAAAGGCTTTCCAAATTGAAATTCACCACTTTCTCCTAAGTGTTCACTATCTGCCCATTAAACTGGCTTAAAATGAAAGAGATGAAAAACAGGCTTAGGATATTAGACACTGGATCAAATGACCATGAGGACTTATAAAAATTCCTAAAATCTCCCCCAAAAGTGATATGGCCTCTTGAAATTTCTCCATGCTTACAAAACACACAAAAAGATAAAAAAGATCCCTATTCTAACCTATTCCGTATAGGTCCGTACACCTCAATCACATGTGGAGAATCCCTAGAGATTTTTCTGCATCATCCAAGTGGTTTCTTTTCCTTTCCCATACATTTGGATGCTTCATTTGCGTCTTTCTCTCAATTGGGTCCTTAAGGAGGGTTTTCAAGGGTTTCTGGTGGCTTTCATTCTTCACATTTGTTTATAGCCATGGCACATTTGAATTATATTTAAATGAAAATTATGGCTTCTTAAGAACCCCCTTCAACTTCCTTGAATATCTTCAAATACCATGCAAAGTTTCAGAGAAGTTCCAAGCATTTATAGATAGCCATTCAAGTCAGGTTTAAGCATTATGCAAGGTTTGAGCACATTCTAGACCAAAAGATGGCTTCTTGGAGAGTATTTCTTCCATATGAAAACTCATCTAACTATTTTTTACCCCCATTGACCTATTCAAATCATTATAATGGCTCATCAAGATCTAAGAATGAAAATGACTTCCTCTTTGAAACTAGGTTTAGACCTTATCAATAGGTCTGTCTACAACTTGAGAATGAATATAGCTGTCTAATGAATTCCACTACCTCCTCATGGATTAAAATTTTTATATATACCTATGTGAATATGGTCCAAGTAATTTAGGTTCATTCTTAAGGCCCAAACTGAAAATGACCTCCTATTTGGAATTAAGCCTATTCCTTACCTACTAGGTATGTGTGTAGACCTTGTTAGTTAGAGCATCCTGCTTAGTCTCACACCCTATAAGTTAATTTTTCATGTCTCCATATGCATGTTACATATTCTAAAATATTCACTTGATCCCTCTTTTCCTTATGTTCCATGCCTTTATCCTTTTAGTAGAAAATAAGGGTTTGTGTAAGGTGAAAAGTGCCCCCTGTTTGAGACAAAATAGGGGGAACTTACCCTATCCATCATAAAAAATTGATAATTTTAGGAGATTATTGGAATCCTAAGGGTACTCTATACCAATTTTCATCATTTAATTCCAATCATAAGACCTCCATCTTTACACATTTCCTAGGTAGACCTTGACAAGGTAGATTGTGAGGGTAGGCAGGGTATAGGACTGAGTTTAACCTTTGAAAAGGATACTTTCATGCATATTATTAGCATAATGAGGTATATTTTTATGCTATATCATGATATAGTGTTCCATGCTTTATTGAGGCCCATACTCTTCATATACTCTTCCATGATACCCTAGTCAGGACTGAGCTTCTAGTTGGACTATGACTGAGATATCTTATTTGCCCCTGCTTGTAGGTGGTTTTGGCTTTGTTCATGGTGTAAAAAGGTCCTTATTGAAACCTTGGAGATAAAAAACTTCCTATAATACTTTTTAACACTTTTAATACCAAAATATCCATCCAAATCCCAAAACCTACCCACTGTCTGCCTCATCCCACCTGTCTGACTTGTAGGTGTATATTAGGCTATTCAAAGGTTTGTGTAGGCTCATTTTCTTTTGAGAAAAAAGGTCCTATGAAAGGATAACATCCTTATTGATTTTAATAAACTTTGTTTCATCAAGTTTTATCTCCCATTAGCCTACCAAAATACCTTTTCTCCTCAAGGTTAAGCTCACTATCAAGACTAAGACACTTGCCATAACTGTGACTATCTTCTTATGAATGACCCTTATTTGGTATACTTGTATGAGCCTAAGTATATAAAAGGTATTTGAGAGTATTTATAAATATATTATTTATATTTATTTCTCATTTTCCCTTTAATGACCTTCACACTCTTCCTAACAAACTCATATCTCTTCCCACAGTCATATGACTGTACCCTACTATTTAGGGTTCCTGTAGGTGTATATGGCAAGATTTAGGCCTTGTAGATGTTGTATATGTATTAATCATGCTTTCCAAGATCATGAGGATGTGTTTGAGATCCATTTTTTTTCTTTGGAAGACCTTAGATCTCCACCTAAGCCCCTTTTTCATCTCACTATTTGTCTTAGCTATAGGTGTCACTTCTCAAGTCTATAGGTGCATGTGTGGAGTCCCTAACCTTTTATTTTGATGTGAAAGACCTATTGAATTCCATTTTAGGTCACACAACCTGATTTGAATTATAATTCCTCCATTAAAACCTTCAAAACACCATGTAAGTAACAAGTTTGGGTCACTATCTAGTGTTTTGGCTGTAGGTGCCATTTCATGTCTTTGTATGAACAGGGAGTAAGCTTGGGGATGTCTAAACATCAAATTCCATCTTATCTTTGTTATCTTGGCTCATGAGCATCACTTGGATCATTTAACATCATTTAAATTTGGTGATATAGTATAAGATCATCACTATGAAGTTCAAGGCTTCTTTTGATCAACATCCTATAGACTTTACTAAAAGGTCTCACTGTTTTTGAAGCCATATTTGGACCTTTAAAACTCCCATCTACACTCATATTCAAGAGCACATCCTTGGAATAGGCCTTATCCTATTTAGGGAATATCAAGTTGTCCAAGTTGGATGTTTAGATCACCTTGCAAGTACATCAAATGAAGTCTTCAAAAACCTCCTACGCCTCCATTTTCCACTTTTAGAGACTGAGGGCCTGAATAGTCCATTGCCTTCCCAAGTTTGTTTTAGACTTCTTATGCTATCTTGACACCTTAAACAAGATTATCATGCCTCTTTTCTCATTCTAATGTTTCAAACATCAGTTCTATCTCTCTCTTCAATGCTTGAAATGGTGCTCAATTATCTATCATGCTGCTTGTAGGTGGTGACAATACATTACAGTGAACAAGATGAAACTTTTGCACAAATGTGAACTTGTGTGATTTCCTTGGGTAATATCACTATAATTTTGATAATATTAAGCCATTTGAGCATAATTATACTTCTCCAAACATCACCATGATGTCAACATGATCCTATAGATGTAAAACTCTAAGCTATAAAGTAGAGAGGGTGGAATTAGACCAAAACAAGCCTAGGAAGAGGCCCCTTTGAACTATTTAGACCTTTAAAAGAAATAGAGAAATGGAAAACTAGTGGATAATTCCTAAGAAACACATAAAACTATCAACACCATCAAACCAAAATAAGCAAATCTGAGACAAGTACAAATAATGACCCCCTCATGGTTGCAAATGCATAAAAAGCTACTTGGAGTGTTAGTAATTGTTCATGAAGGAAGAGCCACCAATATGAGACTTATTGTTATGAAAGTTAAGTTCACTCAAAGACATTTCACCCACCAATACCATTCTTCCCAACTCCACTTGTACGGTCCACACCAAATTCTTGAAAATGGCCTTTCTTGGTTTGTAAAGAGAAAATAGAAGAAGAGAAGTTGAATATGTACTTTTTTACATTATAATTTAAAAAAAATCATGGAAAAGAGTGTGGGGAGGTGAAGAGGCACTCCACCCACGTTTTTAGCTGATGGTCAGATCATCCATTTCATACAAGTGCCTAAAAGGGCCTAAAAACAAGGAAAAACTCCCCATTTATGAATATAACTGACCCTTGGCTGACATATGACTGCTCATGAAATGATATTTACCTCTTCCACATTAAAACTCACATTGGTGACAAATTTTCTTGCATGAAAGTCTGTACAAGTCATTTAATAGGCTATAAAAGTGGCCAAATGACCCTTTTTGCACATGAAACCTAGCAAGTGACCAATTTGTGTCTTGAAAACTCCTTGAAACATACCAAATACCATATTAGGACATTTAAAACATAAATTTTCACTTTGACTAAGTTTGACTAGAATTTACCAAGGTTGACTTTGGTTGACTAGCCTAGTACAAGGAGGATGAGATTTAACAAGGATTAGGGGAAGGATAAGTAAGATTATAGAACAACATGACATGCTATAGGACACATGGAAACCTCATTCAAAAGTTTAAAATAGTATGGGTTAACCCCATTTGACTAGAATTCAATTTTGGTCAACAATTATATAATATAATATTTATATATATTATATAAAACGATATTCATATATATTACATAATTAATATTTAATGTGCCAAAATATTATAATATAAATTTTTTATATAATAATTAAAATTAAATGTGTGTGTGTGTGTGTGTGTGTGTGTGTGTGTGTGTATCATATTATAATATAATTATATATTATATATACAAAAATATATAATATATACATGAAAGCCCCAATCATACACCAATCTAGGTTTCAAATTAGCTATTAGATTTGCATATCATGTACACATAAAAAAAGAGTTTGCATCTTTTAAGGAGGTGAAATCTTTGTTTGGGCATTTTCTATTGTCAAGTTTGGATAAGGACATCATCATAGTTGATTTTATTATGGCATGGATCCATATTTGATGTGAAATCAATGTTCTAATATCTCTACCATTGAGTCAAGACTTTGAGGTAATGGAATCTATCTTGTGGCTTCCATTCATCCATGATACAAATATATTTGCACTTGGAGCAACTATAATAGACATAAAAACATATTAAAATTCTATACTCGAACCCTATAATAAAATCCAGGCATAATCAGAGCTTGTCTTCATAACCATCTTATATATCTATACAAAAATAACATAAAATCTAATGAATTAATTGTTAGGAAAAAAATGTTTTGGAAAGATTATTAAAATAAATATCATATTATTGTTACTTAACACTTCATGCATATAAAGTAAGATAGGGTCAGCACTGATGGGTTTCTAGTGAGGTACAAATTTTGATTTTTTGATTCATAAACCCCCTCTTACCAAAATAGAAAATTATATCCTTTTCATTGAAACATATGTTATTAAGTATGATAGTTGAAAAATATATGAAGGAAGTTACAAAAATAAAAAGTGGTGCCTAATTTGAGATACATCATACCCCCAAAATGCTTGTAGAGAGTATGTAGTGATTGGTGTAGATTTGTATGCAGGTCCAACAATGCTTGTGGTTTTATTGAAGAATCCTTTTCAAAATTTCATCTAATTTGTTTGAGTCATTTTATATTTAAATGATTTTTTTTTTACATGTGACACATAATAAACATAGTATACCAAAAATAACATTCTAGCCAAATTCAGTATTTATGGAAACAAAAAAATCATTCTTAAATTGTTTTTTATGTTATATTGTTAAAATAATAGGTAAATTTGAGATCCATAATTTTTTTATGAGAATATTAATCGATGGAGTTCATTTCTTCTTTTTTGTTACTAAATTCAATTCCCTCCCTATGGAACACTAATACAACTAGGATTAGGAGGAATGAATAGAAATATATTCGGGAAAGCAAAAATTAATATTATTTCTATACAATGGTAAGCTTAAAAGCTTACAGAAAGAGTTGGTTATAAAAACCAACCAATGGGTGAACCAACTCATAAATAAAACCAAAATAAAAACATAACAAAATACATATTTAGATCATTAAAAAATAATCCAACAAATTCCCCCTTGATCCAAAGGGGTATAAAAAGACTGAAGTAATGAACTGTGAGTCATCCAAGTAGACTCTATTGCAACTGCAACTAGTACACTGTGCATCCTAGACTAATCAACACCCTAATCATCTCCGTACTAAAGTAGAACAAGATCACACTCTATCCAACTACATTGATCCTCACATAGAATCCATCTAACAAGTGATTACCCCATTACTGTGTGTGACACATCTCAAACTGATGCCCAACAATCACCAACATCTCTCACATGCCTTTTCTCAACACTAACAATGCTAAAAACTCAATGCTAACTCATACTTCAACCACTTATCACTGATATAAAAAATGTGTAATATCTTCTATCCCTATCAGGTGAGAGGTGAGAAGCTATGCAACAAATAAACCAAGTACAAACCACTAAAATGCTCCACATCAAAAATCATCTCAACACTAGATCTATGAAAGCAAAGTACACAAGACAATAATTCTACTATATCAAATCCCAATCTTGAGCCTAGTAGCTCACATAAGATGGGTGTGTTACCATCTCATAATATATAGTCATCAACTATGGAGCAAGCAACTTCATAGTCATCCCATCCATCAGAGGAATACACAAAATAATAGCTAGAAGAGTGACCAGAGTGACTGGAGTGATGAACAATGTTTGCTTTTGCCTTTTGTAGATGTTGAGAGGACATCCTTTTGGATGGGAACTCTGTAGAGAGGTGTCTTATGCCACCATAATTGTAGCATATTCTCTCACATCCACTAGAACTAGAGGAAGAATAGCCACATGAAGAAGAATGCCTATGCTTGTGCTTGTGTCCATGTGAATGTTTGTGGTGATGCTCATGTTTTTGAGAATTAGAGTGATGTCTATGCTTTAGAGATTGAAAATGATGTCTATGATTCAAAGAACCAGAATGATCCCTATGTCTAGACTAATGCTTATGTCTGGAAGTGTGCTATGGAGAGTGTTTTTGTCTCTAAAAGTGCTTCAAAGAATATTTTTTGTTATTCTCATATAATGGAATCCCCAGTTTGGTATAGTGGGCCTCCTCAGTAGGTTTTTCTTTCTCCTTTGTAAACTGTCACTCATGTTGAGTGAGCAACTCACAAATGAAATAAAAAATAGATTTGTTAAGCTTATCACTAAGCTGTAACATTTCTAGAAAGTTTTTGTAGCTAGGGCTAAGGCCATTCAAAACAATATAAATGAGCATTTCATCATCATTTTTCTTTCTTGTAGTGCTATATTCTTGTTTCAAATTCTTAACTCATGACACATATTCTAAGACATCTTTATCATCTATTAGTTTTGTGTTGAGCAACTAAGTAAGAAAGTCAATTTTCTTATAGGAAGGTTGTTTGTCATATAAATCTTTTAGAGCTTTCCATGATTTCTAAGCTTCAGACTAAATTACCTCTATGTGAATTATGACTTGTGCACTACAAGTTGATTTTAATAAAGCAAGGGCACGCTTGTCACATTTTTGAAATTCTATAAGCTTTGTGGGATTAGTGGGCAATGTTTATTGCTTTTCAACTACTTCCCACATGTAATTGAATATTAATGTATTTTCCATGTTCATTTACCATTCCTTATAATTTTGAGGAGTTAATTTACCATTTTTGGAAATCAAACTCATAATTTTAGCCATGGTACAAAATTAAAAAATAAGGAACGCTATTGAGGTTTCGCCTTTACCTTCAAAATAGCTTTTTGATTACAAAAAAATCCTGAGACTTGTAAAAAAAAAGATTGCACCTTATAACCCCTATTACACCCTTATATCACCATGATTGCAATTTTCTTCGTTACGTTATCTTTTCAAAAAACAAAAATAATCAAAAATCTATTTTGAATTATTTTCACCACTTATAACTCCCTTTACAAAAAATTAAGATCAAAAATAATTTTGATCAAAAAGATACACCTAAGAGTTTCGAACCTTGATCTCTTTCTTGTAAAGTGATCTAACAACAAAACTACAATGATCAACTTGCCATTTAACAAACTTTGAAAATAAGGAGCCAAGATATTATATATGATCATGACGTAGCAAAAGTGAGAGAAAAAAAATAATGAAATCTTTCACAATATTTTCACCTTACATGTGAAAAAAGATGGTGCTTCCCACAAGTTAAAAAATAGTATTGAACCAAAATAATTTTTTTATAAAACAAAAACTTGAGATTTATTGTGATATGCCATACCAGTCAGGGCTCTCTAGGTTGATTTTACTTTGAATATGGATTAAATTCTTCCCACAGTGAACACCAATCTAATCCTTATTAATTTCACAGCTATTTGAGGAACCCTTCATCATAAAATTACCAAGTTACCAATAGAAAAATCCTCCTTTTCATGTGTTATATAGATTTGTGTTTGTCTCTTTATCTATGCCATTATCTATAGGATAAAAATGATGTATAGGTCTAAAACCAAATTTTATCTCAGCCAATGCACATAATTCACTAGCAACACCAAACTAAAAAACTTTGATTATAGTGCCACTTCTTTGGGTTCACAACACTAGAGGTGGGAGGAATGTATGGTTTTGATCTCCTTTATGGTTTTGCTCATTCTCTTTGATCCTCATTTTATGTGTTGTGGATTTGATACCTCTAAAACAACTAGGATTAGGAGGTATGAATAGAAATATATTTGAGAAAGCAAAAATTAATTTATTTATGTATAATGGTAAGCTTAAAATCTTATAGAAATAGTTGGTTATAAAAACTAACCAAAGGGTGAACCAACCCATAAATAAAAGCAAAATAAAAACATAACAAACTACACATTTGGATCACTAAAAATTAATCTAACAAACTCCCTCTTGATCCAAAGGGGTATAGAAAGACTGAAGCAATGAACTATGAGTCATCCAAGTAGACTCTGATGCAACTACAATTGGTACATTGTACATCCTAGACTGATCAACACCCTGATCATCCCTGCACTAAATTAGAACAAGATCATGCTCTATCCAACTACATCGATCCTCACATAGAATCTATCCAATAAGTGATTACCCTAGTAATGTGTATGACACATCTCAAATTGACACCTAACAATCACCAACATCTCCCATAGGCCTTTACTTAACATTAACAATTCTAGGAACTCAATGTTGACTTTTACCACAACCACCGATGATTGATCAAAAAAACCAGTGTGCAATATCTTCAACTTTTTTTTGCTCTCTACCAACACATATCTAAATCACTGTGAACTTTCTCCATGACCTATGCATTCACAATGATTTCCACATTTAGATGCTTTTAAATAAAATGACTACATTCCACACAATCACTTTAAAATTCCTCATGTGATCATAAGGTCTATTAATATCCAGGGCTATAATCAAAGTCTTAACACTAATGAACTCCATCTTATAAGCAAATACTAAAGCTAAATCATAACATTTATTTTTTAAAGTAAGGTTTTGTCAAACAAAATTTTGGAAATTGAGAGTCTTACCTCACCTAAAACCTATGATCGATGACCATGTCTCACCTTTTGTACATAAAGAATTAAAAATAATAATCTTATAATTTTGGTTGAGGTGATGGTGAAAAATTGGGTGGTGTATTCCTTAATATGGCATGGTAATGAGCTATGTCAAGAGGTGACTTTCTTTCTATTTCGAAGTAATCTTGAGAAATAAGGAAGAGGTTTGGAAGGGAAAAGCCATATAAAACATGTCAGTGATGAAAATTTTCAAGGTGAGTTGGGCAATGATGGTGAGGGGAAGTGACAGTACAACTTAAAAAACTCTTCATATCTTAAACAATAATAATAAATTTATACCGAACACAAAGTAGACATAGAAAAAAATCTTCCAAATCAACAACAAAGAATTTATATATAATAAAATATTTTAAGTATAATATTATTATTATATATCCTTGATATAAGGGTTGGAAAAATTAAAAGAGGTAGTTTACAAGTTAGTGGACACCTCCTCAAGGTATTGCCATCAAGATAAATTTTCATGGGGATGGAAAAACAAACCCTAATTGGGTTGAAGCTGATGGCATATTCCATGATGAAAAAGGTACGCCCATTCTGGGTTGCAATGAAGCCTAAAGAAAAGCTTCACATATAATATTATACATTAATAATATATTATAGTATTAATATAATATATAGCATAAAATATGTAATATAGAAATGTGACATAAAAAATTGTTTTGTAGACTGCATATAGTTATGAAATTATTGTGAAGATATAGTGGTTGGTTAATTTTTTGTCCTTGTGCCATTTACACTTGATGCACACCATGATTTTGTATTTATATAAATACTATGATGGTTTTATTTGTGTTTTATCCATAAACAAAAAAAATCATGGTTAAATTTCTTACCTTTTTAATGACATGTCCATTTAGTGAATGGATATGATATATTATGTCCAAAAATCAAATTTTCATATATCTTGTCATTGTCTATGCAACATACTCTTAACATGGATGACTTTAAAGACCTAAATTAGTCACTATTAAACTTTTGTAGTGTTTTGGCATCCTATTTTCCAATGTGAATTATTAGTAATATTTTTTCATTCTCAAATTTAACATGTATAAAATAACTAAATACATGAACATAACTTGTGTTGCAAAACCAGGTTATTTAGGTTATTCAATACATTGATTATTATGTGTATAAAACCTATAAATGAATGATTGTCTAGATTTTTTTCAAATAAAAATTAGTGTGATTTTGTATATTTCCATTGACTGTTGTACAATAGATGTCCTAAGACATGTTATTGGTGAGAAAATCTCAAGGATTCATGAAGCTAACTCAAATACTAGCTTGTAAGGCTTGTAATTTATGTTATAAATTAGTGCATGAATTTTCTTGAGATAATGTTTCTAATTGTTTTGGTTTTTGTACCTTAACTAAAATTATTAGAAATGCTTCCTTATTTCAACTAATAGGATGTAAACTTATTCCCTATGAATAGCTTCTACCCACTTTTTTTAGTAGGTTTTGATTTGCCATTGGACCTTTTTATTGCTCTAAAGTCTTTGCACATGATTTTCATCCCTGATGTTCTAATTTTACCCTATGATATTTCATAATTTATAAAGGTAGTGTAATTTGGATGAAACTCATTATTATATGCAATGTAATTTTCTTTTAATGTTTAATTCATTGTATTTCTACATTTCATCATTATAGGTTTTTCACCCAGTTGGGCCATTCCAAAACTATAATCAAGCCAAATACAAAATGACAGTCATGAGGACTTCACACAATGTAAAATGGTTTGTATCAATGCTAGCAGGTTGGTTAAGGGTATCAACAGAGGTAATTTTGGTGAGCTCTTTAGTCTAACGAAAAACAAAAATTCCACCAAAAAATATTGTGACAATGTATGGTAGATAGAACCAAAATGTTTGCTATGCACATTTGATATTATATATATATATATATATTTACATAATTTTTTCTTAGTCCTTTTGAGATCTCTATGGTTGTAGGGAGCTCTATGAGTTTGAATTCTTGATTGTGAGATGGATTAAGGTAGTTCATTTCTATATTTTTTAGCTCATTGATTATCAAACTTCACTATGGTTTGGGAATGCTCATTTTTTCCATATAAGTTTGATTATATATGTATGCATCCAAATCTTCTCACTTTGTTTAATGTCACTAATATTCCTCTTATTCGACACTAATTCTGCTCATATAATTTATTATAATAAATTATGTTAATATATCCCCCCTTCATATCCATTTATCTAACATCCCCCTTAATATTTATTCATGCACCAACCTTATTCATCCCCACTAATAAATTAATTAATCTTAAATCCATATTATCCCATCCTAATCCCATTTACCTATTATTTGGGAATTTTAAATTCCCAATGGCCCACCTACTAACCTATACCTAGGCTCTCCTACAACCCTAGTCCTTAATCACCCACCCAATCCCTAAACAATCCCCTATCTAATCTTAATTAACCCCTAATAAGGATTCTAGAATTCTTTAATTCTATAATCCTTTCTATTCTCACCCCTCCTCTCTAGAAGCCTCTAAATCTAGAGGCTTCCAAGGGATTTTAAATTCCTTTTAATTATCCACCCTTGATATCTTTCATCCAACTTTGAATCTCCACCATTGATCTTTCACCCCTCTTTCTATTTAAACCATTCCATTCTTCCATGGAAGATCATCTACCAAGCTCATAAAGAATCCATGTTAATTCAATCAATCATCAAAATCCATAATCATGCCATCATAATGTCCAATTTTTTAGTCTAAGTTAATATTAGTCCTAATACTCTTATTTTGATTCCATTTGATCATAGTTTAGAGAATTTAGATTTAGGATTTAAGTGTGATATTGAATAGTTTATTCATCTAATTACATTTAGTCTTAATGGCTTTAAACTTTACTTAGTAGTTCGATATTTGAGCAAGTTAAATTACGTAGTTTAATCCATTAGGTCAAATTTCACTCTACATTATGGTGACCACAGTGGGGCATTTATCCCAATTTAATCATTAAGTTTGTTGGAAGTGTTTTTGTAATCCTGCAGGGTCAATTAGATCAAGAAAAATCCTATAATTTTGAAATTTTATGTGTACAGGTAGAATATGCAGTATTACACTAGTATTCATGACTTTGTCCTATGTAGTTGTGATATTGTCCTTAGGAATTATGATTTTGTCTTAACCATGCTACCTGATTGCTAACCTTTTTATTTTACTATGAAAGGTTTTGGCCCTTCAACAAAAATGCAAGTCACAAATTGCAGTCTTATCCTAAGAGGTGTGACCTTGCATATAAACTTATGATTTTTCCTAACCTTTAATGTCTTATTTTGTAGGTCCATATATTCTAAAAAAATTGTGACTTTAAAAGTCACAACTTTGCTCTAGTAATTATGAATTTAAACTATAGAGTCATGGTTTTGTAAGCTCTGGGAGAAAACATAAAATCCCTTATTTTGTCTGTTGATCTTCATTTTGTCTAACCCCCTGTGTGTTTGTACCAAATTTTTTATGTCAACAATCTAAGTCTTCACTCTTTGTGTGTAGGAAAAAGGATTAAATATAGAACCAAGGGCATCATCCCCAAGTCACAAAATTTCAACTTCGATAGTCATGGTCTCACCTTGGTAAAGGTAGTTTTATGGATGAAAGTTATGATTTTGTCAATTTTGATAAACCACTAATAGATTGATCCCTGTCTTCTAACCTCCAAGTCTTTAACATTCTCTAATTTTTTAGGGGACCCATCATCACCTAGTCAATCATAATAATCCCCTTTTGTCTTTGCATTTTCCTCTAAATAGTTTTTTTATTTTGCTAACCACTTACTGTAATCATATTTTATCCATGTATGGTTTATTTGTGTGGTTTTGCAGATTCAATAGGAGGAAGGCAAGGCCAAAATATCATCTACAGGTATAACAAACACCACTAATCTTAAGCCTTTTTACATCCTATTAAAAAACCATATATTTCAAAAAAATTATAATAGCTATTTTGATCTGTGAAAAAGCGACATTGTAGTCTAAGTTATGATTTTGCAAATCGATCATTTTAATTTCAATTCTATCTGTAGGCTATCTTTGACATTCAATAGAGCAGACTTAGGATAAAATCTAATATAAAACATCTTATGTTCATCTGGTTAATCATAATTTTGGGATCATTTTGTTAAAAATAAGTATCCATTTGATATATCATAAACAATCTTTTATCTTCCTTGATCATTTGTAAATAAGACATTTTTTAGCATTTAGATAATCTGGCATAACCTGCTAAATCATCCATTTCTATCCAATAGTTTAAATTTTGAGGTTTTTTAGTTTATCATAAAATCAAAATT
This sequence comes from Torreya grandis, assembly GCA_037957365.1. Taxonomy (NCBI): domain Eukaryota; kingdom Viridiplantae; phylum Streptophyta; class Pinopsida; order Cupressales; family Taxaceae; genus Torreya; species Torreya grandis. Next base: position 825,221 of record JARHVA010001532.1, on the reverse strand, counting down.
ATTGATTTTTTGTTAATGGTGATTTTGTCATGTACAGTCACATTTTTGTGTAACTTCCATGGTTTTGTAGGGTAACTGTCACAGTTAACTAACCACTACAAAATTACAACTCATGATCTATGATTTTGCTTTCGAGTGGTGATTTTTTAGTTTTCAGTTATGGTTTTACATTGTATAGTTATGATTTTGCATTGAATTTTTGCATTCGATTTTATCCTTTTTAAGTGTATTTTTAGAGTCATTTTTGGTGAATTTTGAGTCATTTTGGGATTCTTTCAAGGCCCAAATCACCTTTGGGGGAGCGCGCCCAGGGTGCTACCCTTGGACCCTACAAGGGGCTCTACCCCTTGACCCTACAAGTGGTGTTCCCCCTTGACCCCACTAGGGGATACTGCTTGTAGACCCCCATGTTGTGACCTAATCACCCAAAGAAGTTATAGATCCAAAACCATAATTTTTAGGGTGTTTTTCTTAAGGCATATTAGACTCACATATTGTTTCTTTTAGTGGTAAATCTAGAGGCTATTTTGTCTTAATCATATTTTCATCTAACATCTTGTCTTTCAGGTTTCCCCTCAAGATTATTGATTAAAACCTATTAATCCTCATCTTGTAGGTTACCTATTTTGGAGTACCAAAGTCAAACTATCAAACTACTAACCATGTGTTTGTAGGCTGCTTGTCAAAGACTACTCTTGGCACTTTGAAAATAATTTTTGAATCAGTTTAATCATCTTTTATTATATATATATCTCTTTGATGATTTTATCTTGTATATTCTTTCATCTTGTAGATATATTACACATCATAATCTAAATAGTTAATTAATCTTTTTTTTTTGTTTGTATCCAAAGGGATACGGTCAGTGTATGCTCTCCCCCTTACATCTTTACAGTGATTCTTGGGGGATAAAAAACCACCTATAAACCCCATCCCCTTTTATTTTTATAGGGGCTAGTGATCGTCGATTTCACCACTGTGTACTAGTCCAAATTCTATATTCCAATAGAGTCTAAAAATCAAGAGATCTATCATTCGATGCCAAAGTAGAATTCCACATAAAGGGTTCTTAGGTTGATAAAAAACATTATATACAAACTTGGGCCCAACCGTACCTTCACATATATAAGGGATTCATGTAGAGGATCCTTATGCAAACTTAGCATAGGATCCTTCAACCGTAATAAGGATACTACTATCGAAGTTAGTATCATCTCCTAAGTAGCCATCATGTGTAGATGTGGTTGAGAGGGTTTAATCGATTGTGTAATGGGTCAGTAGCCTACAACCTCACCTTCAAAGCTGTTTGATAGTATAGGCATCAAGTTATACTCCCTTAAGTTTACTAATCGTAGGTCTGTGGCTTGCTTGATTTGGTGTGTGTTGTGTTGGACCAATATTATTTGTGATCTAAGTCAACCTTTCACCCAAACCTGTACACACCTATCTAAGTCTTGCATAAAATCATCTTGTATATTTCTACCTCATCATCATCTTTTTGTATATATCTTATTTTTCATCATCCCATTTTACATATTATCTTTATATGTATTGTCTTTATCCTATCCCATCTCATATTATCTTCATCTTGCCTTAGTCTAGTCATCCACACCCTATCACTCGTATATGCTAATTATTATCTTTTATATCCTTGTCTTTCCCTCTTTTACTGATTGTTTTACATCCTTTTATCCCCTCCTATCAATAGAATCTCTCATCATTGGTCACACTCCCATCATCAACATCTTATTTTATACATCCTTGACATCATCTTGTATATATTGTCCTTTCTTTACTCTCATCCTTGTCTACCCATATCCACCCATAATTAATCATCCCCCCATCACCTACATATCTTAATCACATTTGGTCTTCTCATCCACATCTTATCCTAATTCCACATCTTGTCCTAATCAACCTTTTGTCTTGGCCTTGCCTTAGCTTAGTCAGCTCATCACTCATATACTCTAATCTCATCCTATCTTATCCTATTTGGCTTTTTAGGTCACATCCATGTCCAAACCATCCCCCTCTTACTTACATTACCCCTCATCACTTCATCATCACATATCATACTCATCCTTGTCCATTATCCTATCAACTTCATCATATAATCCTACCCTATCCCACCTTGAGCAATATTTTTCCAAGGCTTGAGCTATTATGTCATATAATCCTAAGTCCAATATCACTCATCACTTGGTTAGGTCTCATACCTAATCAATATTTTTCTATCATCTTATCACTTTGATAGTATCAATTTAGCAAACCCATCAATCATGAATCTAATCATCTCTACTCAACTCATCTTGCATATTCATAACTAGCACCCATCCAATCATCATCTTGTTAGTTTGAATTCAGGCACCCATCAAATCCCTAATTATTTTTCTAGTTTACAAAATAGACATTGTTGATAAGTCATTAGCACCTATTACACTATTGGTCTAAAATTTGATCTTAGTCTTTAATCCATCTATCCATCATCACCTAATGATACTATCTCGATCATTGGACCTATTTTTGTTCAAGAAACATATTTTCATAGTCAAGCTTTACCATTCCTCACCATGAAGCTAGACCCTACCTTAACCAACCAATACATATCTACCCATAAGGATGAGATCCTCTTGCAATTTATTATGATGGGTATTCTACTTCCTGAAGGTGTTGATCCCCTTCAAATCATTTCTGCACAAACCCCCACACCCCTCCCCCCCAATCCAATCCATTTCATGTGAATCTCATATAAATAATCCATCCATAAGTCGTAAACCATCGACTACCCATTCCCATACTAGCAAAGGGAATCTAGTCTTGTCCACCTCATCTACTACTAGACCACTTTCCTAATCACATCAACAACCATCTAATCAAAAGTCCAATAATTCCACATCTACGTCACAAAGTGAATTAGGCCCTTATACTACCCTTCCTATGTCCTTGGAATCCCTTTTCAAACAACTAGTCACCATAAACATGATGGTCTATCCACCCATACAACATCTTCATCCCACCAAACCTAAGCCATCTGGGTATAAAGGTAACCAATATTATTCATATCATTAAACTTGGGGGCATACCATTGATTGATTTCACAATTTTTAGGACTATGTCCAAGACCTCATTGACCATGGTGACATAGTAATCAAGGATGAACCAGATGAGTCTATATCTCAAAGTAAACAAAAAGAGGAATGTCAAGATTCCATTCCCAATCATGATTAATCCCTTCTTCTTCCAAGCCAAGGTCAAAACATCACATCCACCTTCTATGATCCCCCCATCTTCCATAACTCCTTCATCAAAGATGAGTCTATCCCCTAAAAGCTAGTCCTCATGAACCCTCCCATGGGCCTATCTTTATTCAATCCATTGATCTTCCATCATCTCCCTCTCACCCATCATACCAAACACCCGTATTGAGAAGTCAATTGCAGATAATGAATCTCTTACTAGTAGCATTACATCTTATACATCAGAGATAACATCAAATCCAATAAAAGCCTCATTAGAATTAGGATCATATTCGACCCCTATATCTAAATCAAATTTCTCATTATACAAATCATCCATCATCAATGTTATAGTAGATACTAATAATGCTTGTATTTTTTAGGATACTTATAATCCAGATACCTCATATCCATCACTAGGCATACCTTTGGATCCTAATCAAGATGATGAAGTCATAAACAGTTCTTGTAAGATTTATCTATCAGAGATTGTTAGAGTGAATCTAATCCTCCATTGGATGCATCTATCACATCTAGTCTTAGTGATCCTTTTGCTAATCTTGAGGAGATTTTCTTTGATGTCAAAATTAGGTCTCCTAGGAACCCCTATGAGGATCATGCTACCCCATCACACCTCATTGACCTCATCACAACCTCTCCACCATCTTAATATATCATAAAACCATTTCTTCCTATCAATTATCATTTAATTACCTCCCTCCATCGGGATGAATAAGATCATACATCATTGGACTTTTCCTTGAGTAATATAATGTGTGCCACAAATACAAAGTTTTGAGACCATATTCAAAAAGTCAATCATAATAATCAAATCATCTTTGATCCCATAAGTGAAAGTTAATAAAATTAAAATCATCATCCTAATTCAAATTTTTCTTCCATTAGTAAAGCCTAAATTCTGGCACTAGGGGACTGTCAAAGTCAAAATAATTAAATATCAAGTCAAAAATCAATCTCCTTTGGTGAAGCCCAAAATTAGGCACTAGGAAGTAGTCAAAATCTAATCTAGTCAAAATATCAAAATAATAACAAAATAACTATTAGTATGGTTAATAATTCATCCAATAATCAAATCAAAGATGAACCACACATTTAAAGTGTCTTGGATATCTTACAATTTTTTATCAACTGACACCAGTCAAATGAAAAATGTTGAACATCTCCAATGATGTATGTGATTGCTAGTTCTTATCTTCTATCATTCATCACACCATCTTATCACAATCCTATCTTTAATTATAGTCCTAATCCTCTATCACCCATCATACCATCTTATCCTGATCCTATCCTACATCAAAATCAAGCTCTAATTGAATCCATACCTCTCATCACTTTCTTGGGAAACATTATCTCTCCTAGGGGTGATAAAGACACTTGGTCTAGATATCTGGTGATGTATCCATCAAGAATCAATGAAGGTCACAATGAACCCAATACATCTTGTAACATGTTCACAACATCACACCCCATCCAAACATCAAAAATTCAAAAAAAAATCAAAATCAATCATTTGTCCAATGGTGAAAACTAGTCTTCTGGTGCCTTGGGCAAGTACCATGATGAAAACTAGTTTTTGGTGTCATGTTAAAATAATATACTATCCACATTATACCTCAACACTTGGGGGTAAAATCCATCCACCATTTATCAATAACTTCCATTCCATCTCTATCATATCTCTTGGTCCATTACTCCTATCCATCACCCATCATCTGCCATCATATCATGTATATTATCTCTCATTCCTTCTTGTCCTATCCTTCATAAGGATGAGGAGGGTGTCTTGAGAAACATTATGGAATATCCTCTAATGGACACTCCAAAAACTAAACATATGGTTCCTTCATGATGTGGTCATTGTCAATCTCGAGTCCCTTCTTCCTTGGTCCTCATCCCATTTTTTGCATCACACTCATCCTTTCATCATCTCATCCATCATTCCATCCATCCTCCTCCTAGTTGATATGCTTGGTGTTCCCTTTTCTAGTAACCCCATTTGTATAGTGTACATAGATATCCCTAAAAATCATAAAAATTTGAAAAAATCCAAAAATAATCCATGGTGTTTTATCTTATGCCTAGTCCATTAGTCTCATCCATCTCCACATTTTTCATCCTTCATCCATCTCCTATTTTCCCAATTCCCATCTTTTGATACCACATTTAGTCTTGGAACTAAATCCTAGTAGTCACCCATCCTTATCTTCATCATCATCCCTTTTGACTAGAAATTATGGACATAAATAATTACTTGTCAAAAAATTTAGTATAACACCCATCACTTATCTATAATTACCTCTTAATACCTAGCACCCACCTAATCACTATTTTATTAGTATGAAAGGTATTTGATCTCATCACCTCTCCCTCTCATTGCCTCTCCATACCTAACACCCATCCATTCACTATTTTGCTAGTATGGAAGGTATTTGATCCCATCATCTCCTAAACCTCTTGCTAGATTAGAATATTGTAAGGTTTTGCATTTTATTAAACCTTGACCATCTAAATCATGCTCATTTGACCACTTTTATATTTAATTTCTAGGCTACGCCAATATCCAATCCCTCATCCCTAATCATCACACCTCATCATTTTATTTTTGATCTCCCTATCCAAGTCTTAATCCTAATCATTAGTATCCTAATCAAATCCAAGTCTATACTAATTCCACAATCACATCAATCTCATTTTATCCATCATCTAATCACTCACTCCATCATTAGACAAGACATTGTGACATTACATGTAGATACTTATGTGTGTTACTTGTATGCTCTCTATTATTTGACTTATTTACATCATTTATATATCTTATTTTCCTTATATTTTCATCATTTATCTTTTTATCTCTTGGGAAATGAATGAATATGCTATGAGGTCACCAAAGCTACAATAATTCTTATAAATGCCCTCAATGACGTAGAGTTTATATTTTCCCATGCAATTTGGCACAACATCCTATTGGTCATATCTATATCATGGGGCATACTACCAAGTGTTATATTTATTTGATTTCTTAGACTATGATGATCTCTATGATAGTTGTGATGGATTGATCACCTACACCCTCATCATTTATCTAATCATCCTTATTCCCATCACTGATCTAATCCTCTCAACTCATCTGAATAACATCCAATATTTTAGTCCTCATATCACCATTAAGTCACATCCTATAATCACTAATAATCATCCTCTAAATCATCATCATCACCATATTATACTTCATCATTGTCATTTATCCTTTAGCTATAACTACATTAGCCTGAGGTCTTTTCAGACTATGTAAGTAACACTTGGTCACTTTCCAGTACCTAAGGATATCTCAAACACTATCTCCACTTTCCTCATCATCGTATCTTGCCTAAATCAAATATTTGATCTATACTCATTCATAAATCAACCTATTTATCAATCACCATCCCCACAATCATCTCCTTGCTCCTTTCTTCAATCACCTGCACCTGTCAATTAGTCTTGATAAATCATAACTTCCATCTTTTCTTCCATCAATCATTAATTGGTCAATAAATTATCACTGCCTTGTATGTGTCCTTACTAGGGGAATCATAATTAATCATATTATGGCTCATTGATTTGATGCAATGTAGTCATTATATCACTCGATCATATCATTTCTTCTCTATCATCAGATACATCATATTGATCCATTTAACTTTAAGATACACCCATCATTAAATAAATCATTATCTATCTTGGACTATAGATTTCCCTTACATGCATCCTTGATTAGGATATGTATAATTCTTTTGGACCTTTAATCCTATCATCATCACATTATGATTGATTCCCCCTTGGGATGTATCGATAACCATAACATAATCATCTTTACTCCCTGTGCATGTGTCTTTTCTAGAGGCATCATCTAAATTTTTAGGTCATTACTCAAGTAAAAATCCTCTTATTCACCTTATATATTAAATTTGACATCCCATCCCCTCATCTAGTCATCACATCCCACCCCTCATTTCTTCTTTTGAGTGGCCATCCATCTCATTCTTCCTTGTATGTCCCCTTAATGGGGCATCATATCCACTATCATTATCTACTAACATCCATTCATGACATGGTTTTTATTTGAAGGATCATTACTCCTTCCACTTCATGCATTTGTAATGCCCTTTCAAATAGGGGAAAATGTATGAATCCAAATACACTCACTTCATTTAATGTCACTAATATTCCTATTAGTTGACACTAATTCTACTCATCTCATTTATTCTAATAAAATAGTTTTAATTTATCCCCCTTCATAACAATTTATCTAACATCTCCCTCAATATTTATTCATGCACCAAACTTATTCATCCCCACCAATCAATTAATTTATCCTAAATACATATTATATACACATAATATTTTAAACTTTTATCAATTATTGATGCTTTACATCTTGCAGGAACCCATCAAGACTCAACTTATCTGAGTGCATGCCCTAAGGGGTGCACTAAGAAAGGGGTGGGCAGACCTTTGGTGATTTTTAGGATTATTTTCCTTTTTTAATACATTATTACCAATCCAAATAATTCCTAAAACATTTCCCTAAGCTATTTCTCCTCCCTTGCATAGTCTTCTAGTATTTTTCCTCTTTCCATCCTTCATTTCCTTGCTTGGCACCCTTTTGACTTATTTAGCATACTAGGTTGACTTAGTCAACCTAGTATAGTTTAGGGACCCTTTTCTCTCTTTTGGTTTGTTAGCCTTCCATCTGACCTAACACTGACCTAGTGAGTTAGACTAAAAATCTGCTAGGTCGACTGGGTCAACCTAGCATAACTGACATATTTGAATGATTTTAGGTTAAGTTCCACCTATAAATACAAGGTCATTTTTGTCATTATTAATATATGTAATCAAGAGTTATTATTCACTCACGATTCTTCACAATATACTCTTCTACCATTCTACATGAGGAGACTTAGCTTACATTTATTATTTTGGATAATCTAATATTGTGGATAGGTCTTGGATGATTTGGCCTAAAAACACGATTCTTACAAACCATAATAACCTATTGAAAAGATCCATTGGCCAAGGGAGATATTGAGTCTTGATAGGTTCACATTTAGGTTAAGTATATTCTAACTTTGTCCTCCTCTCTTTTAGTAGATAAAAGTAACATAAGTTTTGGCTTAGATAATATTCTCTTCATATTCTATGTATTAGGGTGTTACTCATACTTACTTTATTTGAGGTTCCCTATAATTTTTTTGATTTCTTTGCTTTACTAACCCCCACTTTGTGCCACAAGCTTTGGTGCATACTAGATTAGATTTACATTTTTTGTTATTACATTAGTAAAATATTAAATCATATGACTCTTTTAGGGTTGTTGTGTGATTGTGTTAGATTGTAGGCTTTGGAACCCTACCTCACACGGTATGTTGTGACAAGTTATCTTCACATTAGTCATAATCCTGCTTAACAATTGTATGATCCCTAATTGAAAGTGTAGGTGTGCTCTATCCCATCTGATCTAAGATTGATTTATAGACATGATGTATTTATGATTGCACACATTTTGGTGAACCTGATGTGAATCAAACCCTTGCAAGATTTATTTCACTTATTTAATTTCACTTATTCATTATTTTTATCATATCTTTACTAGGCTAGATTGACCCTATTAACCAAATTATTTATCTCTGTGCACATGTTTGTAGAAATAGGTAATTATCTTGAATAACTCGGCCCAATACAAGTTTTGAGACTTGTAGATTTTTTTTTAGGAAAATGGATCGATTAGCTCAACTTAGTACAAGTTTTTTATGTTTCAAAACTTCTAATCCAACCTACTAAGTTGACCAGGTTGACCTAGTGCATTTTCAACCTTTTTTAATAGGTTCTTATATAGCTTGATTGATCAACTTGACCTAGTTTATAGGTTTTTACCATCTTTTTTCAAGGTCTTAGATTAACAATATTCTCTTTTTCATATCTAAATCATTCAGGTTAGTTTTTATTCCTCTATATCTTTATTTTTTTGTACTTTCCTTTCATATTTTGTACTCTTCAAAATTACCTTCGCACATTCAACTAGGTTGACTCTGTGAACCTAGTTCTATGTTTTGTGTTTTCTAAAATAACTAGGTCGACCTGACTGACCTAGTTCACTTTCAGACTTTTATTCCATAGTACAAGTTTGACCCTATTGACCCTGTTCTATGTGATTATCCATATATTTTCTTAACTATTCCTTATTTCAAAGTTAGAATTAACCATATATGTTAATCACATCTTTATTTTAAGTTATTTGAATGCTTAGAATAGTTCACATAGTCTAATTAGGGTATTTTCAATTAATCACTTAGTTGCACTATTTCTATTCTTTTGTACACATGACCAAACCACATAAACATCAATAAGCATTAAAACATTTAACTACCCAAGCCAACCTACTTGGATTTCATCACCAAGGGGGAAGCTAACTTGATTCTCTGGTTAAGTATAAAGCATGGTTAATTGTATATTTTGGCTAAGCACCCATTACTCTTATTACTATAGTGTGTGAAGTGAGGGGGCAGGCCCCAATACCAAGCTTATATCATTGCCAATATAATCTCTTTCATATAAAACTTACCTAAAACTATCCATAGATTTCTATCTAGTACCTTGCTTATAACCAATCTCCCCTTATATTTAAAAATCATTCTTAATAATCTAATCAACATTCTAGGTTGACCAAGTAGCTAACATTACTTTCAAGTTGTTTTCTTTCTCTTTGATCAATTGTGTGTGTAAAAGCTACGATTAGCTAGTATTAGTGTAAGATTTTTCTTTTTATGCATCAATTGATTTGGCTAGTGTCAATTAAATTGATTATGTGTTTTTTTATGCACTTACTTTCTTAGATTAGCTATAAATTATCATGTTTCATTTCCAAGCTTGTTATCAATCTTTTCCTCTTTCCTATTCATTATACTTAGTTGACCTGGTCGACCCTATACTTTTTCTAGCTTCTATGTACTACACTTGATTGACTTAATCGACTTAGTATAGTCTAAAAGTTCTATTTTCTATACTAGGTTAATCTAGTTGACCTAATACTATTTCCTACTTTTCCTATTTTTCAATCTAATTTCCCATTTCTCCAATTTTTCATCTTGTTCATATCTCTTTATTCAGAATGAGGTCTCCTATCAAAATCTTTTTGGACAACCTAAATCCATTTAGATACTATATGGGATGTTCATTCCTTCCTCTCTTTTCCTCCCAAGAGAACCACCACTCTTAGGGAACCTCTTCTCTTCCTTCATCTATGAACTATAACATGGTGTAAATAACACCTCAAGATGAAGTTGATGGATCCAATCCTTTCCATACTTATCAAGACACTTCTCAAAATATCCAAACCAATGTGGGAGTGATTGATATAAATATATTTAAAAATTCCATTAATAATACTTATTATAATAATCTTCCACCTAACACTGATTTGGGGAGTACTCTAACCAACACTAACTCACCTCTTGATACAACCCAACTCTTATCTCGAGTTATTCAACAAATGAACATCATACAAAACTCTAATACCAACCAAATAATGGAACTTCAATAACATTTAATCGATGTTACTAATCAACCTCCAACTAATCATCCTCAAGATAATCCTAATTATATTCCTCCACCTCTTATGGATGCCTTGAGTAATGTTATTCCTCAAACCATAATGATTAACAAGATGATTCAAACCATTCAAAATGGGCCTTTAGCTCCCTTCATTGTATCCATTGATATTGGTAACATAACTCCAACTATCAAATATGATGGGACTAAAAACCTTGATTCATTCCTCAAAGCCTTTGGTAACCTTTAAAAAGAGTGGATCCAAACTAATACATTTGACACAACTAAACTATTAGTCAAAACTTTCACTGCTAATGTATTAGAATGGTATAATCAAATTCCTCAATATTCTATTTGGCAAATTGAATATTTGGTTAATCCTTTGGTTAAAGAGTTTCAACATAATGATCTTCCTAAAAATTGTCTTAGTCACTTCATAAACTCTAAAGAATCTCCTAATGAATTGGCTCATGACTTTATTAAAATATGGAAATCTTTAGCTCATAAAGCTGATCATAATATGACTGATGATAATTTATTTTAACTCTTTATTACTATTTTGACTCGCACTCTTCTATACAAGGTTTGAACCTTTGATCCTCAAAATATTCATGAAGATATTGGTGAAACTAAGTGTCAATACTTTCTTATGAAGCAATTCAAACCCAATCATAAACTTCTTAAAGGATATTTTCAAACATCTAATTCTATTGCTAGTAATACTTCCCAAACCAAACATAGAATTGCCAAACCTGATGTTCCTTTACCATCTCACACACCTCTTTTGGTTCAATAAATGAAATAATTTCTACCACCCTCAAAACATTTCATTTATCCCAATGCTCCTCCTAAGTGGTATGATCCCAATCTATTCTACTAGTTTTGTTGGGTTAATATTTTGTCAATCAATGTACTGATAAACAAAATAGGTCTGATCAACCACATCAGGAAGATTGGTCAGCCAATTGTGCAGGTTTACTACATCAACAGGGGACAAATCTCTCCTCTCATTAAGGGGAGGTTCCCTATATATATGTAGGAGCTATATACAATATAAATAAGAAAAAAATAACACATGGGGGTAGAATAAACCATCCATCTCTCTTCTTTCAGAGATGATACTCACAAACAAAGGAGAAAATCCTAGTGGAAACATTGAAGGCACTTCTCTTCTTTCAGAAGTGTTCTTGCAGGAAATAGTAGGATTTTCTTTCAGGTAGTGAAAGTAACTGGTGACAAAGAGCATAGTAACCAGCAAGATGAAATAGAACACAAATTTTCCACCTCAATTGCCCAAAGAGTATATCACAAAGAATAATGGGGGTACAAGGTTCTCTTAGAATCCTCAACACAAAAATAAAAGAAAAACACAGACTGAAAACAATTGTGAAAGCACAAAGTCTTCCCACAATTGGTTTCAGGACACTTCCCTATTACTTTCACTAATTTTTCTTGCCAAATTAAATAAATAAGAACACCTTCAGAAGACAGACGTAAGAATGATCTCCTAAAATGATACAAGCCAAAACAACACAAAATCTGTAAACAACCTGCTTTCTCATTCAGATAAAATGAAATTAAATTACAATCTGAGCTCAAAGTCTCAGTCTTCTTCTTTCAAAATGGGCAGAGTTTCGCTCTTGTCAAAATGAAAGTCCCCTTTACAAATGAGAGATATTACAATCTTAGAGCAACTACATAAGGATTGGTGCCTTTTTCCATGGGATGGCGCATGCTGTAGTCAACATCTTCAATGTGCCTTCAGTCTTGTCTGGAGAGACCATGCTGAGAATAATGCGCTACCATAACTATGGCATGTCCCTTCATCTAATATGTCTCTTCCTTGGTAGAGACCATTTGGTCCTTTTCTAATTTGTCTTTACTTTATGGAAGAAAAATAGGCTGCATCCTTGGTTTGGTGAGCTCAGAAGTTTACTCGATCCATTGTTTCACCTACAGGAAATAACTCTTTCAAAGATAATTCTAGCCCTTTACATCGATCTTCTCTCCCCTTTAGCAATTTGAGTCTTCAGGCACTCTTTTCAGTTGATCACTTGATTCTTTCTTTAAATTATGTGCTTTATTCAAATTTCCATGGATATCCCTTTAAATTTGATATCTACAGGACCGTCAATGGTCGCCAGCTGCTTGAACCATGTTGACCCTTGAACCCATTGAACCATTGAAAGTTCATCGGTTCATTGGTTCATTCTGTCTCTTTTATTCTATCGCTTCTTCACTCCTTGGTTGAACCATCCATTGAACCACCTGTTTGCTACTTTTTTCTTGACGTAGGCCACCTTTGAATTGCTTGAATATATGAACCATTAAACTTTGAACTCTTTTAGTTCAAGGTTCAATCAGTTCATTGGTTCATTTTGTGTCTCACTCAATCACTGCTTCCTTTATCTTTCTAAGCTCTAGTTGAACCTTTAAACTTGTGAACTTGTTGAAATTTTTGGTTCAACGGTTCAATAGTTCAATCGATTCATTCTTCTTTATTTGGCTAAGTGTTGAACCCATTTATTTCCTATAGAGTCTGTAGAAACCAACCTTGAGAGTCCATAGATTTGAGCCTACCTGTTGAGTCTATAGAAGATAAGTTCATAGTTTCGAGCATACAGAGTCTATAGATTCAAGCCTATAGAGTCCATAGATTCAAGCCTATAGAGTCCATAGATTTCTGAAAAAGCTTGGAAAAATGAAGAACCTAGATGCTCAGAATAATTTTTGAAAAGGGGAGAGAGGATTTCGGTCGGTGCAAGGCCAAAATAGTTTTTAAGTTGTCCCAAAAATGAGTGGCATTTTTTGGGGACAATAGTTGGCTCCAGTTGGGGAACTACCTTCAGTTGGAAACTCAAAACATAGCTGAGGGGTGTAGAAACTAAAATCTCTAGTGCCTTGAAGTGTGCCATTGGGCTATGGAGTCATGCTACCCAAGAAGAAAGGCTCCAAAAAATGAAAACAAAAGAACAAAATAGAAACAAAAGACTATACAAATATACATATGTACAGGGGAACTCATCCGATACTTCAAGAGTTAAAGTGCTTCAGATGTTTCCCATTGTGAGGTAGAGAAAAGAGAGTGCCATCTTGATACTTCAATAGGAAACTATTTTTACCATTGAGCTGATGAATAGTAAAAGGGCCCTTCCATAGAGAATCAATTTTTTCGTGCATCCCCTTTGGTTCTCTTCTCTTATCCCACATCAGGACTTGATCTTCAATTTGGAAATCATGATTCTTTGCTTTCTGGTCGAAGAGCTTCTTCACTAGACTTTGATGGGTGACAATTCAGTCCACTACTATAGTTCTCTACTCATTCAGTTAGTAAGGCACATGATCCTCTTCTCAAGTGAGCTCTCATACGTTTGATCCTCAATCGCCTTAGCCAATTTGTTAGGTTGTGGAGCTAAAAGCTTCACTGGTATGCAAACATGGAGGAGGTTGTTGAGTGTCATAGTCACCAACATCGGTCAGGCCAACCGATGTTAGTCAGGGGTGGACAAGAAGCTACCAACATTGGTCAGAGATTAGCCAACATCGGTCATCTCTAGATAGACAATGACCGATGTCGGTCGCCTATGTGGTTCCAAAACTACTAGTTGACAAACAGCTAGTTTAATGAACCGGTTGTTTGCATGTAAAGACTAATTTTTGTCTTGGAGCTGCGTGTCTAATTATTGTAATTAGAAGTCTAATTATTGTTTACATGGGATCTATATAATAGACTCATGGGGCTGTATTATAATTAAGGGACAAAAAAGAGATCCTTTCGATTGTAAGATCTAGGTTTGCAGTGTGCAAGACCGGGTTGATCTACAGGTTGTGCAAGATCAGGTTAGATCTACATGGTAAGTAAGATCATTTGATTTTTAGGTTGTTACAAGTTCAAGGGAGATCTACTTGAAGTACTTTGAGTACTTGTGTACTGGTAGTATTGTTACTGACTAGTTGGAGGTGAACAATAACTCTGTGTTTGAGTTGTTTGTTGTGACCATAATTGAGAGAGTGAACTCTTGAAGGAGAATTAATGGGAGCCCTAGAGGTGTGGGAAGAGTGTGGCATCTTCTTTATTGTATTTTCTTTCTGGATGAGTCAAATACAAGATTGTATTGTCTCTCAAATTCTGTGTTGTTTCTGATTTCTAGTTACTTGTTACTTCTGGTTAAATTCCATGTTTAGTTGCTTATACAAAGGTAATCAATTTTGCTCCTAATCCTGACAGTGGAATCAAAGCTGTTTATTGTTCTAGATTCCTGACAAAGTGGTATCAGAGCCAGGTTCACCAAGTGATACCACTGACAAAGTGGTACTAGAGCAAGGTTGCAGGGAGCAGGTTTATGTTTGATTATAGGCCACTCTCAGGGGTTTTTGATTGAGTGGGAGTATAGCAATGGCAGAAGAAAGTAAGCTAAGAATGGAGAAGTTTAATGAAAAGAATTATCAATTATGGAGGATGTAGATAGAAGATTATCTGTATTAGAAATATCTGTACTTACCATTGGGTGGGGTTGTAAGCAAGCCCATGGATATGAAAGATGAAGAATGGAAGGTTCTTGATCGGAAGGCTCTGGGATCTATAAGGTTGAGCCTGGCATCGTCTGTGATTTCCAACTTATCACAGGCTAAGACAATGATAGAGTTAATGGAATCTATGGCAAATTTATATTAAAAACCCTCAGCTTTGAATAAGGTATTTCTTATGAAACAGTAATTTAATTTGCAAATATTGGAAGGTGGATCTGTACATAGTCATCTTAGTGATTTCCATGGGTTGGTAAACTAGTTAGTTTCAGTCAATATTGTTTTTGATGATGAAATTAAGGCTCTCTTAATCTTATGCTCATTACCTGAAAGTTGGGATAGTTTGGTAATGGCAGTTAGCAATATTGCGTCTGCTTCAAATATTTTAAAAGTTGATGATGTTGTTAGTGTAATATTGAATGAAGAAATTCATAGAAAAAGCACAAGTGAATCATCAGGGAATGCTTTAAGTGTTGAAAGTAGGGGAAGGCAAAGAGAGAAGATCGAGCAAGGGAAATCAAGGTCAAAGATAGGCAGGAGATCCAAATCCAGGTATGGCAGGATAATCTACTAGAAATGTGGAAAGTAAGGGCATGTAAAGAAAGATTGCTGGTTGGTTAAAGATTAGCATGAAGGAAATGAAGAAGCAGATGTTGCAGATATTGTTGCACAGGATGCTCTTGTATGTTCCTTGGATAAAGTGGAATCTTGGGTGTTAGATTTTGGTGCCTCTTTCCATGCAACCCCAAATAGAGCATCTTTTCATGAATATGTCCAGAGAGACTTTAGAGAGATTTATTTAGGGGATGGTAAGCCTTGTCAAATGGTTGGCAAAGAGAAAGTGCAGCTGAAATTGCAGATGGGCAACACATGGGTGTTGAAGGAGGTCATGCATGTCCCAGTCTTGAAGCAGAACTTGATTTCTATTGAAATGTTGGGTGATGAGGGATGCATAGTAACTCTCACAGTAGACTCTTGGAAAGTTTCCAAGGGTGCACTTGTTTTAGCAAGAGGTAAGAAAGTAGGTACTCTATCTATCTACTTGTATTACTGATTCTCCTTCTGGTTTATCTACTTCAGCTGTAGATTTGAAGATGTGGCTTCGTAGGCTTAGTCACATGAATAAGAAGGGGATACATGTTATTGAGTCAAAGGGTAAGAGTTCAGATCCAGAAAGCGGAGATCGAGATTTTTGTAAGTAACAAAAGAAAGTGAGGTTTCTTGAAACACATGCTACAAGAAAGGATCGGGTCTATTGCACAAAGAGGAAATTTGATGTTTTTGACAAGAATAGGAAAGCCTTGGTTTTCCAAGAGAAGATGATAGATAGAGATCAGTCACAGGGGCTAAATAATTTTGAGTAGGGTAGTTGGATAGGGTTTTGATCCAGGGTAAGCTCACAGGTAAAAAGTCATCACTCATAGGAAAACATAGTTACCGACATCGGTCAGGTAGAATCAACATCGAACAGGCAAGTATCGATGTCGATCATGTGCAGTTTAGAGTCGGTGGTGTCGGTCAGGTGGCGACCGACATCAATCAGGTGGCAACCAATGTCGATCAGGGAATCGGTGTTAGCGACCAGGTGGACATCGACGTTGTTCAGGGAACTGGTGTCGGTGATCAAGTGGGATCGACATTGGTAGGGTACAGACCAAGGTTGACCAAAAAAATGGATTTTGGGTGGATAACAAGCTATCAAGGGGTCTCAAACACCCATGAGGAGGACTGAAAGTGTAAGTAAGCCTCAAGTTCATTATTCCCCTTCTTTAGACTACTTGTTGCTCACTGATGGTCAAGAACCAAGAAGTTTTAAAGAAGTAGAGTAGGTAGAATCTAGGAAACAGTGGGAGCATGGCATGAATGAGGATGTTGATTTCTTGGATGAGAACCAAACGAGAGATTTGGTAGAGTTTCCAGTCAGAGAGAAAGCACTATAATATGAATGGATTCCTAGGTCAAAAAAGAGAGAGAATGGACATGTGAGATGGAAGGCCAGGGTATATGGTCTTAAGCAGGCTGCAGGACAATGGAGGTTTAACCATTGTGTTTCATTTACCAAGTTGGATAATATTAGCTACATTATCCTGATACTATATGTGGTGTGTATGCTTGTTGTAGGGTCACACATGCAGGGTGTTGCTGAGCTAAAGGTAAAGTTAGTTCAGAGGTGTGTTATGAAGAATTTGGGAGAAGCAAAATTCTTTGGCATGAGTATTCCTAGAGACAGGGAAGATCACAGGTTGATGTTGTCTTAGGATGATTGTGTGAATAAGGTAGTGGTGAGGTTCAAGATGCAAGATGCAGAACCAGTTAACACACCTATAGATGGATAGTTCACAGAACAATGTCCCAATTCACATGATGAGGTTAAGTACATGTGTACTAGACCTGAGTTTGCCCAAGCAGTGGGTGTTGTTAGCGAGTTCATGGACAATTTGGGAAAGAAGCACTAGAAAGCAGTTTAGTGGATTCTCAGGTATCTGAGAGGGACCAATAGTAGGTTAACATGTGATGCAGGGTCAGGTACTTCTCTACATGGGTATATAGATTCAGATACGGCAAGGGACTTGGATGACAAGTGTAGCACCATAGGATGTGTGGTGGTTGGTCTTCAAGATTGAACTTGAAGAGGGATACAATCTAGGAAACAAATTAGATGATGTACAGGTAGAGGTGCAACTATTTATCTCTAAGTGGGAGATTGTTAGGTTGTGGAGCTACAAGCTTCACTGGTATGCAAACATGGAGGAGGTTGCTGAGTGTCACAGTCACCAGCATCGGTCAGGCCAACCGACATCAATCAGGGGTGGACAAGAAGCTACTGACATTAATCAGAGATCAGTCAATGTCGATCATCTCTAGACAGACAATGACTGACGTCGGTCGCCTGTGTGGTTCCAGAACTGCTAGTTGATGAACAATTAGTTTAACGAACCAGTTGTTTGCATGTAAAGACTAATTTTAGTCTTGGAGTTATGTGTCTAATTATTGTAATTAGAAGTCTAATTATTGTTTGCATGGGATCTATATAATAGACTCATGGGGCTGTATTATAATTAAGGAACAAGGAAGAGATACTTTCGATTGTAAGATCTAGGTTTGCTGTGTGCAAGACTAGGTTGATTTGTAGGTTGTGCAAGATCAGGTTAGATCTACATGGTAAGTAAGATCATTTGATTTGTAGGTTGTTGCAAGTTCAAGGGAGATCTACTTGAAGTACTTTGAGTACTTGTGTATTGGTAGTATTGTTACTGACTAGTTGGAGGTGAATAATAACTCTGTGTTTGAGTTGTTTGTTGTGACCGTAATTGAGAGAGAGAACTCTTGAAAGAAAATTACTGGGAGCCTTAGAGGTGTGGGAAGCCTTTGAAGTGTGGAAAGAGTGTGGCATCTTCTTTATTGTATTTTCTTTCTGGATGAGTCGAATACAAGATTGTATTGTCTCTCAAATTTTGTGTTGTTTCTAATTTTTAGTTACTTGTTACTTCTGGTTAAATTTCATGTTTAGTTGCTTATACAAAGGTAATCAATTGTGCTCCTAATTCTGACAGTGGAATAAAAGTTGTTTGTTGTTCTAGATTCCTGACATAATTTCAATGCTAGCAATTCAGAGGTGATTGGTATCTCAACATTGACCCCATAAAGAAGTTGGAAGGGAGACATACCAATTACCTCTTGGATGTAATTCTATTGGCCCATAAAGCATCAACCAATGCCTTATGCCAAGTCCTTTAGTTGTCATCCACTAGCTTCTTGATGATAGTCACCAGGTTCTTATTGCTTGATTCAGCCTGTCCATTACCTTGTGGAAAGTAATCGAAAGAGTGGGAGAGTGTGATTTCATAGTGGAAGCAAAATTGAGTAATCTCTTGAGAAGTGAAACAGGCTACATTTTTAGTGACAATTTTGATTGTGACCCCAAACCTGGACATGATGCTCTCTTTGAGGAAATTGCACACTACTTCTGAAGTAACATGTTTGGTTGGAACTGCTTCCACCCATTTGGTGAAGTAGTCTATTGCATTGAGGACATAGTCATGTCTAGCACGTGATGATGGGTTTACAGCTCCAATAAAATCATTTCCCCATTACTAGAATGGCTCTTTTATGATCACTAGTTCGAGGGGCAGCGCAGCTCGCTTGGGCCTTCCAACAAATTGTTGGCACAGTTCACATCCCTTGACCCACTTGTATGCATCTTGAAAGAGAGTTGACCAATAGTACCTGGCTCATAGGATCTTATGGGCAATCACAGGGGCAGAAAAATGTCCTCCACAAGCTAAATTGTGGAAGGACTTTAGAAGTTGGCTTTGTTGCTCCTTGTCCACATAGCGAAGGAATGTTCCATCAAGGCTCCTCTTATATAGGCCGTTGTCCCAGAGGATAAAATTAGCAGCTTTTAACTTGATGGTTCTCCTTTCTTTATAAGATGGGTGAGCAAGACATTCACCATAAGTAAGGAAATGAGCAAAACCTGAATACCACTCATTTGTGGTGGAGACAAAGAGGACTATTCGTGTGTCATCCACTTCTGGTTCTTCATGCTCTTTTCCTCTTGGCTCGTCATCAGCAATTTGTTGGCATAGCCCCTTTCCACACACCAGCTTTTTTGGCTTAATGATCAGATCAAACTCCTAGATCTTTGCAACCCAATTTTCTCTTTTCATCCCAAACTCCTACTAAGTCAGTATAGATTTCATTGTGGTGTCTAGGACCAAGGCAGTAACTCAAGAATTGAAGATGTAGAAACAAAAATGTTTCACGGCCTTCACCACTGCATAAGCATGCTTCTCCATATTTGAGTACTTTAGCTCATGAGCTTTGATAGGACAACTCATGAAATAAATAAGGGATTCCATATCTTCTTTATTCTGTTAAACCATAATTGCTGAAACCGTATGTTCTGAAGCATAGCTATAAATGGTGAACTCTTTGTTATAGTCTGGACAAGCTAGAATTGGAGCATGGGCAATGGCAATCTTGATATCCTCAAATGCCGACTTGCCTTTTTCAGTCCAACTAAAGGTGGAATTTCCCTTCATCATGTTTACAAGGTGCCTAGTCTTCTTAGCAAACTTGGGGATGAACCTCCGTAAGAAATTCACCTTTCCAAAAAAAGAGTGAACAACAGTCTTGCTTGTGGGAAAGAAAAGTCCTTGGATAGACTTGACTTTGTCCAAGTCAATATTTATGCCTCCTTTGGACACAATGTGTCTGAGAAGTTTCCCCTCTGTTACTTTAAAAATTGACTTCTTGGGGTTTAAAGAAATGCCATCCCAGTGGCAGCATTCCAACATTTGCTGCAAATGGTTCACATGATCTAGGTGATGCTTAGAGAATATAGTAAAGTCATCAAGATAAACTATGATGAACTTACCCATCTCATCCTTGAAGGCAAGGTCCATTGCTCTTTGGAAGGTAGCTCTAGCATTTATCAAGCCAAAAGGCATTCTTTTATATGCAAACGTGCCCAAGGGTGTGGTGAAAGCAGTCTTATGCTAGTCTATTTTACCAACTTCGACCTGATTATATCCTGAGAAGCCATTTAACATTGATAACATCTTTTAGCTTGTCACTATTTGCAGCACTTGATCCATGATTGGTAAAGGATAATTATCCTTCAAGGATGCCTAATTCAATTTTCTAAAATCCACACAAAGGCGAATTTCACCATTCTTCTTTGTTACAGGCACTATATTGGCAATCCATGTGGAATGATGGATTGGGAAGATTATCTTGACATTAAGCATTTTTTCTATCTCGGATAAAATAGTACTTGATATTTTTGGATTCTAATGCCTAGACTTTTGCCTGTAAGGGGTTGAATCAGCCTTGAGAGGAATGTTGTGTCGAATTTCATCAGGCCAGAGTGATTTCAAGTCAACATAAGAGTACGCTAGGACATCCATGTATTCATTGAGAAAAGAGGTGAACTTGAAACACTCTTCAAGAGTACAAAATTTCCCAATGTTCACCATCTTGGGGTTTTCCTTGGTTCCCAAATTTACTTGATCAAACTCCTGAGATGAGCTTGAATCCATTGGCTACTGTCTGTTGAATCTATCATGCTTATCAAATAGATTCTCAAATGAAACTAGGCCTTTGGGAATATTATTCTCTTTGAGATGCAAGAACACTTCTGAGGTTCGTTGCCTTCAAAATGTAGCCGTTCAAAGCTATCTTTTTACTCCAAGAAGGCAATGATTTGGTTGTCATTGTTAAATACCTACCAATGACTAGCATTATTAGGTACACTTGGCTGAAAGACTATCTCAATCGTGTACTTGTCTCCTTTGAAATTCGGTTGGGGGACCAAGAGAGTAGCTGAAATAGCCAGTGCATCTGCCCAGTCATTGAATTCTCTAGAAATCGTAGAGATGCTAAAAGCATCAAAGTCTTTAAGCTAGTCCCAGACTAAATTGTGGTAATGATGCAATATTTCATTTTTGGTTTGATATAGGTTCCTCACCTGACAAACCACTAGGTCGGCATCCCCTTTAACATGAAGGAGCTTGATGCCTTTATTTCAAGCAACTCTCAATCCAAGCAACAAAGACTCATATTCAGCTGTGTTATTCGTGTTTCTAAATTGTAATTTATAAGATGAGGGAAAAATATCTCCTTGAGGAGATATTAACACAACCTTAGCTCTTAAACCAGTGGAGCAGCTGCCATCAAATTCAAGGATCCATACCTCATTTGATACTGATTTTCTTTTGAATTCTTCTTCATTCAGGGGTGGAGATACTTCCATGCTTGCCTTATGCTCAGCCAATTCCTCTACTATTCTAGCTAAATGTAGTTCTAGGCTATCATTTGTAGGACCTTCATTAGATGTCTTATGAACTCCATCTATGTACAAAAAGTAGTTACCCATGCCTGAAGACTCAAAAATAATTTGAGCTTTAGGTGCTGAGGTTTGGGTAACTACATATTTCACTTCCTTTTTAGGGAGCAACCTCTTCATAACAATTTTGACTGAATCCTCGACTCTAATAAATCCATGCTCAATTCACCACCAACATCCTTGCACAAAATTTTGCCCAAGAAGGATGCCATATGATGTTGGGATGTCTGCTACCAAGATAATTATCTTGATTCTTTTGTTTGGAAAGGCAGCAAATGCAAATTGGGCATCTTTAATTTGTCCCAGCAAAGGCCCTTACTTGTTCTCCATGGAGAAGCATCTACCAAAAGTTTTGGTCAATGTAAGGTTAAGGGATTTAGCCACTTTAGCAGGCATGACATTGTCTGAAGCTCCAAAATCAATGATGTAATTATTCAGCTGATGTCCATTTATTAGCAATGAGACATAAAAAGGTTCAGTCCTACCAAGAGCAATAGGGGGAGCAGTGACAAGGCTGTTCTTGGTGGACGCATTCTTGGCAGGAGCATGTGTCTCTTTGGGAATTGCTTGTTTAACAGGGATGTTCTAGTTTTTAACACATTGAACCAGTCTATATAATTGCTCAAGATGGGACTGCAAAAATTCAAATTTAGACATTTGAATTTTGGTTTTCTTTATATGGTCAATGATATCAAAAGTCTGGAATGAGCTAGGAGTAGAGGATGGGGGTTCATCCTTTTGATTTCTGAAAGGGGGTGGACTGGACTGTGAATTTGAAGTAGAAGGCATAGGGGCATTTGGGGTACTTACCTTTCTTGCAATCACCGGGTCCTTTGGCTAAAAAGGAAGAGTGGATCCCTACTTAGCAATTGAAACTACTGGTTAAGGTCGCTCCTCTACTTTCTCCTTATCAGCTTGTTGAGTTGATTGATTTTTAGACCAGATGAATACATCATATGGCCCCTCAACTGCATTGCCTTCACTTCTGGGTTCATCCTGATAGTTCAAGAAATTGATATGGGAGTCACCAACTAATTCTTCTTCTTCCTTAGTGAAGAGATTAACATCATCTTCAGGATTCAACTCAGGATGGAATGAGAAATCCAATTTAGCTTCAAGATATCCAACTGCTAAGTTGTTTGGAGGTGCTTCAAGGGTGAGGTTTCTCTATGGAGGAGGAAGGCAATTTTGTTGTCCTTAATTCTTGGTAGCATTGCCTTGGTACGCCTAATTTTAGAATGTCTTCTTGGGCATATCTCTATATGCAGGAGAAGATGACATCCCTTATGCCACTTGCTTTCTAAGAGCTATCATTTCATTTGCTAGCTTTTGTACCATCGGGTTAGTGTTGACTATAGGTGAATACTTAGAAGATGAAGAGAATTTACCTTTATTAGGGTCTCTCCTTATCTTTCCAGCCAAGATAAGGTCATCTTCTACCTTAGTAGCCAAGTCTTGAGTAGTAGCAAGGTCTATGTGTCTGACCCATCTCAGTAAAAAACTCACTTCAAGCAGTTGTGAGTTGATGAAGCATTTGAGGTTCTACGGTGTCAGTTGGGCAACTATGGGAATCCTGTTCCTCAGCTTGTCAAACCTGGTAATAAAATACCTCATAGGCTCATGAGGCTCTTTCTTCATCTAAGTGAGTTGGGCTAGCAAGGCATGTGCATCTTCTATAGGCTTGAACCTGGCTTCAAATTTATCTTTCAGAGCGTTCCAATCAGTCACTGATCCAACCTGCAGGTGGTAGAACTAGTCTTTAGCATCACCTTGTAGTGTCTCCAT
Organism: Torreya grandis; assembly: GCA_037957365.1. Lineage (NCBI taxonomy): Eukaryota > Viridiplantae > Streptophyta > Pinopsida > Cupressales > Taxaceae > Torreya > Torreya grandis. Next base: position 801,212 of record JARHVA010001532.1, on the reverse strand, counting down.
GAATAGCCTAAGCGCTATGTCTTCAAATTCCACCCTTATTTCACTGCAGGCTATGTTGAAAGTTGTAATGTGTTCATCAAGATGAACCTTCCCATCACCAAAGAATTTGAGGTAATTCTTCTTTGAACTATGTGGAAGCTCATGCAGAGGTGGTTATGTAAAAGTGAGATCACTAATCCAGATGGAGCGTGGATAGACAAAGCTTAGCTAGCAGCAGAAAAAGAAGCTCTACCTTGTGTTGGTGGCCTAGTAGGGCTAGGAGGAAGACTCCTAGTTTGTCTAAGGTGAGGTTGTGGAGGAAACAACTCAAAATTACTCTGTTGTACCAACTCAAAAGTAGGGTCAACAACACCTTGGGATTATGGCCTCTGGTATAATGTGGAGTTGCTAGATTGCAAAACAAAAAATGGAAAAGAGCAAGATTTGCTTCAACTTGAAGTTTGAGACTTCAAACTATGCGCTCTTCCCTAGCGGAGTCACCAAATACTGTTGGGTGAATATTTTGTCAATCAACGTACTAATAAACAAAATAGGTCTAATCAACCACAATAGGAAGATTGGTTAGCCAGTTGTGCAAGTTTACTACATCAACAGGGGACAAATCTCTCCTCTCATCAAGGGGAGGTTCCCTATAGATACGTAGGAGCTATATACAATATAAATAAGCAAAAAATAACACATGGGGGTAGAATAAACCATCCATCTCTCTTCTTTTAGAGATGATGCTCATAGACAAAGGAGAAAATCCTGGTGGAAACACTTAAGGCACTTCTCTTCTTTCAGAAGTGTTCTTGCAAGAAACAACATGAGTTTCTTTCAGGTAGTGAAAGTAACTGGTGACAAAGAGTGCAGTAACCAGCATGATGAAATAGAATGCAAAGTTTCCACCTCAACTGCCCAAAGAGTATATCACAAAGGATAATGGGGGCACAAAGTCATCCCAAAATCCTCAACACAGAAAGAAAAGAAAAACATAGACTGAAAACAATTATGAAAGCACAAAGTCTTCCCACAGTTGGTTTTAGGACACTTCCCTATTACTTTCACTAATTCTGCTTGCCAAATTAAATGAATAAGAACACCTTTAGAAGATAGATGTAAGAATGATCTCCTAAAATGATACAAGCCAAAACAACATAAAGTCTATAAACAACCTACTTTCTCATTTAAATAAAATGAAATGAAATTACAATCTAAGCTCAAAGTCTTAGTCTTCTTCTTTCAAAATGGGTAGAGTTTCGCTCTTGTCAAAATGAAAGTCCCCTTTACAAATGAGAGATATTAAAATCTTATAGTAACTAGGTAAAGATTGACACCTTTTTCCATGGGACGGCCCATTCTACAATCAAAGTCTTCAATGCACCTTCAGTCCTGTCTGGAGAGACCATGCTGAGAATAGTGCACTGCCATAACTATGGCGTGTCCCTTCATCTAATATGTCTCTTCCTTGGTATAGACCATCTGGTCCTTTTCCAATTTGTCTTTACTTCATGGAAGAGAAATAGGCCACGTCCTTGGTTTGGTGCACTCAGAAGTCTACTTGATCCACTGTTTCACCTATTGGAAATAACTCTTTCAAAGATAATTCTGGCCCTTTGCATCGATCTTCTCTCCCTTATAGTAATTTGAGTCTTCGAGCTCTCTTTTTAGTCGATTGATTGATTCCTTCTTTAAATTCCATGCTTTATTCAAATTTCCATGGATATCCCTTTAAATTTAATGTCTATGGGACTGTTAATGGTCCCCAGTTGCTTGAACCATGTTGAATCTTGAAACCGTTGAACCATAGAAAGTTCATCAGTTGATTGGTTCATTCTATCTCTTTTGTTTTATCACTTCTTGGTTCAATCACTTCTTTGCTCCTTGGTTGAACCATCTGTTGAACCACTTGTTTGCTGCTTTTTTCTTGACTAAGGCCACCTTTGAACTGCTTGAATCTATGAACCATTAAACTTTTAACTCTTTCGGTTCAAGGTTCAATCAGTTCATTGGTTCATTTTGTGTCTCGCTCAATCATTGCTTCCTTTATCTTTCTAAGCTCTGGTTGAACCTTTGAACCTGTAAACTCGTTGAACTTTTTGGTTCAACAGTTCAATGGTTCAATCGATTCATTCTTCATTATTTGGCTAAGTGTTGAACCCATTTATTTCCTACAAAGTCCATAGAAACCAACCTTGAGATTTCGTAGATTTGAGCCTGTCTACTGAGTTCATAGAAGTTAAGTTCATAGTTCTAAGCCTGCAGAGTCCGTAGATTCAAGCCTACAGAGTCCATAGATTCAAGCCTGCAGAGTCTGTAGATTTCTGAAAAAGCTTAGAAAAATGAAGAACTTGGATGCTCAGAACAATTTTTGAAAAGGGGAGAGAGGATTTTGGTTGGTGCAGGGCCAAAATAGTCCATAGGTTGTCCCAAAAATGAGTGGCATTTTTTGGGGACAACAAGTTTTATGCTGACATAGGCATTCCCATGAATCTTTTAGAGGGATCACTAAGTGTGCCATTTATAATATACTTGGTGACTCATTCAACCATGAGGCTATGATCAAACTTCATCATCAAGAGTATGCTACCACATCTCAAAAATGAAAAACCTTTAAAGCTTCTATTTCTTATAATAAAAAATCTTCTTCAAACAATAATCAATCAAATATCAAGGATGTTTATGCCATCGATGCCAATTATGACCTATATTATAACAACTCTCAATATGTCAACACTTCTAAGGTTAATTATGATCATAAAATGGCTCACAAATTTCTTGTTACAAAGCCTAAGAAACCATCTTTAGAAGAACAATTTCTTAAAGATACCACTACCACTCATGATGATTCAGAAGCACATGAGGAACAAATTTCTCCTTCTGATCCTCCCACCACACCTATACCTCCTAAATCCAATTTTCCTTCTAAACCTCATGTTGGTTCTTGTAAATCACATTGGAATTTTATTAAAGATCTCAACTCTATGCCTTTTAAGATTCCTCTTATGGAGTTGGTTCGTATTTCACCCTATCATCATAAATTTCTTACGTAACAACTTCAAGAAATTGAAGATCAATCTTTCAGAGATAAAGAACCACCTTTTATCAATTCTCAACCAAATAATGTCAATACCATTGAGAGTATATGTCCTTCTTCCAAGGCTTCCATTGAATTTATTGAAGAGGACATGATCAATGAAAAAATTATTTTTTGTGTTGATGATCCATCTCTCTTTATCAAAGTAGCCATTAATACCACCCTTATTCTGAAAAGTTCTATTTCACCAAGGTTTCGATATTAATGTCACATCCTTATGGATCATTTAAAAAATTGTTTATAACAAATATCATCTTAAAAAAACCCATCTTACTTATTGTGGCTTTGATAAGACTAATGAAAAGCCACTTGGTTGCATTTGGCTTCCATTGACCATTGGACCCAAGACTGTTAGAGCCAAGATTATGGTCTTTGATCTTCATTTATCTTATAACATTATTCTTGGTCACCCATGGACTCATCAGATGAGGGCCATTACCTCTTTTAGTATTCATTATATTAAATTCTTATATAATGGAAAATGTTACAAACATGAAGTTAATCCCAACCCATGGAATATCTAGCTTCCCAATCCTAAGCCTCGATATCAAATTCCTATAATTTCTAAAATCAATAGTGCTCCTTTACTTGAGTTCATCAACATGAATCCTACTCTTCAAGTTACTTTTGTGGATTCTGATGATGATGAGCCCAATGAATTGTAACACACTTGCAATATTAAGAAGCTACCTCCATATATTTTTGATTGGCTCCCTCCTTCTCTCTTACCTCAAGATTGTACTATTCCTATCATGGATGAGATTGCCAATTTCCCCCCTCCATGCAATGCTTAGGATCCATCTTTACCTAAAGATGCCTTCACTTGCAATGATTTTAGAGTGGATAAATTATTGCAAGATCCTCTCACCATGTCCCCTCATACATTTAGCAATATTGAGATTTCACCTTCTGAAACTCTCCCTGATTGCCAAACATGTATGATTTTTCCAACATATGATGATAACTATATCATGGCCCAAGATCACTTTAGAGGCTTGGATGTCCAACACTATAAAAACATTTTAGCCCAAATTCATGCCTTCAATTGGGTTGTACATACCATATCTACACATCATGACTTAGATCCTGAGGGTCATGTACCTCTTGCCGATTCTCCACTTACTGATACTCCTTGGGTGGTAGAACAAATTACACCTTCTAAACCTACAAAGGTTCCTAGATCTTCTCTACCTCCTAAGGATCCCATCATTTCTTCATATTTTTATCTCATCATTGAATCTATCAATACTCCCATCTCTTTGAATCCATCCTCTTCATCTACTTCTGAAATTACACTAAATGCTAAGGCAAACGATGTCCATCAAATTCATTCTGAATATTATCACCATGGTCATAAAATTCTAGACCTTGAAGTAGATGTTGAATATTATGGTACTCTTCCTACCTTGTCTAGTGATCAAGATATTCTTGAGTTACTTCATGCCTGGGAACCTCAACTTACTCGGTAGCATCATAAACTTGGAAATTTCAAGAATGAAACTCCTTGCTTTAACAAATTTATCTCTATAATTAATCCTAAAACAAATCTAATTTCAGCCTTGCCTAATGTACCTTACCATTTTGAAGACATAAATTCCATGATTATCAAAGAAACAACTCGTATCAAATATGGTACCCCATTTTCTCCTCGAACAATCATGATTTCTTGATAACTCGCACCATATGAACATGACAACTTTAGTTTATTTTTTGATAAATATCAAAAGGCATTCACTTGGTCCTACCAAGACATGCCTAGCATTGACTTGGTCCTACCAGGACATGGCTAGCATTGACCCTAGTATTGTGGTTCATAACATCATCACTTATCATAACACTAAGATAGTGCATCAAAAGTAATGAAAATTCCCACCTGAAGTTACTAATCTACGTCATAAGGAAATCATTAAACTACTAGACTCTAAATTCATTAAACCAATGGATTATTTTGAATGGGTTTCCAACATTGTTCCCATTTAGAAGAAGGTCACTATTGTCAGTTGTATTTGTATTGATTTTCAAAACCATAATCTTACCTATCTTAAGGACAACATACCCTTACCTTCAATAGATGCCATTACTGATTCCATGGTTGGTTATGAAATGTTATCTCTTATGGATGGCTTCTCAAGATATAATCAATTTCATATCACTCCCAAAGACCAACATAAGACTACTTTCACCATGGAATGGGGCACTTGTTATTATGTCAAAATGCCCTTCAGCCTCAAAATTTTTGGATCTACCTACCAACATGCTATGACTCACATATTTCAAAATCTCATCTATAAAATTCTTGAAACTTATGTGGATGATCTAATTGCTAAGTCCAAACATTATATGAACCATCTTTCTAATCTTGTTATGATCTTTGACCATCTCTTTAAATACAAAGTTAGACTTAATCCTTTCAAATGTATTTTTAGAGTCACATCTGGTAAATTTTTAGGATTCTTAGTCTCTCTCTATGGCATTGATGTTGACCCAACCAAAATTAGTGCTATTGTTAACATGCCCATTCCTCAATCTATTCATAATATTCATACTTATTTAGGCAAACTTGGGGGAGTTCAATGATTTGTCCCCAAAATGGTATATCATATTTACTCCATCAATTCCCTTCTCAATAAAGGTACAAATTTAGAATGGATGGATTTATGTCAAAAATATTTTGATAATATTAAATAATAATTACTTCATCCACCTACACTTAATCCACCTTTTAATGATAAACCATTAATTTTATATACTTCTTCTACACCTATTTTAATTGGAGCAATGCTTTACCAACAAGATGATAAGGAAGAGAGTATGCTATTTACTACATTAGCCAAGGCCTCATTGATTACGAAACATGCTATACCAAAGTTGAGTGTGATTGCCTTGCTATCTATTTTGTGATTAAAAAGCTTCGTCATTATATGATATACCAAACTACTTATGTCATCATTCATTCCAACCCCCTTCATTATTTTTTCTCTAAATCCTTTCTTCCTAGAGATAGAATTGGCAAATGGATGGTCTTACTTATAGAATTTGATCTCTGCATCATCACACAAAAAGATATTAATGGGTAAGTCATAGCTGACCAATTTGTTGTAGCTCCCATTTTGGCCACTTCTTCACTTCTTCTCGATGAAAATATCATTTAAATTTAAGGTCTTAATCAAGATATATCCCTTAAAGAATATTTTTATAGCTTTACTACTGATCTTTAAGCCAATAATCTTAAAGAATCTTCCCCTCCCTCCAGTACTACTAAACAAAAGGTAGTTATCAAGGATCTTCCTAAAATTAATGTTGACTTGCATGAGGATACTTGGACACTCCACTTTGATGATGCTAAATGCCTTTAAGGAACTGGGTAGGTTTCGTTCTCACTAGTCCTCTTTGTAAGATCATTCCTTTAGCTTTTTTGCTTTACCTTTGATGTCATTAACAATATGGCTAAATACAAAGCCCTTATCTTAGGCATGAGAGATACTCTTAATTTAGACATCCAATATCTTCATGCATTAGGAGATTCTTAGCTTATTTTTCATCAAGTTAATGGTGATTATCAATGTAAAAGTGAGAACCTTAACATCTATCATCAAATTGCATCCACTCTTGCTAAGAAATTTATCTCTTTTACTGTTGAGCCTATTATTTGAGACCAAAATTCCATTTCTAATTCTCTTACCTCTTTAGCTTCTCTCTTTCATCCTCATCAAGTTCTCTCTGATCCTTCCTTTATTATAAAAACCAAAAAATCTCCATCATCTATCCAACCACCTGATTCACTTATCTGTCACATTGAGGTTGTAACTATTTAACAAAGCCCTTGGTACCAAGATATCATCCAATACTTAGAATATCAAACTTATCCTCCTAATCTAGATTATCATGAAAATACAAACATTCATAAACAAACTTTCAAGTATGTACCTTGTTCCATTATGTTATGCAAGATGATGTTTCTACTCCAATTAAGCAAGCACATGGGGGCATTTATGGTGGTCACTATAGTAGACATGCTACAACACACAAATGCCTATGTATGGGTTAATTTTGGCCTACTCTTGAAAAGGATGAAATTGAATATGTTAAAAAATGTACTCCTTGTTAGTTTCACAATGATCTTATCCATTCACCTCTTGCCAAGCTTCAAAATATCTAATCTCCTTAGCCATTTTCCACATGGGGATTTGATCTCATTGGTAAACTTCCTCATTCCCAAGATGGGCATGTCTTTATCACCATTTCTACCAAGTAATTTACCAAGTGGGTAGAATCCATGTCCCTTATTAATGTTACCAGTCATACCATATCTAAGTTCATTCTTAACCAAATTATTTATCAGTTTAGCATTCCTAGTACCATCATTTTAGATAATAGTGGTAATTTCAAAAATAAACATGTTAAACAAATTTGTACCAAATTCAAAATCAATCATAAGTTTTCCATGCCTTACCATCTATAATACAATGGTTAAATTGAGGCCACCAATAAAATTCTTATCAAAATTCTCCAAAAGACAATTAGTGAAACCTACATAGATTGGCATATTCCTTTTTACCCTACACTTTGGGCATATTGGACTAGCATATGTACTGCCATCGAGGTAGCTCTATTTTCATTAGTCTATGGTTCTATGTTAGTCCTTCCATTAGAAGTTGAGATTCCCTTTCTTTTTATGTCTCTTCATGGAATTATTCTCGATGAAGAATTACATGAGCTTGCCTTCATGCCCTTGATTTTTTTGATGAATGTCATCTTTTTGAATTACAACATAATCACCAATATAAGGCTCATATTGCCAAACAACATAATAAATGTGCTAAAATATGTACTTGTAATGTTGGGGATCTTGTCCTTAAAATAGGTTACACCCATGAGAAAGAAGGAAAATATGCCCAAAAATGGTGGGGCCCATATTTAATTAAATAAATTCTTGGTCCAAGCACTTATCACCTTCAAGCTAATAAAGGCTATGTTTTCAAAGAACCCACTAACGCTCAATTCCTTAAAAATTACTTTGCCTAACCATTTCCTTCTTGTCATGTTTTCTATCTATGTCTTTCTAATATATTTTTACATGTAACTTAAGCATGAGTCTTTCCCTTTACATCAATTCCCTCTTTTCACAAATCTTTAGTCCTCCATTTTGGTTTTTTGGTTCCTTGATGTACCATAGTCTTATTTATCTTCTTTCATTTTCTCCTATTTTTCACACCCATTGGGTCTTTCTTTTTTGAATTGCTTTGTATGACAGCAGATAGGACTTGACATCCCTCATAAAACCACCATATTTTAATCATTTTTTTTCCATTTTTGCTTCTTGCCAATGCTATTTTGACATCCTTTGGGTTTTTCTTTGTGAGTTGCTTTTGTAAGAAGGCTCCCTCACTTTGTTTTTATATTGCTTATCAACACCCTCATGGGTCTCTCTTTTATGAGTTGCTTTGTAAGACTGTGGATATGACCCAGTCTTCCTCATAAAATTACCATTATTTTTATGATTTTGATCCTTGTTCTCAACTTTCGCTTTTGCTTCTTTTGTTAGCTAGAATTTTCAAACAATTTATGTTATCATGTTTTCCTCCACTTCCCTCTTTCTTATGATAAAGAATCACACTTTTCTATCATTGTATCCCTTATTTTTGTCCTTTGTCACATTTTTTGTAATTTGAAGCAATTCAAATTGGTCCATGTGTTATTCCACTTGATTTACCTTTTTTTTCATCTCCTCATTAGATAAAATGAGGTCGAAGTCAATATAGCACTTTTATTTCACCTTGATTTATGAGACTCTTAGATCCCATTGTCTTTGAAGCTTCTCTCTCTTAGCAACCTTGTCCAAGTATTAAAATGAAATCCATCTTTAGCACCCATGTTTGAATTTTGAAATCCATATGGAGGAGGAATAGAAAAATCCATCAAAATAAAGTTAAAATCCAAATCATTTAAACAAAAGGTAATGATATCTAAAAGGCAACATACAAATCTCAAAATCCAAATTCACACCAAAATACATGATTATAAGCACATCTCCTATTTCCAATCGAATCTCAAACTCCATAGTTGGCTTCACATAGATCTAAAGTCCTTTGGGGTGCAGTAAGCTAGTAGATTGGATTAGGGGATTTCAAAAAACTTTATGTTGTTAACTACTTCCTCACATAAGTACCCAATCTTTACAGTAGACCGACGACTCTATAATGGATCATAAAGAATGAGGAACACATTGTGGGGAGGTAGGTATATTTTAATATTTATGCATATAGCCTTTATGGAATGATCTATATACTCCATTTGTTTACCTAAGATTTGTGTCACTAAAAGAAGTTCTTCATCATTCTTAAGGTTGAAAGTCCTCTTATTTTGACAAACTTAATTTGAGTGTCTTGACTTCGATAAAGAGTTCCTTTGCCTTGGTTTTTCCTTCATTCTCCCCTCCACCCATTTTATTTTCCCCCCATTGATAGATAAATTATGATTCTAAATATATTTTCCCTCTTCTTTAATTCCTTTTTATTCACCTCTTAAAAACATGCTAGCACTCCTTTGTTTTAGTTTTATCTATCCTTAGAGCAAAAAAACATGTTTGAATAACTTTGGATCAGTTTCTTTACATATTTTTACATTTACTAGGTTTAATTTACTTTCATTTTACCATTTATCATGATTTTTCTATCTTGCTATTACATACACCTGAGTTCATACCTTTTTTCTATGGTTAAGTGAGATGTGGCTTGTTACCGCTCATTTGACAATGTTTTTTCCCTTTTATGCATCTTGTTTCCATTATCGAGTGAGATGTGGATTGTTACTACTCACTCATCAATGTTGTTTTACCATTTTTTATTTTGTGTCATCTTTTTCCCATTTATTTTGTTTTTATTTTAACATCTTGTTTGACATGTATCCTTGGTTCAACTTGGTGAGTTTGTCTTTCTTACTTAAGGATAACTTGTTTGAGTTTTTTGGTCTTTAGTATCCTTGGATTTTTAGTTACCCAATTTAATCTTATTGTTTGACTTAGTCATTTGGTCTAACATAACACCTATCACCCTAGCTTGCAAAATGTCCCAAGTACATCCCATCCTTATAGCACCAACTATCTTTGCTTTTCTTGCATTTGTTTATTTTTGATCTTTAGTTTTATATTCTTGGGTTTATCAAAATAAATATTTATGCCCTACACAATCAAAACTAACAACATAATAAAATAAAATCCCACAATACAATGTAAGTCAAGGTACATATTATATTTACTTTTTAGATTAGTTGCCCTTTCAGTCATTTACTTTCATTTATTTTATGCTTTTAAAAATACTGTAACTTTTTTTTAGCATCAACATTGTGTGTGTCCTTATGTTCTTTATCGAAGCACCATCTCCTATTACACCTTAGTGACATGTGATGAGATTCAAGTGGGGCATATGTATACACAATATTATCAACTTTTATTAATTATTGATGCTTTAAATCTTGCAAGAACTTGTCAAGACTCAATCTCTCTAAGTGCATGCCCTAAGGGGTGCATCGAGGAAGGTGTGGTCAGACCTTTGGTACTTTGTAGGATTATCTCCCCTTTTTTAAATATTATTACCAATCCAACTAATTCTTAAAACCTTTACTAATCTATTTTTCCTCTCTTACATAGTCTTCTAATCTTTTTCCTCTTTCCATCCTTCATTTCTATTATTGGTACCCTTTTGACTTGTTTAACATACTAGGTCAACTTGGTTGACCTAGTATAGTTTAGAGACCCTTTTATCTCTTTTGGTTTGTTAGCCTTCCAACTGACCTAACACAAACCCATTGAGTTAGCCCAAAAATGTGCTAGGCCGACTGGGTCTACCTAGCACAACTAGCATATTTGAATGATTTTAGGGTAAGTTATACCTATAAATACAAGGTAATTTTGGTCATTATTAAGATATAAAATCAAGAGTTGTTATTCACTCATGCTTTTTCACAATCTACTCTTCCATCATTCTACTTGAGGAGACATAGTTTAGGTTTCTTATTTTGGCTAATCTAGTCTTGTTGATAGGTCTTGGTTGCTTTGGCCTAACAAAATGATCCTTATGAACCACAACAACCTCTTATGAAGTGATTTAGAGGTCAATTCATAAAAGGTCCCAGATTATATTAAAACATGCACCATTACATAGGTATTGTTGAGACCTTTCGAATGGTATGTACAACACATAAAATAGAGCTCATATGCTCCTTGTGCAGCTAGTCAAAATCCTAATCAAGCTAGTCAAAGTAGGTTAAAGTTGGTCAAAATACATAAAATGACAATTATGGAACAATTAAAAAATATCTCCATTATGAATAAATCATCATGAGCTTTTTGACATAGTTTATGGTTCGTGAAACATAGTTCATATGTGCAATTTATGGTCAGTCAAAGTTGTGGTCAAACTTGGTCAACATGATGACATGGCAAAAATGTGGACCACTAAGGATGTGACACATGGCAGTTAGTTTGTGAAAAAATAATTGGTTTTATGACTTCATCTTTGATAGGCGTATTTGGTAAAAAAAAGGATAGCTATGGGGACTGTAACCGGTGGAGTTCACTTTTGTCTTAAAGGGGGACCCTACCACTAATAAAGTGATGGAGCATTCATCCAAGGGATGATAAGTGGTGAGTGGATGACAAGTGGTGAGTGGAGATTAGACCACATGGTGGGTCCTCAAGCACCACCTATTTTGCCACCAATTAATTCACATGGTCTAATTTTTAATAGTCATTTAATTGACTATATAATTAATTAATTAATTAATTATCCTCAAACTTACCATTTCCCCATGACATCCATCTCACCACATACTATCCACGCTTCATTCCATATATGCCATGTTCCAACTATCCAACATCCATGGGAAAACTTCATATTCCACATGCCACCATAATTCCCATGAAATATATGTTTATGCCAAACATTTGGCATTGTAAACCATGAGTTTCATGGTAAATACATATCCAAACAACTCCCCCACTACCAAATGTGGGATTAAAATATTTTTTTTGGCCACCAGATGTGTTGGATGGGGGCTCCAATCATGATTTCCCAAGCAAAAGGGATAAGTCCCAACTACTTGGGCTATGGGATCCAACACTATATAAAGCATTGAGACTTTGTATTTGAATGGAGAAGAGTCCTCAGCCAATATTGCTAAGGCATAAGGACCTCTTTCTACTTTTGTTCTAATTTGAGGCATCTAGAGTCATTTTTGGACTTTGAGGTAAACTAGTGAAATATTTTAGTTTATGAGACAGTTCCAACGATATGTTGAGTATCCAGATTTGAGGTCATTTGTCACCAATTTTGATGCACAAAAGTGAGATTTTTTGGTATAAGACATCCAAAGGTGTTTTCAAGAAGGTGGAGAATCTGTTCGAGTATTTACCAGGATTCTTCAAAGGTCTAAAACACGTGGATCCATAATTACTTATAAGCATTTATATTTTTATATTTGCAATCATTTTATAGGCATTGCCGAACTCCGTAATCAATTCTTGTGTAGTGTGATTAGTATTCTTGCATTGCTTTTCATTTAAGTTAATTTTTTTTATAGAATTAATATCAATATATTTAATAATTGCCTACAAAGTTTCTAAGGTAAACATTTTGGCATGGAGATCAGTGCTAGTTTACAGATCAATTTGGTATTAGAGTGGTTAGTGTGTTGGGCTAACTTCTATGTAGGCATTACTTTGATACGAGAGTTTGGTATCAAAGTGGTTCTTACCTTTTATGGCTATTGGGATCAACTTAGCCATGGATTTAGTTGCCCATGATACTACTGATATTGGGCTCAATGATACAAATGTTTGTGTCATAATGATAGGAGCAGGAATAATAGATAGTGGAACTAGACACCATGGTGGTGAACATGAGTGCCTATCAACACACTTAAGATCAACGAATCATTAAACTCTAGCAGAAAGTTGATTCTCTTTTTGATTAGTTAGAAGAAGAGTCAATATGGAAGAAACATCATCAAGATGATCTTAGTACTTTAGCCAGTCATATATGCAATCATTACTTAAGACGTGGACATGTGGAAAAACATTGCTAGTTATGACATCCTAAACATGCACCATAGAGGTTACAGTAGAGGAATGTAGGTAGAGGAAAGAATCCTACTATCCCAAGTACCAGTCAGTATTAAAAATCCCCAGTTCACCAGAGGACACCATCTAGACCTCCAAATATTATCTTACGATTTGCAAGAGCCTCTAGGTAGAGTATTCCAATTATTACAGAAGGATGTGTCATTAAACTTATTTTTGATGGGGAATTAAACTTATTTTTGATGGGGACATCAGAATGAGCTATGTGACTACTGATGTAGTACATCGATTGGGATTGTCAATAGTTCCACTATCATATGCTAAAATAGTTGGCATGAGGAATGGTATTATATGAGGTATGGCAATACATTGTTGCACCTTGTGATCTATAGTTGGGAGACATTTATTGGACATGGTGACTTTCCATATCATCCCATTAGAGATGAATGAGATGGTTCTAATAAATTTATATCTCTTCACTTGGTAAGCATCATTTAGAGATGATAACATCAAGCTTCACTTGGATGAAACTAGGATCATGTAGTTTGAGATGGGGCAGGTCTCTAGACCTAGTCATGATGGTTCCAATCAGAAATCATACTCGTATGCACCATGAGACCATCAGGAACTTGAAGATGAGCTGCATGATGATCCATAGAGTGACTATAGAAGGAGTCAAACCCACACCAAGATTATATAGCTAGTAAGAAATCTTAGGTGTATTTTGGGTTTATCCATCTATATATACTTATAAAACCAACATAAATAATGTGCTAGTTAGGATGTATGAATAAGACCCATATGGGAAATATTGTGACATACATCAAGCACAATTGATGAAAGACCCAAAGGGCACTATTTTTATCTATATATACATGCATTATATAATTGTAGTTTGTTATGTTATGGAAGTCACCTGTAGATATATATTGAGTGATAGGTTTATCATACTCAATTTATCTTCTCACATTTTGGGTGGACATTTTCAATTAACAACATTATATGTAGATTATGGTATGCTTGTTTTTGTAAGTGTTATTCTATAGAGAATAGTTTATCAAACCTAGGAAACACTCGATCCACACGTACTTCTTGTAAGGCCATGCAGCAAAAGAAAACATTGATGGACATAATAAGAGATCACAAGGCTATTTCTATGTAGAGGCTCTTGTGAAGCCATGCAATAGAGGAAGTCATCACATCCTAGTTCTATGTAGAGGTTGTTGATGGCTGTACAATAATAGAGGATTTGTGGAAGAGGTGATCAATTGGTTGTTTTAAATGTTGTAGGCATAATTGCAGAACTTGAATATATTGATAAAGACCCATTATAATTCTTTAGAAATGACTAGCATTTTAGAGGATCAATATAGCTTCCAATTTTGGAGTAGCAATTTTGGAGACCATAGAGTCCCCTACAAACATCTTCATGAGACAATATGAAGTACCAAATCTAGTACCAGCTTTTGGTGGACCAAAAGCCTTCTTAACGGGGAGGATTGATCCAGAGGTTAATTCAAAAAAGGGCTTAGATCATACTAGAACCTATACCATCACATATGCCTCATTGAGACCTTTCCAATGGTATGTGAAATGTGGAAAATGGAGTTCATATGCTCCTTGTGTAGTTGGTCAAAGTCTCAATCAAGCTAGTCAAAGCAGGTCAAACTACATAAAATGACCATTATGAAACAATTCAAAAATAGTTCCACTATGAAGAACTTATCATGAGCTTTTTGGCATAATCTATGGTTCATGAAATGAAATTCATATGTGCAAGTTATGGTTGGTCAAAGTTGTGGTCAAACTTGGTTAATAGGATGACATGCAAAAAATGTGGACTAGTAAGGATGTGACACATGGAAGTTAGTTTGTGTAAAAATAGTTGGTTTCATGACTTCATCTTTGACAGGCGTATTCACTAAAAAAGGCTAGCTATGGGGACCATAGCTCATGGAGTCCACTTTTGTCTTGGAGGGTGACCCTGCCACCGATAGAGTGATGGAGCATTCATCTAGTGGATGATAAGTGGAGAGTGGATGCCAAGTGGAGAGTGGATATTAGACCACATGGTGGGTCCTCAAGCCACCATGTGGCTTGCCACCAATTAATTCCCATGGTCTAATTTTTAATAGTCATTTAATTGACTATATAATTAATTAATTATCCTCACACTTACCATTTATCCATGACATCCATGTCACCACATACTATCCATGATTCATTCCATATATGCCATGTTCCAACTATCCAATATCCACAAGAAACCTACATATTCCACATGCCACCACAATTCCCACGAAATATATGTTTATGCCAAACATTTGGCATTGTAAACCACAAGTTTCATGGTAAATATATATCTTAAAAAATCCCCCAATACCAAATGTGGGATTAAAAGATTTGTTTTGGCCACAAGATGTGTTGGATGGGGACTCTAACCGTGATTTCCCAAGGGAGAGATTGAGTCTTGATAGGTTCACATTTAAGGTAAGTATAATATAAATTTGTTCTCCTCTCTTTTAGTAAATATAAGTAGCATAGGTATTGGCTCGAATAATATTAATCTTAATATTATATATATTAGGGTGTTACTCATACTTTGTTTGAGGTTCCCTATACATGTTTTGATTTATTTACTTTACTAACCCTCATTATGTGTCATAAGCTTTGGTGTGCACTAGATTAGATTTACTTTTATTGTTATTAGATTAGTGAAATATTAAATCATATGACTCTTTTAGGGTTGTTTTGAGATTGTGTTAGACTATAGGATTTGAAACCCTACCTCACACAGTGTGTTGTGATAAGTGATCCCGTAATTGGGTCTAGTGGATCCTCACATTGGTCATGTTCTCACTTAACAATTATATGCTCCAGAATCATAAGTGTAGGTGTGCTCTATCCCATCCGATCTAGGATTTATTTATGGACATGATGCATTTTTGATTGCATACACATATTATCCCATCCTAATCTCATTTAACAATTATTTAAGAATTTTAAATTCCCAATTTTCCCCCTACTAGCCTATGCCTAGGCTTTCCTACACCCCTAGTCCCTAATCACCCACCTAATCCCTATCCAATCCCATAATTAATCTTAATTAACACCTAAAAAGGATTATATAATTCTCTAATTATATAATCATCTCTATTCTTACCCCTCCTCTCTAAAATTCTCTAAATCTATAGGCTTCCAAGGAAATTTAGACTCCTTTTAACTCTCCACCCTTGATCTCCTTCATCCAACTTTGAGTCTCTACCATTGATCTTTCCCTCCTATTTCTATTTAAACCATTCCATTCCTCAATGGAAGATCATCTACCAAGCTCATAAATAATCCTTGAGAATTCAATCAATCATCAAAATCCATAATCATGCCATCATAATGTCCAATTTTTGAGTCTAAGGTAATTTTAATCCCAATCCTCTTATTTTGATTCCATTTGATTATAGTTTAAAGCGTTTAGCTTTAGGATTTGAGTGTAGGATTGAATAGTTTATTCATATAATTTCATTTAGTCTTAATGGCTCTAAAATTTACCTAGTAGTTTGATGTTTGAGTGGTTTAAATTACATATTTTAATCTATTAGCTCAAATTTTAGTCTATAGTATACAATGTCTATTTGTGTTGTCTCTACTAACACTTACACCAAGGGAATATCTCTTACTTAACATAAAGAGTTTATGTGCTTGTGAGGGAAAGGATCAAGCCTTAGAGAACATGTTACATGAGTTTGTTCATACCTCAATTAGTTGGCTTAAATAAGTTGGACATGTATGACCATATTAGTGCATGCTTATTGTATTGATCTCTAAAAAAATTAAAATAATACCAAAGGAGTGACTATGTTTTAGAATGAGGATTTGAACATGTTTAGGGTCTTATTAGACATTTAATAATAATACTATTCATAGAATAAGAGAAGATCAAGATACAATAATACATTTAGTTTCAATTTTTACATTGATAGAAAATATAGAGATCTACTTATGTAATGTTATGCCGAAGCTCATAGATATTTCAATTTACCTTAGAAAACTATATTACTGGTCCCTTTCTTAAAACATGGCAATATCAACATAATGTATGTATTTTTACCATTTTTATTGTGTTATACACTGATAATGCCATTTTTTAGTAGGTTTGAGAATGCTTCTATATAAAATATTTTTCATCTATGTATTTGAGTAGTCTACAATGTCTGTTGGTTTAGTCTTCCTGAGATTGCTACCATATTCAGGGTTGGAGATCATAGACATGTACTTGTAAATGAGCACCTTTGGTGAATAATATGACTTGATGTGTGATGTGCCATATTTTTACATAGACATTTTTTATGTTAATTTCATCATTTACTATGTCAAATCTATGAATAATATGCTAAATATCCTTACAAGATAAATAAGTTATGTGTCAACATAAGTATCCATTATACAATAATTAGGAGCACTATAGTTTTTATACAATATTATAATATTATGTAATTATTATTAATATAAATTTATTATATAATAATAATTTTATCTTAAATAATATCATAAGCACTTAATTAAAGAAAATTAAAATATAAATACAACTCCCTCCCAACATTCCTTGCACCATCAAGGCAACTACTAGTAGGTAAGCCTTAATTAATTAAATTATATAATATAAATGTTTATAATAGTAATTAAGTTTATTTAAAGATAATTGACTATAGATAACATTATCTTAGCTTGAAATATTAAGATTTAATATCAATATGATCACAAGAATTATAAAACCTTTTATATCAACTTGTTCGACATTCCAAATTGAAGGGTATATGAATGAAGAATTTTAAAATAAGTTTATGATAAATATAATAAATTTAGTGATTAAGATCTAATACAGCTATGATACATCCACTTTATGATATTAAGTTATGCTATTATTTTATGTTACCTCATTGCTGATAAGAAATAAATTATTTGCAAGTTATGAAATTTACTTAGCTATTGGAATAAATTATGCAAACTGGACTCACATTTTGGCATCCCAAATGAAGCTATAGGTCAATATAATTACTATAATAATAGGATAATGAGTTTGACTCATCGATATGTTTATGCCCTTGGAGTGCATAACACCAATTGGTCCCAAATCATATGAGTATCATATTAAGCAAAGGTGCAAGCTATACTGAAAGGGATGGCATAATTTTTGTTTTTATTAAAGTAGGGTTTTATGAAGGAAAATAATCTAAATTAGTAGTTTTACCTCAATTAAAAACCATGACCACTAAATCTGTATCATATTTTGTGCATGATGCAATATGAAACAATAATATAATATTTATGGTGAAGGTGACAATGAAAAATGAGGTTGTTTGTTCCTTCATAAGGAATGTAATTTTATATTTTCAAAAAAAAGGGTTCTGTAAAGATGAAGAGTGTAAATAAAAAATTTAAATTCACTTGAAACTCATGATTACTAATGTCTCGTTACCTTTTGTTCACAAAATATTGAGAAACAATCAACTAAGTGGGGAGGAGACTATCTATTTTAGGTGACTTGAGTAATGGTGAAGGGAAGGGTAAGGCCATATAGAATATGAAACTGGTGAAATATTTCAAGGTGAATTGGGTGATGATGGTAAGGGGAAATGAAAATATATTTTAGGGTATGGACTTGAAGAACCCTAAGTAGATACACATGTAATGTTCAGTGACATGTCACACCTATCAATGCAAATTTTAGCTTCCATCAAACTACCTTAGTAACCTAATACATGATTAAAAAAAGGGTAATCTCAATGAAAAATAGATGTCAAATATGTAAAATATCATATTAAAATGTAGAGAATACACATTGTGTCAATTTAGACAAATCTAAAAATAACTAGAAAAACCTAATTAGATGATTCTAAAACCAAGTAGACTGATTTAACCATTTAGGGTTTTATAATGAAAATCCTACGTTTATTAAAGGGATAGGTCTATAGTATATTTGGAAATAAATTGGATTTAATTGATTCTATGTATATTTCTAAAAATATTAAATATAGGAGGGGATAAACTTATCTCTCTCTATATATAAAGTTTCTCATGGATCTGAATATTGGAAAAAATTGAGCAGACAAAGATGGATATTTCATTTTTAGACTATTTTATGTGATCTAGATTAGGACAGTAGCTCCCCATTAGGATAGCATATACCCCTTAGGATAGTAATTTCATGTGTCACTAATGTCCAAAGATGGAGCCTAGTCTCTCCTATAGTGACTATCTACAACTTTCACATGAGAGGCAAGAGTTCCTAAGGGTGTTGTAGCTGATTTACTATCTTGTAGGGGTCCATTATGTCATTATTTGGGTTGATTCTTCTCCAAAACCCTAATGAATACTTACACACATGAAATAATGAATACTTAAATACAAAAGGAAAGGACAAACTAGGTTGTGGGATGTTATAATTGCATGGAAAAGAACCCTATTATCTTTATTATTGCCTACATTAACCCCTATGATAAAGGTCTCAGATCACATATAGTTCTCCCTTAGGGAATGTGCACCATCAACTTGAATGATATGATAGGATGAATTGTTTATATTCCCTTCTTTGATCAAGCATGCATATGTCTAGATGTGAATGTTGAGTAGTATGCAGAGTATTTGAGTTGTACTATTGATTAATTTTATGTAAATAAGTGCCAAAATAGTAAGTGCTAGATTTAAAATTCCTTGTGAGGCTCTTTATATATGAGGATATTTGTTATGAATATAATACCTTGTTCATTGGCTGACATATTGTGGGAAATATATAAAAAACATAAAATAAGGGTCATGGAGGGGTTGGGACTCAGACATGGGTGAAAGGACCTGTTAGAAACTAAAGGCAAAAGTGGATAGTAGCTCCATGTGGAACTACTATCCTCAACATGGTGCTAATGTCTAGGGGCTCATAATAGATAAAAAAATCAAGGATGATAGGTTGGGGCCCATGGGAGTAGGAAAAGGTGATCACTAACTATTGGGGGTGTCAAAAAGTGAGAAAAAGGAATAAGAAAGATTAAAATACTCAAGGTGACCATGCAAATAATGAATATAACCATCACTAATACCCTTTTTGTGAAATGGCAACAAAAGACATATTACTTGTGGTTTCTTGACCAAATTAGGGTGTTTACATTTGCCCCCATTTTATTCTAGTAATGCAATGAAATGGAACTATTAGAGTAAAATAAAATATAAATGTGTACCTGTATTTAACTATGTGAATGTACTCTAAATTCAACCCACTTCTTGGCTAGAGAAGTGGATGAGCACTAGAGTGAGATATATGAAAGGAAACATATGCTATAAATTCCCCTCTACTAAAATTGAGTGCGTAAGCTGCATATGTGGAGAGATAAGGCTCTCTTCCCCCCACTCTAAATTTGAGTAATGTGAACTAAAGGTGTGGAGAAAAAAGGTGCACTTCCCCCACATTGAATTTGAGTAATGTGAACTAAAGGTTTAGAGAAACAAGGTGTTTTTGAACCCCGAGTGCGCGTGGATGGAAATTTTGAACGCGCAGCACGTGCTTGCGAGAGTGCAAACACATGTTCTAGTTCAGGATGCCGTTGATACAGTGGATGGAGTGGCTGGAGTGGCTGAGACTTCACCTGTGAAGGGGATCCTGTTCGCTCACCCTTTTCCGGAAGGTTCTTCTCCAGTCACGATTTTAGGAAAAGGCTCCCCTATTTCTGGCTCTGTCCCTGGATCTAAGGGAAGAACTTATGTGGACGTGGCTGCCTTTGAAGCTGAAATACATGACACAAAACTTCAAGCTTCTGCTGGGAGATTGAGCGATTCACCTGTAAGTGCTTTAAACCCTGTCAGGGTTAATCTAGAACCTGAAACTATTGATGCAATCTTTCATCAGGCATAACACTTTTCAAAGTTTGCGGCTATTAGTAGATTTTGTGGCTTCTGGCCATCTCTTGTAGATTTACATGGCTGGATTTCCCAGACCTGGCTGCCACTAATTGATGGAAATGTTGAAATTTATCCCTGTGGTAAAGGTTTTTTTATAGCTTTATTCCACATTTCTGAGGATAGGAAGACTATTCTGTCCAACATAAATTTTTTTTGGCAGGGTAAATACCCTCTTTTTGCCAAACGGTGGCATATGGATTTCAATCCTGTTACGAAAACCTTCAATAAGATTCCTGTCTGGGTTCGGCTACCTAATTTACCAATGCATCTATGGCACGAATCGGTGTTTAAAACCATTGGAAATGCTATAGGGGAGTTTTTATTCGAGGATGCTGAAACTAAAAGGTATTTCCGATTGACCTGTGCTCACCTTATGGTTGAGGTGGATATCTCTAAGGGCCTTCCTGAGGCGATTTGTCTGGACTCCCCTAGGGGTTCTTGGATGCAAATGTTAGATTTTGAAGGGTTACCTTTTCGATGCAGAAAGTGTCACCTGATGGGGCATGTTGTTGCTCAGTGTACTACAGGGAAATCCAGATCCAGAAGATCACCCTCTTGGTGGTCTGAAGCTGATCATGAACATTATATTGCAAAACAACCTGAGGAAGCTTCGACTGATTCAGAGAATGAGAATGAAAAGAGTATCCAAATTGTATCGATGGATTAGGTGACTCTGCTGGAGATTGTTCCTGTTGAAGGGTCGGTGGAGATTGGATTATGTGATCTTTCTGAACTGATTACAGAGGTGGTGGTGGTTCCTCCACCTATTTTGAAGGACTCTCCTAGGAGCCAGTTGATGGCTGGTTCTCCTACGGATTTTGCTAAGGCTTTGTCGCCCCCTGGACTTCATGGTTCTTGGCCTTCTAAGGATTGGTCTGCTGAGGCTGCTAAGGTAGAGGATGGGTGGACAACTGTTAAGAGGAAAAAATCTAAGTCTTTGGTCCCCCCTCTAGACATGAAACTTTTGTCTTGTAAAAAAAAATAAATATAGTTTCTGTTTGTCCAGCTCTTGATTGCTGTTTTCAGATTTCTGGTTAATCTGGTCTAGCTTTTGTAGGTTCCAGGGTATCTCATATCCTGGGTCTGCTTAAGGTTTTTATCTCATCTAATGTAAAGGGTTTCGGGGCCCCTTCAAAACCTATTTTTACCTTAATCTAAAACAAGGTGCACTTCCCCCACTTTGAATCCAAGTAATGTGAACTAAAGGTATGGAGAAACAAGGCTCACTTTTCCCCACTTTGAATTTGAGTAATGTAAATTGAGTTTGCTGTGATGCTATGGATCAACCATTATAGATGGCCTTGTGATCCAAATTGGTGAAAACCTAGAGATGATACTATTGGAAACACAATCACTAAGAGGGGGGGATGAATCAGTGATCAAACCAAATCAACTTGAATTCCAATTCTTTAAAATCTTAACCATTCAACATAAGCATTCATGAGGCATATAAACCATTCATTACAATGAACAAATATAAGAATGCAAGATCAAAGCACATAACACAATAATTATGTGGGAAACCCTCATGGGGGATAAAAACCACTCTCAAGCCTAAAAAAATGGACTATATTCTTATAATAGATTGTAAACAAGAGACTTTAGTGAAGCACCCACTCCATAAGGAATACCAAACCCTCAAATTCACAAATCACCCACTTGGATTTAACAAGAACCAACTTGATATGAGGCTAAAACCCCCTTTGCTAATCAAACACCCACTCAATCAACAATCTAAAACTCCATCTTGATTTTTTACCTTCACACAACTGATGATGGTCTTCTATAGCCCATACAAACACAAATCTACCTCTTACATAGGCATACACCAACTCTTTCTCTTCTTTACTAAAAAACCCCTCATAGACATGCTTGTTACCTTGAAGCCATTTTTCCTTCACACTCTAATCTTCTTAGATGAACATAAAGTCATGTATCAACATGAGTATCATCTTCACACAACCTCTACCTTGTTCTTCTAATTTATTTCCAATCAAAACCTTTTCACTAGGTCACCTAAGAAAAATAGGCCTAATAACCTTAAAAAAATCAGCTTACTTGCTTATGACTTGTAAAAAACATTTTTAGACCCTTATTCAAACTCTCATTCCATTCACTTCACTCTCCAATTGTCTAACTAGCCCAAATATGTCTAATTAGCCTTACTTTATACATGAAATTAGCCCTCATACTACCTCTATTGGCTAACAAACCTTACTCACTCTTGGAACATTAAAAAATATCAATTAGGATACATTTCATAAAAGATACATCAACTCATTATCTCGGCCATGCTTCAAATTAGGCTAATCAACACACTGGGCTTAAGCAAGACCTAAGCAATTAGCCCTCCATTAGGCCACATGTTACACTTAGATACTAATATCCCTTAAACAAAGATGAAATACTTTAAAAAAAATCTACCACAAGGTCTTAAAAGCCTTATATATGTTTACCAAGTCATATAATACTCCAAGTCACTTACTCACCTTAAAAAACCTCTTTTACCCCTCAAGCCTTCAGTAGGTCCCATGGAGACCTAATTCACCTTCATAGAACACTTTGAGCCACTATGGACTAGATGGACCTTAAAAATGACACAAACCAATTCAAACACTTTAATTTCATACTCTATGAGCCTCTTACATGTTTAATAAACATCAAATCATTTGTTCATATTTTGAAACCTTTATTAGGCCTTAAAGACCTATTAGGCATAATTAGCCCAGAAACACTATCTTCACAAATGAGGCTCAAACTAACTGTTTATAAACTATCTAGGAAAAATACACATATGGATGGAAATATAAATAGTTTATTAACATCATACAATACATATGACACCTTCATTCATCTTCCAAAAGCTTGTAAACACCACTACAAGAAGCCTACTCAAAATTGCCAGAACATTGCCAATACCTAGTCAATAAACTTTGACTATTCACATCATCATGGAAACTTTAAAAGGTTATATTATAATTATTATTAACCCTAGGAATATTATTAATACATCAATGTACTAATAAATATTCCCTTAAGTTCTCAAAGACACTAAACAACTCTATACTAAACACTTATTCTGCCAATGTCAAACACATTAACACACAATCAGCTTCGTCCTATAATAAATGAACTTGTAATAACATTTAATATCAAATAAAAAATAAAAAATATTATTCATGATTTCATATACAAATTTCATTTTTATATCATCTTGATTTGACCAATACTTTTCCTTTTACAAGCACTTCTTTGCACATAGGTTTACTCAAAAAATATACAATCAATAAAAGTCAAGTTCGACCTACAATAAATACACTTGTATAGATAATCAAAACTCAAAATAACTTTTATGATGATATGGATGGACTACAATTTATTTTTTATTTTTACACCAATGATTTTTTATCAATATTTTGACGTCTCCAATCATTTCTTTGCACTCTGGTTCATTTAGAAAAACACAATCAACCAATAGTCAACTCTCGCATTCAATAAATGCAATTGTACGACCATTAAAACCTCCTAATCAATTTTTATGGATTTCCATTGAATTTATTTACAAATTTTATTTTTATTCAATCATAAAATTCATCCATAATCAAAAGTTATAAACAAAACATTGCAGATTGGTTTTCCTTTGTAAATTCAAATATTTGAATTCCAACGATCACAAAAAATGCAAATTTGACTATGGATGGAAAAAAGTGAAATCTGCCTGGGGGAGAAACTTTAAACCATAATAAATTTTTATAGAAATCATTTCAATGTAATAAATTTGAAACACATGCTCAAGGCATAAAACTGAACAAATGCATGTGAACACTTTCTTCTGACACCTTCACACGTGCAAAATCTGATGTCATGAATCTATTTACTTGGGAAACTCTGCCAAGATGACTAGGATAACCTAGATCTTCAAAATACTACTTAGATGGATTCATTTCACTTCCATAAGTACACCAAGCATTTTATACACCACATATTACCCCTCAAACATGGTCAATCACCTCAAAGGCCTGCATACATGATATGCACTCTCAAATCCATTAGAACCTATCATTTTGTCATTAATTCCTTATGTACTAAGATCACCTTGACACCAATGAAAATCAATACATCTCAAGATTATGATAAAAAATCTCTCCCTTTATTATTTATGGAAAACACCTTTCATAATTCTCTCTCCCAAAGTGAACAATGTCTTCATTCTGATCTCTCTGCCCCTTTGAAATTAATGATAAAGGGTCTCTTCCTCAACATGCCAATTTGATCCTTGGACCTAAAAAACTACTCATAAAGCTAGAAATCTTCCCCTAACATCACTATCATCTCATATAACTTATTCTCAAACTATACTCAACCACACAAGCTCCTTGGAATTGAAACATCTCACATATGTTCCCCTCACTCTATGCATACCTCGCATATTATCAATTGAAGAGAACATAACTCTATTTGCATTGCTAATTGAATCTTAGATTATAGGAAACATTCCAAAAATTCACATAATACTCAACAAACCTAAGTTATCTGCCCCTAACTCCATATTCCACTTGAAAAAACCAAAATAATGCAAACATATACAAATAAATATTCTTACAAGAACCTACCTTGAACGGAGCTATCTTCATCCACACATAGGTTACCACAACTATCCACCATCCTTCATGAGACACCTAAATCAAATGATGATCTTATTGGGTCCAAATGACCTCTTTTAATGGTAAAAAAACATTCTCATATGAATCAAACAACCATAACTGATATGACCAATAAGAACATTCTCAAAGCAACTACACTTACCTGAATTCATGCCTATAAGAGCTTATCAATCCACCAACCTAAACATGCTTCCTCATTAGGATATCTATGTATGAAATTTGATTGAATTAATAGCTTCCTTAGAATTCAAGATGAACTTACTTCAAAATATTATCCCTTCAAGGACCTCTCTCTTACACAAGAAATGATACTCCTCTCCTAGATCAATTCAAAGAGGTACATTGCAAACAAAGACACATAACTAAAATTATCATACCTTTACACCAAGCTATTGCCTTTAACACACCATAGCCTCATTTAACACTTATATATCATAATTTTATACCTTCTCACCAAGTTTTTTGACCCAAATCATTATACAACCCAAGATATATCATGTCAAGGTTTTCTTGCATTAGAACCCTTATGCCAACCAAGGACACTCAAAGTAAGATCTTCTTCAACAAATAACTTCAGACCTTAAAATCACTTTTCATAGCTCTTAATAGGCGATATGAATCTATGAAAATATTGAAACCAATTGGAAGAATCCATACTCAATTATATGCATATGAAGACAAAGAACATACCTTGACCCATTAACTAGTCTCTCACTTATAAACCTTGCAACACCAATCCATGATGCTTCAAATGACTACGTAACATATCTATGAAGCCTAATAGAGACACCTCACATACCAAGCCATTTATAAGATCCAAAATTTAGGATATTCTCAAATCCCCATACTCTTACTAGATTTCTTGTCTTTCCTAAGCCTCCTTATAGGCTTGATTGGCTCATCCATCTTCTCTTTGAATCCCTTGTCAACACACCCTGAAAAACAATACTCTTGTCTTCCATTAATATATACCATAGAAAAAAAACCATCTTTATACTCAGCTTGATCAGTCTTATAAGTATTCTCATCCACTTGATTGTCATCTTTCTTCTCCCTTTTGGTTACCATCTTTCCTTTCAATGCACTATCAATGGATGCTACCTATTATTGGCATTCATTTGCACCTAAACCTTATTCTACCTCAATAAAAAAATATTTACTGATATTTTAAAAAACCAATTCATCCTTGGTCTCAATCTAATCTCTTTTAATAGTCTTAGGTCTCCATATCCATGTATGACCTCTTCTTTGCACACTAGGAGCTCCATACACCTTATTTTGCCTTGATAACTCATTGTACCTATTATTAAAATATATTGTAATATGAACAACTCTACAACACCTAAAATAAACAATATAATTCATAAATTTTGCTTGATGATGTATATTATATCCTTTTGATAGGTTACCACTCTTTTTGCAATGTCTTACAATGTGACCAAACTGATTCCACTTAGCCTTACTTGATTTTAAACTTGAAATTTCATCCCTTAGCTGATCCTTAAGATTATGAATTATCATCTTATCTTATTTTACTATTTCAATCATTATCTCAAACTTGGTTTGAAGATGTCTCACATTTCCTTCATATTCTATAAAAGATTTGATCTGATCTCTAAGACATTTGATGAT
Organism: Torreya grandis; assembly: GCA_037957365.1. Classification (NCBI taxonomy): domain Eukaryota; kingdom Viridiplantae; phylum Streptophyta; class Pinopsida; order Cupressales; family Taxaceae; genus Torreya; species Torreya grandis. Next base: position 773,818 of record JARHVA010001532.1, on the reverse strand, counting down.
ATTTTCATATTCATCTTCCTTGGAGTTAGATTTAATAATCCTTGTCTCAAAATAACTAATATTATCTTTAAGACTTTTGACCATCAATCCCAATTCTTGATTCTCTTTCCTTAGTTGCTTAGCCATTTTGTGCCTCAAGGACTAACTTCCTAACTATCAAGCCTTCCTAAAAGACCTGCTTTGATACCAATTATTGGAAGCATAATAACTAAGAGGGGGAGGTAAATCAGTGATGCAATCAAATCAACTTCAATTCCAATTCTTCAAAATATTAAAAATTCAACATAAGCATTCATGAAGCATATAAACCATTTATTTCAATGGACAAAAAAAATAATGCAAAATCAAATCACATAAAAAATGAATTATGTGGGAAACCCTCATGGGATATAAAAAACACTCTCAAGCATAATTTTTTTTTGACTACAGTCCTATAAGAGATCACAAACAAGAGACTTTATTAAATCATCCATTCCACAAAGAACACCAACTCATCAAATTCACCAAACACCCACTTGGCTTTAGAAAGAACCAACTTGCTAGGAGGATACAACCCCCTTTGTTGATCAAACACACACTCAATGAAAAATATTAAACTCCATCTTTATTTATTACCTTCACACAAATTATTATGGTCTTCTATAGTTCATATAAACTCAAATTTGCTTCTTACATAGGCGTACAACAACTCTTTTTCTTCTTTACTCAAACACCCCTCATAAACATGCTTATGACCTTGAAGACATTTATCTTTCACACTATGATCTTATTAAATTAACATAAATTCATTCATAAACATGAATATCATCCTCATATAGCCTCTACCTTTTTCTTATAATTTATTTCCAATCAAAATATATGCACTAGGTCACTTAAGCAAAATAGGCATAATAGCCTTGAAACAAATCAACTTACTTGCTCATGACCTAAAAAAACATTGTTATACTCTTTCCACATATTAGAAATGATTTTATGATAATTTCCATGGCATATTAACTTTATACAAACTCTCATACCATTCCATTCACTCTTTAATTGTCTAACTAGCCCAAATAGGTCTAATTAGCCTTCTCTTCATACATGACATTAACCCTCACACTACCTCTATTGGCCAAAACACCTTACTCAATCTTGGAACATTAAAATATATCAATTAGGATATGTTTCATACAAGATAAATTAAATCATTATGTCGGCCATGCTTCAAATGGCTTAAACCAACGCACTAGCCTTAAGCAAGACCTAAGCAATTAGCCCTCCATTAGGCCACACATTACACTTAGATAGTAATAGCCCTTAAGCAAAGATGAAAAACTTTTAAAAACTTGAAAAAAGGTATTCCAAGCCTTATCTATGTTTACCAAATCATAAAATACTCCAAGTCACTCGCTCACCTTATGAAACCTTTTTTTATCCCTCAAGCCTTCAATAGGTCCTATGGAGACCTAATTCACCTTCACATAACACTTTGAGATAGTATGGCTTAGATGGGCCTTAATAATGACAAAAACCACTTAAAAAAATTTAATTTCATCCTCAATGATCCTCATTCGTTCTTAATAAACATCAAATCATTTGATCATATTTTGAAACCTCCATTAGGCCTTAAAGACCTATTAGTCATAATTAGCCCAGAAGCACTATCTTCATTAATGAGGCTCAAACTAACTATATATAAATTTTTTAGGCACAATCCACATATGGATGGAAATATAAATAACTTAGGAACATCATAAAATCTATAAGACATCTTCATTTATCCTCTAAAGGCTCAAAAATACCACTACAAGAAGCCTACTCAAAACTACTAGAACATTGCTAATACCCAGTCAACAAACTTTGACTGTTCACATTAGCATTGACACTTTCAAAGGTTATAAAATCATTATTATGAACATAGTAATCTTAGTAACACATCATGCACTAATAAATATCCCCTTAACTTCCCAAAGACACTAAACAACTCTACAAGAAACACTTATTTTGCCAATGTCAAACACCTTAACACACATTCAACTCTGTCCTATAATAAATGCATTGCTATGAACATTTAATAAAAATAAAACTTTGAAAATATTCTTCATGATTTTAGATACAATGTTTCTTCTTATAACATCTTTATTTGACCAATATTTTTCCTTCGACAAACACTTCTTTGCACATAGATTTACTCAGAAAAAATATAGTCAACAAAATTAAACTTTGACATGCAATAAATACACCTTTATAGACATTAAAAATTAAAAATCACTTTTGATATGATTTACATTGATTCTAATTCTTTTTTTATTTTTTCAAAAACAAGGTTTGATCAATATTTTGACTTATACAATCATTTCTTTACACTCTGGTTCATTCATAAAAACATAGTCAACCGACAATCAACTCTCACATGCAATAAATGTAATTGTACGACCATTCAAACCTCCTAATAAATTTTGATGGATTTAATTTTAGTTTATTTACCAATTTTATTATCACTCCATCGTAAAATTCATCCATCATCAAAAGTTATAAACAAAACATTGCAAATTGGTTTTCCTTTTTAAATTCAAATATTTAAATTCCAAGGGTCACTAAAAATGCAAATTTGACTATGGAAAATAGTGAAATCTGTGTGGGAAATAAAATTTGAGACATCATAACTTTTGATATAAATCATATCAATGTCTAAAATTTTAAACACATTCTTTAGGCATAAAACTAAACAAACCCGTGTGACCACTTTCTTCTAACATTTTCACACGTGCAAATGTTGATGTGATCAATATGCTTACTTAGGAAACTCTACCAAGATGACTAGGATAACCTAGACCTTCACAAGACTACTTATATGGATTCCTTTCACTTCCATAAGTATACCAAACACTTATTACAGCCCATATGACCCTCCAAACAGGGTCAATCACTTCAAAGGCATGCATACATGATATGTACTCTCAAATTCACTTGGAACCTATCACTTTTTCATTAATACATTATGTACTAAGATCACATTGACATAAATGAAAATAAATGCATCACAAGATTGGTGTAATATGATAAATATGAAAAATGGGAACCAAGAACCTGTACTATGCATCATTCCCCTAATCCTGATATTTGAGTGATGTAGCTATGTCTTTGATTATCTGTGTAGATCTATGTGTCTATATATAAAAATATGTAACTCTAGATGCCTATGTAAAATCATGTAGAATTGTGCATTTGTATACCTAAAAATATGTAACTCTATATGCCTATACAAACCTGTGTAGACCTATAAATCTATATATCTAAAAATCTGTAACTTTGAATGCATGTGTAAAACTATGTAGATCTATGCATCTGTATATTTGAAAATATATAACTTTAGATGCCCATGTAAACCTATGTAGACATTTATGTATATATAACCTATGTAATTGAATGCATGCATAAACCTGTATAGACTTATATGTTTGTATCTTTAAAAAGGTTATATAATTGAATGCTTGTGTAAACTTGTGTAGACCTGTATATCTATATCATTGAATAAGTTGTGACTATGGATACCCATGTATCTAAAATCCAAGTGTAATATATATGTATTTGATGCAATCTATGCATATTTTCCCCCTTTTTGTGAGAGATTTGACAATGTGACGAGGATATGTGACCAAAAGTGGTAAGGATTGATTGTGCTAGTGTTTACTTGGTAATTTTATAGTGTATAGTTGTATAGATACTTAATCTATTATATAGGTAATAAATTTTAATTATTTTTGTCATTTTGCATTTTTGAAAATAATAGGAGGATTGGCTTTACCAATATGGGGTAGGGTATATTGGTATCAAGTCCCATGTGCAAGAAATAGTTCACAAATTGGAGCTATGGTTATCAAGATAGTTGTATTAATTGGAAAAATTAGCACATAGGGGAGTCCTTAATAGGGTTACATTGAGTAATTAATGACTTAAATAGGTCATTTTAAATTATTATAAATTCATTTACATCATTTGAATGAGAAGTTTTAGTCTAAGAGAGAGAGAGAGAAAACATGTTGAGGAGATGGGATGCTAGGTTCTCGTGCTATGAGGAGGTCAAGGTAGTTATTTAGGTTGGGAAGGTGGTGCACCTAGTAAGGGACCCTAAAATTTTCTATTATTTTATTAGAGAAAGATTATTTTTGGCTAGTTTTGCAAAAAGTATAACTAGTGTCCAAATTTGACACTAGTGTCAAGTTTATAATACTACCATCCAGAGTGTGGCACTACTATCTAGTGAAGATGTCCTCTAGGTAGTGCTATTATCTTGAAAAGCCCTAGATATGGTGCTTAGCATTGTTAACTAGTTTTTGAATTCTATTGATGTTTGTTAGTATTTGATTTTGTTTGACTAATGTCAAATTTGGCTGAAATGTTTATAGGTTGATACTCGTATGAGTGAATTACATGTTAGTTAGATGATGGAGACTCTCTAGGGTTTGCCCTTATCTGAGGAAAAGATAGATGTGATTGATAGAGTAGGGTTACGATATGTGGCTTCCCTAGAGCCCACGATCTGGGATAAGTATATAATCATTGCAATATGAAAGAGATGGAATGCATTTATGTGTACATTCTAGTTTCCCACAGGTGAGATGATCATGACATTAAAGGATGTGTATAAGATATTACTATTTTCAATTTTTGGGCAATGAGCTATGCTAAAGGAGATGATTAATGTGCAAGCTATATATAGAGCATTTAGGTACTTTTATGTTATAGTTACAAGTAATCATCGTATGGGTAGTTAGAGTGAGATATTGTTGACCATGATTGTTATGGCTGATGTTCCATGGTTGTTAAAGTTTCTAAGTTATATTGTCCTCATTTATTATAGTGGATGGGACTGCTATCTCCATTTTATATAAGATGGATGAGATAATGTATGACATTGAACATCATGGCATGGTATATTCTTGGGGTCAGACTATGTTGGCTCAATTATATAGGGACCTACACTATTTTATGTAGGAGATGAGTGATGGAGGTATTGGTGCATCAACATTATTGTATTGTTAGGCATATAAGCATATAGTTATGAATAGGATAGTGACACATCTACTGGATGGATGATCTCACCTATAGGTATTTTTAGCTATCTGGATTAGGATTGTGAATGCTCTGAGGAGGATTAATACCTACTATCATTAGTTATTAGATAATCTAAGATCAAAGGAAATTATATGGGGACCTTATAGGGGATATCAATGATGGCTTAGGGATAACATTCAGTTGAGGTAGATCTAAGTGAGTTGTTGGATACATGATCGATGGGATAATGTATATATGATCAGTTATAGAATGAGAGGGTTACCCACCAATTTGGTATCATACATGATATGAACCTAGCACTGGTAGTGTGGTTAAGGAATTCTTAGGCTCTTGCAAGGCTAGGGAGGAAGTATAGGCCATTGATTATAGAACTAGTTCCTATTCTAGTGATAAAGTGGGATCCAAAGATCAAGGTAATAGATGTGGATGATGCTAGGGTGATTGAGGCCTATTCAAACTAGTAGAGTGAGCATAGGTGGGAATCTCTACTCCTAAGAGATGGGATGGCCATAGGGAGGTACTAGATGTAGAGCCCTTGAGGGCTATGGGTGGTAAGTTAGATTTTCTATTTGCATGTTCTATGTAATGCTTAATCATGTGGTTTGAGTTAAAAGGATTATTATTAATTGTATGGAAACTTATAGGTGAGGAGAGGATGATTATTGGAGGTTACCATTGAGTTAGTGCTCCATGAGTTGACATGAAATGATGTTGTGAATGATGGATTGGTGGAGGAGGCCACCAATGTAGTTGGAGTACATGCTCATTTGTTTGATCATGCAATGATAGTGATTATAAATATATATGAGTTACATATAGAGATATAGAAGTAAACCATGCCCTCTCTTTATGCTCTAGGTGGGGTGATAGTTATATAGTAGATGACTATGTATGATTTCAATAGGTGTATGCTGAGAGCAAGGATGCATTATCTATGTACCGAGAAAGAGAGTATGCATGTGTTGGAGAGTGATAGTGAAGGAATTGATCCTAACAATCATGTTTAAATCATTAAGTGGTGTATTTATATTTGAAATGATGTTATGAGCTATATATATAAATATGGTTATTATATAATTTTGGCACTGTTCATCGTTATCTGGATTTGGTTAGATTATGTAATTTGTATGTGTTTAAATTTGGTTATTTATTTGAAATGTTTGATGTTTACAACTTTATTTCTATTCGATTAATGTTAATTGATTTGTATATATGGTATGAAAGTTTTAGGCATATGTGTAGGAGATTTAATTTTTTTTATTGGTATATGGCATTTGTTTTGTAATTGTTTATATCTCATAATATGTTTCAATGTATACTATGTGATGATGAGATGCCCTATCTAAACACTGATGGCATGGAGAACCAATTACCATACTACTCATGATGTGTTGGTGTCAACTTAGACTGTGAAAGTGGAACTTCTTATGATGCACTACTAGTGGACAACTATGTAGACTTAGATGAAAATATATTGATTAATTGTCTCTCTAAAACTTCACTCTCAGTTCCCTAATTTTGTGAAAATATCTTAATCAATGTTTGAACTAAAGTTGGATTCTGATATTTGTACTGATTTCCATAATTTTTTTATCAGTTGTTAAACTAAAGTTGGATTTTGATCTATGTACTGATTACCATAAATCTTTATTAATTGTTGAACTAAAACTATAGCCTTGGGTTTATATTTATTCCCAAATATCTTAATTGATTGATGCACAAGAGGTGTATTTAGAGCTCTATTATTGTTTCTAAATATTTTGATTTGTGTCTATACCGACATTGTGGCTTTTGGTCTATAGTTTTCCCTAAATATCTTAATCAGTGTATGCAATGAAGGTGCATTCTGAACCCTATGAAATGGTTTCCATCACTACTGGGTCTATGATGTAAAACACTGCTAATAAATAGTTGTCCTAAAAGTCAGGGATTATACGATGAGAAACTAATGATTATATTAAGGAACACCCTGAGATAACTCTATCATACAATAATGTGATATAATGGAATATGCTAAATGAGGGCTTGATGGTCTCTACACAAACTTTGTGATGCCTATACTAGCATAATAATTGATGTAGGCTCTAAGTGCATAGAAATGATCATCTAAATGTCCATTAATTTGGTAAAACTAACAATAATTCTTATGTGGTACCTAGTGTAAATGGTGAGGTGGATGATGAGTAGTTGAAGTAAGTGTAATCATCCCCTTATCTAGTAGCATAAGAAAAATTTCATGAGGCTCAACCTTATCTAAAAACTATATAAACCCTTTATGTATATCCTATATGCTATTCATTATAGGTTGCAATGTATAGAGTGGTTATTTTCCCTTACTGACTATTTTTATTAGTTGTTTGATTTCCACTAGTTTTTAAGTTGGAAGTGTAGTAGGCTCTTATACCAAATTTGATGACGAAGGTTTTAAAGGATCTAAAGCCAAATATGCCTCTGACCTTATACTAACTAATCCCAAATGTGCCTCTAATGGGATAGCTACATTGCATAGATGTCTGAATGATTTAGATGTTTGATATAACAATCTATCCTTGAGAGGAGAAATTAATCCTCTATCAAAGATGCATTGCATTTCTAAATCCATTGGTTGATAAATTAACTGATACAAACAAGCCTTAAATAGTATAATGTACTATGAGGTAGGCACTATTTTTCCCTGATGTAGTGATGGTAACCTCTCATGTGTGACTAGAGGTCCCTTATTCTATATTTAATGCTTGAGAGAGACTATATGTAGTTCCCCATATGTGTGTAGAGACCCACCAGGGTTGTATGTTGGAACCAATTTAGTGTTTCTCCATGTAAGGACTTCAAAAATATTTTTTTTGGGGTCAACTTATTTGTAATATGGGCCATGGATTTCTCATAATCATGAAGGTGCAAGTATGGGTCTCGATACACATCAAATATAAGTAATATTGGTATTTTAAAAGTGTGTGACAACCTTTTAGTTGAGATTATGCATGGAATAGGGTTGCCATGTATTACATTGGCATTAGTTCAAGATTTGTATGCTTTGTTATCGAAAGTGAGACAATGTACATGGTTTTGCAAAGTACAAACAACATGCATTAAATAAATTCTCACTTGTGAAGGTATAATATTATCATGAAGGGGTTCATTTAATGCTTGAATTTTATAATTTACTTTTTCCATTGGTATATAATGTCGAAAATCTTGTGTTAAGAAGGGTTGGTGTGCTCTCAATAACCTTTGGAGGTGTGATAGATTTCACTTGGTTAGAGAAAATAAGTTATCACCTTCATTTGGGTTAGTTTGAGAGCTAGGTCCTATTTTAGTAAGGGGGGTTGAAGGGGATTCATTGGTATCCTTTGTATTATTAGTTTGAATCGAAGGTACTTTATTTTATAGTGAATGAAAATTGTGCACATAAGAATAAGTGTGTGTGGGTCTTTTAACATATGACCTAATGTTTGATTGAATAAGACAAATATGTGAAGTAAGAGAAGAATTAGAAGTTGTAGATTCCATGTCATCATCATCATAATCACAATAATCATCATTATCCTGTTGTTCCTCAAAATCAAAATCTAATTCATTTGAAGAAGTAAGAGTATAAGAAGTATCATTTACATGTTCATTAGGAGAAGGAAAAGGAGAAGATTTTAAATTTTCACTACCATACAATGTATCATCTTGTATAAGTGTAATGCAAGGCAATTGTGCAATAGTAATTTCAAAAATGCAAGCTTTATTATCATTTTCCATTTGAGGATCAAGGGAAGGAGTAACAATCATGTTTTTTTTTTGGTATATTATGACATATATGGGAAGAGTTAGAAACAAGTGCATTACATATTTGTGGCAAAGAATCATTGCATTTAGCTTGAAATGTGAATGAAGGTGATAAAAGAATTTCATCTACCTTAGTTTGTGTATTGTGAAAGGGTGTACCATTCTTTGTGTTTGCATTTTGAAATGTGATTGATAAGGGTAAAGGAGATGCATTAGTGTGATATAATTTATTTGAAGCATGTAAAAGTGATTTTCATGTAGTGCACTTATATTGATTTAGTTTGAATAATGAAGTAGCAAAAGTAGTTGAAAACTAGGATCATGTTGTAATAAAGCACTACCAAGAGGTTCTTTTGGCATTATATTGTTAATTTGAGTTTTCAGAATAAGAGAAGAAGAAGAGGAAAGAGAAGATGATTTATCTAACATATCCTCATGTTTATATATATTATCATGTGCATAATAATCTTTGTGGCCATCCTTGTAACAATAGTCATCATCATCATTATAAATGAAATCATTATCATGCTTTAATGTACAATCTTAAAAATTTGTCCATTCATTGTTATAATAATGAGAAAAAATCAAGATTGCATCAAGTGGATGAGGGGTATAAGACTTTATAGATGCCATTTTAAACTTGCCAAAGAAGATAATGTAAAGAATGAATAATAAACACACAAGTGATAGAATATAATATAACTTAAGTATATATGCAATGTGTGAATTTGTTGGACACAAATTATAACAAGAAAATAAAGTTATTTTGAAAACCCTAATTACTAATATTTGTGTGTATAAAGACTTAATATGTAGATCTAAGATTTGAAGTGAGGTTTCTATTGTAAATATTTAAATTGAATAAAACAAATATAATTTTATTATTAAATAAATTAAATTAACTAAATTAATTTAAAAAATTAGAAAATAATAAATTTAAAATAAACCACAATTTAAACAATTCTAATTAATATGATAATAAAAATTATCACACACATATCTAATGCACATCATAACCATAACTTTCATCCATATAATAATTCCACCCAAAAATCATAATAGTCAACACAAAAAATTCACGTAACAATATAATGAATAACAAATCCATAATCTGCCTTAAAATTTCAATTGGGGCATTGTGGTATACAATATAGACAAAAAATAAAAATGATAAAATAAATAGATTACTAATTATACCAAATCCATGTTATTATAAATAAAGTTATTCAAACAAGAAGCTCCAAAGATTATTTGGATGTGATGTTTGCACTCTGCTTCACCAATATTGAAGTTATGAACGAATTTGCCGAAAAAAAATAGTAAGAAATTTTGAATCATTTTATTAAAAAAATAATATATTATATATATTCAATATTGATATATAATATTTTTAAAGAATTATTAAAAATTATACATTTTAATAAAAGAATTCATAAATATTTTTCATTATCACTTTTAAATCATTTTAATTTGGATTTTATTTTTATTTTAATATATTTAAATTAATATTTAAGTGTATATTATTTTATAAAGGTTGAATCATCTTTCTAAACATATAAGATTGAAATTAAAAAATAAAATAAAATCTTTATCATACAATTAAATTTATTGATCCTAATGAAAATTAAAAAAAAACCAACACTCGTAAACAATTTAATTGTTTTATTTCAAAAAATAAAAACATACCCAACATTTAAAGTGAATGAGTTCTAACATATTAGAGAAATAAAATTAATTATCCAATTAAGAAAATGTTATAATTCATTGTACTTTATCATATTTTTATATACTATATTTATATATCCCAATTTCTACATTTTCAACTTCATTTATTATTTTAGAAGACAATTGACAAAAATAGAAACATAATTGAAGTGAAAATATTTAGATCTTTTAGAGTATTTTTTACATTTATTAATATCAATGCATTTCAATTTAATGTTAAGAATTGATGGATATCTATTTCACCAAATTTATTTAAGATATTAATTCAATATCAATCCTTTTTAATATCTAATAAGATTTATGTCTTGATGGATGGTGTGACATAATACTTAAAAAAATGCTTTCAACATAATTAAATTTAAAAAAAATATTAAAACCCCAAAAAAATTTAAATAGATACTTTCTTGATCATCCTTATATAACTTAAGATTCACAAAGAAAAACAGAGGCCTATCTAAATATTTTAATTTAACCCTATTCTTATTGTAATTATTATAATTAATATGCTAAGAAAAAAATATGTAACATATTTTTTTAATAATATAACAAACTATGATTGTGTTACACATATGAAAACTAACTAATTGGTTGTACAAAGATATATATTGTAATTTAGTAAATTTTTAATCTAAATATTAAATTAGATACCTCTTTCAATGTTTCTCCTTTATACTCTCCAAAGAAAAAATCACCTTTCAATCCATGCATACTCAATCAACCCCCCTAGCTTCTTTGGATTTCATTGAACCATTCTTATAACATGCCATTTATAGTGGATATTGGTGATATAATATCATTGCTTGAGATTGGTAATATTATTGTTTGAGATTGGTTAGGAGGTTTTAGATCAAGATAATTTTTACAAATATTATAATTTCGACTACAAGTTCAATGACTTATGGCCTAAATTATTAGAAATTCAAAAAGATGTGTTAAATATATGAAAACCATTATTGTATGAATAAATATACATCTAAATATATTTAATTTTGTATGAAGGGTCTGCTCATTATAAATTTTAACTCTAATGTGAATTGGGACCTCATTCATCTTGTTAGTCCCTAGTCCTTAGTTTTAAGGTGGAACTAGTATTTTATTGAATCTTTTTTTAGATTCCATTTCAACTACTTTTATGTGGGTAAGGGTCTTGAACCTCCCCTTTAATTTTAGAATTCTCTAAATCTATATTTCATAAAAAATATCTTAGGTAAATTTCACTTCTTCTTACTAGTATTCTTGCTACTAATAAGAGACACAATACAATTTTATTTTATTTGTGTTAAAATTAATTTTTAAAATAACATGTAATAAGGAGTCTATCTTAAGGTGGAAGATAGGATTTATATTAATAATTTGGACTATAAGTAGGAGGTGTTTAAGTGTCAGGCATACTTCTCCCATAAGCACTTAGAAGTTACATTCATTACAAGGTTGATATAAAATGATATTACTCTTGGTAGCTAGAAAAAAAAAGTAAAAAAAATTAGTTAACTTGGTGGCATGGGTTGAGTAGCATCATCATTTGGTGGAGTTGAAATATAAGAATCCTGACACTATTATGTATTTTGTTGAGGACATAAATATTGGCGGTGTCAAATCATAAATATTTTAGAATTATTGTAGACTATTGTTTTGCTGAGGATATAGTGGCTCTTATTATCTTAGGATTTTTTGTGGACATTGGAGACTTTAGATTGTTTTATTTTTGGAATTATGGTGGACTATTCTTTTGCTAAGGATATAGTGGCTTTTATTATTTTAATATTTTTGTGGCTTTTGGAGATTTTAAATTGTTATATTGATGGGACGTTTGTTAACTTTAAGTCTAATGGGGTGGCGATTATTATGGTTGTAACCATTTAATTATGGTACACAATTAGTTAATTATTATGGTATTAGTGTATAAATATTTTATTGATAATTATTTTATATTATTTTTTTTAGCATATATTTATTACGTTTTTAATGATTTTTGAAATGTAATTTTTTATTCGACTTTCAATACTTTAAACTTTAGATTTTTTGTCAATTTTCTTTTCTTTTTTGTTTGGTCATGTATATTTTCTCTTCTTATTTATTTATTTTCCTTTCTCTCCTCATTTTTTATCTCTCTTTCATATATTTTTGTGTATTTTCCATCTTTTTTCAGGATCATAGCATTACAATTATAGTTAACTATGAACATATCACAATTTTATTAGTTTGACTATAAATGTACCTCTATGTTATTGGACCTATTAATTTTATGAATCATTTAACATATATTTTGGGTCTCAAAATGTTTGTGGACCTATTTTAATCTTATCATATATTTTTTAATGTTATTTGTGCTTAGTTGCGTACACTTCTTTGTGCACCTTCATAGCCCACACATCTCTAAACTTGGAATTAATTTATTAGGTGTACAATGTAGAGTGTGCACAAGTATCAAAACATATTTACATGCCACTCTAACATTTTTAACCACTACACTTATGTGTAAAGCCTCTTTAGCCTTGTTTAACCATTATGATTTTTTTCACCCCATGTAGTGCTCACCTCACTCAACACCCATGCATTGTTATGAAAAACTCAAAGGTGGGAACCACATTGATGGCTCTAAGAACGGGAGGAAATAACAAAGAAATTACATTGTAAATTAAATATTTGACACAAAATATATTGTATTGTATTGATTTTCAAATAATATTTACAAGCAGGGTAAAAGCTTCATAAAAGATTCTATGGGTGGTTATGGGAGAAAAGTAACTTTTCCCGTGAACTACCAACTTATTTAATAAAGAAAACTAAATAAATAAAAACATTAAAATACTTTGGATCATTAAAAATAATCCAAAAAACTCCCCCTTGATCGAAAGGGGTATAAAAAGACTGGAACAAAGAATTGTGAGTCATCCAAGTAGACTTTGTCGTAATTACAATTGGTATACTATGCATCTTAGACTGATCACATCCTGATCATCCTTGCACTACAGTAGAACATGATCATGCACTATCCAACTACATCGATCCTCACACAGAATCCATCCAACAAGTGACTTCCCTCTGTACTATGTATGACACATCTCAAATTGATGCCCAACAATCACCAACTTTTCTTGTAGGCCTTTGCTTAGCACAAACAATGCTAGCAACATAATGCTAACTCATACCACACATCACCGATGACTGATCAAAAAACCAATATGCAATATCTTCTTCCCCTATCAATCAAGAGGTGAGAAGCCATGCAAAAAATAAACCAATTATAAACCATTGACATGCTCCACATCAAAGATCATAGAAATACTACATCTACAGAAGAAAAGTACACAAGCCAAAATTTATATTCAAGCACTGAACCCATACTCCAAGAGAATAGCTAACTAAAGAAGGGAAAATATCCTCCAACCTTCGTGGATCTTCCAACCTCCAATTTGCTCTATTTAGGTTGTTAGATCCTCGGGGACCTATAAATGCTGAAATATAATACCATCATCATTGATAACACAAATGGTGGGACACATCATTCATTTTTTTTGTGGATGTATACAACATATTTTTACTATTTTAGAAAATCTTGGGGTGTTAGATTCTATCGAAAATGCACCCAATTTCATTACAATGCATAGTTTATTCAAAATATGTGTAAAAAACATATTTACACATGTTAAAATAAAACAATGCTTGCACGATGCTCTTATAAATCAATTTACATGAAAAATGAGTGGTCATATGAATAATTTGGCCACTGTATGTAGAAGATATGATAGTTTGAAATTTCACTCCTCTGTTAGGCTAGGCAGACCCCCCCTCAATGCTAATTCAGAAAATTTTACTAGTTTATAGGGATTAAAATTTCATATAAAGACATGATGGACCCCTCCTTTCTTATACTCATTGGAAAAATATTCATGTCTAATTTCTAAAAAAACAAATTTTATAAAATAATATGATAGTGTGTTCAAAATATGGTAGAGTTGGTCTTGGTAGGTACATATTTTCCTAGTTTTTAGAATTAATTCAAATAATCCTTTTACAAAAAAATATTTTTGTCACTTTTGAGGGTTGAAACATTGACCTCTTATTGCAAGTGACTTAAAAAAAAAATCCTTTGACCAACTTGCTTACTACAAAGTTGAATACAAATCAACAAACTTTATCAAATGACCTTGATTTTTCTAATTTTTACAATAATGTGTGTGTGTGTGTGTGTGTGTGTGTGTGTGTGTGTGTGTGTGTGTGTGTGTGTGTGTGTGTGTGTGTGTGTGTGTGTGTGTGTGCATGTGCATGAAATAAATTCACTTTCTATTTTACTTGTATGAAAAAGTAATAGAAGGCAACGCCTTTATTTCCTAGTGGAGCTCACACTTCTAATCCTTATTTCTACTTGGCACATTACATGAACTTTACTGCTGTACTAAAATTATATTTCATACAAGCATAGATCTATTCCAAATATTACCAAAATTCCATACAAAAACCACATATGAGGATTGAAGCCATACAAACATATATTTATCTAAATTTTAATTAGTGTTGTAATAGATGGGGTGCCATTATTGTATGTGGAGATCATAGAAGTTCAGGAAAATATTGTAAAAGTCTAAAAATTGGCTTTTAATTGTTTTCAAAACAATTTAAACTAAGTTTCAATGCATGCAATTCAATTTTAGATTGCTATAAGGGATTTTAATGCAATTTTTAGTAGGTTGGATAGTTTTGATGCTGTACATATGAGAAGCAAGGCCGTACAACTCATAAAAAAGATTTAGAAGATTTTTATTTATTAATATGTATGCAGGTCATATAGTGCTTTGTCATATAATTAAAAAAAAAACTTTATTAGATGCTTTCTTGTGAAGGCTCTTTTCTTTCTATCTTCTTCCACAATAAAAATTTCTTCCTTTTTATCCAAAAAAGCTGTGCAAATTTATCCAATTCTCCATGGTGTGGCTCTGATACCACTGTTGGCTCTAGGAACAAGAGGAAATAACAAAGAAATTACATTTTAAAGTACATATTTGACACAAAATATATTGTATTGTATTGATTTTTGAATAATATTTACAAGTAGGGTAAAAGCTTTATAAAGTCTTTTACAGGTGGTTACAGGAGAAAACTAACTTTTCCGTGAACTACCAACTTATTTAATAAAGCAAACTAATAAACTAAAAACATTAAAATACTTTGGATCATTAAAAATAATCCAACACACATTGTGCTTAATGGTTTTACACAATAGCCACAGGTCAAATCCTTGATTATGTGTGGCTTTCCAATCATTGTTATCAAAACATATCTCTTTCTTATTCATGTAAGTACAATGTCATAACGAGAGAAGGATAGATTACCATTTGACTCTATTTCATCCTAATTGAAAGGAATTCATAGAAAACATAATAAAGTTTATGCCAAAATGTAACCTAATGTATCTTGAGATGTACAAAAAATCATCTTATATTCTTTAAAGGTACAACATACCAAAATATTTTGTAAATTTTGAGAATTTATTGTTCATCACAACCTAAAATATACATCCTCTTATCAAAAACATGATCACTAACATTTTTGCTAGTAGACCCATTCAATGTGAATGTTAATCTTGGCATCTCAATATTCAAAAGAAAGTTCAATGTCCTAATATTAATTCCTGAATTTTATAGCTCAAGGCATACTTCTCAATCAACTAGTTAACCAATGCTAAGAAGATCAATTTTTGTGTATTGAAGATGTCCATTCCAATGGTTTATTTAGAGGATAATTTCGGTGCATGGTGTGCACAAGACTCCATTATAATTGATTATTGTAATGTGTTTTCAATGAAATGGAGGATTACTACCCTTTCCAACACTTTAATGATGAATACATTAGAATCATTTTTTATAAAACTAGGATTAATTGGTGGAAGACTACACTGATGATTTTCATGACTAAATTATGTGCCTTCAAGATAACTTGACTGAAAAATATAAGAAACTAAAGTACATCATAAAAAAATCACCTTATATCCATGTGAAGATGGATTTGTTAAATTTTGAGTCTCTGGGGAAATATTATCATAATGCCTCCAAGATAAAATCTAATGTTAATATAAATAAACATCTCACCTATTCATCCAACACCATGCATAAGATCTATCCCACACAAAATATAGCATCTCAACCCCCTTTGTAGTAAAAAAAAATTACAAGGGAGAACAACCTAAAATGGTCACACAACACCAAAAGGAACTTGTGCCTTCTACCTTAGATAAAAGTAAGATGAAATTAGATGATAAGTGATGACACTAAAAACACTCACATACTCATGATGACAATAAATGTTGAATACAATAATCATTTCTTGCACTATCCAAATCAGGTGTCACATAATCAAATTATACTGATATAAATGATACTTGTCTAAACACCAACACCACTTCCATAGACACATTTGAGGTGAGATAGTGACTATTTCAAACCATGTTTTAGGTGAAGCACCAACCTTTTCCTATCATCATTAATAGTTGAATCCAGAAGAACATTATCATGAAATAAATAACCTAGAACTTATGTCTTTCCACTTTAATACTTTCCAAGACATACTCTTTGGGGTGGATTCCTTAAGGGAAGGCTAGACATGTCTCTAAGCAATGTGCCTTCTACTACAAAGTTGGTCCTATCAAAGACACAATCACTTATGGAACTGCACATCTAGAGGTCTAAAAAATTTATATAGGGATACCATATTTATATGACCAAGATGATACATATCAAAATAAGCCATAATGATGGACTGTATGTTCAAATATTACTCATAAAACTACATTGAATTAGTTATATTGACCAAAATCACTTTGGTCTTTTCCATAAAATTTCATAATCTTATCCCACATAAAAAAACATTTATGTTAGTCATGGTTCACCATGAGACACCCACACATGTGAGGAAGAAAACATTGAAATTGTCCAAAATTCATTCATCATCATAGAAACAAAATCTTAATAAGTTAATCAAGAGACACAACTTAGTCTTCATAGATCATAAAGGTCTTCCAACACCATGCAATAAATTAGAACATAGATTTGTTTCTATGATTCCATCTTGTAAACAACCTTATGTGGCATAAATTAATTTAAGATAATGATGAATTTTGGTGCCAAATATAAACACCTAAAATAGGACACAACTAGATTCTAATTAGAGTTCAAATTGATTCCTACCAACCATTGTAAATTAAGCCTAAGAATCACTAAACATTCTAAATTTGCTTGTGCATCATTAATCAAATCTCATAATCATGTTGATGCATACCTAATTGGGGTATCCTATCATATGCAACAATAACCTCTCATAGATTCATCCTTAAGCACCTTATGGCATCACAACAGTCTATTTGGCCTATGGACCTATTAAGTGGGGCACTTGCAAACTTAAATCAAATCTTGGAAATGCTAAATGGCTAATCCAAAATTAATTAATAAGCTAAACCAAATTATATTCCTAGTTGAGTTATCCATGTGCAATTATTGAATAACTAAAAAAAGAAATTCAAAAATTCAAAATATCCTAGCCTTTCATTATTGCCTTTATGCATTGTCAAGATCTTTAAAAATATCCTAAAATATCTATTTTGGAGACCCATGCCTATTCAATGAAAATCATTATTAATTGATAATATTAACTCTATTGGGGTTATATTTGACTCACTTAGGTTAATTTTGAACCCATTTCAAGCCTTAACTCAACCCTAACTCATCTTCAATTAGAGTTAAATCCTTAGGCTATAAATACAATGTCATGCTTATTGAATTTTAAGCTCTCATAAGCCAAAGTTATAATGCAAATTTGGAGAGAGACATAAGCTAATTTTTTGCAAGTAATGTTATAATGCCAAAATATTGAGCCAAGATACAATAAGATAGATCAAATCCAATGGTGATAAGGAGAGAAGGAGCCAACAAGCTTCATTTTCAAAAGACTCTTTGATGCATAATCTGAGCAAGCCACTTAACAAATCATTTAGAGCTCTTAAGGAAGGTAAAGGATTTTGTGTATTTTGTATTTTAGTTGAGCTTTCATTTATCTTTTGTTACTAAAATCCCCCTTAATTTCTATACTTAGACTTAGAGTGTAAGTGTTAATGTGTTTTTATTTGAGTTTTCTTACTTAAACTAACATATTACTAACCTCCCTTCTTATATTCCTATGATCAAAAACGACATGATCAGTGGGACCTCAAGAATCCCCTACATGCAAGGAGACTAATATATGACTCTTAGTTTTTCTAATGAATTCTTGATAATATTCAAAACTAACATTTTACCTTTATTTTTCATGTATTCTATTTTTTAGTCAAACACATTTTACATAGAGATCGATGCCAATCCTGATAGAACCAACATTGATCCTACCAAAATCGACACTGATCCACCTATGATTGACATCAACCCCTATGTGAAAAAAAAATCATGATGGAAAAATGTCTACAAATATTTTCTTAAGTTTTCTAGTTTTTATTTTGTGTCTAAATGCTTGAATATCATTTTATCTGACCATTTGCATGCAGGATCTTCCAATAAATGTTAATTTTATGTTTATATTACTAACCATATTTCTATGAAAATTACCTACATGTTTTTATGTATTTCTAAGGAGATCTATGTCAATCGATGTCGATTAACATCTATTTTAATAGACTGACATTGATCACTGTGTGTATCAACATCGATATTTGAGATAGAAAATAGAAAAACCTGAGAGCTTATTTTGAAAAATTATTTTCTCATTTACTTTTGGGCTTCAAAATAGGCAAAAAACCCTCTAAAAATTGTATGACCAAAGTGGGGAAAAGTCAAAAATATTAAAATGTTTAAGTCTTGAACATTTTATTTGGTGCCTAAAAAGAATTTGATTATTTTAGGCTTAGTTGTTTGTGAAAGTTTTTGCAAGTTTTTAAACTAATGCCAAGGGGCCAAATTTCATAAAAATTTCACTTTGGTGCATTAAAATAAACACTCACACTTAGATTACATACTCTTAAGATTGTTCTATTTTATTCTTGTTCTTTCAAAGTTGGTTATTTTTCATAGAATGACTAATGGATGTATGCTCTCCCCCCATCCCCTTTAGGGAACTCGGGTGACCAAAAATGGTCTTTATTTGCCTTATTGATTTAGTTAAAAACATGAAAATAATGTCATTAAGGCTCTCCTCAAATCCATATGGTTTGGGTGATCTAAACATGGCCCTAAAGTCTTTTCACTAGTCATTTATTTTCATGCATTTGGCTTATGAGTGGGAGTTCATAACCTCTTCACAGGTTCTCTAGGGAAGCGTTGACCTAGGATTCATCTCATAGAATAATTTTAACCCCACTCCATGGTGGAGTATAAAAATTGAGGTCAACATACTGGGATTTTTTCTTCAACAATTAAGCAAACTTTGTTAGTAAGATACTACCTCAGATCGTAGGGGTAACTCAGACATCATACTACACTAAGAAATTGACATATGTATTGGTTTTAAAAAGGATAAGGACTTTTCACAATAAGTAATTTGATATTAATCCAAATAATGTGAGCATATATTGTGTTAGCCACACTTGAAACCATCTAGAAATTCAAGAAAATTTAGTTTTAGAATAACCCCACTTGCTACAGACATATTACTGATGCAGGATGAGTAGCTTGAAGTTCTTTGTTGCCATAAAATATCTTGAGAGAAGGGGGGTGTAAAAAAATTACTTATTCATGTGATTTTAATTTTTGGATTAACACTTAAAATGCTCTCAAGAGAATGTATATATATATATATATAGAATTTTATAATACTATGCAACCTTGTCATTTTTAAGATTTAAGACATTACACTTAGGTGCTTTATGTAATTTTATCCTCTATTTCTTGGTTTTTTAGTCTAAACTATCTTTTTCATTTTTTATGCCACATCAAAATGAGTCTTGTCTCATAAATCACTCTCTTGTTTGAGGAGGCATTACACCATCCATTTGACACCATACCTTTGACTTAGTATTTTGACAAATCTTTGTGTGTATGTCACTTGATTGAAAAGGGTAATGTTACACTACCTAATCCCTTTCAAGTTTTGTGCCTTTAAGTCTTGAAACAAACCATCAATCACATATTTATAACATGATAGTGTCATTATGCTACTTGAATCATTTCATAGACTTGTTGTCTTGTGTCCAAGTTTCCAATTTGAAACCAATACACGTGTGCTTTTTGGATCTTTATCTAGTGTTGTTATGACATTCACCTTTGTCTAGCTTGTCATTTGTTGAAAAGAGACTAGGTTTCCTAAATTGAGTTTTTGATTAAACTTGCCAATTTTCAAATTTAAACATTGATTGATTTATATTTATGCCTTGTGTAATTTGGGCCTAGACATTAGTCTTTATCTTTTGGGTTGTGTAACTTAGGTTAATTATTTACCCAATTTGAAAACTATTGTTTGTGCCTTTATTTGGGAGAAATAGCCTATCTTCCATATGCCTTTTTTTTGTGCCTTATGCCAATTGGCCAAGTTCATGTTTGATTATGTATGCCTAGTTTATGCCAAAGTGTTTTAGATTTGTTAGATTAAATCACACCCTTTTGTTTAAAGTCTCAATTTTGTGCTTGTTTTACCAAAAGTCCTAGCACATGCCTATTTTGAGCCTAGTTTTTGACACCATGTTTGGCCAAAATACCTAACAAATTTTGTTTTATTAGATTAGACTTGTTTGGAACACTTTGGACCTAGAGTTTAGCATGCCAATTTTTATTCATCCACTTTACCTTTCGTGTGAGACACTTAATGTTAGAAATTATGACATTAGACTATTTTTTACAAAGTTTTAACATAGACCATTTTGGAGATACAACTCCATTCCTTCTGTTTCTATGCTAATTCGCTTTCCACATTCAAAAGATAAAAACTAAGAAGAATGGTCTAAGGCTTGTATGTACCTGGATATGATTTTGCACACCGTTATCCAGACGTCATGAGAACTCCTCTTTGGTTGTGGAGGAATGACACCTGCAAAAGAAAGAGACTAAGACAAAGAAGGCGCTAGATGAGGAGATGGTGGGTTGCCAAGTGAAAGCTTGATCCCAGAAGTACAAAGACTTCCTAGAGGGAGGTCAACCCCCTGATTAATAAAGATAATGTTTAATAAATAGTAGAATGATAAAAGACTGAATGAAAATAAATGGAAGCAAGTGCTTAACCGAATGATGCTGTCGGCTTGGTCACAGTCACCGACGTCGGTGGTCCTACCAGCGTCGGTTGGTCAAGGTCTGCCGATGTCGGTTAGTCTGCCAATGTCGGTGAGGGAAATGGTCTCTACGGTCAGCGTCGGTCGGGGCAGTAGTCTGTGGATGAGGTCTGGCATGTTTTTGGTCTGTGGACAGAGTCTGGATGGGTCTATGGATGTGTAGAATGGTCTGGGTCTGAGAGTCTTTGTAGAGGTCTGAGAGAGAGTCTGGGTCTTTATAGGTAGAAAGGATGGTCTGAAAGAGTGCCCAAATAGAAGCTAGGGGCAATAGGGAAGAGAGAGTAGTCTGGTTGAGGTCTGTGGTTTGGTTGAAGATGGCTGAGTCTAGTTCATAATACTTAGAAGCAAATGACTAAAAAACATAATGAAAACACAGAAAATATACATACCTATGCCCTATTGAAGGAGTGTTGTTGATGCTTGTACCTGTTGTTGGTGTAGAAGACTGATGCAGAGTCCCTGCTATTGCTATAGCTGATGCATAAGCCCTGTGAGAGAGGTCTGGTTTGAAGATTGGTAGAGTGGCGGAGTGAAGGAACGGATTGCTTAGAGGTCCGATTGATTGGAGGTCGAAGGAGAGGATTGAAAGAGCCAGTTCGCGTTTCAGAGGTGGAATGTAGTCTTGAAGGCTGCTGACGACAGTAGAACCACCGATGTTGGCCGAATAAATGACTGACGTCAGCGGCTGCAGAATGGGGATAGAGGCTAAAATTAGCCTATGTCCATTCTTACACGCTGTCAGGTCAAGGGGCCATGGGAAAACGGTCAAGGAAGGCATAAATGGATGCGGGAGGAAGGATAAAGGGGAGATTTGGGCAATAAAGGCTAGGAGAGAGGTGGGGGGCATCCAAGGAGGGGATCCAAGGTGGCATGGGTGAGGTGGAAAGGGGCCAATAAATTAAAATGTTTAATTATTTTAATTTAAAATGGAGTGGACTATGACAAGGGCTAGGATATGGGCCAAGGGGGAGAGGACGAGGAGGATGACCAAGGGAGTAGATGCGATTTCGGTGTCTACATTTGCCCCTTTTTGTCTTGTTGGTTGTTCTGGATGAACTGCAAGACAAAAATAGGAGTTGGTTGCCCCAAGTATGGGATGAGGTGTTCCCCCCTCAAAGTGAGAGTTGAGGGAAGGGAACCTGAGATCGAGTGTCAATTTGATAGAGAGATGGATAGAGAGAGGGTGAGTGTGAACACTGCAATAGTCGTGATTGCACGTATACCACTTCACAGGATGGTTGGGTCAAATTGTCACAAGTCGAGGGTCGAGGAGTGCCAAAATTGAAATAATTGGGCCCCAACATTTGGTCATCGCTGATCAGGTTATTCAATCTAAGCTGAAGCTCCAATGGTCATCATGTTTTAGGTATCTCAGGCTCAGGAAGTGCTCCTGGAAACATGAAAATGTCACAAGTAGTGCAGATCAACCGGCTTACGATCCTATACTTGTGAGGGTTAAAATGTGGTCTATGAACAATTTGCTAACCAGTCGTGAGGTAGCATACGTGCAAACAAAACCAAGATAGAGTTGTCTCGGAAGTGGTCGGTGGTTGGGTTGAGATATAAGTGATCTCAAATGTGCCCCATGAGGAGTCAAAAATGACTTCAACATTGGTAGGGCTAGTTGATTGGTCATGATGGAAGATGAAACGTCGACGTCTTGAGAGAGATGAATGAGCAGATGGGTGGACAAAGGACTGGATGGACGAAGGAATGTGGCTGAGCTAACCTCAGAAGACGTCATGTGATTTGAGTGCTGCCTACATAGCCCTTGTGTGAAGGGCCTCAGGCCAATGTAGTTCTCCCTAAAAGGGAGGAATGGTCAAAGTGATTGATTGGTCTTGGTTGAGGTCAAGGTCATGGTCAAAAGGAGGAAAGAAGGTTTGTCCATCAGGGAGATGAACAAATGATGGTGGTCAAGCTAACCTCAGAGGACATCATGTCATCTGGGTGCTGCCTACATAGCCTTGATTGGAAGTGGCCTCAAACCAATGTAGTTTAGAGCTAGGGTCTGAGTGGTAGACCGGAGGTCAAAAGGTCGATAGACTGGTCTTGGTCAAGGTCAAGGTCGAGTGATGAAGGAAAAAAGGGGTTTGTCCATTTGAGAGACGAATAAATAGGGATGGCTGAGCTAACCCCATAAAATGTCGTGTCATCTGAGTGCTGCCTACATAGCCCCAGTATTAGGGCCTCAAACCAATGTAGTTCGAGCAACGAGTCAAAGAGGTTGATCGACTGGTCTTGGTCAAGGTCAAGATTGAAATGATGAGGATAAGAAGATGTTACAACCTTTTCCATATGGTGTATTCTATAACATTGGTTGAGGGGTCTTTCATCCCTAGCAATTTTCCATATTTGTGATGGATGTATGCTAAAAATGAATTGAGGTCCATTTATGCTTCAGCAAGTTATGGTTTATGCTTAACATAAATTGTGTCTGGTCGATAGTTCCCATGTGTGTTGGTTTCCATAGAAACTATGTGAAATGGACTAGAATGATGATGATGTCATGTTGCTGGTCTGAAAAGGTTTGGTTGAATGTGACCAAAGGTGTGAAGGATAAATGAAAGGTGAATTGCTCTTTCATTGACAAGGACCAAAATGATGGCATAGGTAGGGGTTGTTAGAACAAAGAGCCCCATTCATGCATTACGTCCTTGACCATGGTTGTGTTAGAGAAGTAATAGAGTCATTTTGACATTAAAATGAGCTCAAAATCCCTTAAGCGGGTGATGTGATAGGAGAGGAGGGGGTAACCCATTTGTGGCAGGAATAACCTTGCCCCTTATATAGGTGACTCGAGAACGACTATAGGCATGTCCACGACTTGATAGTTTGTCAGTCATTTTTTTTTTTTTTTTTTTTTTTTTTACGGTGGACTGATCGATGCGGGAAGTCCACATAGGGATGTTGCTTGGTGGTCATATATGTGAAGCTGATCGATGTGGGAAGCTTTAGAAAGAGTGTTGTCTATAGCAATACTTAGTCATAGCCATCCTTTGAGGGAGTGGTCTATATTTTTGCTTTAAATGTTTTTGATATGTTGGCCTAGCTGTCTTTCAAGGGAGCAATCTAGTAAATACAGCAATTGTGTAGCTGTCCTTTGAGGGAGCAATCTACATTATGACGTTTTGATATAATTGTTGTCTGAAGTTTAGCCATAGACGAGCCTGTAGAGGTTTAAGGGTTCCCTTTTATTAGGACAAAGCATTCATGCTTGACAAAAAGGGTTGACAGGACTTGTTTAGGGGAATAGGGTTGAAAAGAATGAGGATCAAGAGGACAGGGGTTGCTCAAGGGACGAGCTCAAGTAAAATGTCAAGTGATTGAGTACTCGACTAACAGTAGAATGGTCGAAGATGCAAGGCATAAAAGGGCTTAGGTTCTGATAAGTCCCTGGGCCATGCTTGTGCATTATGATAAAAGGTCTGAGTCAATTAGGAGCAAATTTGCCCCATTTGCCTCTTCGAGATTGGTCACGATGATTGATGATGGTTTGAAGAAGTGATAGGTGCTTATTTGGTTGATGTTTGATGATTGAAGTTTGGTCGAGGTTTGGTTGCTGTTGGTCAGGGTCATGATTAAAAGGTTGGTTGGTGATTGGACTATGTGTGGTTGAGGTCTAGTCGATGTCATGGTCGATGGTTGGTCAAGGTTATGATAGGAAGGTTGATTGATGGTTGGTCGAGACTTGGTCAAGGTTCGGTCGAATGTCTGGTAAAAGTTGGTCAAATGTCTAGTTAAAAGCTTGGTTGAATGTTTAGTCAAGGTCAGGATAAGGTTGAATTCCCTGAGTCGCTTAGGGAGAATGTTGGATAGATTGGTCAAGGTCGGTTGAGGCTTGGTGGTCAAATGGACTGTGTTGATGTTGAATAAGGGGGTTAAAGGTGGCAAAGGGACCATAGTCTGGTGTGGAGATTCCGATTTAGGTGATGAGGTTTGAGAAGCATGGGTCGGTGTTGATGATTTGTCGAAGGGGTAATCAAGAGGATCCTTGATGAGAAGGGTATCCTTTTTCTGGTGTTGACGAGTGACAGCTTTAAGAGCACAACAATGCTTAATGTCATGTCCCAGAGTGTGATGATAGTGGCAGAATTTAGATTTGTCAAACCAAGATGGTCTTGATCTGAGAGTTGATGAATGGGGTGGTGTTGAAGGTTTGTTGATAATGTGGTCAAGAAGAAAGGTGTCATTCCCCAAACATTGGCGAATGACAACCTTGAGGGCACAACAATGTTCAGTGTCATGCCCAAACGTGTGATGATATGCACAAATCTGAGTGTCATCAAACCAAGGTGGTTTTGGTCTGAGAGATTGGTATGGTTTAAGAGGTGGGAAATTGATACAAGAGGATTGCAACAATTGCCATAACAGCAAGGCATAAGAACTTGCTAACGGGTCTAGATGTTTTTTTGCAGTGGGGGTTGATGACTTTGGTTTGAGAGGCATTGGTCAATGGTTTGGAGGAGATATATGTCTGATGGGTTGAGGAGATAATGGAGGCGATTTGCCTCTGTGAAGTATGGGAGTAGGAAGCACTCCTATTAAAGTGGATGGATGCGGGCCCAAGATTGAAGGTAATGACGAAGGTGGGGGAGGAATCCTCCAGTGTGGTTTAGCATCCTTCTTTGGTTTGAGATGAGGGCCACCATTGTGCGAGGCGAGGTTAGATGTGGGGCAAACACCAAGAGGTTAAATCTCTTTTGGTAAGGCGAATGCCTACGTGGGTTTGGGCTTAGATGTGGACGGTTCTTCTCTCGATGGAGAAGGGATTGAAGATGTGGGCTCTTTAGGTGAAGAGAGCACCAGAATAGTCATGGCTTTTGTGTGTGGTTGAGGAGTCGAAGAGGTATGATCATCTAATTATGATAAGAAGGATGAAGGCGAGATAATCGGTGTTGATGTGGTCAAAGCGTCCTCCAATATGGGAGAGGTCGATGGAGGACTAATAAGAGAAGAAGATTCTTCTACCTATGGAAGACAAATGGGAAAAGATGGCTCTTTTACCTGTGATGGAGGTTGGTCAGGGATAAGAGGTGAGACTGTGTTGACCGTGTGTATATTATGGTCTTGGGGGTCATTGGTTATGGTCTGAATGTTGTTTTGGGTAAGAGGATGGTTAGGAAAAGGTTGCTTGAATATGTCAATGTTTTGATTGGGTGGGGCATTTGGGTTATCTAAAATAAGATCCCCCTTGTCGATCATGTCTTGGATGATGTTTTTGAAGGTTCGGCAATTGTTGATGTCATAGCCCTGGACGCGGTGAAAGTGACAGAAGTCAGCCTCCCTATACTACGTAGGGAGGGCTTTCAAAGGGTCGAATTGAGGTGGTCAGATTGAAGGGAGATTAAGGACCCCTTGCTTGACGAGTTTTTCCAAAACGGAAGTGTATGATTCTCCAAGTGGAGTGTATGAACACTGGATGTACCGTTGTTGGAATTGTTTAGTGATGCTTTGAGATGTTGAAGGTTGAGATTGATTAGTTGTTGTCAAAGATGGTGATCTAACGACCACAGTGTTGGCCACTCCTTTAGATTTGGAGTGGGAAGAAGAAGAAGGTCTAGAAGAAGAATGGTCATTGGTTCTTGCATTAGTATTATGCAATCTGACCTTATCCTCTTCAATGGCATGGGGTTCAAGCTTTTAGGCCATGGTGAAAGCTTCGTCGAAAGTGCGAAATGTTTGAATCCACAAGGTGGAAGAGATGTGGCTGGCACATGCTCGAGAAAATATCTCAATGAGCTCAGGTTGAGGCAAGGAGAAGGAGAGCTGGTTAATCAAGCCTCTCCAACGGGTGACAAAATCGACTATTGATTTGTCATCAAATTGCCTGATGGAGTAGAGGTCTGTGATCGAGACTTGTTTAGTGATATTGATAGAAAAATGGTCAAGAAATAATTGGGTCAGTTGAATGAATGAAAAGATAGAATGTCTGGTAAGAGAGCTATACCAGTCAAGGGCGAGGCCAGAAAGTGACATGGGAAAGGTGCATAAAAGCAATGCATCGTCATGGGCAATGAGATAGCAGGCATGCCTGAATGCCCGTAGGTGTTGTTATGGGTCTTCCTTACTCTAGAAGCGAGTAAATTTAGGAAGCTCCCACTGGTTGGGGTATGGTCGAATCGGGATGGAAGGATGACTGGGCTCATTACAAATTTGCTCGTATGAGAGGGCATTGCGTGAACCAGAGATAGAGGTTTCGAGACTGGACATTTTATCCATTAGCATTTTGATGATGTCTACTGATGGATTGGTGGGTGGAGCGCCCCCTAGGTTGTAAGGCACTTGGAAGGTGCTAGAAGAGGGGTACGACATAGTCGGTTGCACTTGTAGGGGCGCAACATATGTGTAACTAGTCACAGGGACAGTAGTGGAGGCCAAAGGTAGTTGGGTCATGAAAGTAGAAGGCATAAGTTGACTAGATACCACCAAAGGTGGTTGTGTGATGGCATTGGCAAAAGGGGAGGTAGACACTCCTGCATTTATGGGCACAAGAGTGTGTGGGGTTGAGACAATCAAGTTCTGGTATGATGTAGAACTTGGTTGAATTGCGTGTGGTCGAGGGGGTAATGAAACCTCGATGGAGGTTGGTCTTAAAATAGGTGGGGAGGCCAAACTTTGTGTATTGGCCATGGTCAGGTTAATGGTTGAGGTAAAAGGTTGAGTCATAAAAGGTTAGGTAGCGAATGGTGTTGATGTCATCGCCACTTCACCTGAAAGGTCTCGCATTGGGTTTCTTGCAAGATAGTTTTGGAGGGCTGTGACATTGAGGTCCAAGAATCTCTCAAAATCTTGGTCCCCTTCAGGGATAATGGGGGTATGAGTCGGGGTCGGTCGAGTAGGAGTTCTTTTAGTCCTCGAGTGGAACTCCATTATAGGACTGATTATGGACGGGGAAGGTAGAAGTGGTTGATGCCTCACATGGTCAAGAAGAGCCTTGGTTTGACTGTGAGTCAGAACCATTCAAGGTAAGAAAGAACATCCTGCCAAGCTCAAACAAGTAGATAAGAACATAAAAGATGAAGAACACAAGCAGATCCTAAATGTTAAATCCCTAAGAGTAAATTATTAGGATCGTGGTGGCTTATGCCTTAGAAAGTGTGTAGGAAGATTTGGCTTTTGAGTCAGGTCTTAGAAGAGGTAGTCTATAGATGGTTTCAGGTTTGTTTAGGCACTCAAGAGTCTAGGTTAGGTTCCGTACATGCCCTGGTCCTAAGGAGCAAGCTCCCCTCACTTCACAAGTCCAGTGGTAAGCTGGTCTTGCTTAGCCAAAATATACTTTCCCTAGAGATTAGACTCTGCTAGAGAACAGAGTGGGCTTTCCCCTTGGTGATGAAATCCAAGAAGGATTGCCGAGATGGGTAAGGTATCCACTGGGGGATGAAATCCCAGTCAGGCCTTGTCTCAGGTAAGTTTGATGTCTGATTTGGTGTAAGTGGTTTAGGTTGTGTAACATAAAGTGGACTACGATTAATTCATGATGCGGTTTGTAAATTACTAGGTGTGGACTAAGAAATGCAAGCAAGCAGAAATGAAATGCAAAGCATTTTAAGCCCAAGTCGAAATGTTAAGTTGGAATGAAAACAAGTTGAGAAAGGGTTGAAGAATATGATTTTTGACTAGTTTGAAATGCAAGAAAGAAAAGAAAAGTTCTTTTTAATCCCGCTTATGATGTCGTTTAGAAGAGAAGAAAGAGGTGAAAAGGGAGAAACCTAATACACCTATATGAACAGAAAGAAAAAGGAACCCAAGGAAGGCCCTAGTGTCCCACCAGGTGTGCCAGAATGTTTCTACACTAATTTCGCTTTCTACATTCAAAAGATAGAATAAGAAACTAAGAGATGGTCTAAGGCTTGTATGTACCTAGATGTAGTCATGCGCACCATTATCCAGACGTCGTGAGAACTCCTCTTTGGCTGTGGAGGAATGACACCTGCAAAAGAAAGAGACTAAGACAAAGAAGGTGTTAGATGAGGAGATGGTGGGTTGCCAAGTGAAAGCTTGATCCCAAAAGCAAAATCTTGAGGGATGTCAACCCACTGATTGATAAAAGAAATGTCTGATAAATAGCAGAATAATAAAAGACTGAAATGATTGAAGACTGAATGGAAGGAAAATGGAAGCAAATGCTTACCTGAATGCTGCTATCAGTTTGGTCACAGTCACCGGCGTTGATGGTCCTACCGGCATCGATTGGTCAAGGTCTATCGACGTCGGTTAGGCTGCCGATGTTAGTGGGGGAAGTGGCCGGCGTTGGTCGGGGTAGTGGTCTATGGACAGGGTCTAGTTAGGATTGGATGGGTCTGTGGACTGGTCTATGGACGTGTAGAATGGTTTGGAGAATGGTCTGGATCTGTCTAAGGGTCTGAGAGTTTGGTCTGAGGTCTTTACAGGCAGAAAGGATAGTCTGAAAGAGTGCCCAGACAGAAGCCAGGGGCAACAGGGAAGAAAGAGTGGTCTGGTTAAGGATGGCTGAGTCTAGTTCATAATACTTAGAAGAAAATAACTAGAAAACATAATGAAAACACAGACAATATACATACCTGTGCCTTGTTGAAGGAGTGCTACTGACTGGTGTACCTGTTGTTGGTGTAGCCTGATCTAGAGTCCCTATTGTTGCTGTAGTTGGTGCAGAAGCCCTGTGAGAGAGAGTGAGAGAGGTCTGGTTTAAAGATTGGTAGAGTGGCAAAGTGAAGGAACGGATTGCTTAGAGGTTCGATTGATTGGAGGTCGAAGGAGAGGATTGAAAGAGCTAGTCCGCATTTTGGAGGTGGAATACAGTCTTGAAGGCTATCGACACCGGCAGAACCACCGATGTCGGTCGAATAAATGACTAACGTCGGCAGCTGTAGAATGGGGACAGAGGCTAAAATTAGCCTATGTCCGTTCTTGCACGCTGCCGGGTCAAGGGGCCGTGGGAAAACGGTCGAGGAAGGCATAAATGGACGCGAGAGGAAGGATAAAGGGGAGATTTGGGCAATAAAGGCTAGGAGAGAGGTGGGGGGCATCCAAGGAGGGGATCTAAGGTGGCATGGGTGAGGTGGAAAGGGTCCAATAAATTAAAATGTTTAATTATTTTAATTTAAAATGGAGTGGACTAGGACAAGGGCTAGGATATGGGCCAAGGGGGAGAGGACGAGGAGGATGACCAAGGGAGTAGACACGATTTCGGTGTCTATACATTTGACCAATTTAGACTAAGTTGAGCCATTTGTCCTTTTGCCAATGTTTTTAAGAGTTTTATATCTCTAGAAATTTTGTAGATCTTTCATCATTGATGTGGACATGTCTCATTACACTCATAATGGAGACATGTACAATCCAAGCTATGATAGAATAGCTACAAAAATTGACTTTATTTGAGACCCCTATGGTGAAGAAGTGGTTTGTGAGATAGATCCTTATCCTCTTTGCAATACTTAATTTTGGTAACAAAGCCAAGCACCAAATTTGGTAATACCTTCTTCGGGTTGGTTGATGCATGATGCTTGTCATCACCACTCATGGTTTATGATCCCCCAATTATACTATTAACCCTCCTTTGGATTGCACAAGCCACCAGGCTCCACAACATCCAAGGATCACTATTCTATGACCTCATCCTTTGGCTCATAATAACAACCAAGCTTCATAATGACCAACCATTTCTATTCTAAGACCTCATCCTTTGGCTTGTGTTAGTAACCAAGCTTTATAATTCCTTACCATTTATATTCCAGGACCTCATCCTTTTGGTCATGATAATAATGAATATTCACAATTCCCTACCATTTATATATTAGGACCTCATCATTTAGATTTTATAAGCCACCAAACTTCACAATGCCCTACCATTTCCATTATATTGCCTTCCAAGTATGGTAATTCATTATCACTACAAAGTTGTCCAATCACAACTTGATGGGTCACAGTTACTATCTTAGGCTGGGAACTAGCCTTTGTTAATCCCATCGTAGATAATCCTATCTTTATCCAACCATTGGCCATTATTCATCCATTTACAACCATTCCCCACTTTAGAAAACCCCTACCAATTATCTAGCCAAAACCAATCCAATCAATACCTCTCTAATAAAACCAATCATTTGAATACCAAGATATGTTCAAAATTGGTATTTTATAACTATTTATAAACCAAGGCCAAGAGAACCAACCAAGCTATGATATTTTTCTTGAAGCAACCATTTATGATGAGTCAACCTATGACGAATCACATTTTGATCCTATACTTATTGTCGAGGAGTCTCACTCTGATAAGCCAACATTTATTGAGTCACTTCTTAATTATTATAACCACCTTTGGGTAAATCATTACCTCAAACATTGTCCTATTTTTCAAGAGCCTCTTTTTGAAAAGATTGTTTCTATAGAGTTATCTCTTTACCTTTTTCCCCTCATGGAGGACTCTCACTTTGAAAAACTAGTCTCTCTGGAGCCCATTATGTAATCACAGGCTATTACTTGTCCAATAGCAAACATTCAACTCAACATCAAAATAGAAACATCCACACTAGATGAAGAATGATAATTGGATTCAAGTTTTATTATTCAACTAACATCAGATTTAGCATCAAAAGTAGAATCAATGTTAGGATCAACATCAGATTTAGAGTCCCTTGAGTTAGAATCAAATTTGGAATTATAATATGTTCATTGTTATTAAAATATTGGTTACACATGACTCACAGATCAATTTAAATATATTTGTGATCTTTCCACAATTTTTGAGGATAATTACTTC
Source organism: Torreya grandis (assembly GCA_037957365.1). NCBI lineage: Eukaryota > Viridiplantae > Streptophyta > Pinopsida > Cupressales > Taxaceae > Torreya > Torreya grandis. The sequence continues at coordinate 741,281 of JARHVA010001532.1, read as the reverse complement.
AGCTTCAACATAAGTTCTCCTAGTATCTTATACAAGAGTTATGTTGTCTCTTCCCATTCCATTACCATTTCACATGCCATTACCACCAAATAATCAAGACATTATATTTCCCTTCCACCTCCCACAACTATTTATTGGGACCAATAGAATCACACTTTGTCGAATTTCATCCATGGTAACATATCGGTTGTAGAATATCAAGGGGGAAAGATCACATTCATGCAAAAGAAGAACACTCTCTTAGTGAAACCTTTTTAGAGGCACTAGGGGATAATCAAATTTTAAACTTAGCATCTTGTAATGAAGCCTTTTTGGTGGTGTTAAAAGACAGTAGAATTTGAAAGTCATTATTCCTTAGTAAAACATTTTTAGAGGTGATATAGGATAATCAAGACAACTTCATTAGTGAAAACCTTATTAAGGCACCAATATTTAAGCACAACAATTCTTCACTACTTGATGAAGACATTATTAAATAAAACATCAGTATAACTTCCAATATATAACATAATCAAATGGTAGCTACTCTCAGGTCCAAATAATATAAAAATTAGCTGGTCCTATAAAAACCATATTCATAAGTCTTTGGCCCCACCACAACCAAAATTATGTCAAATATAGAACCAACAACATTTGCTTCCCAACCATTATACATTCCATTATCATCCACCTTCACATTGCCAAATCAAAAATCTCATCCAATATTTATCCCTATCTACCATACCTGGCCACACTTTCCTTCTTAGAGGATACAAAGGTATCTTATCTCGATGTTTAGAGGAAAAAAAATGAATGACCAATGAAGATCAAAACATTATTGGCATCTAAGTATGTAGCAGGTTCTTGACAAAGCATTTAATCATAAGAGATGTGGTATAGTAATTTACAATGATTGACTATTATACTTGTATCATATGCTAATCCAGACATGAATATCCATAACAAAAAGAATAATAAAAACATTTACCTTGTCTAGAATCATTTACCTTACCATTTTAATTGGCTAAAAACATTTACCTTGCATTTTCCATTTTCTTTTTACCTTGCCTTTTCCATTTTTCATTTACCTTACTATTTTCATTTGCCATTCCTCTTGTTTTTATCTCATACTCTACCATTTGCCTTTGCTTATCACTTTTGGGTAACCCTCTTTCCATTATATCCAATTTCCATCCTATCATCTTCCTTATGCCATGCCATATGTCATTCTAGCATGTTGTCTACTATTGACTAGAGCCTATATTTAGCCACCCTACCTATCCATTTTGATCTTGGTTCCTTTGATTCTTCTTACATCTTATGTGAGGGGATTCTGATCTAGTTTTAGTAGTTTTAAAATTCCATGTTTTATGATAGCCTATGAAATTAGGGTGATAATGGATCTGGTAAGTTATCTTTGATTTTATGTTTGATTGGTGCCACTGATTATAACTACTTATGGGCAAATCATTATCCCACCTTATATTAATAATTATAATAACCCATGGGAAAATTGGTATCACATACCTATGTAGTTGTCTCCTAATTATAATCATCTATGGGAAATTAGGAACACCACCTTTTACCATGCATTGTCTCATCACCTTGCCATTACCATTTTCATTTTCTTTTAGAACTTATTGTGACCTAGTCGGTTCTCACTATCTTTTATGTGGGTGGAACTACTATGACTTGAGGTCCTAATGAGACTATGTAGGTCATGCTCAATATACATTGAGGTCAGCTTAGTCCCCCTTTTCCATAAACTCTCACCATTTTATGAGTGGTATCTTATAAATCTCTACTGGTATCTTATAAAGGAAATTAAGAAATTAGGATTTTGGGATTGGGAGTCAGTATTTACACATATTTTGGCTAAGTTATAATGGTGATTTATATCATGTTACATACTCTCACATGATATAGTAAAAAATAAGCTTAGGAAGTCTTACAAGAAATGGAGTCATATAAGTTTCTTCTTGGTAACCTTGAAAAATCCTCCCACCCATCTTGATAAAATCAACCCATTGACCATTCTAGTTATATCAGTGCTAATAAGGATGAGCATATCTACATTGGTAAGTACAATTGAATCATTCACACTGATTATTTCTTTACTCTTTTATTCATCTCTTTCATCACTTTGTGCATCGTCGTATGCTTGGTTGTTTGTGGTTTGTTTAGTCATTAGACCATCACATATATGTTTGTGCCTATTCATTTTTAATCTATGCAACAAGTTATATCCTTGACTTATGTTTGCCAATCTTCCCTAATGGGGCACAATCAAAGACCTTTATTCAATCACAATCATTTTACTAATTATAAATTCATGTGGCAAATCATTTTTTTGACTCAACAACCCTAATTGGGGAATATGTCATTGCCACTGATTATAACTACTTTTAAGCAAATCACTATCTCAACTTTTGTTACTAATTATAACCTCCTTTGGGTAAATTAGTACTTTTTAAATCAATGTATGCAATAATTTTTTCAATTGGATTAATCTCACCCATGGTTTAATTTCATTATTCTTATTACTTATTTTTGAGGGACCATCCATCAATCGTAGTGTTGGCCACTCCCTCAAGGGGGTATCATTATAAGCTTCCCAAACATTGTTTGGATATTTTTATACAATCATTATCTTATTTTTATCCTATTTCATTATTTAAGAAGATTTTACTATGCCTATAGATTGCAACATCTTCCCAAACATGGGCAAACTATAGACACCTAAAACTAGCCACAACTAGCTTCTAATTGGACTTTAGACTGATTCCTACAAACCATTGAAAATTAATCCTATGAATCACTAAACATCCTAAATTTGCTTGCACATCATTCATCAAAGCTCAGAATCATGTTGATAAATCCGTAATTAAGGTATCCTACCATATGCAACAATAAGCTCTCATGGATTCATCCCTAAGCACCTTGTGGCATCACAACAATCAATTTGGCCTATATAACTATTAAATGGGGCACTTTCAAACTTAAATCAAATCTTGGAAATGCTAAATTAATAATCAAAAGTAATTAACAAGTTAAAAAAATTAAATGCCTAGTTGAATTATCTATGTTGTTACATCTCGATTCTTCACTAAGTAAATTGTTTAATTATCTGTGGATATTTATAGTTGACAAATATGGATCTGGCTATTTTTGACTAACCTTTGAGATATATACTACTATGGGGTAATATGATATTTCTTAAGTTACATGTTTACATTGTTATGATCTAGATATAATGTATGTGTTTATATTATGAACATGTTGATTTGTTATTTTATCTACAATTTATGATGAATTTATATCATGATGTAATGATCTAACTACCTACTTATTATGAGGTTGATGTAATAAAATTCATCCCTCAGAATGTGATGAAAGGAGATCATCATCGAAGAGAGTGATGTAGATTGAGATGTCGGAAACTGACAAAGGAACCAACTAGAACCCTGCACACACCATAATAGCTAACACATGTTAGAATTCATAATAAATGGTTTGTACATGTGATTAGTTATGCATGAATTAAATCGTTATTTGCCGTGATTGACTAGTGTAGGCTAGATGGTTTAATAGAACTCACTTTTTTCTCATCATTAATGCTAGTAGAAACATTATTATCATAATTATATTTTAATCTAGGTTATTAAGCTGTGAAAATATCATTAAAATTTTATAGCATTAGGAGGATGATAAATAAATAAATAAAATTATAGATTTTTATGATTAATAAATATAAATTTGAAAATTTCTATTTCAGAGAAAAATCTTGAAAAAAGAATAATAAAATTCAAAAAGAACAATAAGAAAAACTAAAAAGAAGAAATACATTAAATAATGAAAAATGGGAAAGAAAAATACAAACAAAAACAAAAGATAAATCTTTTAAAGCAAGGACTATGCCTTCTTATTATTGAATCATGGAATATGAAAAAGGAAGAGCACAGGGAGAAAAGTCATATCATATAGAGGAAAAGGAGAAAGGAAAAGGACATAATTGAATAGAAGAAATTTTAGGTAGGAAAAGTACTTGATTTTTGTGTAGTAACTACTTGTGTATGTTTATCCGTGCGTATGAATCCTTATATTCCATTTGTATACATATTTAATATATAGTAGTAAATTTAGTGATATGGCATCACTATACATTCAATCCTTAACTAAAATTTATAATGATTATTTAACAAACCTAGAACTCAAAAATTAGAAGAAAGATATGCAAAGTAGAGGGTATGGCATCAAAGTGACAACCAAAGATTATAAAAGCATGAACATAATCACATATAAGGAATGCATCAAATATTTAGAAAAAAAATATACCCTTATTTTCATATGATATCTAGTAAAACACTATCGATAGAAAACAAGCCCGTAATAACAAACCCAATTTAGCAATGTAATTAACAATGATAGTTATGTTGGATAGTACATATGATATTTAACAAAAATTTATCAACAATTTATTAGAAAGTATGCCCACCAATAGAAATCAAGCCAATAAGAAGAGACCCAATTGGACATTATGATTAACAATGCTAGTTATGCTAGGCAACATGAGTGTTCTAATAAATAAATGAGCTCTAAATTAGGAAAAAACCCTTTTCCCTATAGATTATTTGGATTTTACTATTCCCATAGCTATGGTGATTCCTCTAGCTAAGTGTAATTAGTGGGTTATTGGGATCACTGGTCTATTGTCCTTTCTGTAAAATTTTCTCACAACTGAGCTCAACTTGGTCATAATACTTCTTTTCCTAGGTAATAAATTGAAATTGATTCTCTACTGACTGGATACAAGTATGATGAACAAGATTTAGTCTCCACCTCAGTTACATGTATGAACACATGAAGACTTCAATTCCATGGTTGACTCTTATTTTCTTACTAATAAATTCTGGATCAGTTATAGCCATTCCATGACAGCCTATATAAGTGATGATAACATAACATATCATATCCTTTCACTATGATATAAGTCACAAATCATGTCGTACCACATGTATTTAGCTATTTAGCATTGATAAATCTCATACCCTTAATGTTCACCTGGGTACAAGCCATTTAGAACACCATTATTAGTAGACACATGTTTTTATAAGAACCATTGCCTCTCTTCATTAAACATAATGAATTTTTTTAATGGAATCTAGATTGACTAAAAATAAGTCCACATATGCATGGGATTAAAAACCAAGATTTGCTGTAAAAAACACATGCTGTAATATTACATCACTTTAGTTATAGGAGAAATGCGAATAATGATTTCAATTTACTAAAATCAAGACTTCCACTTTTATTTTAAGACCTAAATAGTTCAAGATGTGGAAACTTGGTAACCTTCTAGATGTCAAGCTAACAAAATTGACATTATTAGGGATTAATTTTATAGATACTACATGAGCTTACATAACCATGGATTTATAGATAACATCTTGTTGTATTTGAGATCCACTAGGCCCATTCGATTTAAGGCATCAATTATGAAATAAACATTTTGTAATGTGGGGTCATGTGGATGTGGTGACCTGTTAGGTATAAATGTGATATACAGATTATATATATTATTTGGCCTCATTAATAGTTAGTTATATTTATGATCATAGTATTATATTGAGGGATATGTCATATGCGTGGAATCTAAGTGTTTTACATGTAAATTATCATACATAAATTGACTCATAATTGGTATGTTATGTTACTAGTTCATTACTTAATTTATCTATGATACATAATGCATATTAACATCAGTCACTTCAAAGAAAATTTTGGCAGACTTTATTTATATTATTATAAACCTTATGATTTGGGATTGCCTCATATTTAGTGTGGGAAACAAAGAAAAAAATGTGGATATAACACTAATAATAGCTACATATTTATGAGTTAATAATAGTATATTTGGAAACTACTTATGGTACTAATAATTTTAGAAGAATGATGATGATGATTACAATATTTCTATTATGTGAGTACGTGTATGTGATGCATAGTGAAAAATACATTTAATATTTACAAGGGTGTATATATAGGGAGTACATCTTCATTTGAATTTAAGTATACAATATAAATACATAACATCGATGGGTGTGTTGGGTCATATACCTAAGCTTATAACTAAGTGGATGGTTAAAATAAGTCATAGGGTGTTTGTGGGACCAAAAATTTAACTGTGTGAAAAAAAGAAAATGAGTTAAGTTGGTAAAATGAAAAGATTATGGAATAACTTAGTTATGAGTTATCTAACTCTTTGGGAATAACATTACTGACTATTAGTTTATATATATTCAACATTGAATACATGTGCATAGTACGTATTATGAGAGTGTTAATATGTACAATTATTTTGTCATATTTATCATGTAGTAGTACATTGTGATGTATATTTATAAGTTGTGTTTTTTAAATTTGCTAGCATGCAGTTTAATCATTAGATATACCTCACTGATATAAGATATACTAGGTTGCCTAATATTTAGGATTATGGGATTTTGATTCTTAAATTTATGGAATTACTTGTTCGTGATTAAGAAGTGTGCTCATGTATAATGGTCTATGATAGTATGAGATGTCAGAGAGTAGTACAGTACAAATGTAAGTTATACTGGTATGGTACATAATGTAATTGTTATGCCTAGACTCATACCTATGTTTGATTGATTAATAGTATGTGTGTTGGTTATTAATATGAATGGTATGTTTTTTGATAGTAGGAATTTATGTATGCATACATATAACCTTTGAACGTGTAACAAATACTACTATATAATATTATGCGTTTCATGGAAACTATGACTTGCTTTGTTATATTTAGTTATTTGAATAGAATCTTATGTTTACATGTATTTCAGATTTTTATATATGACTGATTGTGAGAAAACTAGTAGTTATGTCTTAGAATACTAGATTATGGTAATATGGGTTATGATAGGGTGTAGTATGTTTGGAAATTAGTTTTAGTAGTTAGAATATAAAGTTAAATATGTATTTTACCTAGGTGGTATAACATGTAGTCATTATTTCTAGTATGGGATAGATAATAATGTAAGATTCATTCATATATTTGTCAGATTAAGTGTGTGCTTTGATTACTCCTATTTTATCATGTTATGTGATATGATTGCTAGTAGGATGTAAATTGTATAAATATTGTGGTTAAAATTATGTTTGAAAAATTTGCATTGGTGATACTGAGTAAGGAATGAGATGGACTTCACTGGCTTACTAGCATCATAATGTTAGAAGGCATTATGATCAAGTGGTGTGTATGAATTTTGACTAATGTATAGATTACTATTATTTATTATTCTTGAAAACGTTGATCAAATTATGTTTAGTGAGATGTTATCATTTCATGAGTTTGATTTACATGGTTGTGTGATAGATTGCAATAGAATGGGTTTTCTATGATACACTACATGTTTAGTTTGTAGAAATCATACAACACATGGGTACTTGCTTGTCTCTATGGATTCCTGCACTATCACTATCTACTCATCCATGAAAGGAGGGACACTTTATGATGATATTAGTGTGAGGGATCATTGGTCCATTGTTGGTGTGGAAAAGCACTCAGATGCTACTCTCCCTCCCCATAGTAGTACTACTTATTGAGATGACACTTGAGATTATCATAGATACTTGAGTTTGAGAACTATGTTCTAGGGGAACCATGTATCTTATATTGTATTATAATTATTATTGAATATTTTCATGAAGAATTGTAATTATCTATTACTATGGATTGACAATAGTGATTGTGTATTGTACTAGTAGTGGTTGGCTATTTGTAATTACTTTCTATGATTGTATTATGATGCATTTTCATACATTGATAGTGTTTAGTGACTATTAGATGTCAAGTGCTTATTTATAGTTATCATATTGAGAGAATTATGTATGATCTTTGTTTATATTCTTATGGTGTAATCTACATATAGTACATGTGTTTAATATTAAAAAAAATCATATTTTTCTAGTTTGATTTTAGTGGGGTTGTTACATGTGATATTAGATCTATGGTTTGAACTCTAGGACCTAATGAGTCCATTAGTGTTTTCCTATTCCTTTATTCACTAATGTGGAGCTAGTGACATGAAGTATTGCACCGATATTTTGGAGTTATAGTGCCTTAGTGCAAAAACCATGTTATACAATGATTAGAGTTTTGAGACTTGGTATATCCTCCTGTATGGATTAAAGACTATTGTAAATATGAGTCATTCATGAAAGGTGTGCGGTACATTGAGTGTGTACCTTAAGAGCATTCATACCCTCTTAGAGTTGTTCAAGGGTTGGTTTTTAAAGTGTCTCTATGGTGATGGTTGTATAAGATGTTTGGGTAGGTAAGTGTATATGAAGGTTCTTAAGTCATGAACAAGATATTCCTACCATAGTTTGATCACTTAGATTAGACACCTCAAGATTGATTACATTCTTAATTGTTAATCATGTCACCTCCATTATTGGTGTTTTGTGTTGTGAGTATATGACAAGAACATGATGTTTCTAACTTAAGTATGTATGTATTAGTTTATTGTCTTATATACATAAATCCTAGGACAGGGAACTCTTATAAGACCATTTTTAGTTTGGTACCACCTAGTGCAAAGGTAATCTTTTTGTAGTAGAGTGTATATGTCTTTGTTGAGAATTCATTTGTGTTAGGATTTTGTTTATGGATTGGCACCCTTATGTTTATGTGGTTTATGAATAAGTCTCATTTCTCATAGTGGGCATAGAGGTGATTCTTCACCCCCTCACTATACTTGACATCATTATAAGCTCGTGAGAGGATTCTCATTTTCATGATATTGAAACTTGTTTTTAGACAATATTCCTTGGAGTTCATGGAATAATGTCTTCTACTTGTTGTTGAGAGACATGTTGTAGGATTCAATGAATTGATGAATATATGTGGATTATTATTTTCCTTTTGGTTGTGGAATCAAACTATGATACTAATCTTACAAGTTTGGTAAGTATGTAGTGATTTTGGCAACTTGGCTTACATTGTCTTCTTTATACCAAGTGAGGGTATTTTTTATTTATGTTTCTGAGAATTTAAGTTCTCTACCTTCTACTTATGAATTTTTATAATCACTACTTTACCTAATTTTGTGAACTTTGACCACGTGGAGTGGTGAACCTTGAATTTTTATTAATTCTAGATTAAGAACTATAAGTTAATTATAATTGTTATAATATTATATACCCTTGATTAGATTGATATTAATGTCTTTTTACCAAAGCATGTTGTTTTGAAAATATATTTATGTACCTTTGTCAGGAGAGAATAGGGTATATGATGTGCATAACATATTGGTAATCTAAAAAGGTTAAGATAAACTTTTAACATGTTGTGTACTAATCGATCAAGTAGGGATATATTGTCTCATTTGTTCCTTTATAAGGTTGTAAGGATGGTGTGATCTTTAACCTTTGTATGTTATGTTAATTTAAACAATATTTCATCTTAACTATGAATATAACACTATAGGTTAACATGTGAAATATGATACTAGTTATGTTTGGATAGTGAAAAATTAATACAATTATGGACTAATTGTTTGATTTTATTGCATGAATGTTGGTACATCTAGGATTATTTAGGATACATTATTGATTTATATGATCTGTTAGTATAGAATTATGTTTTATTAAACCCTGTGCACATTTTGGAGATCATTAGGTCATGGAGACATAAAGGAAGAGTAGTGAATTAGGAATGTGAGTACTAATCTATAGGAGTGGATCTTACTTAGCCTCATATTGAACCAATAGTTACTGAGTTTGGATCTGACAAATGGACTTGTTAAATGCAATATTTGACAGATGAACTTATCAAATTCATTCATATGGTCATACATAGTATTGACATGTTATACTTATCAGGATCTATGTGGAGTAGAGATAGTAGTAACTTATATAAATCATTCTCACCAAGATCCCTAATATACTTTTCTCTGAAATGAGAAAAATTCTCTCTACGCTATAGATATGTGTAGAGGGGATGGAAGGTTTTTTGGAACTCTCCTTGGCCATTTGTTTTAGATTTATGATGATCTCATGTGCTTTTGAAAAGTCAGTGAAACTTTCACTGAGATTTGTGAGACCCTTCAAGGTATTAGAAGTGGTCAACCTTATAGTATTTAAGCTTGTCTTACCAATTATAGACCCCCAAGTAGTCACGATAGAACCAATCAGAGTAATTGACACTCATAAAGCCTATTTGCATAATATGGAGATGTCACAGTGTAGGATCTTGTAGAATTGTTACTTAGAGAATGGTACTATTTGGGAGGACTATGAAGAGATATATAAGTAAATCTCATATTTATTTGCTTAATTTGATATTATATACCTTTTTATTGCTTTGTTAAACATTTTTTTTAATTTAAAACTTATGTTGGATTAAGAGTCATCCATGACGTTGATTAACTCTTGGGGGGAATGATGTTACATTCTGATTCCTTGCTAACAAAATTATTTTATTATCCATGGATATTTATAGTTAAAAAATATAGATTTGGCTATTTTTTACTAAGATTTGAGATATATTATATTATAAGGAAGTAAGCTATTGATTAGGTTACATGTTTACATTACTATGAGCTAGCTATAATGTATATATTTACATTACAAACATGTTGATTTGTTATTTTAACTATAATATATGATGAATGTATATCATGATACAATGATATAAATACATAATTATTGTGAGGTTGATGTAGGAGAACTCATCCCTCAAAGTATGATGGAGGAAGAATATCATCAAAGAGGGTGACATAGATCAAGATGTCATAGGATAAAAAAGGAATTGGCTAAAACCTTGCACACACTACATTAGCTACCACATGATAGAATTCATAATAAATGTTTTGCACATGTGATTACTTTTACTTTCATTAAAGAGTTGTTTACCATGATTTTATAGTGTATGTTATATGATTTAATAGAACTCCCTGCGCGTGATTAGTATGTTCGATCATTAATGCTAGTAGAAACATTATTAGCATAGTTATATTTTAATCCAATTTTTTAAAAGTTATGAAAATGTCATTAAAATTTTATGGCATTAGTAAGACTATAAATAAATAAAATTATGGATTTTTATGATTAATAAATATAAATTTGGAAATTCCCATTTAAAGAAAAATATGAAAAAAGAATAAGAAAATTTAAAAAAAAAAGAAAAACTAAAAAGAAGAAATACATTAAATAATGAAAAAAGGGAAATAAAAACAAAAACAAAAAAAAAGAGAAATATTTTAAAGCAAGGACTATACCTTCCTATTATTGGCTCATAGAATATGAAAAAGGGAGAGCATATGGAGAAAAGGCATATAATACAAAGGAAAAGGAGAAAGGAAAAGGATGTAATCAAATAGAATAAATTTCATGTACTAAAAGTACCTGATTTATATGTATTTGTGCAATAAATACTTGTGTATGTTTATCTATGCGTATGAATCTCTATATTCTAGTTGTATACATCTATAATTTATAATTGTAAATTTAGTGTTATGGCATCATTGTACATTCAATCCTTAGCTAAAAACTTATAATGATTATATTACAAGACTAAAACTCCAAATCTAGAAGAAAGATATGCATAGTAGAGGGTGTGGAATCAAAGTGATATCCAAATATTGCAAAATCATGAATGTATCAAAGCCTCAAAAAAAAAATACCCTTATTTGCATATGATATCTAGTAAAACATTATCGATAGAAAACAAGCCCATAATAACAAACCCAATTGAGCAATGTGATTAACAATGCTACTTATGATGGAGACTATATATGATATTTAGCAAAACTTTATCAGGGATTCAAAAGAAAGCAAGCCCATCAATAGAAAGTAGGCCCATAAGAAGAGACCCAATTGAGCATTATGATTAATAATGCTAGTTATGGTAGGCAGTTTGAGTGTTCTAGTTAATACTTGAGATACAAATTGGGGAGAAACCTTTGACCTATAGATTATTGGGATTTTACTATTCCCATGGCTAGGGTGATACCTCTAACTAAGTGCAATCAGTGGGTTATTGAGATTGTTGATCTGCTATACCTCTTGTAAAATTTCCCCACAACTGAGCTCAACTTGGTCATAATACTTCTTTTTCTAGGTAATAAATTGAAATTGATTATTTACTACCTGGATATAAAAATGATGAACATGATTCGGTCTCCACCTTAGCTACATGTATGAACATAGGAAGAGTTCAAGTTTATGATTGACTCTTATTTGCTTACCAACAAATTCTAGGTCACTTATAGTCATTCCATGACACCCTACATATGTGATGATAAGATGTGGACATATCCTTTCACTATGGTCTAAGTCACACATCATGTGGTACCATGCACATCTAGATATTTACCATTGACATCTCTCATACCCTTAATATTCATCTGGGTACATGCCGTTCAAAATACCAAGATTAGTGAACACATGTTTTTATAAGAACCACTACCTCTCTTAATTAAACATAATGCTAAAGTTTTAATGGAATCTAGATTGACTGAAAACAGGTCCTAATATGCATGGGATTAAATTCATGATTTACCATCAAGAAAAGTTGTAATATTAATTCACTTTAGTTATAGGGGAAATGTGGATAGTGATTTCAATTTATTAAAATCAAGACATCCACTTTCATTTTAAGATCCAAGTAATCCATGACGTGGAAACTTGGAAAACTTCCAGATGCCATGGTAATGTAATTGACATTATCATGGCTTAATCCTATATCTACTACATGATATTACATAACCATGGATTTATAGATCATGTCCTTTTGTATCTTAGATCCACTAAGCCCATTGGATTTAAGGCATCAATTATGAAATTAATATTTTGTAATGTGGGCTCATGTGGATGTGGTGACCCATTGGGTAGAACTGTGATATACAGATTATATATATTATTCAGCCTCATTAATAGTTAGTTGTTATATATATGATGATAGTATTACATCAATGGATATGTCATATGTGTGATATTTGATTGTTCTGCATGTAAATTATCTTACAGAAATTGACTCGTAATTGGTATGTTATGTTACTAGTTCATTACTTAGCTTATATATGATATATAATGCATATTAACATCTGTCACTTGGACAAGTTTGGTGGAATTTATTTATATTATGATAAGACTTATGATTTGGGTTCACTTTCATATTTAGCATGGGAAATAAATCACAAAATGTGGATATAACACTAATAATAGCTACACATTTATGAGTTAATAATAGTATATTTGGAAACTACTTATTTTAATGAGAATTTTTGAAGAATGATAATGATTACAATATTTTTATGATGATGAGTAATATGTACAAGGGTGTATACATAGGGAGTATATCTTCATTTGAATTTAAGTATGCAATATAAATACATAGAATCGATGGGTGTGTTGGGTCATATACCTAAGATTATAACCAAGTGGATGGTTTAAATGAGTCATAGGGTGTCTGTAGGACTGGAACTTTAAATGTGTGAAAATAAGAAAAGGAGTTCAGTTGGTAAAATAAAAAGATTATGGACTACTTAATTATGAGTTATCTAACTCTTTGGGAATAACATGACTGATTATTAGTTTATATATATTCAACATTGAATACTCGTATGTGGTACATATTATGAGAGTGTTAATATGTACAAGTTTTTAGTCATATTTAGCATATATTAATGTATTACGATGTATGCTTATAAATTATGTTTCTTTTATTTCATAGTATGCAGTTTAATTGTTAGATATACTTGATTAGTATAAACTATACTAGCTTACCTAATATTTAGGATTATGGGATTTTGATTCTTGAATTTTTGGAACTGATTGTTTATGATTGAGAAGTGTGCTCATGTATAATGGTCTATGATAGTATAATATGTCATAGAGTACTATAGTATAAATGTAAGTTATACCTAAGTGATACATAATGTAATTATTATGCATAAACTCATACCCTTGTTTGATTGATTAAATGTATGCGTGTTGGTTATTACTATGAATGGTATGTTTTGTGAAATTTAGTAGGAATTTATGTATACATGCATACAAATTTTGAGAGTATAACAAATTCTAGGATATAATATTATGTGTTTCATGAAAACTATGACTTGTTTTGTTATATTTAGTTGCTGAAGCTTATGTTTCTATGTATTTTATATAACTGATTGTGGAAAAACTAGTAGTTATGTCTTAGAATATTAGACTCTGGTAATATGGGTTATCATAGGGTGTAGTATCTTTAGAAAATAATTATAGTAGTTGGAGTATATAGTTTAATGTGTATTTTACCTGGGTGGGATAAATTGTAGTCATTATTTCTAGTATGAGATAGATAATAATGTAAGATTCATTTATATATTTGCTAGAGTAAATTAATGCTTTGATTATTCCTATGTTTATCATGTTATGTGATATGATTGCTATTAATATGTAAGTTGTATGAATCTTTTGGTTAAAATTATTTTTGACCAATATGCATTGCTGATACTGAGCAAGGAGTGAGATGGACTTCACTAGCTTACTAACATCATAATGCCAGATGGAGGTAGTCTGATCAAGTGGTGTGTATGAATTTTAACTGATCTATAGATTGCTATTATTTATTATTTTTGAAAACATTTATCAAAGTATGTTTAGTGAGACACTATCATTTCACGAGTATAATTTACATGGTTATGTTATATCTTTCAATAGAATGGATTTTCTATGATACATTACATGTTTAGTTTTTATAAATCATACAACACATGGGTACTTGATTGTCTCTCTAGATTCCCATGATGTCACTATTTACTCATCCATGATGGGAGGGCCATTTTCTTATGGTATTAGTGTGGGGGATCATTGGTCCATGGTTGGTGTGAAAAAGTGATGGAATGATGCTCTTCCTCCCCATAATAGTACAACTTAATGAGATGACACTTGAGATTTCCATAAATACTTGAGTTTGGGAACTATGCTATAGGGGATCCATGTATCTTATATGCACATTGTATTATATTATACTTATTATTCAATATTGTCATGAAAAATTGTAATTACCTATAAACTGTGGATTGATAATAATGACTATGTATTGTACTAGTAGTGGTTGGCTATTTTTAATTAATTTGTATGATTGTATTATGATGCACTTTCATACATTGGTAGTGTTCAGTGACTATTAGATGTCACATGATTATTTACAGTTATCATACTTAGAGTATTATGTATTATATTTTCTTAGATTCTTGTAGTGTAATCTACTTATAGTATATGTGTTTAATTAAAAAAAATTCATTTTTGTAGTTTGATCCCAGTGGGGTTTTTACACATGTGCAATTAATGAATAACTAAAAAAATAAATTCAAAATATCATATACTTTAATAATTGCCTTTATGAGTGGTCATTCTCTTTGAAATTATCGTAAAATATCTATTTTGGAGGCCCATGCCTATTCATTGAAAATCATTATTACTTGACAACTATTAACTTTACTAGGGTTATATTTGACTCACTTAAGTTAGGTTTGAACCCATTTCAGGCCTTAACACAACCCTAACTCATATTGGGTGAGATTTAAATCCTTAGGCTATAAATACAATGCCATGTCTATTGAATTTTAAGCTCTCATAAGCCAAATTTATAATGCAAATTTAGAGAGAGACATAAGCTAATTTGTTGCAATCAATGTTGTAATGCCAAATTACTAAGCCAAGCTCTAATAAGCCACATCAAATCCAATAGTTCCAATGAGATAAGGAACCAACAAGCTTCATTTTCCAAATAATCTTTGATCCACAATCCAAGAAATCCACTCAACAAAGTATTTGGATCTCCCAAAGGTAAAGGATTTTGTGTCTCTTGTATTTTAGTTGTGCTTTCATTTGTATTTTGTTACTAAGTTCCCACATAAGTTATAGGTTTGGAGTGTAAGTGTTAATGTGTTTTTATTTTGTGTTTCTTATTTGAACTAACATATTACTAACCTCCCTTCTTAGATTCCTATGATCACACCAAATACAAGAGCTCATTATGGGAATATGATAATAATTTCACCTAAATAAGGATGGGACCTGGTGTCTTTGCATTTACTATAATCATGATGAAGAAAAAGTTTCACCAAAACATATTAACAACCACTTATAATAGCTCAAGGAGGCATAATAATTTACCAAGATAGAATTAAAGTTAGGTTATCACTAAGTTTAAGTCCATCCCAAAGATGTTTGGAAGATAAATTTCAAGACACATGAAGGATTGTGGGAATTTTTTGTAATATTTTTTTAGGTTGACAAAATTTCCAACAACATTCATCCATTGATGGAATATTTAATCAGGGTATTCCTCAACTCATTCATCATCATCTACAAATATTACATCCTCATCTTCAATAATAATTAGGAGGAGAACATGGATAATATAGACACAATATATTTTTAAACTTTATTGTTTACTGATGCTTTCTCTTGCAGTAACCTATCATGTTTCAATCTCTTTGACTACATGCTGTAAAGAGTGCACTGAGAAAAGGGTTGGAATATTGATGGTTCTTCATGAGAGACATTATTTATTTATCATTATGATACCCATTCTATCTTCCCCATATTTGATCCCCTAATCCATCTCCTTTCATCTTTTATGATTTAACTATGTCAAGACTTATATTTTCCAACTATGTCAGCTTGTTAGATGTAGTTATAATAGTTATTTTCCGCATCCCAACTACATTGATGAGATCAATTTAGTTCTAAATATTCAAGTATATTATTCAAAATTAGGTCAGCATGACTGACCTAGTTCAAGGTTATCATACCCATTTAAGATTAAATATAGTTGGCCAATATTTTAAACTAAATATTTGAGAAGGATTAGGGTCCCTCATCATTATAAATATAATAAAACATTTCAATACAATAGAGATTAACATTAGTTTTCAATTTCTATTGTTAGTACTTCTTCCCTAAGTCTACATTTAGAGGAGTTATTACTTTGATCTTATCTTAGAGGAAAAACTTGTCTATAGAATCTTGGATTTAATAGGAGGATTGGTTTTAACCTAAATCTTGATTCAACCATTGAGATTGTTAAAACCATAATAATCCATTTCAAAGAACCATTCGCCAAGGGAGAGATTGAGGATCAATAGGTCTTGTTCAAGGTAAGTATTCTCTAAACCTTGCTAGTTCCTTTTAATAGATAGAATTTGCATAATCACTTGGTTACTTAATTCATGTCTCCATGTTTTAATTATATCTACACTTAAACTTAGTGTGGCCATAGGATTATTTAAACTTTCCATTTATACACCTTAGGTAGCCTAGGTCCCCATTTTCCTACCATTGCTCTTTGCCTATTTTAAATATGTTTCTAACACATCGCCTTACTTACATTGTTTAATTGTGATATTTGATTACTTTATAATTAGAAACCTATTTAGGGTTATTACATTGTGTTTATAGCCTAGAGGCTTTGGAATCCTTTATCTTGAAATTATGTTTTAGGTTATCCTCTTGCTACGTTTATCATATCCATATTTCATTATTAATGGGATCTACTTAATTTACCTTATTCGAGTTTGGATGTTTAGATAAGATAGTTACAAGTCAAATCCTAGATCATTACATAAAATCTAGTGAACCTGATGTGAAGCTAATCATTACTTTAACCTTTTCAATGAACTATATCAAATAATTTGATACAGTTATGTTTTCATTTTTCTATCATTACACTTTATCAAATAGGTTGATATATTTCAATCCCAATTTTTACCTAAAATAAACTATATCGAACATCATGATAGAGTTGTATCTCTATGTATTTCCTAGTGAACTATTTTAGCTAGCATGATAGGGTTTTAGTTTTTAGATCTACTTCTTATTTTCTACAGCCTACTATATAAACCTAGTGAATTTAGTTCTATGTAATCACCTTTCTAGTAAACTAGATGAATTTATTTGACATAATTTTGTATTTTCATTAAAATTTTTAGCTAAAGACATAGAATTGTTTGATTAAGTTTTATATTTTATTTATTTTTGATAAACTATGTCAACTTGATCAATTTATTTCTAAAGCTAAAATTATTTATAAAAAAATTGAATTAGAGTGTTTGATATAGTAATATATCTATGTCTATAATTATGCTTTACATATATTGTATTGATGTACTTGATACAGTTTTGTATTATGTGTACAACTTCATCGACCAATGTTGATATAGTTCTGTTTGTTTCATTTTTTAACATATAAAAATTAAATTTTATATTTCAAAATATAATCACACATTTCATTTTAAGTTGAATTCTTATTTATTTAAATTCACTGAATGCTACAAATTAGTTTTTGATATTTATTTTCTATTTTTTTTGGCTTCCCTAAAAACTATCTTCTGACATTTTTCAAACTACTTAGTTACTAATGTGAGTGGATACATGATGTTATGTTTACAATAATTGTCTATTTTTTATAGCTATCATGGCATGAAGGCATTCCCCCAAATCATATCCATATTACAAATCTAAATATATATTTTAGTTTCCATCTACCTAACAATATATTTGAAATGCTTAACACTTTCTTTTCATTGAACTCTAGGAAACCAACCATCTATTTGATTTTATGGTGCACTTTAGAGGAGTGTATTGTGCAAGGAATTTAATTTCAAATTACCCTTGAAACCAATTTTAGTGGGATACATGCATGCATGGGTATACCTATGTAGTCAGTGATCTAAAACATTAGGGTGATGCTATCAAATGCACGAGCAACTAAATATGAAATATGAGACTATCAAATATATCATGTTAGTATATCTACTTGATTTTATTTTCAAAAAATAGTTAGTTAAAATGATAAAATTTTATTTTTATGATTTCTATTGTAATTTGTATTTCAAACTACATTGACCAACAATGATATATTTTAGTGTTGTGTGTATTAACTACATCAGTCATCATCAATATAGTTAACTATGATTTCAAACTACATTAAACAACTCAATATTTTATCATTTGTTTGTATCCTTGACTATATCAAATAACTTGACATAGTATATTACCTTATATATTATATGTTTTACTATGAAATTGCATCGAACAACTTGATAGAGTTTACATCCTACCTTTTTTTCTCAAACTTTTATCTTAAAGACTACATTGAACAAATCAACTTGATTTGTTTCCTATTATTTGTAATATCCTTATAAGAAACTATATTGACTATATTGATAGATTTTTTTATCATCTCTCACATGTGTAAGTACATCAAACATTTTGATATAATCTGATTCTAAATTATATCTTAACATTTCTATCAAAATCCATCTAACTCTTCGATATAGTTTGTCTATCATCATTCTTTTGTGTGACTATATTGACTTGATCAATATACTTAATTTTAATTATATTTATTATTAATTTTAAAACCTCCCATAACAAAATGTATAAACTAACTTGATATAATTTATATATTAACTTTGACTTTGTGGTGGTATCAAACTACTCAGTTAGCCTCCATTTGCACCACCTTTTTGACTGTAATATATCCATCTCATTTATATTATTCTATCCTGAGTGATTTATTACCAACTATATTAGCATGGAAACCATTGTTATTTTTGTGTAATATATCCATTTTATATTACTTCTTCATATCCCATCAACATCATGAAGTCACCTATTATGATGTTTATTGATAGTCTTAACCCATTTAGGTTTTCCATAGGTTACTCTTTCTACCTACCTTTTCCACCACTGAAGCTAACACTTCATGGTGCAAACACTCCCAATACCCATCTAGATACACTACATGTAACATGGTTGAAATTAGTCAACATGGTGATGTGGATAATCCCAACACCTTTATAAACCTTGATGATAATACCATTTATCTCCCTAGTCACAACGTTAATTTATCTAAACTTCCTTACTATATTATTGGATCAATCAATACAAATATTGGGAATATTTATCCCAATTAAGACATGGGGAATCCTCCTCACAACATTAGGACTCCTCCCAATACTGATCCCCACCCACCCCCAATCCTTATGATCAAAACCTACATACAACTTGACTACTTAAAAAAATGGTTCAACAAATGAATGTAATACAAATAAATCCTATTTCTCAAACACTCTAAATAATAAATCATATCTTCCAAATGGATAGCCAACCTCCAATTATCTAGTCTCAACAAAATCAAAATTTTATTACTCCTCCTCTTAGAGATACCAATGGGAAAATCATCCCTCAACCTCATACACATAATAAAATGCTAGAACATCTAGAAAATTAACCTTTATTACACTTAATTTTGTCCATAGGCATTGGAAATATTTATCCAACTATCACATATGATGTGACTAAAGATCCTACTATTTTACTTAAGTTTTTTGGTAAAATCTATAAAGAATAGGTCCAAAATTATATCTTTTCCACTATTAAACTTATTTTCAAAACCTTCATAATGCTTTAGAATGGTATAACTAACTCCCTAGATATTCTATTTTACAAGTAAAGTATTTCATCAATGTTTTAGTTAAAGAATTTCAACATAGCAATCTTACTGAAAATATGTTTAGCCATTCCATCAATGATAAGAAACTTCCTAACAAATATACTCACACCTTTTTTAAATAATGAAATTATTTAGCACATAAAGTAGGTCATAACATGAGTGATGATAATCTTTTAAAGTTTTTCATTGCTACTCTTAAAGCCTTTGTTTAGTACAAGGTTAAGATATTTTCTACCTAAATTTAGTAGAGGCCTTTGATCAAGTAAAAATACAATATTTACTTATGACTCAATTTGAACCTTCTCATAATCTTATAAAATAATCTTTCCAAGCCTCAAATAATTCAATAGTCACTATCGAATCTCAACTAAAACCTCCTCAAACTAAAATGAGAGCCATCAAATCTAATACTCAAAACCCCTCTCACCCACCCTTAGTGTGTCAAAAATGAGCAATTTTTTTTATCTCCATCAAAACCTTTCATTCATACCACTACAGTTCTACCATCATGGCATGGTCCTAAAAACATTTGTTGGTTTCACACCGACGTTGTCTAGTCTCATGAAACATGTTGAGTTATTTAAAAATTTATGGTTAACCTTATATTAGGAGAGGATTTAAATCATGATGATATGATTAAGGTTCACCATAATTAAAATATTAAATATTATAAAAATCAAACCTTTTCTGAATCTACAAATTAGAAATCTTAGAAATCTTCTTTAGATACCAATATGCAGCTTTCCAAAAAAAATATGTGTACTATTGATGTCAACAATGATGAATATTACATTGATTATCCATATTTAAATTTGAGAAAGGTTAATTAACCTTGTAAACCTACTCACAAAGACCCTATCACCAAGCATAAAAAATCATCTATTGAGGAATAACTTATTAGGGATACTACAACTAATTCTACTACTTCTTCAGAGTAACCCACTAGTGACGAGTTGCCTCCACAACTAGATCCTCAACCTAGTTCTTCCATTCCTTCTAATAATGTTATCTCTAATAAAAATAAGACTCATGTTAATTTTCCATCTAAACCACATTGGAATTTTATAGATGAAATGAGCTCCATGCCTTGAAAATTTCCACTCACAAAATTAGTAAGAACTTTTCCTTATCATTGTAAGTTTCTTACATAATAGTTGAAACACATCAAAGAATCCAAATACAATGATTCTAATATAATTAATTCACTCTCAAAAGGACCCCCACCTATGTAGGTTCATGCTATTAAAACTATTTCTTCATCTTCTTTGTCCAAAAAAAATTCCAAATAATTTCCCAAAGAAGATATGATTAATGATGAAATTATTTTTTTGAGTTCATGATCCACCACTCTTCCTTAAGATTGGAATCAATAATACCTTAATAAGAAAAGTGTTGGTAGATGAAGGCTCAATTATTAATGTTATCTCCTTATTGATTATTAAAAAAATAGATATTCCAAAAAAAAACCTTGAGTAAACCCACCTCATTTATCGTGCATTTGATAAAACCAATCAAAACTTGGTGGTGTTATTTAGCTACCTTTCATGATTAAAACCAAAAAAATTCTCATGAAGATTATTGTTTTAGATTTACACTCTATTAAAACATCTCTTAGGTAATCTATGGACTTGTCATATGTAAGCTATAACATATTATGCTGGCAAATGCATCAAATTCATCCATAATGGCAAACATTATAAAAATGGGGTGGATTCCAACCCTTGGAGAATCTAAATTCCAAATCCAAAATCTCAATATCACATTCCCACTATTAATCATATCAACATTTCACCTCTTCTTGGGTTTGTCAATATGCATCCTAACCTCCATGTCACTCCAGTAAATTCTGATGTTGATGAACCTAATGAATTTTAAAATATTTGCAATACCACTCAATTACCTCCTTATATCTGGGAATAGATCCCTCATTCCCTTCTTCTTTAGGATAGGGATATTGATCTGATTGATGACATTACTAAATGTCCTTCCCCATGTAATGGTCATAAATACACTTATACATGAAAGGATTTAAATTAAAATTAATATGGAGTTGATAAAACTATTCAATATCCTCTTACCATGTATCTAAGGACTTTCAACATGGGAATTTAAAACACCATCCCTATGAACACAAATCAACCTATGACTCATGCATGTTTTTTTAATCCATCTAATGATGATGTATGTGTCATAGCTCAATAAAAATTATGAAACATAGATGTAATAAATTATCCTAAATGTATGCTTTTAACCATGATGTTCATGCCATTATTATATCATCTAAATATTATGATATTGATTAAGAACCATAAGGTTATGTCCCTCCTGTTAACCAACAATTAGAAGATACTCAATGGGTTTTTTCAATAAATTCTAAACTTCCCCACATCTGATGAAATTAACTAGCTCAATATCATTTAGGCCATTTAGTATAGTCCCAACACTATCAACCAACTTGATATTATTCCCTCTCTTCATATTAGACTGCATTGACTAAATGGTTATAGTCTAATATTCAAATTTACACTATATCATCCAACCAATATAATCCAACATTTAATTAAAGAATATATCAATAATAAATCATCAACTAATAATACCATACCCTTATATTCACCCATAGGAGCCTACATTAGTCAACCTGATATATTTAAAACTATTGTTGTCATTGATAACTATATTGAACAAGTTGATATAGTTTAGACCATTTTTTTGTTCTAGATTGTATCAACTAGATTTATATTGTGTAATCAAATTCAACACCTAAAATTAATTTTTATGATAAATCTACTATTGTAATAGAAATAAATTCTGAGTATGAGTGTAAAATTAATCTGAACATTAATCTCAAATTTGATGTCAAGTATTATAGACCTTTACCCACACTTCTCAATGATGAAACTATCTTCAAAGTAATCCATTATTGAGAGCCCCAACTTCCTCTCCAATACCAAAAACTTTGTAATTTTTATAAAAATATTTCATGCTTCAATAATTTAATTTATAGCATCAATCCCAAAATACATCCTGCATCACAACTTCCTCTAGTTATATATAAATTTCAAGATAGAAACACCATGCTTATCGAGGAAACTCTTGCAATCAATTACGACACCACTGCATTTCCCAATCTTGTGTCTAAGGAAATTCATCCTACACAATAGGATAAATTTAGTCTTTTATTTGAAAATTTTCATGATGCCTTTGCTTGGTCATATGAATACATGCCAGGTATTGACCATAATAGTATTTTCCATAATATCATCCCTTATCTTGATATAAAAATAGTATGTTAAAAGAAATGAAACATTTCCTCCTAAGATTTTACCTTGTGTCACAATGAAATCATCAAGCTTCTAGATGATAAGTTTATCAAACCTATCAATTACCTAGAATAAGTATCCAAAATTGTTCTTATTCAAAATAAAGTCATGATGGCTATTTAGTTTCATATTTATTTTCATAATCTCAACTTCGCATGTCTTAAGGATAATTTTCCTTTATGATAAATTGATGACATTATTGATTCATTGGTCATCTATGAGATGTTATCTCTCATGGATGGTTTCTTTAGATATAATGAAATCCATATTTCTCCCAAATATCAACATAAAACTTCTTTCACCACTAAATGGGTCATTTATTATTACATTAAAATGCCTTTTGGTCTTAAAAATGACAACACTACATACCATAATGCAATGGCCCATATTTTTAATGACCTTATCCATAAGATAATTGAAACTTATGTGGATGAAATTATAGATAAATTTAAGCATCATGAAAATCAACTTCATAATTTAACCATTATTTTTTTACCAATTTATCAAATATAAAGTATGAATCAATCCTTACAAATGTGTTTTTTGTGTCAATTATGGTAAAATATTAAGATTTTTCATCTCCTTACAATGGATTGATGTCACTCCTACTAAAATCAAAGACATTAATAACAATCCTATTCCTTTCTATTTCCCATAAATTTTTACTTATCTTGTGAAACTTGGGGCAATCCATTGATTCATCCATGAAATGGCTTATCATATTTATTTAGTAAATTCCATCATTAAGAAAGGCATTTCTCTCGAATAGACCAATGCATGCCAAAAGTATTTAAATAACATTAAGGAATCATTATTTTATCCTCCCAGACTTTAACCACCTTTTAATTATTTCTTACTCATATTGTATACCTCATCCACCCTCATATCATTTGGGGTAATGCTCACTCAATAAGATGAAACACAATAATAATATGGCATATATTACTTCAACCATCCTTTGATAGATTATTATACTCATTACATGAAATTAGAATGTGATTGTCTCACCATTTAATTCACAATAAAAAATCTTAAACACTATATGATTTATCATATAACCTATCTTAATGTCCATTCAGACCTTCTTTGTCACTTTTTATCCAAAGCATTCTTACCTAGAGATATAATCAAGTGGACAATACTATTAATGAAACTTTACCTAAGAATTATTATGTAAAAATAGTCAAAGGTCAAGTGATTATTTATCATATTTCTACCACACCTACACCAAATTCCAATGACCTCCATGATACTCTTATTGAAAAATATATCCTTTACATTGAAGGCCTTACTCAATAAATTTCTCTTAAAAATTATTTTTATAATTTCACCGTTGATCTCAATGAATAAATCCTTGAAGATCCTGAATTTTCCACTTCCAAAACCAAATCTAAAGTCATAATCTAATAATGACTTGAGGTTACCATTTAATTACAAGAAGATACATGGATGCTTCACTTTGATGGAGCCAAATTCCTTTGAGGAGATAGAGTAGGATGTGTCTTAGTTGACCTACATAGTAAAATTATTCTTCTAGATTTTTTATTCAAATTTGAAGTCACTAATAACATGGATAAGTATGAAGCCTTCATCTTAGGCATGGAATCAAACATCAACTTATACATCACATAGTTACATTCCCTAGGAGTTCAAAACACATATTCCATCAAGTTCATGGTGATTATCAATGCAAAATGATAATATCATTGCATATCATCAACTTACTTCCACCCTTGCTAGAGAATTCACATCTTTCACTATTGATTTAATCCCATGAGAATGAAATTATATAGCTAATTTTATTGCTTCCTTGACCACTCTTTTTCACCATCACCAAGCACTTCATGATCCATAATTTCTCATCCACATGAGAAAATCACCTTCTAGATTATAATCCAAAGATGATTAATTGATTTACCACATTGAAATTGTCATCACTCAAGAAATATCATGGTACATAGACATCATCTAATTTATCTAACATCATACCTATCCCCTAGAGGCTAACTCTGATGTTATTAGATATGACACCCTATATTATCACAATACATAAGGCACAATCCTTCATTATATTTCTCAATATGAATTTCCTTCTCTCCTTGAGTAAGAACAATGGGGAATTTATGGTGGTCACTATAGTTTACATGTTAAATCCCTTAAATGCCTAAGAATGGGATACTT
This sequence comes from Torreya grandis, assembly GCA_037957365.1. Lineage (NCBI taxonomy): Eukaryota > Viridiplantae > Streptophyta > Pinopsida > Cupressales > Taxaceae > Torreya > Torreya grandis. Next base: position 715,262 of record JARHVA010001532.1, on the reverse strand, counting down.
CTAGATCAATCTTAGAAAATATGTCATAATTAAAAAAAAAAATGTAAACCTTGCCAACTTCATGATGATCTTATTCAATCTCCTTTAGATGAGGTTAAAACCCTTGAATCTCCATGGACATTTTATATATGGGGATTAGATCTCATTTCAAAATTACCTCATTCTCAAGATGGTCATGTCTTTATCATTATTTCCATAAAAATTTTACCAAGTGGGTTGAATCCATGCCTCTTGAAAATTTTACTTGCCTCACTATATCTAAATTCATACTTAACCAAATTGTTGTCATGGCCAAATTTTATTCCTAAGAAGCACCTATGAGATTAGGTGACTAAAATAGACTTAGGTGACAATAATGGAATTACATCCTCTTAATTTAGGATTGTTTCTAGGGGAAATCTAGGGCACGGGATAATGGTAATGGGATCCATATGTAACTTTATTGTAATAGATCTCTGAGAGATGCAAATTACCACTAGACGCTCAATATCCAATTTAACAAAATAGGTTCTAGTTCACTTATCTAATCCATTTTAAAAGAGATAAATATTAGAGTGCTTATGTGTTTCATTTAACCAATTTCTAAATGATAGGGGAAAGGTGGATTGAATCCAAAACAAACATAAAAAAGAGGGTAATATAAGACAAAGAAGAGGTTCTAGGTTTAAAAATATGCCAGTGATTTTAGAACTAAGGGCATGCTCAACTAAAATTATATGAATGTATGTTGAGTTTCATGAAAGGATCAAAGTATTAGTCATGCATGGAAGGAGTCTAGGAAAATGAAATATTGATTAATTTTCAAGTACTTCACAAAAGATAAACATGAAAGGGGGTCTGGAATAAACTAACACACAATATTATCTAAGAAACTCTATAGATTCAAGCACATAAACTTAATGAATGTTCTATAATAAATGATAAGAACCTCAAAAAGAATCAAAATTGCGTGAACACATTCTAACTACTACATTCATTATCCATAGAATAAAACATTATCTATTCTCTAGCACAAGTATCACTTTAAAAAATAGGAATTAGTGGACAACATCATATGAACACAAAAATAGTTTGATATAAAGCATAAAATAATATTAATTCAAAGAAGTCTTGTGTATAAAAATATCAACCCATATACAATAATTTAGATTATAATATATACAAGGATGGGATTCATCTCCTAGTAGTATGAGATTCCCATCCCTGGCCATGATGACCTCAATTTTTGTTTTAATTATTTCAATAGATTATTCCCCTTGTCACCACAAAATATCCCCTCAGGCCCACTAAGAAAAAGAACTAAGGATCCAAGGGTAAACCACTTCCCAATTTATTGAGATGTGTCTCCTTAGCCACTAGTGTGGTTGCCATTAAGTTGAATGCCTGATCCAGCTTGTCAAGGGTCATAAGTAGCTCTCTAAATATTACCTCAAATTAGAATAGTAATCAATTTTGAACTTGGAGTGTAGCCTATAGGTAAAAATTCACTTCATATACTTGGTTTATGTTAGCTATTGATTAGGTTTCCAACTCCATAATCACTTTGTCCCCATCTGTGTTGGATTTCACCACTTTCCTCTACATAACCTAGTTGAATTGGACCAAGTGGACCTCAAATTATTATTTATCTAGTAAGGTACCATCTAGGAGGAATAAAATAGTGCTGTTGACCTCTTTGAAAAAGGTCAGCATCTGATCTTTGATCTTCCCCAAAGGCTTGATCAATATTTTCACCATAGCTATTAAAGTTATCATCTTCTCAACATTTTTTTGGTAGAGGTTTAGGTCAAATATAGGTATGAACTTTAGCTCTAGGAACATGCCCTTAATAATAACCTAGATAAGCTTGTTCTAATTACTATCCATGTAGGCAAACCTCTCCAAAAATTATTGAGATAAATAGAGGTGATCTTTTCTCATGGATATGGTTCTATTCACCTTTCCAAGAGGTGCAAATAGTTATACAAGGGCTTCTACAACTCAACCAATTAGCCCTACAGGTAAAATTCTCTTCACATGTGACTGATGTTCTCTAACTTTTTATTTTATGTCTTCCAAGAGATTATCAGATAGATAATTGGTATCTCAAAGCAATGGTATAGGGCCTTCAACCACTTTCCCCTCCCTACTAGATGTACTCACTTTAGTAAGGGAGAAGATGTCATACTTAGTTTGCCATACCACTAGGTCCCCTTCTTGAGTGAACCTCTATGTAAGAACTCTCTTCATTATCCTATTTTATCTATCAAATTCACATTGGACCTTTGGTTTTCCTTGATAATTTTTTTTTAGTTTTTGCATTTCAACAGATGTTATGGACCTAACCTAGCTTGGGCTTGCATTAACTCCAAAATAAGTGGAATAAGATACAAGTGGGGTGTTAAAGTCAAAGGTAGATGGCAGAGGCCTAGGAGGAGGACAAATGGATGAAGAGGAAGGAAGGAAATAAGAAATGAATGGAGGAGGAGGGGACATGTGAACTAAAGGAGGAAGGAAAATTGGAAAGTTAGGATATGCATTATGTTGATGATCAAGTGAGTAACCCATGACACCCTTGACCAATTGAGAAGAAATATCTTAATCTATGAGGTGATATAGAACTTGATAGGTTAAGAAGAGAGGGGATTATTGGATGACATCCACTTCAATGATGGTGTGATCCCTGTAGTACTAGTAGGATCATATGGGTAGGGGTGTCCTTATCTCATCTAAGAGTCTTGGCATGGGATTATCATTAATGGCCATATATACCATGCATATAATGACTCATATATGTCCTAGATGTGTTTAATTTAGTGGTGCACATATAAATTATAAAATACCATGTGAAACACAAAGCTAGAAGGGGTCCATAGTGGAAACATAAAATGATTGAATGTGATGGTAGAATAGAATATACCCACAAGATAATGCATCATATTAAATTTCCCACATACTTTGGCCTTGTTGAAACCCTTGAATAGGTTGAAATTTATGATGCTTTTAAGATTTGGGACTTTTTCCCTTTAAGAATGATTCTAAGAAGGGGCACCCAGAGAAGGTTGACATGCACAACGTCCTATGATCTGAATAATTGATTTGATAGGAGTATCCTCATATGAAATCCTTCTTGGAAGGTGTGAATAATATAAACACTGATATCATCATTGTTTCTCGATCAGTTTGTATTGATGGTGCAATCATGGAGAACTATGTACATTTCATGAATTTTGTTCCACATATCTACTATGTTTTGGTTGTAAACCTAGGTGTACTTTGGGAGATTGAAATACTACTTGAAATTAGCTTTGAAGGTGTTTGTAATTTTATTTTGGGACCCAAAAAAAACCAGGTCCTAGGTAGAATCATGCACATGCATAAATTTTTGTAGCATACTGGTGAAATGATCAACATTGTAATACTTATAGCTTGGTATAAACCTTATGCAATCATGACTTCTCAATGGATATGAGTGTGCTAAGTAACTCAGTCTCCTCCTCATCATCATTTGAAGTGGGATTTTATACATATTGAATTACCTTGAGCACTTTGTTGTAATGCTTGAAATGGATCATCATTGATGAGAACATGGTACTGAATTTGGGCTCAGGTCTCAGGTTGGATTATGATTTAGTCATGGATTAAGAGTTTGGATCTTCTTAACATGGAATTATAAACTGAAGGGAAGCACTAAATTATTGATAAGGATCTAAAGGGAAGGATTCTTGGGAGTTTAGAGTGGTAATAGTAAATGAGATTGATTTGAGGATTTATAAGTTTCCACAAATATCCTTGTATGAATTCAAATTTGAGTTGGTATCACAATCCACTCAGTCATTTCCCAATCTAGAATTAACTCAAAGAATTTTTAAAATGTGCTCCTAGTTTATATTTGGTGATAGTGAGGGAACACTTCTAGGCTATTGAATTAGAGCCCTAATACCAAAATTTATTAATGCAAGGTTATGGTAGGGTCATAACTACTTTATCCCTTGTGGTACCTTGGGTATCATCCAGGTGGTTCACATGTAATCTTCTAGTTTGGTACTCTCTATAGGCTATGCCAATTAGGCATAGTAGGGGTGTTACTCTTTTACCTTTTTGTGTACTATAATATGACACTTAGACCTACCAAGTGCACATGGTTCTCTACTATCAAATTATGGATCAACATGTACCCTTCTTTTCCTTATCAAGGTTGTTCCACACCATTTTTTCATTTGGCATATGGAAGTGACACATGGTATTTTGTTATTGGTTATGGGCTATGCTATACCTCCTTTTTAGATTAATTGGAATGCTTTAGGCCCTTTATGCCATTTTGTATAAAAGTAAAATTTGGTGACATGTGTTTGGTCATGATCCCTTGGGGATCTGATAGCTCTGACACCTTTATGGATATCCATGATGACCATTCACTTATTATGATTATCATGAAATATTCAGCTGATCAAAGTGAAATAGGGGTTCATGGTTTTATAGGGTTTAAGACCAAGTGCAAAAATATTTGAGCTCTAGGAAACTTTTGAGTTGAGAGATTTTGGAGGGGTCCAATTTTATTATATGAAAATGCGTCATGATGGACATGAAAAAATGGTGAATTTGTGGGGAAAACATCACCCCAGTGTTTAAAACACAAATTGAAGGCCTCATTATTAAACTTGGAGATAACAAGTGAAATTGCTTCTTATGAACTAAAATACATTAGAAGCACTCAAGTATAATTTAGAAAATGACATAACCTTTAAAGGAATACTTTATGTAATAGTGTTATATTCCTTTCATTTCTTTATGAACTTGCTGAGTAAGCTCAAATGCATCCAAGATGTTTGAATTCTTTTGAAGAAGCATGTATTTTATAGATTTTTAGTTGAGAAAGGATGGATTGGGAATTTATCTACTATAAGTAAGGCACATATATCCCCAATAAAGGTACCTTTGGTCCCTCTACAGGCCTTACTCCATTATCAACAAGGTTGAAAAGCCTATGATGGAGGTTACCTAAATCGCCCTTAAAATTTTACATGAAATTTAGACTTACTTTGTTATGATATTATGATATTTGATCTATGAATGTTAGAGAAACATGTATCCAAGGTGATGGATTGGTTTGTTGAGCCTTTAAAATCCATAACATCCTTACTTTATTAGTGGTTCACTAAATTCTTATATTATTTTGTTAAAGTATGGTGAAGACCTTCATTGGAGTAGAGATTTTATTAATTTACATGATTAGTTATAAATTAATGACTCTTAATTCCTTTTGTATCTCAAAATGAGATACCTTTCTTATCACTATGTTTTATATTGTGGGTTTGCCTTCTAATTTCCAATTATGGTCATTGGACTCCATTTCATTATTATCATTTGAAGTAGTCCAAACATGGTGATATATGTGTTGATTGAATATTTTGTCGATCAGCGTACTGATAAACAAAATAGGTCTGATTAGCCAAAGTAGGAAGATTGGTCATCCAAATGTGTAGGTTTACCACATCAAAAGGGGACTAATCTCTCCTCTCATCAAGGGGAGGTTCCCTATATATATATATATATATATATATATATATATAGAAAATAATACTCAAGGGTAGGATAAACCATCCATCTCTCTTTCTTCAGAGATGATGCATGCGATTCAAAGGGAAAAACTCAGGGGAAATGATAGAAAGCACTCCTCTTCTTTCAGAAGTACTATTTAGCAAACCACAAGAATACTCATGGTAGTAATTGAAGAATGTAACCAAGGACATAGTAACCAGCAAATTGAGATGTAACACAAAGTCTCCACCTGAATTGCTCAAGAGTGAGATACGAAGGACAATGAGGGCACAAAGTCATCCCAAGGTCTTTTACATGAAAACAAAAAGAAAACACACTAAAGGCAATTATGGGGGCACAAAGTCTCTCCATAGTTGACTTCAGGACACCTTCCCGATTACTTTCACTAATTCTACTTGTTGAATTAAAGGAACAAAAAATATATTAAGGAAAAAGACATAAGAACAGTTTCCCCAAAAACAAAGATATCATAGCACAAAGTCTGAAAATTCACTTTATTTCTTATTCCAATAATAAAATATGGTCAACAATCTGAGCTCAAAGTCTCAGTAATGCCTTTCAATTTGGGCAAAGTTTCATTTCTAATTGTCAGAGAGAGATCCTTTTACAATAACAAGAAAGTCCCTTATATAGCCTCTTCAAGAAGGACTTGGGAATAGTAACACATCATGTTGCATTGAAATTTATTAAGAAGACAAGCTAGAATTTAGGGGCATTTACCCATTTTATTTTCTCAATGCAGAGAAACAAGTCATGCTATTGAAAGTATGCATCTTTTAATGTCCACTTGGCGATCTAATCCTTCTTCATCATTCCTCCTTTTCTAGTTAATTAAATCAGGTCCTTGATTCAATTTGATGCTTTATTTCTTAATCACTTCCTACTGATCTTAGCCTCAAAGCCTTTGAATGCATTCAGGACCATAGATTTAAAACTATAAGGATCAATTACTATTTCATTGTCGTAACTTTGATGTCTACAGACACGTCACTTTCCTTGGAAATTCCTTTAGTTTTGTCATTTGAGCTTTCCCAGAGGGGACCTGCCTTTTGGGCCTTAAGAAATGATCCACTTTGGGTTGAGAAGAGCCCCCCACAAGGGTATCTGACCTTCAAGTAGTCTTCAGATGGCCTTCGGGCTTCTTTATTCTGGCGGGTTGCTAAGTCCTTTGTTTTGCATCCTCTCAAAGGGAAGGTGACCCTTCGGCTTTGGGGGAGTGTCCTTTTAAGTTGGCAACTTAGAGTCCCCTGCAAGGGCACCTACCCTTCGGGGTCCTTTGGTAGCCTTTTCTTTGGAGTCCTTTAGAGCTTTTCTTGCAGACATTTTCCATAGACAAAAAGTTTGCATAATTGTTTCAATCGCTTTGCCTTTTGTCTTTGGAAATTCCTTCGGGCTTTCCTCCTGCAGCTTCTTTCCAAAATTCCTTCAGAATTTTTATCTGAAGGAATTCCTTTAGACAAAAAGTCTGAAGGAATTATGCCTTAGTCTTTTTCCCTAAGGAAATCCCTTTATCTTTCGGCTGCCTTAAACAAAATTCTGAAAGAACTTAGCTTTGTGGCTTCTTTGAAAATGACCCTTACGAAGGGTGCTTTTGTCAACCAAATGCCCTCTGCAAGGGCACTTGTCCTTTGGGAGGCTCTTTTGAAATTTGGCATTGAACCACTCCTTTGAACTAACTGTTGAACCAAGCTTTGAACCAAGCTGATGAACCGAGCTTTGAACCAAGCCGATGAACCAAGCTTTGAACCAAGCCAATGAACCATTTGATTAAACCAAAAGCCGTTAAACCATTTGATGAACTGACTGAGTGACCCAAAGCATTAAGCCAAGCTTTGAACCAAGTTGATGAACTGACTGAGTGAATCAAAGCATTGAACCATTTTTGGTTCAATGGTTCATTCCCTTTGATTTGGCTAAGTCCTTTTGATCCTTGTTAAACCAAACGAGTTGAACCTGTTGAACCTTTAAACCAAAATGGTTCAATGGTTCAACGGTTTAATGGTTCAAGTGTCAGAAACTTGTTCTTTTGATTGAACCTACTTGTAGAAGCCTTTGAACCATTAGTCCATTGAACTTGACTTGTAGAGTCTGTAGATTTTCTTTTCCTGCTGAGTCCGCAGATTTCTCTTTTCTTGTAGAGTCCATAAATCAAGCCTATAGAGTTCATAGATTTATGAGAAGCTTGAAAAATGAGGAATTTGAATGCCTAAGATAAATTTTGAAAAGGGAAGAGACAATTTTGGTGTGTAGGACCAAAATAGTTCAAATGTTGTCCCAAAAATGAGTGATATTTTTGGGGGACAACCGCTGGCTCTAGTTGGGGAACTTCTATCAATTGTAAAAAGAATTGAAGGGAGTAGAATCTAGAATCTCCAGTGCCTTGAAGTATGTAATTGGGCTATGGAGTCATGCTACCCAAAATATGGAAGGCATAAAAAAAGAAACAAACAAAGCAAAATAGAATTAAAACTATACAAATATACATATATACAGATGTAATTATCTGATACTTCAGGAGTTGAAGTGTTTCAGATCCTACTTCTTGAGAGGTAGTGAGAATAGTGTGCCATATCGGTAAACCAACAGGAAACCATTTTGCCCCCAGAAATTGTGATGGTGGAATGGAGCTCTCCACCAGGAAACCAATTTTCTGCATCTTCCTCTTGGTCTTTTCATCTTCTTGCTCCATGGCAGGACATCATCTTCAAACTAAAAACCATAACTCTTTGCTCTCCCTGTGGAGAGTTCCTTTTTCTGACTTTGGAATATAGTAATCTGATCCACCACCATAGCTTACTATTCTATTGGTCTAGTCCAACACATGCTTTGATTGTTAGCATCAGACCCTTGACAAACCATCAGCTCAGCATCTCCTTTGGTATGAAGGAGTTTGATCTCTTCATCTTGAGCAGTCTTTAATCCAAGCAATAGAGATCCACATCCAGCTATATTGTTGGTGTTGCTAAATTGCAAATTTCATGAAGGAAGAATATTTCCTTGAGGAGATATCAACACAATCTCAACTACATTGTTGGTGAAAGAATTGCTGCCATCAAATTCTAGGATTCAAGCATCATCAGAAGCTGATCTCCTATCAAATTTCTCTTCATTAGAGATGGAAGATCCTTATTTATATTGTGCCCTACTAATTCTCCTAAAGTTTTGTTTGGATCAATTCCTAGATTGTCAGCTATAGGACTTTCATCAGCTGAGACATGAGCATCCTTTATGGTCAAGAAGTAATTACCCCTACCTGAAGGCTCAAATAGAATTTGAGCTGCAGGGGCTGACAACCACAATTTTTGCCTCAGAAAGCTCCGCACCTAGTTCTCCATCAATGTCTAATTGCTCAGGATTGGCTTGCACGGATTCAAACTCAGTCATTTGAATTTTGGATTTCTTGACAAGATCAATCATGTCAAATGATTGGAATGTACTTGGAAGTGAGGATGGGAGTTCATCCTTTTGGTTTTTGGGAGGGGGAGGACTGATTTGTGAATTTGAAGTAGAAAGTGCAGAGATGTTCGATATACTTACTTCTTTGGTAATCAATGGGTCCTTTGACTCAAAAAGAAGAGGGGTTCTCTACTTAGCAATTAAAATTAATGGTTGGGGTCACTCCTCTATCTTCTCTTTATCGGCTTGCTAGGCTGATTGATTCTTGAACTTGGTGAATACTGTGTATAATCCTTTGACTGCTTCACCTTCACTTCTGAGTTCATCCTAGAAATTTAGGAAACCAATGTGGGAGTTACTAGCTAATTCTTCTAGATCCTCTCTGAAGAGATTAGTGCCATTTTCTTGCTCAAACTTAGGATGGAAATAGGAAACATGTTATATTTCTAGATATCCAACTATTGAGTTGGTTGGAGGTGCTTCAAGGGTAAGGTTCTTTTGTGGGGGAGGAAGATGATTTTGTTGTCCTTGACTTTTGGCAGCATTGCCTTGATATGGCTCATTAATGAATGCCCTCCTTGGTATATCTTTATATAGAGGAGCAGAAGACATACCTTGTGCCATTTGCCTTTTCAAGGCTAGCAATTCATTTGCTAGCTTTTGTACCATTGGGTCAGTGGTGACTGTGGGTGAGTATTCAGAAGATGAAGAGGGTTTGCCTCTATTTGGGTCTCTCCTTATCTTTCCTACCAAGATAAGGTCATATTATACCTCAATAGCCAAGTATTGAGTAGCATCAAGGTCTATGTGGTCAGCTCGTCTTAGTGAAAAACTCACTTTAGGCAGTTGTGAATTGATGAAGAAGCATTTGAGGTTCTGAGGTGTCGACTGGGCGACCATGGGAATCTTGTGCCTCAGCTTGTTGAACTTGGCAATAAAATTCCTCATAGGCTCATGAGGCTCTTTCTTCATCTGAGTAAGCTAGGCTAGTAAGACATGTGCATCTTCTATGGGCTTGATCCTTGATTCAAACTTGGCTTTGAGTGTATCCCAGTTAGTCACTTATCTAGCTTGCAAATGGTAGAACCAGTCTGCAATAGCACCTTGTAGTGTCTCCACAAAAAGCTTGACTACCATGTCTTATAATTTCACCCCTATCACACCACAGGCTATGCTAAAGGGTACAATGTGTTCATAAGGGTGAACTATCCCATCACCAAAAAATTTGGGGAAATTCTTTCTTGAACTACGTGGGAATTCATGCAGAGGTGGAGTCAAGTTGAGTGGGCCAAAAGAGTTACCATAGGGGCCTCGAACTACCATGATTTAATTATGGAAATAGGGATAACAAATTTGGGTGGAGTGGCTAGATTGTAAAACAAAAATGGAAAAGAACTGGCCCTACTTCAGCTTGAGGCTTGAGGCTTCAAACTGTGCACTCTTTCCCAGCAGCTCTAGTTTTGCAGACCAGATAAAATAATGGAGGTGGAGGAAGATGGTAAGGCTATAAATGGATAATGGGTAAGACATGAAATGGAGTCACCAAATTCTGTAATGGATAAGGGTTATAATGATAATGGGTTATATCCCTAATGAATTTGCCAAAAATTGTTGGTTGAATATTTTGTTGATCAACATACTGATAAACAAAATAGGTCTGATCAACCAAAGTAGGAAGATTGGTCATCCAAATGTGTAAGTTTACCACATCAAAAGGGGACTAATCTCTCCTCTCATCAAGTGGAGGTTCCCTATATATATGCTATTATAGACACCAAAATTGTGTCTACTCCTTGGTTGACTCCCCCTTAGTCCCCTTGGTCCACTTCTAAACATTCCTAACCCACACACTTATTAATTTAAAATAAAATACCTATTTTAAATTAATAACACCTCACCCATGACACACCACCCTTGACACCTCACCCTTGGATTCCTCACCCTTGGATACCCTCATTTATCACCCTATGACTAATCATTCCAACCCTCCCATTAACCTCTCGTGCCTATTTAATCCACCTTTGAATTGTTTTCCAATGGTAGCTGAACTCGACAGACGGAAGAGAGTAAAAGGCTAAAAATAACCTTTTTACCCATCTTCTATCCACTGACGTCGGTTACCCATCGGCCGACGCTGGCGAGATCGCTGATGTCAGTTGCTTAAAACTAACTTGTAGGCCGAACGAAAAACTAATCACAGACTCAAATGTGAATTCTCTTGCACCAAGAATTTGACCTCTCTCTCTCTCTCCCAGACACATGCCAAGCATCATAGGCTATAGGAATTCTGCATCAGTCACTCCACAGCACACTAAAACATTGCAGGAAGTCTTCTACACCAGCCACATCAGCAACAAGTCTTCTACACTCCTTCTTCAGCAAGCAAGAGGTAAGTATTCTTCTTTTATTTCATTCTAGTAACTTAGAATGTATTTGTAATCAGTATCCATTTTCTACTTCTAAGTAATGTAGACCAGACTAAGCCTAACTTTCTTCTTGGAGAGGCTGAGAGGCCTTCCCCATATCCTTACTCCTTTTGAGAACCTATCCTCTACCCCTTGTCCCTCTTAAGACTCTATTTTCTTCCCTGCAATCTTGCACAGACCTCCAAACCCAGAGAGACCTTCCAGACTCCTCTGTCAACCACAACCTTGTCCAAAACTTGCCCAAGGCCATTGCCCTGACCGACATCGACCATTTCCCCTATCGACATTGGCAGACTTACAGACGTCGGCAACTTGACCAACCAGCACCGACAGAACTACTGACATCAGCGACTGTGGAAGACCGAAAACAAAATATAGGTACACATTATCTCTATTTCTTTTGTTTAGTCTTTCACCATTTCTCTTTCTAGCAACATTCTTTTTATCAATAATTGGACTGTCATCCTTCCATGAAGTCTTTCCACTTCTTGGACCGAGCTTTGCTTGGCAGTCCACCATATACCTATCTAACATTTTCCTTGTTTTAGTCTCTTTCTCTCTACAAGTGTCTTCCTCCACAGCCAAAGAGGAGCTCCTTCAATTGTCTAGATACGGTGCGCAACTTCATCTGAGTATCATCTAACCCCTGACCATTATCTTAGTTTCTTTCATCTTCTGAATGTGAAAAGCGAAAACTAGTTAGAAACATTTTGGCACGCCCGGTGGGACCTTGGAATTTTCCTTGGGTTCATTTCTTCTAAAAACAAACTTTCATATAGGTGCATTAGGGAATTTTCTCTCCTTGTATCCTTCTTCTTCCTTCCTCTTTCGAAAAGACATCATAAGCAAAAATTAAAAATAATCTCTTTATTTTTCTCCTTGTCACCTTTCCTTCTTGCATCTTAGAGTAGTGAAGTTCATGCTCTTAAACTTTTCCTAATTGTTTGCATCTGAACAAAACATTTTAATTTGGGCTTAAAATCTATTACATTTCATTTCTGCCTGAATGCATACTTAGCTCTCACATTTAGTAATTAAAAATGCATTATGAATAAAGCATAATGCACTTATGTTACATGACCAGACCACTTTCACAATCAAACATCTAAACATACTTGAGACAAGGTCTGACTAGGATTTCATCACCTAGTGGATACCTTACCCTTCATGGTAATCCCACTTGGACTTCACTACCAAGAGGAGAATCCACTCTGTTCTCTGGCAGAGTATAAACTCTAAGGGAAGTCTATACTGGCTAAGCAACCCAGCTTATCTCTGAGCTCGTGAAGTGAGGGGAGCTTGCTCCTTAGCACTAGGCCATGTACGGAACCTAACACAGACTTTTAAGCACTGAAACTAACCCAAAACCAACCTTAGACTGCTTCTTTTAGGACCCGTTCTAAAAGCCAACTTCCCAAACACACTCTTCTAAGGCATAAGCCAACAAGACTCTAAAACTTATTCTTAGGAATTAACGTTTAGGGGCTACTTGTCTTCATCTATTTTTCTGTCTCTATCTAGTTTTTTGAGCTAGTGAGCTCACATTCTGAGCTCCAAGAACAACTCAGACTTTCTTCTTTCTTCCAAACTTTTAGTCTTCTAAGTTTCTGGAAATACAGAGTAATCGACATTGGTTTTTCCACTGATGTTGGCAACTTATCTTCACTGACATCGGTTATCTAATCGACATTGACAACTTTCTTCACCGGCATCAGTTTTTACACCGAGGTCGGTCACTGTCAAAATTTTTCTTCTCAAAATAGCAAGCTAAAAACCCAACTTTTTGGCTATCAAAAACACCAACTCTAGTTTTTTAGGCTAAAACATATAGTTTTCATAACATAAACCCCCCTTTTTGCCTTGGATGGTTTTGACACGTAGTCAAACCAAAACTCTTGTTGACCACGCAAGGTAACAACCACTCCCGTCTTCGCCTTCTATATCAAGTCCTCTAATGGAGTATCATTTAGAGACTGAACGAACTCCTACCCAACCAACCCCAACTCAACCCCATATTGTTCCTGAAGGGGACCAAGACTTTGAAAGATTCCTTGACCTCAATGTCAAGGCTCTTCAGCACTATCTTGCGAGAAGTCAAATGCGAGACTCTTTAGGCAACCCAGTTTATGGGATGCCAACTTCCTTAGTTGAGATGATAGTCATATCAACCACCTCCGTAATTCATCCCATAGACACCCAAGCCATTGCCTCAACTAATAAACCGACCATGACCAATCTTCAAAGTGTGGCTTCTCCTTCTATTTCTGGACCTACTTCCATCAGGGTTTTGGTGCCCCATCAACCGTAAATTATTCAACAAAGTTCTACACCATTCCAAAACCTAGTTGTTTCCATCCCACCTACTCTTGCACCCATCAACATAAGTGTGGCTACTCATTCTTTGGCTAATGTTTCCACCATCCAACCACCTCTAGCGACATCAAGCCAAGTTGTGCATCCTAGCTTCATGACACAACCACCCTTGGCTTCAACATCAGTCCCTATGACTAGTTACCAATATGTTGCACCTATACAAGCAGAACCAACTATGTCATACACCCCTCCTCACACCTTCTAAGTGCCCTACAACCTAGGGGGTGCCCCACCTACAAATCCACCAACTGATCTAATCAAGATGTTGATGGACAAAGTGTCTAGTCTTGAGACATCTGTTTCGGGTTCAAGAAATGTTCTCTCATATGAACAAATTTGTAATGAACCTACTCATCCTTCAGTCCCAATCCGACCATATCCTAGTCAATGGAAACTTCCCAAGTTTACTCACTTTTAGAGTAAGGAGGACCCACAACAACATCTACGAGCGTTTAGACACGCTTGTTACCTTATAGCCCATGATGATGTGTTATTGCTACACACATTTCCCATGTCACTTTCTGGTGTTTCCCTTGATTGGTATAGCTCTATTACCAGTCACTCTCTTTTTACATTCACCCACCTAGCTCAACTTTTCATTGACCACTTTTCGATCAACATCACCAAAAAGGTCTCCATCATGGACCTATACTTTATCAGACAATTTGACGATGAATCAATAGCTGATTTCGTTGCCCATTGGAGAGGCTTAATCAACCAACTCTCCTTTTATTTACCTCAACCCGAGCTCATTGATCTCTTTTCACAAGCGTGTGCCAAACACATTTCATCTACCTTACGAGTCCAAACATTCCACACATTTTACGAAGCTTTCACCATGGCCAAGAAGCTTGAACTCCGTGCTGTCAAAGAAAATAAGGTCACATTGCGTAGTAAAAATACTAATGCAAAATCCAATGACCCTTCTTCATCCAAACCTTCTTCTTCATATTCCAAGTCTAAGGGATTGGTAAATGCTATGGTCCTTAGGCCATCATATTCGACAACAACCAACCAATCTCAGCCCTCCACATCGCAAAGCATCACACGACAATTCCAACAATGATACATACAATGTCAATACACTCCAATAGGAGAGTCATACATGTCTGTGTTGGATAAACTCATCAAATAAGGGGTCCTCAATCTCCCCCAAATTTGACCACCACCTTAATTTGACCCCTCAAAAGCCATCCCTACATGGTATAGGGAAAATGACTTTTGTCATTATCACCGTGTCAAAGGCCATGACATAAACAACTGCAAAACATTCAAAAACATTGTCCAATACATGTTAGATAAAGGTGATCTTGTCTTGGATAACCCAAATGCGCCACCTAACCACAACATAGACATCTTTAGAAAACCTTTTCCTAACCATCCCCCTAGCCAAAATAACATTCAGACCATGGCCGATGACTCCTAAGAGTGTAATATATGCATAGTCAACACGATCTCACCTCTTATGCCTAACCAACCTCTCTCACAGTCTGAAGAGGTTAGCCCACCCATTGGTCCTTCACAGGTAGAAGAGCCTTCTTCTCCCATTTCTCCTCCATAGGTAGATGAACCTTCTTCTCCTATTAGTTCTCCATCGACCTCTCTTATATTGGAGGATGCTTTGACCATACCATCACCAGTAGCCTCACCCTCATCCTTCCTATCATCAATGGGGGATCATAATTTCACCACTCCTCGACCATATGCCGAAGCCATCACCATCCCTATGCTCTGCCCTCTCGAAGAGCCATAATCTCCAATTCCTTCTCTGCTGAAAGAGGAAGTTGCCACCTCACCTACTTCAGACGAAGAAGATCCAGTGAGGGTAGACTTGAACCTTACCCCCCACAATAGTAGTCCTTGCACCCAACCAAAGAAGGCTACTAAACCACGTCGGAGAACTTTTCTCCCACCATCACCATTGCCCTCTATTTTGGGCCCACACCCATCCACCTTAATAGGAGTGCTTCCTACTCTGACACCCAACATAAACAAATCACCTCCATTACTACCAACACCTAACAAAAACATACCTCCTTCAAAACATCCAATGCCTCCTACCATGAAAGTGTCATCTACGCATCCAACCACACTACCAAATAAAAAGATGGTATGAAACACTCCCTCAACAATGTCTAAATAGAAGTTGTCAACTTTTACTTCAACACAATGTGTAGACCCATTAGCAAGTTCTTATACCTTACTGTTACGCCAATTGTTACAATCCTCTAACATCACTCTTCCACCTATTAAGCCATACCAACCTCTCAGACCAGAACCATCTTGGTTCAACGACACTAAAATTTGTGCATATCATCGCACACCTGGGCATGACACTGAGCATTGCTGCGTTCTTAAGGTTGTCATCCATCAACACTTGAAAAAGGGCACTCTTCTCATTAAGGACCCCTTTGATAAATCTCCAACACCGTCTCATGTCTCTCAACCCTTTTCACCATCACACTCATCAACTCTCAGATCAAAACCATCTTGGTTCGATGACACTAAATTTTGTGCATATCATTGCACACCTGGATATGACACTGAGCGTTGCTGTGCTCTTAAAGTTGTCATTTGTCAACACCTAAAAAAGGACACCTCTTTCATTAAGAATCCTCTTGACCACCCTTTCAACAAACCACCAACACCATCCCATACCTCTCAAACATCCTCACCTAAATCGGGAGCCCATCATCAAACTATGGTTCCTCTACCACCTTCCTCCCCTATATTTGAAATCAACACTATCAATGTGGCCACTAGGTCACAAAATTTAAAGGATAAAGGGAAAGAGAAGGTTTCTCTCCCCCAAATATATCCATTCATCAAGCCTCCTCAACCAACACAACCCAAGATTTCAATCTTGGGCACATCCCATCCAACATCTTTGAAGCCACTTCATGACCCCATGGTGAAACAACTTCACCAAACACCTATGAAGACATATTTGTATGACCTCATTCAAAGCTCTCCACAACATTACCAAGCTTTAATCAAAGCTTTATAGACAGTGGAGATCCAACCTGAAGACCCCCAACCACTAGCTTCTTTAATCAAAACATTACCAACCATTACCTCCATCACCGTCAATGATTCTGAGATTCCTGCCTCCAACCTGGAAGATCAGGATCTCACCCTCTCAAACTAAATCTGTCAAACATTCTCCCTGTCATGAGAAGCAACTAGGGGAATTCAAATTTGTCTTGACTATCATGACCTCAACCAAGCATCAACCAACCAAGCATTGACCAAGCATCGACCAAATAACAACCAACCAAGCATCGACCAAGCATCAACCAACCAAGCATCGACCAAATAACAACCAACCAAGCATTAACCAAACATCAACCAACCAAGCATTAAACAAACATCAACCAGCTTCTTAATCATATTTAACACACAACCAGTGTGGAAAGAAGCAAATGGGGCAAGTTTGCTCCTAATTGACTCGGACCTTACACAAGTATGGATTAGGGACTTATCGTCTGTCTTCTCTTGAAGGCCTACCAGAACCTGAGCCCCCTTAATGCCTTACATCTACGACCATTCTATTGTTAGTCAAGTACTCATTCACTTAACATTTAACTTGAGCTCATCCCTTAAGCAATCCCTGTCATTTTAATCCTCTTTCCTTTTAACCCTGTTCCCCTACACAAACACTATGTGACCCTTTTATAAAATATGGATGCTTTGTCCTAATAAAAGGGAGCCCTTAAGCTTCTATAGTCTTGTCCATGACTACAAATCCTGTCAAAAATAAATGGAGATGTCAAACAAAATATCAAAAGGTCCTAAAACTTTAAATGCAGACTGCTCCCTCGAAGGATAGCTACATCATCATTGTTATAGCTAATAGAATGCTCCCTTGAAGGATAGCTATTCAAAGCCCTCAAAAACAAATAAAGAAAAACTATAGACCACTCCCTTGAAGAATGGCTATGCCTAAAAATCTTGCTACAAATAGCACTCTCTTAGAAGCTTCCTGCATCGATTAGCTTCATAAATGACCACAAAACAAAAAGACATCCCCATGTAGACTTCCTGCATTGATCAGTCTACCAAAAAAATAAAATAAAAATGGACTTGACTTATAGTCATTCTCAGGGTCTCTTATAAAAAGGGGCAAAGTTATCCCTACTAAAAAGGATTACCCTATCCTAACATATCACATCACCTACTCAAGGGATTTCGAGCTCATTTTAATGTCAAAGTGATTCGATTACTTCTCTAACACAACCAATGGTCAACGACGTAATGCATGAATGGGGATTTTGTTTCTAAAAAACCCCCTACCTATGCTATCATTATGGTCCTTGTCAATGAAAGAGCAAAAATGCCTTTCACTTCTTAAACATCTTCGTCACATGCAATCATACCCAACCAAACCAAAACATTTTCAGACCACTAACACGACATAGCCTATTCACACTAGTTTCTATGGATTCCAATACACATGGAAACTATCGACCACACAATTTGTGCCAAGCATAAACCATTACTTACTAAAGCATAAGCATACTCATTTCATTTTTAGCATAAGTCCATCACTAATATGGACACTTGCTAGGGATGGAAAACCCTATAACCAATGTTACAGAATACACCATCACACAATATGGAAAAGGTTGTAACATCATCTTACCCTCATCATTTATAACCTGACCAAACCAACCTATCAACTAGCCTAAACTACATTGGTCTGAGGCCCTTCAAACAGGATCTATATAGGCAACACTCAGATGACATGACGTCTTCTAGGGTTAGCTCGACCACATCCATTTGTTCATTTACTTGATGGACAAACTTTTTAACCTTTAACCATGACTTAACCTAGTTCGACCCCATCCATAACCAACCCTCTTCCTCCTTTTTAGGGAGAACTACATTGGCCTGAGGCCCTTCCAACAAGAGCTATGTAGGCATCACTCATTTGACATGGGGTCTTCTAAGGTTAGCTCAGCCATTCCATCGTCCATCCATCTAAATGGACCAGCTATCTATACCAACCCAAACTCATGACCAAATAACTAGCCCTGACACTGTAGAAGTCACATTTGACTTCTCATAGGGCACATTGGCGATCACTACCATCTCCCTAACCACATCCAACAACCACTTGAGATGACTTATATCTCAACTCGACTGGACCAATGACCTTGGAGATCGTGACTATCTCCTCAGACCACGACCACTTTTGAGAAAACTATGCCTTGGTTATTTTGATTACATGTAGGCTACTTCACGAATAGTTAGCCAAATTGTTCACAACCCACATTACGACCCTCACAAGTATTGGATCGCGAGCAAGTTGATCCCCACTACTTGTGAGATTTTTGTGTTTTCTAAGAGCACTTTCTAGGCCCAGGATACTTGGAACATGACAACCATTAGAGCTACAGCTTGGATCGTTTAACCCAATCAGCTACGACTAAATGCTGGGGACTGATTATTTCAATTTTATCACTCCTTGACCTTTGACTGTGACAATTTGACCTAACCATCACATGAAGTGGTATACACACAATCTCAACTATTACAGCGTTCACACTCAAAATTCACCATATCCATCCACTTCTCTATCAAATCGGCACCCAATTTCAAGTTCCCTTCCCTCGACTCCCACTTTGAGGGGGAATACCTCATCCCATAATTGGGGCAACCTACATTCATTTTTGTCTTATAGTTTATCAGAACAACTAATAGGACAAAAAAGACCTCATCCCACCTGGGGCAACCAACTCCTATTTTGGTCTTTTAGTTCATTAGAACAACCAATAGGGCAAAAACTACCTCATCCCATACCTGGGCCAGCTTACTCCTATTTTTGTCTTGCAGTTTGTCATAACAACCAACAAGACAAAAAGGGGCAAATGTAAACACCAAAATTGTGTCTACTCCTTGGTCGACTCCCCCTTGGTCCCCTTGGTCCACTTCTAAATATTCTTAACCCACACACTTATTAATTTAAAATAAAATACCTATTTTAAATTAATAACACCTCACCCATGACACACCACCCTTGACACCTCACCCTTGGATTCCTCACCCTTGGATACCCTCATTTATCACCCTATGACTAATCATTCCAACCCTCCCATTAACCTCTTGCATCTATTTAACCCACTTTTGAACCATTTTCCAATGGTAGCTGAACTCGACAGACAGAGGAATGGGCAAAAGGCTAAAAATAGCCTTTTTACCCATCTTCTAGCACCTGGAATTCACAGATCGAATGGAAAACTAATCATAGACCCGAATGCGAATTCTCTTGCACCTAGAATTTGACCTCTATCTCTCTCTCCCAGATGCACGCCAAGCATCACAGGCTACAGGAACTTTGCATCAGTCACTCCATAGCACACTAAAACATTGTAAGAAGTCTTCTACATCAGCCACATTAGCAACAAGTCTTCTACACTCCTTCTTCAACAAGCAAGAGCTAAGTATTCTTCTTTTATTTCATTCCAGTAATTTAGAATGTATTTGTAATCAGTCTCCGTTTGCTACTTCTAAGTATTGTAGACCAGACTAAGCCTGACTTTTTCCTAGAGAGGCTGAGAGGCCTTCCCCATATCCATACTCCTTTTGACAACCTATCCTTTATCGCTTGTCCCTCTTAAGACTCTATTGGCTTCCCTGCAATCTTGCACAGACCTCTAGACCCAGACAGACCTTCTAGACCCCTCTGTCAACCACAACCCTATCCAAAATTTGCCCAAGGCCATTGCCCTGACTGACATCAACCATTTCCCCTACCGACATCGACATACTTGCTGACGTCAGCAACTTGAACAATTGACGCTGGCAGAACTACCGACATCGACGACTGTGGAAGACAGACAACAGAATACAAGTAGACATTATCTCTATTTATTTTGTTTAGTCTTTCACCATTTCTCTTTCTAGCAACATTCTTTTTATCAACAAGTGGACTGTCATCCCTCCAGGAAGTCTTTGCACTTTTGGGACTGAGCTTTGCTTGGCAGTCCACCATATACCTATCTAACATTTTCCTTGTTTTAGTCTCTTTCTCTCTACAGGTGTCTTTCTCCACAGCCAAAGAGGAGCTCCTTCAATCATCTGGATATGGTGCATAACTTCATCAAGGTATCATCTAACCCCTAACCATTATCTTAGTTTCTTTCATCTTTTGAATGTGAAAAGCGAAAACTAGTTAGAAACAGCTCTATATATATATAATAATAATAATACTCAAGGGTAGGATAAACCATCCATCTCTCTTTCTTCAAAGATGATGTGTGCAAATCAAAAGAAAAAACTCATAGGAAATGATAGAGAGCACTCCTCTTCTTTTAGAAGTACTATTCAACAAACCATAAGAATACTCCTGGTAGTAATTGCAAAATATAACCAAGGATGTAGTAACCAACAAATTGAGATGTAGCACAAAGTCTCCACTTGAATTGCCCAAGAGTGAGATATGAAGGACAATGAGGGCACAAAGTCATCCCAAGGTCCTTTGCATAGAAAAAAAAGAAAACACACTAAAGGCAACTATGGGGGCACAAAGTCTCTCCACAGTTGACTTCAAGACACCTTCCTGACTACTTTCACTAATTCTACTTGTTGAATTAAAGGAATAGAAAATATATTAAGGAAAAAGACATAAGAATAGTTTCCCCAATAATAAAGATATCACAGCATAAAGTCTGAAAAGTCACTTTCTTTCCTATTCCAATAACAAAATATGATCAATAATCTGAGCTCAAAGTCTTAGTAATGCCTTTCAATTTGGGTAGAGTTTCGTTTCTGATTGTTAGAGAGAGATCCTTTTACAATAACAAGAGAGTCCCTTATATAGCCTCTTCAAGAAGGACTTGGGAATAGTAACACATCATGTTGCATTGAAATTTGTTAATAATACATGCTAGAATTTAGGGGCATTTACCCATTTGCTTTTCTCAATGTAGATAAACAAGTCACGCTATTGAAAGTTTACATCTTTCAATGTCCACCTGGTGATCTGATCCTTCTTCATCATTCCTCCTTTTTTGGTTAATTGAATCGGGTCCTTGATTTAATTTGATGCTCTATTTATTAATTTCTTCTTGATGATCTTGGCTTCAAAGCCTTTGAATGCATTTGGGTTTGTAGAATTGAAACTATAAGGATCAACAACTATTTAATTATCATAACTTTGATGTCTGCGGGCACGTCACTTTCCTTGGCAATTCCTTCAGTTTTGCTATTTGAGCTTTCCTAGAGGGGACTTGCCTTTTGGGCCTTAAGAAATGATCTGCTTTGGGTAAGGAAGAGCCCCCTATAAGGGTATCTTCCCTTTGGGTGGTCTTCAGATGGCCTTCGGGCTTCTTTATTTTGGTAGGTCGCTAAGTCCTTTGTTTTGCATCCTCCCAAAGGGAAGGTGACCCTTTGGCTTTGGGGGAGTGTCCTTTAAGTTGATAGCTGAGAGTCCCCCATAAGGGCACCTACCCTTTGGGGTCCTTCGGTGGCCTTTTATTTGGAGTCCTTCGGAGCTTTTCCCATGGACATTTCTCGTAGACATTTCCCGTAGACAAAAAGTCTGCAGAATTGTTTGGATCCCTTTGCCTTTTGTCTTTGGAAATTCCTTCGGGCTTTCCTCCTATAGCTTCTTTCCTAAATTTAGTCTGAAGGAATTCCTTCAGACAAAAAGTTTAAAGGAATTTTGCCTTAGTCTTTTTCCTGAAGGAAATCCCTTTGTCTTTCGGTTGCCTTAAACAAAATTCTGAAAGAACTTACCTTTGCAGCTTCTTTGAAAACAACCCTTCTGAAGGGTGTTTTTGTCTATCAAGTGCCCTCTGCAAGGGCACTTGTCCTTTGGGAGGCTCTTTTGAACTTTGGCATTGAACCTCTCCTTTGAACTAACCATTGAACCAAGCTTTGAACCAACCTGATGAACCAAGCTTTGAACCAAGCCGATGAACCAAGCTTTGAACCAAGCCAATGAACCAAGCTTTGAACCAAATTGATGAACCATTTGATTAAACCAAAAGCCATTGAAACATTTGATGAACTAACTGAGTGACCTAAAGCATTGAACCAAGCTGATGAATCGACTAAGTGAACTGAAGCATTGAACCAACTTTGGTTCAACGGTTCAATGGTTCATTCCCTTTGATTTGGCTAAGTCCTTTTGATCCTCGTTGAACCAAACACATTGAACTTGTTGAACCTTGAACCCATTGAAACTTTGAGCCAAAGTGGTTCAATGGTTCAAGCATCAGAAACTTGTTCTTTTTATTGAACCTGCCTGTAGAAGCCTTTGAACCATTAGTCTATTAAAATTGGCCTGCAGAGTCTATAGATTTTATTTTCCTGCTGAGTCTGTAGATTTCTCTTTTCTTGCAGAGTCCGTAGATTTAAGCCTGCAAAATTTGTAGATTTTTGAGAAGCTTGAAAAATGAGGAATTTGAATGCCCAGGACAAATTTTGAAAAGAAAAGAGACAATTTTGGTCTATAGGACCAAAATAGTTAAAATGTTGTTCCAAAAATGAGTGACATTTTTGGGGGACAACAATATGGACCCATATTTTATTGATTTTGGCTCATTGGCTTTACTCTGGATTGCGAGAATGGGGAAACCTTTTTATAAGATGAAATATAGGATAAATTTTTATGGTTGGATAGGGTTAGAGATAGGGCACATGAATTCATATACCCAAAAGAACACGAAATAAAAGAAACACAATAGAAAGAAACAAAATAAAATCAAACACACAACAAAAGTAAACTATCCATAATTTAATATAATATATTCATTACCAGTCACTTTCCTAGATGGATACTATGATATTGCATTAGAAGGATAACAAATAAGTAGTTCTTAAGGGACTACCCATTTACAGGAAACAAGAGATCATTTCCTTTTAAGTATTTGAGGTGAAATGCATTTTGCCCCCCACTATTTCATAGATCTTGTATGGGCCAATCTAAAGATGATCAAACTTGGAATGTGGCCCCTTCTTCTCATGAATTTTGTCTCACAACAATACTAAGTCAGATATTCTAAAGTATTTGACATTATCTCTCTCACTAAACCATGTTTTAATAATACATTGGTCATTACGATTTATAGGTCTTCTTCCCAAGAATCTTATAGTTAGATGATATCTAATAACCTCAAATCTACCTTTTCATTATTCTCCATGTATCCTTTCACAACTTGTAATTAATAAATCCAAGGGTAATTGGGAATACAGGCTCTAGTCCATACGCCAATAAGAATGGAAATTTTTTGAGAGCTTGTTTGTACTAAATGTGATCAGCCCAGAGGGTAAATATAAACAATGAGTGTCACTCTAGAGGTCTCTTTTCTATAAACCTTTTGATTGCATGAGTGATTTTTTTTTGTTAAATGCCAATCTATTCCATTAGAGGTAGGAGTTGGAAGATAATCTCAAAGTGATTTATTGCTCATAATCCCACTTAGTAAGCTATGTGGATTGAAACTCAAGGCCATTTTCATAGACCAGGGAGACTAGTGTGCCAAACAGAGTGATTATACTCTCTTTTAAAAAATTAATCACCTCCTTGGCTATGTTATTATTCACTTCCCCTACCTTGTTGTGAAATACAGAAGCACACAATTGATTACCAAATGCAAGCAACTTATATATGTGGAATTAACCAGAATCACAAGTAACTAAAATTCAAAAACAACACAGAATATGAGAGACAATACACAATTGTATTAATACTCTTCCAGAAGGAAATACAACAAAGAAGATTGCCACAGATCTTCTTCCTTACACACCTCTAGGGCTCCCACACTCTAGGGCATAAACAGTAAATCTTCCCTCAAAGCTCTCTCTCTTACGGTCCCAACACACAACTCAAACACAGAGTTGGTGTTCACCTCCAACCAGTCAGTATCCACTACTACCAGTACTCCAATGCTCCACACACTCCACAAGTGCTCCACACACTCCAAGTACACAAACATACTTCAAGTAGATCTCCCCTAAACTAAAATAACCTGCAACCCAAATGATCTCACTTATGGAAGGATCTTCCTTGCCTTCCTCTTTTCTCTCTTTCTGAGTACACACTGTACTCCAAGTAGATCCTGCCTGATCCTGCTCCCTGTTGTGTTGCCATCTTCCCTGATCTTGCTATTTCTATGCTAATTTCACTTTCTGCATTCAAGAGAGAATTAAGAAACTAAGAGATGGTCACGGCTTGTATGTACCTGGATGTAGTCATGCGCACCATAATCCAGACGCTGTGAGAACTCCTCTTTGGCTGTGGAGGAATGACACCTGCGAAGAAAAGAGACTTGGACAAAAGAAGGCATTAGATAAGGAGATGGTGGGTTACCAAGCAAAAGCTTGATCCCAAAAGTATGAAGACTTCCTTAAGGGATATCAACCCACTAGTCGATAAAAAGGATGTATGATAAATAACATAATATTAAAAGACTGAAATGATAAAAGACTGAAAAGAAAAATAGAAGCAAAGGCTTACTTGAAAGATTCTATCGGACTGGTCACAGTGACCAGCGTCGGTGGTCCTATCGGCATCAGTTTGTCAAGGTCTACCGATGTCGATTAGGATGCCGATGTCAGTTGGGGTAATGGTCTCTACGGCCAATGTCGATTGGGGCAGTAAGCTTGGACGGGGTCTGGTCGGGTCTGTGGTCTGTGGACAGGGTCTGGTTAGGGCTTTGGTCTTTGGACAAGGTCAAGAAAGGGTCTGGGTCTGTTTGAGTGGTCTAAGACAAAGTTTTGGGCTTGGTTGAATGGTCTGGGGTTTGGGTCTGAGAGTCTGGTTGAATGCGCAGAGTGTATGGTCCAATAGAGGATGGAGGCAATAGGGAGATGGAGAAGTAAAGATTCAGGTCCAGTCTGGTCTGGGGATAGGAAATGCTAAATCTAATTCATAATACTTAGAAGTAAATGACTAGAAAAGACAAAGAAAACACAAACAATATACTTACCTGTGGCTGGCTAAAGGAGTGTTGCAGACTGGTGTCCCTATTGTTGGTACTACTGGTGTGAAAGCCCTGTTGCTAATGGAGTTGTTGAAGGTAGAATTCCTGTTGCTGCACCTGAGGGAGAGAGTGAGAGGCTTCACTGAGAAATTGGCAGATTGATTGGCAGAGTGGCGGGTGGTCCAAGACTCCAGATTCTAGATTCGTGATTAGCTCTCGAGATTCAGAGTTTTGTGATTTGTGATTAGCCTAAGAAAGAGGTCAGAAGTCGATTTAAGTAAATTGACATTGGCGATACCACCGACATCAGCCGATAGTTGACCGACATCGACGGGTGCAGAACGAGTAAAAGGGCCAACAAGCCCGTTCTATATCCACCAGGTGCATAATCCATTGGAGATTTGTCGAAGGTTAGGCTAAATACGCATGAGAGTTAGTTAAGTGGTTGGAAAGGAGTAAGAATAGGTCTTGGGTGAGTCATAGGGTAGGAAATGGTCGAAGGCGAGGTGTCATGGGTGATGTGTCAAAAGAGGGGGTATTAATTCAAAATAAGTTAATTATTTTAAATTAGTAATTGCATGGGTTAGGAATGGACCAAGGGGGGAAGAATGAACAAGGGTTAGATAGGATTTCAGTGTCTACATTTGCCCCTTTTTGTCTTGTTGGTTGTTTTGGACGAACTGCAAGACAAAAATAGGAGTTGGTTGCCCCAAGTATGAGATGATGTGGATTGCCCCGAAGTATGGATGAGGTATTCCCCTCAAAGCGAGAGTCAAGGGAAGGGAACCTGATGTCGGGTGCTGATTTGACAAAAGGTGGATGAGAAGGATGAAGAGTGAGGGTGAACCGCAAAAGTCGTGATTGCACATACACCACTTCACGAGATGGATAGGTCAAATGTCATAGGTCGAGGGTCAAGGAGTGCCAAAATTGAAATAAGTGGGCCCTAGCGTTTAGTCATCTGCTGATTGGATTATTCAATCTAAGCTGTAGCTCCAAATGGTCGTCATGCTCCAGGTATCCCAGGCTCAGGAAGTGCTCCTAGAAACACGAAAATGTCACAATTAGTGCGGATCAACCGGCTTGCGATCCTATACTTGTGAGGGTCCAAAAATATGGTCTGTGAACAATTTTTCTATCTATTCATGAGGTAGCATGCGTGCAAACAAAACCAAGATAGAGTTGTCTCAGAAGTGGTCAGGGTCGGTGGAGATAGGCGTGATCTCCATGGTCGCTGGTTGGGTTGAGATATAAGTGATCTCAAATGTGCCCCATGAGGAGTCAAAAATGACTTCGACATTGACAGGGCTGGTTGATTGGTCATGATGGAAGATGAAAGGTCATCATCTTTGAGAGAGACGAACGAGCAGATGGATGGATGAGGAATGGCTGAGCTAACCTCAGAAGACTGAGTGCTTCCTACATAGCCCCTATGGGAAGGGCCTCAGACCAATGTAGTTCGGACAGAGGGTCAAAGAGGTCGATAGGCTGGTCTTGGTCATGTGTTGAAATGATGAGGAGAAGAAGATCTTACATCGTTTTCCAATGGTGTATTCTGTAACATTGGTGAGTGGTCTTTCATCCCTAGCAATTTTCCATATTCGTGATGGATGTATGCTAAAAATGAATTGAGGTCTATTTATGCTTCAGCAGGTATTGGTTTATGCTTAACATAAATTGTGTCGGGTCGATAGTTCCTATGTGTATTATTTTCCATAGAAACTATGTGAAATGGACTAAGATGATGATGATGTCATGTTGTTGGTTTGAGAATGTTTGGGTTGGCAAAAAGGCTTGGTTGAATGTGACCAAAGTGTGAAAGATAAGTGAAAGGCGAATTGCTCTTTCATTGACAAGGACCAAAATGACGGCATAGGTAGGGGTTGTTAGAACAAAGAGCCCCATTCATGCATTACGTTGTTGACCATGGTTGTGTTAGAGAAGTAATCGAATCACTTGACAATAAGTGAGCTCGAAATGCCTTGAGCGGGTGATAAGTAGGATTATGATATGAGAGGATGGGGTAACCCATTTGTGGCAGGAATAACCTTACCCTTTTATAGGTGACCCAAGAATGACTATAGGCATGTCCATGACTTGATAGCTTGTCAGTCATTTTTTTTTAGACGCAAACTGATCGAAGCGGGAAGTTTGCATAGGGATGTTGTCTGCTTGGTGGTCATATATGTGAAGCTGATCGATGCGGGAAGCTTCAAAAAGAGGTGCTGTCTGTAGCAATAGTTAGTCATAGCCATCCTTCGAGGGAGTGGTCTATATATTTGCTTTAAATGTTTGATAATGACTTGGCCTAGCTGTCCTTCAAGGGAGCAGTCTAGTAAATACAATAATTGTGTAGCTGTCCTTCGAGGGAGCAGTCTACACTTAGAGAGTTTTATGACTTGGTATGTTATTTATTGAAATTTTGATATATGTTGATTGAAGTTTAGCCATGGATGAGCCTCTAGAGGTTTAAGGGTTCCCTTTTTATTAGGACAAAACATTACTACTTGACAAAAAGGGTTGACGAATGTTGGGAAATAGGGTTGAAAGGAATAGGAATGACAATGACGGGGGGTTGCTCAAGGGACGAGCTCAAGTAAAACGTCAAGTGATCGAGTACTCGACTAACAGAAGAATGGTCGAGGATGCAAGGTATAAAAGGGGCTCAAGTTCTGATAAGTCCCTGGGCCATGCTAGTGCGTTATGCTAAAAGGTCTGAGTCAATTAGGAGCAAACTTACCCCATTTGGCTCTTTCTAGCTTGGTCACAATGATTGATGACGGTTTGAAGAAGTGATAGGTGTTTGGTTGGTTGATGTTTGATAATTGAAGTTTGGTCGAGGTCATGATTAAAAGATTGGTTGATGATTGGACTATGTGTGGTTGAGGTCTGGTCGAGGTTATGATAGGAAGGTTGATTAATGGTTGGTCGAGACTTGGTCGAATGTCTAGTCAAAGTTGGTTAAATGTTTGGTTGAAGGCTTGGTTGAATGTTTGGTCGAGGTTAGGATAAGGTTGGATTCCCCCAATCGCTTGGGGAGAATGTTGGATAGATTGGTCAAAGTCGGTTGAGGCTTAGTGGTCAGATGGACTGTATTGATGTCGAATAATGGGGTCAAAGGCGGCAAAGGGACCATAGTCTAGCGTGGAGATATCGATTTAGGTGATGAAGTTTGAGAAGCATGGGTTGGTGTTGATGATTTGTCGAAGAGGTGATCAAGAGGGTCCTTGATGAGAAGGAAATCCTTTCTCCATTGTTGACGAATGACAGCTTTGAGAGCGCAACAACTCTCAGTGTCATGTCCCAGAGTTTGATGATAATGATATAATTTAGAGTTGTCGAACCAAGATGGCCTTGATCTGAGAGTTGATGAGTGGGGTGGTGTTGAAGGCTTATTGATGATGTGGTCGAGAAGAAAGGTGTCATTCCCCAGACATTGGTGAATGGCAACCTTGAGGGTGCAACAATGCTCAGTGTCATGCCCAGGTGTGCGATGATACGCACAAATGTGAGTGTCATCGAACCAGGGTGGTTTTGGTCTGAGAGATTGGAATGGTTTAAGAGGCGGGAGATAGATGTGAGAGGACTGCAACAATTGCTGTAATAACAAGGCATAAGAACTTGCTAATGAGTTTGGATGTTTTTTTACAGTGGGGGTTGATGACTTTGGTTTGGGAGGCATAAGAGGCGTTGGTCGATGGTTTGGAGGAGATATATGTCTAATGGGTTGAGGGAGTAATGGAGGCGACTTGCCTCTATGAAGTATGGGAGTAGGAAGCACTCTTATTAAAGTGGACAGATGCGGGCCCAAGATTGAGGGTAATGAGGAAGGTGGGGGAGGAATCCTCCGGTGTGGTCTAGTGGCCTTCTTTGGTTTGGGTTGAGAGCCACCTTTGTGCGAGGCGAGGTTAGATGCGGGTTTGAGTTCAGATATGGACAGAGGTGAGTGAGATGTAGCAATCTTAGGCAAAAGGCAAGAGGAAACTATGACTGGGTTTTCCTCGGTCAAAATGGGTGAAGAGACTGGTTCTTCTCCTGGTGGAGAAGAAATAAAAGAGTGCAGCTCCTCAAGAGGGTAGAAGGCAGGGATGGTGGTGCCTGCTACTTGTGCTTGAGGAGTAGGCAAGGTAGGGTCTTCAGATGAAGGTAAGGCTAATGGTGTTGGCGTGGTCAAGGCATCCTCCAGTATAAGAGAGGTAGATGAAGGACTAATATGAGAAGAAAGTTCTTCATCCTGTGATGGAGGAGGTTAATCAGGGACAAGAGGCAAGATAGTGTTGATTGTGTGAATGTTATGGTCTTGAGGGTCATTGATCATGGTTTGGACATTATTTTGAGTAGGTGGATGGTTTGGAAATGGTTGTTTGAGGATGTTGATGTGTTGGTTAGGTGGGGCATTCGGGTTATCTAAAATAAGATCCCCCTTGTCGATTATGTCTTGGATGATGTTCTTAAAAGTTTGGCAATTGTCGATGTCATGGCCATGGACACGGTGAAAGTGACAAAAGTCAGCCTCCCTATACCATGTAGGGAGGGCTTTTGAAGGGTCGAATTGAGGTGGTCAGATTGGAGGGAGATTGAGGACCCCCTGCTTGACAAGTTTTTCCAAAATAGAAGCGTATGATTCTCCAAGCGGAGTGTATGAACACTGGATGTATCGTTGTTGGAATTGTTTAGTGATGCTTAGAGATGTAGAAGGTTGAGAGTAATTAGTTGTCATCGAGGATGGTGATCTAATGACCACAGTGTTGGCCACTCCTTTGGGTTTGGAGTTGGTAGAAGAAGAAGGTTTGGAAGAAGAAGGGTCATTGGTTTTTGCATTGGTATTACGCAATTTGATCTTATCCTCTTCAATGGTGCAGAGTTCAAGCTTTCGAGCCATGATGAAAGCTTCGTCAAAAGTGCAGAATGTCTAAATCCGCAAGGTAGAAGAGATGTGCCTGGCACATGCTTGAGAAAAGAGCTTGATGAGCTCAGGTTGAGGCAAGGAGAAGGAGAGCTGGTTAATCAAGCCTCTCCAACGGGCGACAAATTTGACTATTGATTCATTGTCGAATTGCCTGATGGAGTATAGGTCTGTGATCGAGACTTGTTTGGTGATGTTGATAGAAAAATGGTCAAGAAATAATTGGGCAAGTTGAATGAATGAAAAGATAGAATGTCTAGTAAGCGAGCTATACCAGTCAAGGGTGGGGCCAAAAAGGGACATAGGGAACGTACGTAACAACAACACATCATCGTGGGTAATAAGATAGCAGGCATGTCTGAATGCCCATAGATGTTGTTGTGGGTCCTCCTTACTCTGGAAGCGAGTGAATTTAGGAAGCTCCCATTGGTTGGGGTATGGTCGGATAGGGACAGAAGGATGGATGGGCTCGTTGCAAATTTGCTCATACGAGAGAGCATTGTGTGAACCAGAGATAGAGGTCTCGAGACTGGACATTTTATCCATCAGCATTTTGATGACGTCTACTAACAGATTGGTGGACAGGGTGCCCCCTAGGTTGTAGGGCACTTGAAAGAGGCTAGAGGAGGCATACGATGTAGTTGGTTGCGGTTGTGGGGGCGCAACGTATGTATAACTAATCGTAGGGACATAAGTGGAGACCAAAAGTGGTTGAGTTATGAAGGTAGAAGGCATAGGCTGACTAGATACCACCAAAGGTGGTTGAATGGCAGCACTGGTAGAAGGATAGGTTGGCACTCCTGCATTTATGGGCACAAGAGTGTGAGGGGTCGAGATAATCAAGTTTTGGTATGATGTAGAACTTGGTTGAATTGCATGTGGTTGAGGGGGTAATGGAACCCCGATGGAGGTCGGTCTAAAAATAGACATGGAGGCCAAACTTTGCGTATTGGCCATGGTCGGGTAAATGGTTGAGGCAAAAGGCTGCGTCATAAAAGGTTGGGTAGCGAATGATGTCGATGTCATCGTCACTTCACCTGAAAGGTCTCGCGTTGGGTTTCTCACGAGATAGTTTTGGAGGGCTGTGACATTGAGGTCCAAGAATCTTTCAAAATCTTGGTCCCCTTCAGGGATGATCGGAGTTTGAGTTGGGGTTGGTCTTGTAGGAGTTCTTTCAGTCTCTGAGTGGAACTCCATTATAGGACTGGTTAGGGATAGGGGAGCATGGTCAAGAAGAGCCTTGGTTTGACTATGCGTCAAAACCATTCAAGGCAAGAAGAGGGTCAGGTTCCAAAAACTGTGTTTTTTTAGTTTCAGAAACTCAGAATGAGGTTTTGGCAAAAAAAGGGTCAGGTTTAGGCTGCTGTTTTAGGAAAAAGGACTATGACAGTGACCGACATCGGTTGAAAAACTGATGTCGGTGAGCTAATATGGCCGACGTCGGTTAGATAGCCGATGCCGGTGGAGAAAAGTGGCTGACGTCGGTGGTAAAGCCGATGCCGGTGACTGTGGTTTCCAGAAACTCAGAAAAACTTGAAGATTCTTGGAAAAGAAGAAGAAGAAGGTCCTCACTAGCTCAAAAAACTAGATAGAAACAGAAAAATAGAGAGAGAGACAGATAGGCCCTAAGCGTTAAATCCTAAGAATCAACTTTTTAGAATCCTATGGCTTATGCCTTAAAGTGATGTTTGGGAGGTTGGCTGTTAGAGGGGTCCTAAAAGAGGTAGTCTATGGATGGTTTCAGGTATGTTTAGGTGCTCAAAAATTTTGGGTTAGGTTTCATACATGGCCTGGTGCTAAGGAGCAAGCTCCCCTCACTTCACGATTCCAGTGATAAACTGGTCTCGCTTAGCCAAAATATACTTTCCCTATAGATTAGACTCTGCCAGAGAATAGAGTGTGCTTTCCCCTTGGTGATGAAATCCAAGTAGGATTGCCGGGATGGGTAAGGTATCCACTGGGGGATGAAATCCCAGTCGGGCCTTGTCTCAGGTGAGTTTGATGTTTGATTTTGTGCAAGTGGTTTAGGTTGTGTAACATAAAGTGGACTAGATTAATTCAATATGCGGTTTATTAATTACTAAGTGTGGTCTAAGAAATGCAAGCAAGTAGAAATGAAAGTGCAATGTGTTTTAAGCCCCAAGTCAAAATGTTAAGTTAGAATGAAAACAAGTTGAGAAAGGGTTGAAGAATATGATTTTTAACTAGTCTAGAAATGCAAGAAAAGAGAAGAAAAGTTCTTTTTATTCCTGCTCATGATGTCATTTAGAAGAAAAGAAAGAGGTGAAAAGAGAGGAACCTAATGCACCCTATATGAATGAAAAGAAAAGGAACCCAAGGAAGGCCCTAAGGTCCCACCGGGCATGCCAGAATGTTTCTATGCTAATTTCGCTTTCTGCATTCAAGAGAGAATTAAGAAACTAAGAGATGGTCAAGGCTTGTATGTACCTAGATGTAGTCATGCACACCGTAATTCAGACGTTGTGAGAACTCCTCTTTGGCTATGGAGGAATGACACCTATGAAGAAAAGAGACTTGGACAAAAGAAGGCATTAGATAAGGAGATGGTGGGTTGCCAAGCGAAAGCTTGATCCCAGAAGTATGAACACTTCCTTAAGGGATATCAACCCACTAGTCGATTAAAAAAGATGTCTGATAAATAATAGAATATTAAAAGACTGAAATGATAAAAGACTGAAAAGAAAAATGGAAGCAAAGGCTTACCTGAAAGATTCTATCAGACTGGTCACAGTTGCCGGCATCGGTGGTCCTACCAGCATCGGTTTGTCAAGGTCTGTCGACGTCGGTTAGGCTACCGACATCGGTTGGGGCAATGGTCTCTATGGCCGGCGTCGGTCAGGGTAGTAAGCTTGGACAGGGTCTGGTCGGGTCTGTGGTTCGTGGATAGGGTCTAGTCAGGGCTTTGGTCTGTGGACAAGGTCAAGGAAGGGTCTGGGTTTGTTTGAGTGGTCTAAGACAAAGTTTTGGGCTTGGTTGAATGGTCTGGGGTTTGGGTCTGAGAGTCTGGTTGAATGTGCAGAGTGTATGATCTGATAGAGGATAGAGGCAATAGGGAGATGGAGAAGTAAAGATTCGGGTCCAGTCTGGTCTAGGGATAGGAAATGTTGAATCTAATTCATAATACTTAGAAGCAAATGACTAGAAAAGACGGAAAACACAGACAATATACTTACCTGTGGTTGGCTGAAGGAGTGTTGCAGACTAGTGTCCCTATTGTTGCTACTGCTGGCATGAAAGCCCTATTATTGATGGAGTTGTTGAAGGTAGAATTCCTGTTGCTGCACCTGAGGGAGAGAGTGAGAGGCTTGGCTGAGAAATTGGCAGATTGATTGGCAGAGTGGCGGGTGGTCCAAGACTCTAGATTCTAGATTCGTGATTAGCTCTCGAGATTCAGAGTTTTGTGATTCGTGATTTGTGATTAGCCTAAGAAAGAGGTCAGAAGTCAGTTTAAGTAAACTGACGTCGACGATACCGCCGGCATCGACCGACAGTTGACCGATGTCGACGGGTGCAGAACGAGTAAAAGGGCCAACAAGCCCGTTCTACATCCGCCAGGTGCATAATCCATTGGAGATTTGTCAAAGGTTAGGCTAAATACGCATGAGAGTTAGTTAGGCAGTTGGAAAGGAGTAAGAATAGGTCTTGGGTGAGTCATAGGGTAGGAAATGGTCCAAGGCAAGGTGTCCTAGGCGAGGTGTCATGGGTGATGTGTCAAAGGAGGGGGGTATTAATTCAAAATAAGTTTATTATTTTAAATTAATAATTGCATGGGTTAGGAATGGGTTAGGAATGGACCAAGGGGGGAAGAATGAACAAGGGTTAGACACAATTTTGGTGTCTACACTTGCACACCTGTAAATCAATTTGGTTCTGCACACCTACAAACCTGGATCATGCACACACATACACCTACAGATCAATGATCTTACTTACCATGTAGATCTCCTAACGTAGCCATGCACACCTGCTAACCAAGATCCTACACAACTGAAGAACCCTTCTAATTCTCCAAAACCAGCACCCACACTTGGCACTACTATGGAACTAGGAGGAACACCCTTGCTCACTTCACACACAGAAGAAGCTAACTTTGCTCAACTCAAACTAGCACACTTTACAATACAACCCATGAGTCTATTATATAGATCTCATGCAAACACTAATTAGACATCTAATTACAATAATTAGATCCACAGCTTCCAGTCTAAAATTGGCTCTTGACATGCAAACACTCAGTTCATTAACTAACTATCCGTGAATTGGCAGTTCTGAACCGCACAGGCGACCGACGTCGGTCCCTGTCTGCCTAGAGGTGACCGACACTAGCCGACTTCTGATCGATGTCGATTGCTCTTCTTGTCTAATCCTGCCGATGTTGGTTGGCCTAATCGACACTAGTGTCTGTGACACTCAGCAACCTCAAGCAACCTCCTTCCCTATTTGCATCAGTGAAGCTTTTAGCTCCACAACCTAACAATCTCCCACTTGGAGATAAACAGCGACACTGTACCTATACCTGTACCCCATCTAATCTATTTCCTAGCTTGTATCCCTCTTCAAGCTCAACCTTGAAGACCAACCACCACAACACTTGTGGTGAACCTCCTGTCATCCAAGTAACCCGCCGCATCTACATCTACAAACACATGTAGAAAAGAACTTGACCCTGCATAGCATGTGCACCTGCTACTAGTCTCTCTCAAATAATTGAGAATCCACTGAACTGCCCTCCAGTGCTTCTTTCCTAGATTAGCTCCAAACTTTTTGACAGTACCCAGTGCGTGGGCAACCCAGGTCTAGTACGCATGTACTTAACCTCATCATGTGAATCAGGACCCTGTTCTGTGAACTGTCCAACCATCGGCATGCTAACTGGTATCACACAATCATCTAGAGACAAAATCAACCTATGATCTCCCATGTCTCTAGAATGCACTCATGCCAAAGAATTTTTGCTGCTCCAAATTCCTCATGACATGACACTAAACTAACCTTACCCTTAACTCAGCAAAACCCTATATGTCTGAACCTGCACCAAGCTCATCCTCCACATACAGTAACAGGATAATGTTGTGACTCATCATCCACCTGGTAAGACAAACACAATGGTTACACTGACATTGACTAAAGCCATGCTTTGTCCTCCACCTGTCAAACCTATACCACTGTCGTGCAGCTTCCTTAAGACCATATGACTTGGCTTTTTGTCTCACGTGTCCATTCTCTCTATTATTTAACTAAGGTATCCATTCATCTCTGTGATTTCTTCTGGCTGACAACCTTACCAAATCTCCTGTTTGGTTTTGCATCATATTCCTACCATGCTCCCACTGTTTCCTGAATCCTTCCTGCCCTACAGTGAGCAACAAGTATAAAGAAGAGGAACAACAAATTTGAGGCTTACTTACCACTTTCAGTCCTCTATATGGGCATTTGAGACTCTTTGACAGCTTGTTGTCTGCCCAAAATCCGTTACAGTGACCAACCTCAGTCACCACACAGTCTGCATCCGACTGACGTCGGTTCCCATGCACCTGTCTTGACTACCGACCCCACTGACGTTGGTGTCTACCTACTACTGACGTCGGTCCTCCTGACCGACGTCGATCTTACCCTACCCGACATCACCAGCTCTGGTCTGCACATGACGGACATCGACACCTGTTTGTTCGACGTCAGTTCCCCATGACCGACGCTGGTACCTATGTTCGCCTGTGAGTGATGACTGTTTACCCATGAGCTCTCCATGAATCAACACCCTATCTAAACCACTCTGCTTAGAGTTATCCAGCCTTCTCCATTGATCTCTATTTGCCATCTCCTCTAGAAACACCAAGGCTTTCCAGTTCTTAAGTCTATCAAACACATCTGTCTTTCGCTTAAGAACATGCATCTCCTTCTTGCTCATGTGACCAAGCCTACAAAGCCACATCTCCGCAACAGAAGAAGAATCAGTAATATAAGCAAGTAGATAAAGAGTACTTGCTTTCTTACCACCAGCGAATTCAAGTGTATCCGTTGTGAGAGTTCTTGTGCATCTCTCATCACCTAAATTTTTTAAAGAAATTAGCCATATCTTCAATACTGGAACCTGCATGACCTCCTTCAACACCCATGTGTTGGCCGCCTACAATTTTAGCTTCACTTCCCCTTTGCCAATTCTTTGGCAAGCCTTACCAGCACTTCTCTTTGGCGCTGAATGGAAAGAGGCAACAAAATCTATAAACCAAGATTCTACTTTATCTAAGAAACATACCAGAGCATCCTGTGCAACAACACTTGCAACATCTGCTTCTTCAGTTTCTTCATGTTGATCTGCTACCAACCAAAAATTTCTCTTTACCTACTCTTTCTTTCCATAGGACCATAATTGACCATTCATGCTTTTCAATTCCTCCATTCTTAGCTTACTTTCTTCTGCCATTGCTCTACTCCCACTCAATCAGAAACCCCTGAGAGTGACCTGTAATCAAATACAAACCTGCTTCTTACAATCTTAGTTCTGATACCACTTGTTGGTATCAGACTCTTGAACCTACAACCAGGCTCTTATACCACTTGTTGGGAAATACGGAAGCACACAATTGATTACCAAATACAAGCAACTTATATATGCAAAATTAACCAAAATCACAAGTAACTAGAATTCAAAAACAACACAGAATATGAGAGACAATACACAATTGTATTAATACTCTTCCAGAAGGAAATACAACAAAGAAGATTGCCACAGATCTTCTTCCTTACACACCTCTAGGGCTCCCACACCTCTACAGCATAAACAGTAAATCTTCCCTCAAAGCACTCTCTCTTACGGTCCCAATACACAACTCAAACACAGAGTTGGTGTTCACCTCTAACCAGTCAGTATCCACTACTACCAGTACTCCAGTGCTCCACGCACTCTACAAGTGCTCCATGTACTCCAAGTACACAAATGTACTTCAAGTAGATCTCCCCTAAACTGCAACAACATGCAACCCAAATGATCTCACTTATGGAAGGATCTTCCTTGCCTTCCTCTTTTCTCTCTTTCTGAGTACACACTGTATTCCAAGTAGATCCTACCTGATCCTACTCCCTGTTGTGTTGCCATCCTCCCTGATCTTGCACACCTACAAATCAATCTGGTTCTGCACACCTACAAACCTAGATCATGCACACACATACACCTACAGATCAATGATCTTACTTACCATGTAGATCTACTAACGTAGCCATGCACACCTGCTGATCAAGATCCTACACAACTGAAGAACCCTTATGATTCTCCAAAACTGGCACCCACACTTGGCACTCCTGTGGAACTAGGAGGAACACCCTTGCTCACTTCACACACAGAAGAAGCTAACTTTGCTCAACTCAAACTAGCACACTTTAAAATACAACCCATGAGTCTATTATATAGATCTCATGCACACACTAATTAGACATCTAATTATAATAATTAGATCCGCAGCTTCCAGTCTAAAATTGGCTCTTGACATGCAAACACTCGGTTTGTTAACTAACTGTCCGTGAACTGGTAGTTGTGAACTACACAGGCAACTGACGTCGGTCCCTGTCTGCCTGGAGGTGACCGACACCGGCTAGCTTCTGACCGACGTCGATTGCTCTTCCTGTCTAATCTTGCTGACATCGATTGGCCTGACCGACGCTGGTGTCTGTGCCACTCAGCAACCTCTAGCAACCTCCTTCCCTGTTTGCATCAATGAAGCTTTTAGCTCCACAACCTAACATACCTCTATCCACATCATGCAATAATTAGTGTTTTTGAGTGTGAACTTGTGTCCTATTGAGGATTTTGGATTTATAACTTCTACCAAATGAAGTCCCCATTGGGAAAATGTTCTTCATTCAATAATAGGTTACAAAGGCATTGCATTATGAACCTCTTATTTAAAAAAGTTTTAGAATTGGTGACATGAGTACACATGAGCATGGACATACTTGAAGATAATGGGCCAATAATAGCATGATCATAGTATTTTACGAGTAGTTTTATTCCCAGAAGGATGGATGCTACCCAACTTTTTATGAACATTAGTCATAAATTCCTTGGAATCTTCTTTTGATAAGCACCTAGGTTAGATGATTTCATATAGATAAGCCATTTATTTATCATTTAATGGGATAATTTTAGTCTAAGGGATATGTTTTAAATATGTGTCAACCTAGGAGGTGGACTCCCTTAGAGATGGTAATGGATAGTGAAGCATACCATTCTAGGCAGAGGAATTCTGACTTGTCCACTTAGTGTACAATAATCATGAGGTTAATCTTGGTGATTAACTAAGTGAGAACTTATCCTTGGATACACTTAGCATGTTGATCTCAATATCATATTCTTTTAACTTGGACATCCACTAACCCCTATGTTATCTCAATTCAATTTTTCCAAGCATGATATTTACAATTGGGTCTGGAACAATGGCATGCACTTTATTCCTAAGAATGTATTACCTAAAAATTTTCATTACCTTGACAAAGGTGTAATCATGTTTTCATAGAATGGAGTACTTGAGATTAACATATTTCATGTTCATACTCATGAAAGCCATTGGGTGTTCTTTTTCATCTAGCTTTTGGGTTATCACTGCAACTATGGTATGCTCAGAAGTAAGAGAGTAGAGGTAGAAATATTTGGTGTAATTTGGGCTTATCAACATAGGTGCTTTAATGATGGAATCCTTGATTTCCTAAAAGGGTTTACTTCCTTTGGGATTCTAATCTAATTTCACCTCCTATTTTAACATTACTTTCAAAATTTTAACAATTTATACAAAATTAGAAATAAACTTGCCCACAAAGTTTATTTTACCAAAGAAAGATTTTAGTTCCTTTTCCCTATTAGGGTGAGGTAACCTAGAGATATCATTAGCATGTTTAAGGTGAATATAGATACCTTCCTTTTTGATTATGTGACCAAGGATCTTACCTTTGGTAATACCAAACACACTTTTATTTGGATTTA
The DNA here is from genome assembly GCA_037957365.1 of Torreya grandis. Classification (NCBI taxonomy): domain Eukaryota; kingdom Viridiplantae; phylum Streptophyta; class Pinopsida; order Cupressales; family Taxaceae; genus Torreya; species Torreya grandis. Next base: position 675,695 of record JARHVA010001532.1, on the reverse strand, counting down.
AGGAGATACAATAACTATTACACGTCTCGAATATCCTATGGGTGGTGAATATAATCATACATGCATTTTGAGAAAATAGTTAAGTCATCCATGTAAATAATAATTCATTTTCCTATCAAACCTTCAAAGGCAAAGTATATATCTCTCTGTAAAGTTACTCCTACATTGATTAAGTCAAATGGCATAATTTTTTAGGAAAAATTACCCCAATTCATTATGAACATGGTTTTAGTTGTCTTCTAGGTTTATCGGAACCTAATTATATCCCTAGAATTCATCTAAGAAACACATCATCTAGGATCTGATCACCATGTGGATCACTTCATCTAAAGATGGAAATGGATAATTATCTTTATCACAAGCCATATTTAGATTTCAAAAATCCACATATAGTTGAATCTCCCCACTCTTTTTTCAAATGGGCACTAAGTTATCTACCCAGGTGGAATGGCAGAATGGGAAGATGATCTTGAATAAAAGGAGATTTTGAACTTTCGTATATATGAGCAGTTCCAAGATGAAATTCATAGGTCTTTACCTTTGTTTGAAACATTTTTTGGTTATCTTTAAGGGTATGGCATGGGTTATTACACTTGGGTCAAAGACCTTGAGGTCTTCATAGGCCCAGGAAATAACATCCCTTTCAGGAAATAACATCCCTTTATTTTAATAGCAGTATTGTGACTTGTTTAATCTTGGCTGGTGTACAATTAGGGTTGACATTGATGGTCTAGGGCTGATAAGAAGATCTGAGATTAATGGTCTTATACTTTTGATCCATATATATTGGTTTTTTAGGTGGGTGCGTAGGTCTGTTAAGTTTGAACTCGTACTAAAGGGATATCATTCCATTCAGGAATTGGTTTTATTTGATCTTCATGACAACATCTTGTTCATAATTCCCATATCCTATACCATCCCTTTTAGCCTCATATATGACTTGGATTTCAAATACTCAAGTATTATTCATGAATTACAAAATGTGTTGGTCATCCTTGAAGACCTCAAAGTTTTTGATGTTTTCTATGACTAAGGGACATAGGATTAGCTTAATAAAATAATTATTGTAGTAATGTATCATCTAGGAGTGTTATATTTAAAACAAAACCTAGCAGTAAATCAAACACATGGATTTCCTCTCTAGGTATGGGAATAACATTTAAGGTAGTAAACATATTTGTGAAATCTCATGCCCTGTATTTATATTTCCTAAGGTAAGAATATTTTCACTAGAATTTGCTTATAATTTTATATATGAAAATTTCATAGTCCCCAAATACCATTAGTTATTTATCTTTGTGTTTCAATGAAAACTAAATCCCAAAGATCAAGGAATCATATTCTACAAGATTATGGATACAGTAGAATTATAGTTTGTAAGCAACTAAGTATGATTTCCCTTGTGGGTAAATCATGAGAATTATTTCCTAGAACCTTTCTTTGAATGGGCCCCATCAAGGTATAGGGAACATAAACCTAGCAGATGAAGATCATTTTTAGCTTTGTTCTTAGTGGGCCCTGTGGACAAGGTATAAATGCCATATGTCAGAGGAGACTAGGTCTATATTTCTATTTTTTACATTGTAATCGATGATCATATGTTTCATTATAGGTTCATTTTCCACTTAAATTTTATTATCTATGTCTCTTCAAGGTAACCACACATGTGAAAAGTAGGTATCCATGTGTCCATTTAGGGTTTTGGATCAGTCTTTAATAAAGATATTTTTTTAGGATTCAAGAATCTCTATCACTTGGATATCTATGAACTATTTATCCCTAAGTTCATCTTTTAGTTACATATGTACATTAATAAGATCACAAACTACCTTAAACTTAGGTTTATCAAGCTAGACTACTACCTTATCTAGACTTAATAGGGACCATCCCTAGTTTATCACAAATTCCCATGGACATCACATTAGTTGAGGTCTTGAGTTGACTAAACATTTATGTAAGTTATTCATTAATAGTTAAATTGTGATAAGGATAGAGGGAACTTCATTTTTTTGGGGATGACCACATTGGTGTGGGTAAACTTCTATTTTGACTAGGTTGGCTTCTTTGTGAGTGATTTTAGTAGAAGATCTCAATGCTCAATTATCTAATCAAGATAATGAAGCATGATATTAACCTTTATATTATTCACATCTTCCATTATATTACACCCTATTTATCTTGGTGATGGTTGAGTGTCTATGAGAACCTTAGGCTCACTAGGTTCTGGAGGTAGTGGATCATTCCTAGTTCAGGGATTATGAGGGATCACACCATTATTTGGAGAAGTAGAGGTGGTAAGGGGTTATTGTTATATTTGGTTCCTAAGGGCATAGTTATTTTTATATAACTATTATAAGGCTTTTACCTCATCAGTGGCCTCCTCCAGCTCATTACCTAATTGTCTAGGGAAATCTATAGTTTATAACACCATAGTCATGCTTAGGGGTCTAGTAGCATTAGATGTATCAGGGTGGTTTTTTATATTGAGATGATTTGAGATCAACTCATATTATTCCATTTCCATCCAAAATATATCAAAGGTACAATATAACTCTATGTAATCAAGTTCCCCATTTTGGTCCATGTTGTGCACATGACACTAGTTTGGGAGGGCTATCTCACAAATGTTGATCCTGAGTAATTTCTTGGAGGAGGGTTATAGTAGGTTATTAGGGTGGTTTTATGATATATTGTGTCTTTGTTAGGTTAATTTCATGTTTGAAATCTAACCACTTGAGTTCCCCATCTACTTATAAAGGCCAAAGAAAACATTGCTTAACCTTTGCACCATATGTTGTATGGCATCCAACTCATTTTTGGTGGACTCTTGAGGTATTATTTGAACATTATTGATAGTGGGAAAAGGAATTTTATTATGCTATTGAGGTGACATTTCATTAGTTATTGGGATAATGAAACCTAGGTTTTGGTTAGGTGAAACATTACTTAGTAGGAGTTAGTTTGTTACTAACATGGGTGGCATCAATGGGACATTCTAGCTTGTATTGGGGATAAGTTTCAAGGAAGGAAAATTTGGAAATGCATTTTAAATAAGTTATATCATTTTACCTTGGTGATTTAGCTACCTATTAACTCTAATAGCTTTAGCAAACACTAGAGGTAGATCTCTCACTAAAGGCTCTCTATGCAAAATCATATTAGTCTATAGATCTAATCCATTCTTATAAATCTCAAGGGATAATAAGGAATATAGTCTATCTAGTTTAGTGACCTTGATATACATTTTATTAAACCTAGTATTGAAATTCCTAATGGGTTCATTTTGTTCTCTCTTAATATAAGCAAATTATTAGTATAAGACACTAGGGTTGATGACTTATCCCAACTAGACCAAGAAAGTGTTATTGAGTTTATCCTAATCAGTGATGGAGTTATAAGAAATATTTAGGAACCAATCATAAGTTGTGTACATAAAAGTGAACAAGAATAGTCTCTAGTCAATGTTCTCATGTTATATATTTAAAAGCATGATAACCATTTTATATAAGGTCACATGTTTGTTAGCAGTTTATCCCACACTGGGCATGAATCATGGGAGGTATATTTTGGGGTTCTTAAGGAGTTTATGGGAATCTCCAATAAAATTGATGGTATACCTAGCTGACCAATCCAAAAAAATAGCCATGGGAACTGGTTTGTTTGAGGAAGATCGAGAGGATGAGTTGGTGCGGTTAACTATAGGCCTAAGACTACATCTATAAGATTAGGCTCTTCTATGAATTTTCAAGGGTCAAATAATAATTTACCATGTATGGATTAGGATTTGGTGATCCATGTGGTAAGCTATAGGTTATTATATGATATAACAATGTGTTAAAACTTATGTTGTTAGTGGGGCCTCCTTCTAATGCCATCTATTCTCATGCCCAAAATCTAGTCCCAGGAGGCACCTGTGAGATTAGGTGTCTAAAAGAGACTTAGGTGATAATAAAGAAATTATGTCCTCTAATTTTTAGGATTAATGAAAGGGGTAATCCAGGGCATGGGATGTAGGTATTGGGATCCATGATGTATCTTTCGAATAGATCTCCAAGAGATTCAATGCTACCACAAGAGGCTCAATATCTGATTTGTCAAAAGAGGTTCTAGTTCACTTATCTAATTTAGTTTAAAATTTTTAAATCTTAGAGTGATAATGTGTTTCATTTCAACAATTTATAAATGAGAGGGGAAGGGTTTCTTGACTCAAAAAAAACATAAAAGAGTAAGTAAGATAATGAAACGAAGAGGGTCATGATTTTCAAAAAATATCAATGCTTTCATAACCAAGGGCGTGCCCAAATAAAATTATACCACTGTATGTCAAGTTTCACGAAAGGCAAAAACTCTTAGACACATGCGGAGGGACTACAAAAAATAAATAATGCCTAATTTGTAATTAATTCAAAAAATATAAACACTGAAAGGGAGTCTATGGTAAACTAGCACACATGATCCTCTAAGAAACTCTACAATTTCAAGAACACAAGCTTAATGAGTGTTATATAATAAACGATAAGAACCTATAAATGGATCAAAATTACATGAGCACATTTTGAATATTAAATTCATTATCCATAGAAGAGCACAATATCTATTATTTATTGCTAGCATCACTTTGTAAAATATGAATTAGTAGATAACATCCATGAACACAAAATAGACTTTGATAGAAAACTTAAAATAACATTAATTTAAAGGATTTTTATATACAAAAATGACAACTTGCCTACAAGAATGCATAATACAATATATAGAAGGATGGGATTCATCTTCTAGTATAATGAGACACACATCCTAGGACATGATGGCCTTAAAGTTTGTTGTAACTACTTTCAGAAAAATATTCCTCTTATCCCCACAAAATATCACCTTAGCCCCACTAATAAAAATTAGTAAGGAGTCAGGGGAAGACCACTTCCCAATTGCTTGGGATCTGACTCCTCAGCTGCTAGCATAGTCTCCACTAGTTGAAATCCCAATCCAACTTGTCAAGATTTATAGGTGGCTCTTGAAATTTTACATTAGCATAGACTAGAAACCAATTGTGGAATTAGAGTGGGGCCTCTAAGGAAACCTCCACCTTTAATACCCAGCTAATGCTAGGTATCAAATAGGTTTTCAGCTCTAGAATTATTTTGGCCCCACCGCTATTGGATTTTTTTCCAATTTCCTAAGCATGACATGGATGAATTGGGATATGTGGATGATAAGATATGCAGGAGCTAATGTAGATATTTATTTCATGAAAGTTAATCGAAATGCCAAATACATAGAGTGTACAAAGGATAATAATCAAATAAACAATATATTACTTTATTCTCTATTGTATATTCATTTGAACATTACATATATATAGGAAAGCCATTTTTATATTCATGGAGATCATATATCCACTGATGTCTCAACCATATTCCTATCAATACTTACAAACCTATTTTTTTAATAATTACTTACAATATGAATCTCAACTAATATATTCTAATAACTAACCCAAATAACAACTAGTGAATTATTACTCACATAATTATTCACTTTACAATATTAACCCAAATTCCATATGAGGCTAACCTTTCCTAACATTCCCTGCTAGTAATAACATAGTAATTTATGTTTCATAAGATTTAAAGAAAGTAGAGACGGAACACATCGATTTATTATAGACCATTCACTGTAGAGAACACTTCTATTTAAAAAGTGTGGAAACTTTGAACAGATTCCATATGCCATCAACCATTCACTTTTAGGAACACATCAACCTGGTTAGTGTGGAAACTACAAGCAAGAACCATCCATTCAAATTTCAATCCTACATCTCCTAAACACCTTTTTATGTAGTACATCATGTGAAAAAAAAAGAAATACAACTCTTATTTGTCACATATAAATAAGTTTTGAAAAATTGAAATACATTAAAAAAAAAAAAAAGAGGATTAAATTCCTCATTATCACTTTTGTATCCTCTACATGTGATTATTGCCACTCAATCTCGTACAATGTAGATAGTTGCCACTACCACTAGTGATCATCTTTGACATAGTCATTTATGCACAACTAATTTTCTACTAATCCAGATGTGTGTCCCTGTCACTAATGACTTACGAGAGGACACTAGAAGTCCTCCAACCTCCAATGTCTCCAACCTTCTTTTATTGCTACTTAGCAAATTTTGTATTGGTACTCAACAGTTTCCATATTAGATCATGTGAAAAAATAAGAAATGCAACTCTTATTTGTCACACATAAATAAGTTTTGAAAAATTGAAATACATTTTAAAAAAAAAATGAGGATTAAATTCCTCATTATCACTTTTGTATCCTCTACACGTGATTATTGCCACTCAATCTCGTACAATGTAGATAGTTGCCACTACCACTAGCGATCATCTTTTACATAGTCATTTATGCACAACTAATTTTCTACTAATCCAGATGTGTGTCCCTGTCACTAATGACTTACGAGAGGACACTAGAAGTCCTCCAACCTCCAATGCCTCCAACCTTCTTTTATTGCTACTTAGCAAATTTTGTATTAGTACTCAATAGTTTCCATATTAGATTTATTTTTATAACTAACCCCCACAATGTGAAATATATTGGATGTCAATTTTAACTAAAAATACATCTAATTACAATTTTTTTAATACATCTTATTGACATTGTTGACTCTATTAATGATAATACTAGACCATATAAATTTGAACAACTAATAATGAAACTTAATATTTAATTTAAGATTGATTTGACATGCATTGACAATTTTTTTAATAATAACCTAAATCTATTTGACCTTTACTTTTATAATGATTGATAATTATCAATATGTTAAAAAAAACAAAAAACAAAACCGAGACTTAAAATAAATATATTACACTAAACACTTTTTAACTTAAGAGTCTATCAACACTAAAACTAAATAAATGGAACCAAAACAACTAATAAACATCATAAACAACAAAATGTTTAAACTCTTTGTATGCTATACAAATAAGACTCGGGAAAATACACATTAATTAGCCGTTCCAAGAGGTTGAGTTGAATTTCGAAGACTGCAATGCAATGCATACTCCAATGAACTGGTATCTGTAAGTCTGCTATTATGAATGGCATAAAATTTGTTACGATTAGTCTATAGATGAGCCCTCAAGATCTTTGTACGGTGAGTTCGATCAGGGATCCCATCTAACGGGTCTGTGAGAATTCAGCAGGGAAGGTTGTGACTGTGGATCCATGGTTCAGCAGTATGCGAGTGAATTCATTATTACCTCAAAAAAAGATGCAAGAATATCTCAGCTTGGATGTCGAGGGAGTAGAATCCTGATGCAGAAGAATAGTTTTGTGATATAGTAACTTATTTAATTTTCTCCTTTTGATTTTGACAGCTGCGCCCTACAATAATGAACTGGAAGGAGAGTTGAATGGCACCGTAGCACTGATAGGAGAACTTGATCAGCTCAATCAGGATGTTGTTCAGGTTATTTTCAAACCAAGTGCAAATACAAACATATCAGTAGTACTGCGCCAGAGCTATACATAGAACTATCATTCAGATCTGCACATGGGGCTGCACGCTTAGCATTGATGCTACAATATCTTGCCAAAGACGTTTAGATGAACAAAATATATTAGACAGCGATGCAAACTGAGACTCCAGATGCAAGTAATTCCACCACGAATCTCAATGTTACAACATTAGTGATAAATGATTCAATTATGCCAAAGCTTTTCTCCATGAAACTATAAATAGCTTGACAGCTCTTCCACTCACACTTTATAGCAAAACACTCGATGGACTGGTTAATGCCTCTTGTATTGGCTAAAAAGTATAACCAAATACAAAACAGAGCTAGTTTAACTCATACCAACAAAACCTCTGTCATCAAGAAAATTTCATAATAACCTTGCTCTAAAAATGCCCACTCTGATACCACTGATAAGCTTTGTATATGCTAATGTAGATATGCATTTCATGCAAATTAATGGAAAATCTAAATACATAAAGAGTACAAAGAATAATAATCAAGCACACAATATATTATTCTATTCTCTATTGCATATTCATTTAGGGATTGCATATATATAGGAAAGTCATTCCTATATTTATGGAGATCATATCCTCGTCAATAATTCAACCTTATTCCTATGAATACTTACAAACTTATTTATATAATATTGTTGTTACACACAACAATATGAATCTTAACTAATATATTCTAATAACGAACTCAAATAACAACTAGTGAATTATTACTCACATAATTATTCACTTTACAATATTATCCCAAATTCTATTTGAGGCCAATTTTTCCTAACAATGGACATGGAATTTATATTTGCCTAGCCAGGTGGCATTTGGGTGGAATAAAATAGTGATGTTGACCTTTTAGACATGTCTTCATCCACTCCTTAATCTTCTCCAAAGGCTTGATCACTATTTTCATCATAGCCAACCACTCCTCAATTAGAGTCCTCATGCTATCGACACAAGTCTGATAGAGCGTGAGGTCCACCAAAGGTATGAGCTTAAAATAGAGGAACATGTCCTTATCAAGAACCATCATGAGAATCTTGCACCTACTATCCATGTAGGCAACCCTCTCCAAATATGGTTGAGTGTGTTGAAGGTGCTCTTTACTCATGGATAGGGCTCTAGTCACCTTTCCAAGAGCTGTAAACAACTATGCAAGGGATTTTGCAACTTGACCAATCAGCCCTATTGGGAAGTTCCATTCACATGTGACTTGAGTGTTCTAACTTACTCTTTAATTTATTCCATGAGCTTCTCATATAGCTCATTGGTAGATCAAAGCACTGATACATGGTCTTTGGCTACTTTCTCCTCCTTGCTAGGTGTCCTCACATTGGTGAGGGAGAATAGGTCATGCTTAGTCTACCATACCATTGGGTCCCCTTCTTGAGTGAACCTTCGATAAAGAGCTCTCTTCATGGTCCTAGTTTCTCCATCAAATTTCCATTGGACCTCTTGGTTGACTTGATAGACCATTTATAGTCTATATGTTTCAGTAGGTGTTAGGTGTTTGGCCCAATTTGGGCTTGTGCTGACTCCCAAGGTAGTGGAAGAGGATGGAGGTGGGGTGTTAAAGGTAGAGGTAGATGGAGGAGGATTGGTAAGAGGAGGAAAGGATGAAGAGGAAAGAGGGAAGGCAGGAGTGGAGGAAGGATGAATGAGGATCCCCATAAAAATAATTGGGCACACCATTGGTTATGGGTCATGTTAATAGATGGACCAATGGCACTTGGGATTGGAGCATTTAATAATAATGAAGAAATTAGTTTGTTAAATTTTAATATTTAGGGGCCTAAGGTGATATAAAAGGAGGACCATTGAGCAATGGGAAGGACAAGCTGAATAGATGGCTATGAGGGAGCTAACTTTTGCCTTTTCTTGGATCTCTTACCCAAATCATCTGCAGCTATGGTTTTGGATGAAGGAATTGTGGTGGTAACTAGAACCTAAACTAGGGGCATGGTAAATTTTACCTTCTTCTTCTTGGGTGTCATGCTTGGATCATCCTGTGCCACAATAATTTAAGGAGCCATGGTGGCAAATATTATTGGAGTAACATGTGGATCTTGTAGACACCTAAAACTAGCCACAACTAGCCTTCAATTAGACTTCATATTAATTCCTAACAAACATTGAAAATTAAGCATATGAATCACTAAACATCCTAAATTTGGCCGTGTATTATTTATTAAAGCTCAAAATCATGTTGAGACATCCCTGATTGGGGTATTCTATCATATGCAACAATAAACTCTCATGGATTCATCCCTAATCACCTTGCGATATCACAATTGTCAATTTGACCTATGGACCTATTAATTGGGGCACTTACATACTTAATTAAATCTTGAAATAGATAAAAGGCTAATCAAAATCAATTAAATAAATCAAATAATATTAAATGCCTAGTTAAATTATCCATTTGAAATTATTGAATATTTAAATAAAAGAAAATTCTAAAAAGTAAAATATCTTGGCCTTTCATTATTATCTTTATGAGTTGTCAAAATATCTCAAAATATCCCTAAATGTCTAATTTGAGAACTATGACTAGTAACTGAAAGTCATAATTGCATGACAACTTTTAACTCAACTGATGTTAGTCTCAACTCAACCTTCTAATTTAGAAATTATGACTAGTAACTAAAATTCATAAAAGCATGACAAATTTTAACTTAATTGGAGTTAATATCAACTCAAACTTAACTCACTTTGGGTGAGAGTTAATTCTTAAAGCTATAAATATAAGGCCATGCCCATTCATAAGAAAGAAAAGATCTCATTGGTCAAATATCTACTGCTAATATAGAGATAATAACTCTTTTTTTATTCACTATTTTGATTTGAATTTTTAAAAAGAGGTGCGCCTTGAAATTATGAACAACCTTCAAATTTTTTGAGAATAATTGGTATATGGTTTAAGAGTTATGATCAAAACAGTAACTGTCACTTTCATTTTCTATTTTTCTGTAAAAAATCGTTGTTAAGATAGCTCATTTTAAATTTGTTTACTATTTTTTTGATTTTTTTATATGTTGTTCTTACTGGTTTCAGCTTAATTCTCTAAAAATTTTATTAAAAATGATTTGTAGTTTAAAAGTTACAACTCTTTTAGTGACTGTTTATTTTTTTAGAATAAATATCCATTAAAACAATCATATTTTTTAATACATAAACTATTTTTTGTTGATTGTTTTCCAAGTGGTGTGCATTTGTGTTATCTACAATCTGCATAAATTTTGTCAAAATCCAGCTTATAGTTTTTTAGATATCATTATTTTACTAACTATCTATTTTATTTGTTAATTTTTGTTTTAGTTGTTTTCTAATTTTGTTTTAAGTTTTCAAGTTTTTTTTCTTAACTTGTAGGCATTTGGTATTTCAGAGCTTTCTAATATTTTGATTTTGCAAGTTTTGATTTTTAAATATTGCCCTATATATATATATATATATATATATATATATATATATATATATATCAAACCCACTAAAAAATTGCATGTCTTAACGATGGAAAAATCAAAGTTTGAACAAAGGAGTGATGTATAAAAGAGACTTGTTTTGATGTGGGAAGACAAATACGTAGTTATAGATTCAAAAACATGCAAAAAATGATAAAATGAAACAAACACCTACGTGTAATGTCCTAAATCCTAAAATTGACAAGGTTGCATAATATTGTTGAATTGTCAATATACTTGCTCTTGAGAGGATTTTAATTGTTAATCTAAAAAGTAAAAGCACATGAAAATTAGGGTTTTTAGGTCCCTTATTCTCTCAAGATATTTTACTATGACATGGAAATTTGAGCTACTTATCTTGCATCAACAGTATGTTTGCGGCAAGTAGGGTTGTTCTAAACTATCAATTTTTGCATGCTTCTAGATGGTCCCAAGTGTGGTTAACACTAGAGATTCAATCATGTTAATTGAGTTCGTATTGACTAACTTACTATAGAAGGGTCCATTTCTTTGCATAGTGATGCCATCCATGTACTTTTTAGTAGAATCCTTTGGTTAGTGAGACTTGACTCATTTTTTTAATGATCAGAGAGGCTAACCACTTAACCCCTTGGAAATCATAGTATTTGTGCCCTTATTTATATACCCCATCATGGAGTGGGGTTAATATGATGCTGGAAGATGAAACCCCAAGTCAATGCACCTCCATATAACTTGCGAGGGAGAAGAGATCTCCCACTCATAAGATAAAATTCATGAAAATTAAAGACAAGTGAAAAGACTTTAGGGTCACCTTTGGATCACCTAAACCATACATCTTTGGAGAGGACCTTAACGACATTATTTTTATGCTTTTGGACTAAATTGACTGAGGTAGGAATGAGTGATTTTGGTCATTTGAGTTCCCTGAAGGGGATGGGGGGAGAGCATACATGCATCAATCATTTTTTTTTAAGTAAACAACTTTAATAAAGAAGCAATTATTTTTAAAAAGGACTTCAAAAAGTATCATTGGTATTTGAATATACTAATTTTATGAGCTCTACATGGGAGGTTTAACATGTTAATCAAGGTCAATTATCTAGATCATCACACTCCCATCTTATCTCATTGTTAATCATAGAGAAACTTAAATATCATCATATGTTGGGTTCATAGTTTAATGAAATCAAAGGGTTCATATGAGCCTTTTCTTTGCCTTAATTAAAATCCTTTATTCTTTCCAAAATTTCCTTAATCTCTTTATGTCTACAAGTTCATCTACATGCTTTATTCCTATCCAATCTAGAATAGGAAACCATAAAGGAGGAGGATGAAAGGTTATAGTCAACTAAGTTAGTCTTTATATTCTTGCTACATCAATGTAATTATGGACCCTAATAATATTGTACTAATATTTTTCCATGAATTAGTATTTTTTCTTTATGACTCAAGATTGAGGTCTCTCCATATTTGTATATAAGAGGAAAGAATTACCCTACCAATTTGTTAAAAAAAATTAGATAGTGATATTTTTCTTAAATTTCCTGTTTTGTAACTTTTTGGCCACATTTATTGGACATCAATATGATCCAATTTTCTAATATATTTTAATTTCCAGAGGCTTCTCCTCTTATCATTAACCTAACATTCTTCTCTCTTTGTTGAGACTATGTTATCTCTTTTCCTATTTTTTCTTCTTTAACAAGATATAAGATAAATATATAATTATTACATCTACATACAAATTTGGATTCCATTTTATATCAAAAGTGATAGAAAACTATTTAGATAAAATTCACATAGCTTTTTTTTAAGTCAATGGTAAATTATCATAAACATCAAAGGAGGATCACTTACTACTTTAGATAGTTAAAAAAAGAGTCTTGTGAATTAAAATTTAATCCATTATTCTTTGAGATATAAGGTATACACTCTTTCAAATAGCCTTATGTATATTATATTTATAATTAATTGGATTGATTCATCTACCTTTCCATTTAACTCAACAATCTCTCAGTCCTTGTTCTGCAACTTTTATTCTACCTATTTTAGTTTCTTCTTCATATCCTCTTTTTAGCTCAACAATCTCTCGATCCTTGTTCTACAACTTTTATTCTACCTATTTTAGTTTCTTCTTCATATCTTCTTTTTTCCATCACACGATTATGATGAATATACCATTGGAATAGTAGGGGTTGAACCTTTTAATATCTCTTCAAAGATAATTATTCCCAAATAATGTTATTAATTTGAGTGGAAACAATCTCAAAATATCTCCCAAATCTGAGTCGATGGTCTCCATGGATGCATTTTTTATTTCTTCATTCATTTAAATGCCAATATATGAGAATAGTTTTTAAATCAAAGGGTAAATGGATATCTTTCAAATGTTATAATTAGTTGGATTAATTACTCAATATTTGTAGTAACTTTTGGATATTATTCTTCTACTATGGGGACGTGGTCTACTACAGGTGGCTTTGCTTCTTCAAGTGATGCTACTAATAAAAGTGGTGCCATTGCCATGTGTGGTGATAATACTATGGGGACTTGATTATTTTTAGTCTCAAACTCTACCACCTTTTCCAAAACATCCAAACAGCTTTCCTTGTTCTCCAGTGCCCTAATATATGCCCAAAGTGACTCAATATAGTTTTAGTTTTAAGTGGATAACAATTCCTAATTATCTTGTTTTTTAATATAGAACAAACATTTATATTTTTTAATCCATTACCTCTTCATTTTTAATGGCTTTCTCTTCTATTTATTATTCTACTTCCATTCATTTTTCTTCATCTTCTGTTGTTGCTTCCTTAAGTGCATGTTGTCAATGTTTGAAGGATCAAAGACAAATCATATGGATAATTTAATCATGAATACAAATGTTCACTATAGCCATAAATTCACTAAATAATGAATGAACATAATATTACAAAAAAATTATGTGTAAAAACCTCAAAGAAGTAAAAAAACTCTTAGAAAAGCAAAATCCATGATTGAGAACATTTTTACACTAAGTAACTTCCTTCTTTATCTCACTTCTCTTTACACAATTATTTTTATCCCTCATAGTATTTATCTTTTTAACAATTTAATTAGTTGTTTACATATATTTATATATGTATAAGTTTATATTTTAATATAAAATATTGAAGTTATATTTGTTATGATTGGGGTTCAAAATAAGTATGTCCCCACAAACATTATATGTTCCAACACTCTCCCTTAATTTTTAGTAAAGATACATGATAATACACCTTTTTTTTCTCACTGTGAATCTAACACTCACCCTTAGTATTTTAGTGGTGATATATGCTAATATGTTCTATTCACCAATGTGATTTAAAAAATACCCCTTAAATCATTCAAGTATTACATGCTAGCTTAAACTCATTGTGGATGATTTATGGATTGTAATTCCACACACACACACACACACACACACACACACACACACACACACACACACACACACATGGAATTACAATCCATAAATCATCCATGATGAGTTTAAACTAACATTTAACACTTGAATGATTTAAACACCTTTATCATGTCAATAACACCTTTTAATACAAAAGGATTTATAATCCATAAACCACATAGGGTGATTTAGGTTAGCATGATATTAAGACTACATCCCAATAATGTTTTATTACTAGATAAATGGTAAACTCACATAGGGTTAAGTTTACAAAATAATCACATAGGGTGACTTTCAACAATGCTTTTACAATATAAAATAAATATTTAAATCAAGATAATACATGACCATTAAGAGATGAAATTGTCGTGCACACCCCCTCGTCAGAAATTCTAAAAGACCCAACATTGTTTTGAAAAAAAAAAACTTAACAGTAATAAAAATAAGTTGTGTACTTATATGAAGTTCTTCCCACAAATACTTAGCCACATTGCTTATTTTTCAGCTACCATGACACTGTTATAATCTGCTTTTGTAGGTGAGATAGAAATCATAAATCACTTTTTGTTGTTCTAAATGATATTTCATGTACCATACTTAAAACATATCTAGAAAGATATTTTATATTTATGATATCACAACATGCTTAATATGAAAATAACCAAATATAAAAATATAAATGATAATAAATGTCTATATATAAGATAACGTATTTTAAACAATCAAATCATATCTTAAACAAACTAATTCACTAAATTTTAATTACTAAATTAGTGATGTACATAAATTATTGTATGTAATTATTTATTGTTTATCTAGTGTCATATGATACACAAACAATAATTTAATTTATTAAATGTATACTAAATTAGTCTATATATATATCATCTTGCATAATTATTACCTATATGAACATGTTTATTTTGACATCCGAAATAATGTATTATTATTCTCTCTCCACCACACCATGCTTCCATGATGCTACTTTTGTTTGAAAATTAATTTAACATATGGTTCAACTATATTTAAATTTATTATGATCACTATCTCAACGAATGAAGTAATTAATCATTAAAATCTTTCATAAAAATAAATAACAAAGATAAATATTAAGCTCCTCCACATTATTTATAAATGGTGAAAATTTGCCTCCAATATAATCTACTAATTCCATCAAATAATTCTTATTTTGAAAATAATATTCAATCATAATAAAAATTAGAAATATATAATAACTACATTATCATATTTTTTTAATTACATATATAATTATCTTTAATTTTGTTCTATAATCATCCATGATACTACATATTAATTTCATATTATGAAAATATATAATTTACTCTCAACTTTAAAATATGTCTCGAAATAATAATAATAATAATAATAATAATAATAATAATAATAATAATAATAATAATAATAATAATAATAATTCAATAAAATTTTGTCTCCAAACTTTAATCTTTTCAAATATCCACTTACATTTTCCAATATAACAAAATATTCCATCATGAATTCAAATTAATTTTCAGATATTTAAATTTAATTACAACATCCCTATAAACTTACAATGACCTTCCAAATATCAATGCATTTTTATAACGTCTTAATAGGTTATTTTTACATCACATAAATCTCCTCACATTTTCCCACATGATCCTTAGAAGAGTTAATTTTCATCAAATCATATAATTTAAAGGGAAGCACCATTAACATACAAAACTTAATTCGTTGAAAAATTACAATGTCAATGGAAATGCAGTTGAGGGGGAAATATTTATTTATTTTATCGTTCAATCATAAACATACTACATATCTCGGTTTTACCCAACCACCACCACCACCACCATCATCATCATCAAAAAATTAATTTTAAATTATTTATTTATTTATTTATTTATTTTATTTTTTATTATTTAATTGCATATCAAATTTTGATTCAATTTGGAAAAAAGTTTTCGTTGAGTTTTAAGTTTTACACTTTCGCTAATAATATATGTAAAAGTGGCATAGAAATATATTATCAAACATTTTTATGCAATACTTTTGTATTAAATCATTTCAATCAAAAGACGGTAATTTGATATTTAAATCGTGATCAAGTTTAAATTTAATTACTTAATGATTAAACCATAATATATTAGTTTAGAGAGATCGTCTAACTTAGATATTAAAAAAGGACTAAATATTTATTTAGAAATAAAAAAAATTAGATATTAAATCATGAATATAATTGAAATTGAAGATTTTCTTCCAAAAATTACTTGGTTTAAAGATTCTCTATCTTAAAATGATGTTCTTCATACCAAAAACTCTTCAAAATAATTTTCAATATGAACTTGAGTACAATGTCCTCTTTATAATTTGCACACATTCCCCTGATACCACCAAACTCATAAAGATACTCTTGTCTCTTGTCTCGATATATTTTTTCTATTAGGGTACACATTGACCCATGTGTGAAACTGAGATTTTATTGTATAGTAAATCCTTCTCCCAAAATATAATCTTTATATTCAGTGGATCGTCATGTTCTCAATCTAAAACTAATGGTATTAATCGAAGACAAGTTTATTTGTTAAAGCAATTTAATAGAAAAGGGTGATGCTAATATTTTGTCAAATTTTGATAAAATCAACCTTAAATTATATTATATTAAAGTAAATAAATATTATTAATATACATTACATATTTTATAAATAAAAGTAAAATAGAAAATTCTCCATGTTCAAATTATAAATTTTATATTCTTTAATTATAATATTTTATCCTATTATTAATATCCTACAATTTTTTTATTTATTTATTTTATATATTATTCAATAAAATATATATATACTAACTTTCTCTAAAATTAAACACATGCCTCCTTTATAAAATACACACATTCAACACCTTACCCACTCTAACTATACAAACTATTGAACATGGGAATAAACCCATAAACACTTCATTTAAGAAATACTCCTTTAAGACCCTTGAGTGCAATTTTTCCGTCAACTCGTTGATTCCCATTTTGCATAGTCACTTATGAAATAATACGCCACCTTATAATTAATGACTAGCCTATACTTAATGAAACATAAGCTCTGAGAATTAGTTTTTCACTTTAAAATAAGAAACAACAAAATCTATATAAATGAAAAATGAAAGCTTAGTGTCTATAAAAAGGAAAGTTGATGATTATGAAGAAAACTGAATGCTGGAAAAATTCCCCCTATAACAATGAAATTCGGTGGAAATGAAAAGCATTATGCTCTCTTTTTCCATTTAAAAATTAACGAGGGAGGAATAATTTAGAGAACTAATGAAGGGCGATTCCTAATGCAATGCTGTTGATTTTCGAACATATGACTTGAACTCTCTCTTTCTAATTTTTTTTTGGGTTGTTGCTGCTGCTGCAGCAGCAACAGTAAATATTTATATTGAATATGATACCGACTCTTCACAGAGTTAAATAAAATAAACACCCTAATTCGATTGATTGAGTGTATTTGGTGCTATGGAATTAGGGATATGGCATTTCAGCCTGGTTTTCATAAGTGATCTCTGCGTACAGCGAAAAATGAAAATAAATTTCAGTTGGTTTTTATCTTGGCATTGATCGAAATGGGCCTTTGCGCCACTGTGCTGCCAAAATCCGAAAGCGATTATAGAACACTACCTCAAGCACAGTAGATTGCGATGGCTTACAATGGGTCACGTTGTTATAATGTAATATACGTCAGGGATATTTCATACCTGAACATCCACTTAGCTATTATATAGATAATGCATAAGCATTAACAAGCAAAAACAATCTTTGTGCCACCAACCAGAGTAGTGGTTACGAAGGACATGGCAGAAATAAATGGAATTTATTATATGAATATTCTACAAGATAATAAAACTAGAGTCTTATATCCATGGGTTGAATAGAATCTCTTGATATGTGAACCTTAAATTTATTATGCATGTTTTTTTCATCATACATATGATCAAACATCTGGCAGGTTGTCTCCAAATTTCTAATTACAAAGATCCTAAAAATTTATTTGGATGATAGCACCGTGGATGGGATACCATGTCAAAGTTAGAAGGATTAAAAAGTAATCATCCAAATAATTTAATTAGGTATGAAATTGTGCAGCATAACTATAAATTCAATGAAGAATAAATGAACACAACATTAGACAAGAATTATGTTTGAAAATTTCAATGAGGGAAAAAATACATGGAAAAGTATTATTTATTATTGAGAAATATTTTACATTCATTAAATTTTTTTTTCATTTTTTTTTTTTTTTTTTCATTACACAATTTATTTATATCCTTTACAATATAATGATATATTTCACATTATCATTATCATTATATATTTAAATATATTTCACATTATCATCATTATATATTTAAATTTCATATTGAATGATTCTAATATATAAGAAAGGTGACCAGTTATAATCATGAATGCTTATACCTTTTTACCTTTTCAACTAATTTAGTTAGTTGTTTACATATATTTTTATATGTATAAGTTTATATGTTAATATAAATTTTTGGAGGTACATTTGTTATTATTTGAGTTCACAACAAATGTGTCTTTATAAATATTATATGTTCCATAGGATCCTAATGTTACATTTTTTCGAAAGCTCCAAACCCTAAGTTGAATGAGGTGTAATATTCCTTTCCTCAAGTGCTAGAGGTTTGGGTGTCATCATCTCTCATTTATGCTATTTCCTTAAATGAGTTTCCACTCTCAATTCATATGAGTTTAGAGTTCATAGGAGTCTACTATCTTGCTACCTTACATCTTATTCTTTGGGATTCTCTCCTTGAGGCACTTGATGCAGAAACTCTTTGCCTTTTTAAAGGTCTTGAAGATGAATCCCTATTTTCCACCTTCTTATCTCTAGAACTAGCTCTAAAATTTTATCCTGTGAGTTTGAAGATGAGGGAGTTAATCTTAACCATCTTCTTAGTTTTATCCTAATAGGTTTCTCAACTTCTTTGTTCTCTTCTTGATCTTCTAGTGGTAGTTATCTTAATGCTAAGAAGTCTTTCTACGCTAGTTTGGGCTTTAAATATCTAAAAAATTATTTAACAATAATTTGGATCAAGAGATGATGGGACATGACCTTTGGTTTTACTTTATGGTATTCTTCTGTTATTTGTCTTGACATATTAAGATGGAAATTAGGCACATTAACTTGCATATTATGTCTTAGATGGTTGAGAAGTTTGAAATGGACCATATACAACATAAAATGTCTAACCTCATAAATGAGGCATTTCATGATAAAGATGATAACTTCACCCCATAGTAGAGGTAGTGATGATCTGATTTATCCCTAGTTATAGAATTCTAGTTGTTCACTCATCAAGTAGAATTCATTTATATCTAGTGCAACATCTACATTTTATTGCCATATCTCCCCTATCATTGGAAGGAAAGTTACCTCTACTAGTATATCCTATAAAATAACAACCTAAAATGCCTTAATGGTGGTTAAATCAATAGTAAGGGTTTCTAAAAATTCTTTAACTACTTGCTCATCAAACCCTACCAGTTTCTCGAAGTAGTTGAGCCATTCTGCATTTATAAAAATTGCTACTATATCTTATCTTCTTTTTATCACCTTATGGTATGTGAGTTTCATTGTGGTATGTCCCCACACATATTTGTCCATATTTTATTATCTATAGTAGAGAAAGGATTTATAGTTCACATACCTGGACAAGACAAAAAGGTTGCAATTCAAAACATGACCACTTTTTCTATGTTTTGATGATGTGATATTTCTTCATGATTATCTATCATCATTACTTTTTCCCTCATTTTTTTTTTTATCATTTTACCATAGCATCTATGATGAGACATTCCCCCACAAACTATCACAACACTCATCCTTGAATGACCTTCTAAAATAGAAAGTACATGTGAGGATGGTCATAGCATGAATGGGGATGACTAGAGAAAATTATGATTGGATGATATGATTTTATGCCAAAAAAGCTTTGCCACAGGTGAGGTTTTGTTAACAAAGGTTCATATAAAACCCATAAAAACATGATAATTTGTGTTTTAAGTGTGAAACAAGAGATACAATTAGAAATCAATCATAGTTACAGAGCAAGGAAAGTCTTTCCTCGGTTCAAAATTATGTAGTTATCTAGGAAACATATATTATCATTTAAAAAATATTCATTATTAATACTAAATGATTAAATAGATTTGATCAAAATAGATCATTCACTATGCACATAACAAGGATAAAAAAACATTCAAGAAAACCATGATTTGATCTCTATATTAATCTCTATCATTTTGAAACTCTTTTCCATTACAATTGATCAATATTCATAGACTTTTACAATACATTGTTGCTTTGCATTCCATCCTTTTGATTCAAGTGAAAATGATTTTTTTCATATTCCATATACTTTTAGAGTACATACAAAATACAATACATTATACATGATTATATCCATCGCACACTTGTCATGCATCAACATTGTGTGATGTTGTAGCTTGTGCATGACTTGTATCTTTATTCAAGTGATTGCTTGAGTGTGACATATGGTGCATTATAATTAATATATCTATCCCCCATTGCTAATTTGGATTTTTAAACCTTACTAAACTCTAGTTTGGCCTCACTCTAGATGTTGTTTAATTGTTATTTCCAGTCAATCATGCCTCTAGCTATGTGTTGGGGTTTTTGTGTGGTAATGTCCAATACATTCTCATACTCTGTCAAGAGTTTAATAATATCCTCTATTTATAACTTGAGATTCAAACTTTGTGTGTGAATTTATTGTAGCTTCTGTGAAATGAGCCAGTATTTTGTTAGATTGGATAAGAGGGATGAGAAGTATTTCTATCAAACATTACTTGGTCACTAGAGACTTGAGTGACTAAGGTAGGGAAAATATCATCAATTAGTTTATAAGATTTGGTGAGATAGAGATGTAGGTGTGTGTTTTCATCCATTAGATACGATGCCTCTTATTCTAGAATAAAAGCCTTCTGAGTGATAGATTCCTAGAATGCAACCACTCCTTCAATTTGCTTTGACAACTGTTACTAAGAAAGATCAAGATATGATTCATTAGCCATTTGGGTAAGAGGCAAACTATAAGTTAGAGTCATCGCATGTGCCTTTTTTATTTGTGTCATTAAAAAAGAGAAGGTTTTACATTGCATTGAGGGTACAGGGATATCATATAACCATTGGCTAGAGAATTATGGCTTATACAAAGATTCCGCCTCTTGTGTACCCCATTGAGTGGACCCCGAGCCTTGAGATGTTGAATATGGTTTTTGGACCTCTGGTATCACCACCTTCTTGGCAAAATCTACTACCTTACTCACAAAAATTTCTTCCTATGTTTTGTGCTCTACCTTTACTTTGGTAACTTCCTCTACATGGTTCTTGGTTGCTTGATCTTGGGTCTAATTTTGCATTTCCTCCTCTTGATTTCTCATTACTTCTTTCTTTTCCATATTCTTCTTCCACCTTTGTTATTTCTTAGCTTTAGCCTTATGTTTCTACACTACTTGCACTTCTTTATTTGTTTTATCTTTCTCCTTCTTCACATCTTCTTCATATTTCTTATTCTTTTCTTCCTATTATTTCTTCTTCTAATCCTCCTCGTCAACAACCTTATGTACTAATTTTTATTTCCTATTACTCTTCTCCTCTTTATTTTCTTCTTTTCTGTACATCTTCATAGATGAATTTTGAGCCTTTTTTCTGCTCAAGTTGATCCTTGACATTTGAATCTTACACTGTGATGTCTTCTTATTATGGTTGGCTTCTTAGGATGTAATTGTGTAGTCTCTTGTGGCTCCTACATCAGAGTTGAATAATCTAGAGATGAGAGTGACTAGGAAGTATAGGATGAAGAGGTTGATTCAAACATATTACATCTATATGTTGATGATTTTGGCCTCACGAGTGGAACCAAAGTCTTATTCAATCTCTTATAATCTTAGATCATTTCTTGAGACTATGGTTTTGGCACTTGAGCCTATTTTAACTATTCATTCTCAATTAGGTGTGGTTCAATAAAGGAACCCATATGCTCTTCAATAGTTGGTCATTGTCAGGGCACAATATGGGCCTTATATTTGGTATCAATGGTTGATGTTGGATTATTTAATGTTGTGGACTGTTTATACCTTTGAAAACCCTGCATCTAATGCTTCCTCAAAAATTGTAACCATCTTACATATGCGTTCTTGATATTCTACCACTGTATCAAAAATTATCAACACAATATGTGTTGTATTGTCCACCATAAATATGTTTTGGGACATTACTTTTTATTTAAAAATTGTGCATTACTTTGTAACATAAAAAATATTTCTATTCTTCTTCCGCATATGCCTTATTGCCTATGTCTTAAATCATTGATTTGTATACATCCTCGCCTGTGACTCCCAACTATTTCAAATCATATTCTGTAGTGATATATGGGTCATTTGTATCATAAGTCTAATATTCATAACTTCACTTTGATGGAGATATTCAAAGAAAGATCTTGTCTATAATTGTCTTTAAGTGGAAACTCAACTTGGCCAATACTCTTCAACCTTATCAAGAGATAAATGCAAATAAACAAGGGAAATTTATACTTAAATAAAATTTATAATGTTTTTTATAGTTTTTTGAGCTCACTATAATGACTTATACCCTTAACCAACTTGAAAATATAAATAAATAACACAAATAGGGGGTTGTAGGTCTAGAAACTAAGCCTGCAGACTGTAAAATTGATATAAATTTATTTAAGAGGTGAAAATAGTCTTAAATTAATTTTAATTATTCAAAAAAAAAAAAAATTAACCAAACTATTTATAAAATTTTAGGTCATGTTCATTAATATATTTTAGATATTGGGGTTTTGTACTACTAAAACATGGTTTTTGACTTACATAATAGGACTACAACTCTAAGTTTCTCAATAAATTTCTCACAAGGTGTTTCCACACCTTGAATTTATATTTTTGGATTAATAAACATATTATCAAACATTTAAAAAAAAACATCTTATTTTAATCATTCGTTTCAAAATTATGCACTTTTTAGTCTTCTTGAACCCTTCTAAAACCCTCACCTAAATGCATATGACTGTATTTCATCAATGTATCCCCTATATAACTACAAAACACTTGGAACTAGTTTAAAAACCTCATAAACAGATCCATACATTTATACTAAAACTTTCATAATATTTTAAGGTTTAATTTTCAAGTTATGAGAGTTTTAGTGCTCAAAACCTTAGTAGGCCTTTGTATAGGTTGAGACCATTAAAAAAAAGCTAATTTGAATTTTAGAGAAATTTCTTAAAATATTTCACCTATATAAGGTATGAACCACTAATAAATACTCTTTCATACAATTTGAGATTTTTAACAATCTTAAAAACACAAATAAAATGTCTTTTTCTTGGATTGTAACTCTTAAGACTTTATTTTCAGACCCTGAAACTTAAAAACCATTAATAAGAGTGCTAAAAAAGTTTAAATAATAGTAAAAAACAATAAATTGCACATTTATAAGTATGATATTTTAATTAAAAGTAATAAATAATTTATTTTATTCATACGATCTGGAGACTTATACACAAATTCTATAGACTGTCACCACTCTACATAACAACCTCTCCAAAAACCTACAAATTCTTGTATTTATCCTTTTCTATTACTTTATTGGAATATTATTATAGTGGTTTGAATCTTATAATATTTTTTATATATTCCTAATATTAATTTATTCTTGTTTTATGAACCAAAAATCTCTGAACAACTTAATGACTCATGAATCACGTTTAGTTTAGCGATCTTTCTATATTGGACATACCCTGACTGGATTTGAGATAGGTTTAAAATTATATTATGGTTTTAAAACATTCAAAACATATGTTTTAACCCTTAATACCATTTACAAAAGGATCTATCCATTTATTGTAAATCTAAATCCTTCAAAACCCTTTATAATAATTTGAAAATTTGAATTTCTACTTTTGGCGAGAAACCTAAAAATCCATCTAAATGAACTAGAAATAGAAAGAGAAGCATGGAAAAGGCTTATTATTGAATATAATTTACCTATTATACCTCCTAAGACCAAATATAAACATAATTTAACTACTTATCTACATACACATGCATCAGAATACCAGGTAAAAAAATAATCATTCATGAACTCCTACTCATGAATCTTCAAAGTTGCTTGTATACTATCCATCATGATCTAAAGATGTTTCTAATGTATCTTATTATTTTTCTCTTCAACATTACTCCTTTATCCTCTTATCCCATGTACTATTGTATCCTATGGTCTGCTAAAAATGGATAGTGACTAGTATAATCTTGCATTGTATTCAAATGTGCATCTATCCAATTGTACTTTGATTTTTGATATAATTTTTTCTCTAAATTTTCTCCAAAAGACTAAGTTGGGGAAGTTTCAAATAGATCTCAAAAAAACACATTAGTTTTATCTCTTTTTTATTTTATCCTTATTTGGGTCGGACTACTTGTAAGATTGAAGTATTGTCTTCATACATCTCTTCAATTATCATCTTCAATCTCTCCTTATCTTATTTTATTTCACTTGCACATGAAGCAAACATATTTAAGAAATCAATTTGTTCATTAGGCCTTTGAGGCCCATTCTCAGCCATGAATATGACTTCCATGACGATAAAAATCAATAAGAATTGGAGGAAGGAGTAAGGATTGCATCCCATCATGAAAGTGGTTTTCTTATTATCCTTATGTCTTTCTTTCCTTTCTTCAATATATAGTTTATCTAATATCATGATCTTATCCTCATGTACATGATATTGTACCTGGATCATTTATTTTTCCTCCTCCTTCCTATAAACTTCTTTTTATTCCTTAATAGCTACTCTTTCTTTTATAGACTGCTCACCATAGTCTTTCTTTTCAAAATTAGGTTTAGGTTCCTTACACAAGAATCTCTTATTGTGTTTGAATCTAACCTCTTGATATTCATTTACATGTTGATATTTATATTCAATTTTCAAGGTTGATTTCTTATGCATGTCATTCACTTCTCTTTTATTAATTTACTGCAAATGCATGAATTCTTTATTACTCATCATCAACACCTAATTACTATTTTCTACCACAACACCTTCATATCTCAATGGTGTCAAAATGGGACTTTATCCAACTTAAATTTCATAGATGTTGGAAGATTTTTAAATTTTAAAGGTTTAACCAATAAGACATAGCAAACATCCATGGCCATGACATCCCATAAGACTTCATCTCTATAACTACCAACTTGGAATTCAACCTTGCACTATTCATTGACAAAAAATTGATTCCCCTTTTAGGGCCATGACATATTATAAGGTCTAGGGTGTGTTAAATTTTTCAAGCTTAAATCTTCTACCATATATGAAGACACTAGTTTATTAATACTACCACTACCTGTTATTACTTTACATAAATTAACAATAGACATGTAGGTGGTTCTGAATAGAATTTTCCTTTGTGCTACTTATTTGATCTCTTTACTTGGTTTGAGAAGTACCATGTTTAATAGTAAGGAATATGTTGTTTAGGTTAATTGCATGATCCTACACTTTCCTCATTATCTTGGATAATTTAAGAACTACCTTGAATTATAGAAAGTTTCTTTGAGAATTTGTAATATCTATTCCCATACTTGTTTCATCTAAAACATTTTTCTGCAAAACCTTCTCCATTACCTTTTGAATATGAATTTATGTTTCTTTATGCATGGCCTTCTCTTGGAATCTTAATTTGATCATAAAAACTATATTTTTTTAAATTCTTATATACTTGAAATTGATTTTTTACATCTTTTTGTCTTATACTTCTAAAATTGGTGCCTTTTCTTCTTAAGTGTTGACTTTATTTCCTGGTCACCTTCTCTTCTTCTTTGATGGCCAACTGGCAGGCTTCTTCTATTGATATTAGATATAGAAGGCTGATGTCATCTTGAATGTTGAATTTTAGGCCATTTATGTACCTTGCCACATTTTTCACATCTTCTTATATGTGACCCACTCTAATTATAAATTTGAATAACTCCTCTATGTAGTCTTTCATAGTCATTTCGTTCTGCCTCAAATTTTAAAGTCTTTTGAACAATTGTGTTTGATATTCTCTTAGGATAAATTTTAATTTCAATTTGGATACCATTATTTCACAACTCTTAATATTTTTATTACTTCTCCTTCTTCTATCATCTTTTACTCCATCCTACCAAATTGAAACATGGCCCTTCAACCTGGCAAATGCAAACTTAATCTTTTTATCATCCACTATTTCCTCATACTCAAAACACTTATCCATGGAAACCATACAATAAATCAAATTCTTAAAATTAAGACTCCATTCATACATATGAACTTCTAATTGAGGCTTAGATATGACTACCATAACTGCTTGTATGATTCTTTCCTCTACTATTTCTTATCGTTCTCGTTCTGCCTCATCTCCTTATAGTTATTTTTATAAATCAATCATGTAACCTACTTCAGCCCTATTCTATGAGTAAGATACATTTATTAAAAACTTTCCTATATATTCGACATATTTTTCAATATTTTTTGTTTCTTGATGTCCTCTCTAACATTCTCTAACACCTCTTCCTCTAAGTGTCGTTCTCACAAAACTATGTTTCATAGCTTGTCCTCACTATCTTTACTGAGATATTATTTTCTTTGTCTCTAAAAACCAATAGTATATCCTTTACTCAAGTACCTTTTGATATATGATACCAAAAATGGAGTAAGGGATTCTTTAAGATCTTCTCCTTCAATAGACTGACTTGATTTACAAGCTTGTAGCCTTCTCTTCTAGGTGTATTTATTATTTATACACTATAATGGAATAATATAAATTTTAAAATCATAAAAAATGTCTTAAACATCAATTTATATGTTATACAAACTCAATATATCTATTTAGACCTTTATCCAACCTGAAAATTTCTAGAAAACACAAAACATGGGTTTTTAGGCCTAGGAACTAGGCCTACAAATTTATAAAATTGATATAATTTTAATTGCAGAGTTCAAAAAACTCTAAAACCACTTTTAATGATTCATTAATAGTTTAAAAAACATATCTAACTTTTTAGGTCATTTTCATGATTATATTTTGAGATATTAAGGTTCTTGTAATGCTAAAACATGGTTTTTGACTTACTTAACAAGACTATAAGTCTAAGTTTAGACAATAACTTACTCAATAAGTGCCTAAAAACATTAATATATTTGTTAAGGTCAGAAAAATCCTATTAAAAATTATTAAAAAGTTTCATCTTATTTGAAACATTCATTTCAAAGTTATGCACTTTTTAGTCTTCCTAAGCCTTTTTAAAACCCTCACCTACAAGTATGATGACTGTATTTTGGAAATATCTTCCTCTATAGACCTCCAAAATAATTGAAACTAGTTTTAAGAAATCATAAACATATCCATTCATATATATTTAAAAAATTATAATATTTTAAGTGTTATTTTTCAAGTGATGAGGGTTTTAGTTATAAAAACCCTATTAGGCATGTGAATAGGCCTGGTGCATTAAAAATGGCTAATTTCAATTTTAGAGATGTTTTTTCAAATATTTCACTTGGGTAATTTATAAACCACTAATACATATTATTCCATAAAATTTAAGATTGTGAACAATCTTTAAAACACAAATAAAATGTCTTCTTTCCTGCACTGTAACTCTTAAGATTGTGTTTTTAGACCCTAAAACTTAAGAACCATCAATAAGAGTGATAAACAAGATTAACGAGTAATAAAACACAATAAATTACACTTATATAATTATAACACTATAATCAAAAGGAATAAATAAATTCTCTTACTCACATAATCTCAAGACTTATTCGCAAACCCTATAGACTGTCACCACCCTACACAACAACCTCTCCAAAAAAATGTAACGTCTTATCTTTCTTCTTATCTTCTTACTTTAATAGGATCTTCTTATATTGGTTTAAATATTATAAAATTGTTTATATATTATTAATATTAGTTTTTTGTTATTTTATGAAAAAAATATCTCTTAATAGTTTAATGAGTCATCAAACATGTTTAGTTTAACAATCTTTCTACATTGGACATACCCTGATTGGATTCGAGAGAGGTTTGAACTTATATGATGGTTGAAAATCATTTAAAATGTGTGTTTTAACCCTTTGGACCCTTTAAAAAATTACATATCCGTTTACAACATACCCAAATCCTTCATAACCATTTACAACATACCCAAATCCTTCATAACCCTTTACAATAATATAAATTTTTGAATTTCTACTTTTAGAAAAAACCTAAAGATGCCTCCCCATGACCTATAAATAGCAAGTGAAGCCTATACAAGGATTCTTGTTTACTATAATTGACCTCTTAGACACACTTATACCCAAGATAAACATAATTTTACTACTTACATACATTTACCTACATCACACGTCTTCTTCTTTGGAGGTGGTAGTGATGATATATGCATTGGTGCATTATTCTTCCCCCAAACATTTTATGATGGTGTCACTTCTATTTTATATGGTGTATGTGCCTTCACTTAAGGTTGTGCTATCGATAGTTTATTTGATGGCTGATATAACTCTAGAGGTATGGTTTGTACTAGTGGAACAAAGTGAGAATCAAAATATTTTTGTCAAATAACTTCCACCTGTGCATCTATAAAAATTATAAAAAATGGCAAGGAAGTCATTAGTGCCTTGGGAAGCTTGTGAACTTTCATTTGGATCCCATCATGGATCTTAGTGATTGTGGCATGTTTCCAAAAACATTGAATGATATATGTGGGTACTTGAGGGTGTGAAATGATGAATTTTTAGCTTCTACCCACCATGAATTAAATATACTAATATTTTTATAGTATTTTCCTACTTTTTTCTAGGCAATGTTGGAAAATGAAGTCATAGGCTAGAAATCCACATCTGGGTTGATTGGGTCCTCTATATAATTCCACTATGTAAATGAAATGATTAATACCAAGAAATAGTATTGAAACACTTACAACATTCCACTAACAATATTTTCAGTGTTGGTTATGAGTTCAAAGACCAAACAATCTGGCTAGTTAAAATCCTCATTTAGTCAGATCATTTTATATGGAATATTGATGACCCATTTTTATCTTATTTCACACTTTTGTTGGTCTAATAAAAGTTATTTGTTATGTATTTAGAGAGAACTCACACTTAAATATCCTCCACATGGTTGAAAGGGATCCCTTGGGTTTCCCTAATGTATTTTTCACTCATATCTAAATGAATGGGAGGGACTTTGGTTTTTATATTGTATAAGATCATTTTTATGAACTAGTAGTCCTATTTCCTATGTTATGGCTATTGGATTGATGAAAATAGTCCAATATTATGATAAATAAATGGAACCCTCATTGTACCAACTGAAGAGTGTCATCATTACCTTATCAAGCTAACTAGATTTTGGTAATGTGATAAGGTTTTTTACATCAGTTCCTCATAGGCGATGTTGTAATGCTAGGGAACTTGATTGCATTGTTGTTGGTTGTTGTGGAGTGAACAAATTGGCTTCTGCTATGTCAATTAAGGAAAAAAAATCTTGATCATGGTATTTGGTTTGTGGAAGTGCAATAGCAATCCCCATTTCTTTCATTTATGTATCTATGAAGGGAATCAAAAGGCATAAACGATCCATGGTTGTAATTTTAGCCATATTCAACCAATTTCTTTTGTTTAACTAGCATTGGAGAATAATATGCATGTAATTGAATGATTTAGGTACAAATCATAGAGATTATTATGTTATTTATCCCATTAGATATATAAATTTTCCTACGTGAATCCATTTGACACATTTCTTTGATTGTGTTGAGTTGGTTGTGCATCATTTTGCTTGTTAAATTAATTTCAACTAATTTATGATAATTTGACATTATAAGTTCTATGTTTTAATGCATTATCTCAACTAATGGGATTTATTGATGTGAATCTCGATATTCTCCCTCATCCACTTTATTTATTTCACATACCTTTATTTTGACATTTGATATGCTTTGGGAAAAATGCAATCTTTTATGTGTGCCACTATTAATGGTTTTTTTAATAAACATTGATTCTACTTCCTCTATATATTTTTTCAGTGTCTCATTCCTAGAATTAATTGGTTATCCCCATGTTGACTTTGTCTCTCATTGTTCCTTTCATGTTGGGTCACTTCTCATATCACATTCTATGAATTTGAGTTTTCTAACTTAGTTATGATGTCCTTTGATATAGAGATTAAACTATACTGTCATGTCCCCTTTTTAGTTGACATGTGCGGAGTAGATGATTAGCCTATTATGTGACCCTCGTAGGCTAATGAAATGGATAGAGGGTCTTGATAGAGATGGGTTGGAATTCGTTCGGGCTCTTTCGGACATGAATTAAGGGAGATATTAATATTTGATTGATTTAATCAAATATTAATTATTTGATCTCATTTTAATTAATTATTAATTAATTAATAATTATTAATTAATTATTAATGATTTAGTCTAATTTGAGGATGCAAATTCTAAATTAAGACTTGGTCTAATTTTAAGACCCTAGTTCTAATTTAAGGAAGTCTAATTTAAGGGAGTCTAATTTTAGCAAGCACACCTTTGGAGGTGTATAAGAATCTCTCATGGGAGAGAGTTTGTATTCAAGCTTATTATTGATATTGATTCTTGTTAAGAAATTCTTCTGTGAAGACTGAGCCAAGGGTTCCAGGATTCCAATTGCATTGAAGAACGTCAACTCTTCATTGTGTGCGATTCAGAGGTTGTGAAAGATCAGCCGATCTATTGCCGAATTGAGAGATAACTTCACCCAGAAGTTATCATAGTATTACAGGTATTTGAGAGATAACTTCACTCAGAAGCTATCACAAGGGTTTACAGGTATTTTCTTTATTTTGGGTTTTTGATTCAAGAATTATCCAGATATAGATCTTTTGTGTCAGCCCATAATTCTACAGATCAGGATCAGGCATACAGGGTGTGTTATATCAGCGGCCGTACAAATTCCGTACAGCTCCGTGAAAATCCGTACGCATCTACAGGAAGTTCAGGTACCGACATCGACGAACAGGGACTTACAGAGACCGACATCGGTCGACTCATTACCGACGTCGGCAAGGGGACCACTACAGGTCGACCGACGACGGCAGTATAACCGACGTCGGCGACTGTGTTTTTTACACAGCAGGCCGAGACGTGCCAGATTCAACCCAGTTCGCGGAATATTCAGGCTATAAGGCCGAACTTTTGATATTCTTTGTATACCTGACAGAGGGTCTCTAATTGTAAGCTTATGAGCAAATAAATAAGAAATTATACTGTGATTTATTCATCTATTTGAAGATATTTTGCAGAAATTCAGATAAGCAATTTGGAGCTTTGTTTTGATATTCGAAGGGATATTACAGCGGTATCAGAGCTTTGGTATTTGGTATCATACTTTTGTGTCTTTCATATATCTCTATTGACAGGGGATATTACAGTGGTATCAGAGCTTTTGTGCAGATAAAGGAGCCCCTAAGTAAGGGACATTACAGTGGTATCAGAGCTTTGGTCTTTGGTATCATAGTTTTGTGTCTTTCATATATCTCTATTGGTAGGGGATATTACAGTGGTATCAGAGCTAAATCCTGCCATCCTGAGGGTTTAGAAATTTTATGCAGCCACAAGAGTTGCGACCACACGGGTATTACACACGCAGTAAAGCTTTGCTTGAAGGTACTCAAGTTCTAGAACAACCGCCGAAAGACATGGGTGATGATATTGGCAGGGCCCGTATTCCTCACCATCCGAGAGACCAAGATGACCTAGAGGTTTTACTTACTCTTAGAGAACTACGAGAAGGGCAAAGGCAGAATAACCAGGTATTACAGCAGTTGGCAGCAGCACTGCCAAGATTGGGTTCTCCGAGGAGACATTCCCCACACCGTGAAGATGTCAGGAGTGTTGCAGGATCACAGCGAGGCCATGGGACTGTTTCTCGTACAGCGAATAGGCCTACTAGGCCTATCTTTGTGAGACAGGAAGCAGAGGAGGTGATAGCAGGTGAGGAGCATGAGGAGACATTTACGGACACACTTAGGGCAGCGACTGAAGAGTGGGAGTCATTACCACATGTGGTCAGGGAGATGATTACTTTTGACCAATTCCTCACACAAAGGAAAGAACATTACCGAGGTCGACAGAACGGGAGACCAAGACCCCAGAACAATGATCTGAAGCAGGCTACGAGTAGGCTCACACTAGCAACATTTGACGGTAGTGGAAAAGTGACAGCACAGGCTTGGGTTAGTAAGCTGGATACATTTCTCACATTGCGACCGATGGGTGAGGAAGATGCTATCAGATATGCGACACTACATCTTGAGGGAGTAGCTCACGATTGGTGGCACCATGGGATGGTGACACTCCATCATGATCGGATCACTTCTTATCAGGAGTTTGTGGACAGGCTGGTGGAGCGTTTTGACAGGAGGGATCCAGAGTCCTATTTTCGAGAGTTGGCACAGTTGCGCCAAAGCGGCAGTCTAGAGTCATACATTGGTGACTTCCAGAAGTTATCAGTCATGGTTCCTGACATTTCAGAGAGGCGACTAGTAGTACTCTTCATGGAGGGATTGACAGAACCACTGAGAGGTTGGGTCAAAGGCTTTGATCCTCCTTCCTTACAGGAAGCTATGAAGAAGGCACGTAGCATGGAGATGTCAGCCCCATCTAGTAGATCTAACTCCGGAGGCACTTCTTCATCTAGAGACCATAAGCACTCCAACGGGGATACAGAGAGACCGGATTTTAACATAGATAAATCCGGGGTTAAAAATGATTCAAAGGCTAATCCAGCAGCACCACCTTTGGATTGTGAGGTGCTTAATGATTTACGCAGGAAGAAGCTTTGCTTCTACTGCAAAGCTCCATATGATATCCATCACGATTGTCCTTTGAGGCCTAAGGGCAAGACGAATCGTATGATGTGGGTATATTATGAGGAGTCGGAATCAGAAGATTTCGAACAGCATGATAGTTTTGAGGAGGCAGATTTAGAGCTTCATATACAGGAGGCACGCCTATCCAGCATTCAGTCGGATGAGTCATTTAGACTCCGTGGAGTTTTGGTAGGGCAGAAGGTTACCACCCTTCTTGATACAGGAGCCACACATAATTTCATAGATGCTACATTTGTGGAGAAGCGTGGACTCACTACCGAAGATTTTGAGGGAATTAGAGTTAAGGTAGCCGATGGTCACACTCTGAGGTGTGAGCGCATGATTAGAGACCTCCCATTGCGCTTGAACAACTATGAGTTCAAGGCTAATTATTATGTAGTGAACATGGGGGACATAGAATTAGTTTTGGGTATGAAGTGGCTTCATTCATTTGAGGAAGTTACTCTTCATCTCAAAGATATGGAGGTTCGTTTTCAGATAGATGGGAAAACACATATTCTTAAGGCAATACGGGGCAGCAGCTTCAAACATATGTTTTTTCATTGGATGGAGATGCCTGTACAACATGACATGAAAGAGTGCGATGATAAGTGCACATTGGCACCAACACAGGAGAGATATGAGGACGAGCTTTGTCTTGAGGTGAGTTCAGTTCAAGGGTTAGCACATGTGGTAGAGTCTCAGCTTTCTTTTACAGGTGGGTCACATGTTGATGACGATATATGTACAGGGGACAGAGGTGATGTGACGCCATTGGATGAGAGTGGTGATGGACAGGGCTTGGAGTTTGTGTTGGTTGACAGCACTGTAGATCGAGACTTCATTTGGGATCCAGGTATTCAGCGATTGCTTGAGGGCAAGCAATTTCAGGAGGGGCGGATTGTCATGTCCCCTTTTTAGTTGACATGTGCGGAGTAGATGATTAGCCTATTATGTGACCCTCGTAGGCTAATGAAATGGATAGAGGGTCTTGATAGAGATGGGTTGGAATTCGTTCGGGCTCTTTCGGACATGAATTAAGGGAGATATTAATATTTGATTGATTTAATCAAATATTAATTATTTGATCTCATTTTAATTAATTATTAATTAATTAATAATTATTAATTAATTATTAATTATTAATGATTTAGTCTAATTTGAGGATGCAAATTCTAAATTAAGACTTGGTCTAATTTTAAGACCCTAGTTCTAATTTAAGGAAGTCTAATTTAAGGGAGTCTAATTTTAGCAAGCACACCTTTGGAGGTGTATAAGAATCTCTCATGGGAGAGAGTTTGTATTCAAGCTTATTATTGATATTGATTCTTGTTAAGAAATTCTTCTGTGAAGACTGAGCCAAGGGTTCCAGGATTCCAATTGCATTGAAGAACGTCAACTCTTCATTGTGTGCGATTCAGAGGTTGTGAAAGATCAGCCGATCTATTGCCGAATTGAGAGATAACTTCACCCAGAAGTTATCATAGTATTACAGGTATTTGAGAGATAACTTCACTCAGAAGCTATCACAAGGGTTTACAGGTATTTTCTTTATTTTGGGTTTTTGATTCAAGAATTATCCAGATATAGATCTTTTGTGTCAGCCCATAATTCTACAGATCAGGATCAGGCATACAGGGTGTGTTATATCAGCGGCCGTACGAATTCCGTACAGCTCCGTGAAAATCCGTACGCATCTACAGGAAGTTCAGGTACCGACATCGGCGAACAGGGACTTACAGAGACCGACATCGGTTGACTCATTACCGACGTCGGCAAGGGGACCACTACAGGTCGACCGACGATGGCAGTATAACCGACGTCGGTGACTGTGTTTTTTACACAGCAGGCCGAGACGTGCCAGATTCAACCCAGTTCGCGGAATATTCAGGCTATAAGGCCGAACTTTTGATATTCTTTGTATACCTGACAGAGGGTCTCTAATTGTAAGCTTATGAGCAAATAAATAAGAAATTATACTGTGATTTATTCATCTATTTGAAGATATTTTGCAGAAATTCAGATAAGCAATTTGGAGCTTTGTTTTGATATTCGAAGGGATATTACAGCGGTATCAGAGCTTTGGTCTTTGGTATCATACTTTTGTGTCTTTCATATATCTCTATTGACAGGGGATATTACAGTGGTATCAGAGCTTTTGTGCAGATAAAGGAGCCCCTAAGTAAGGGACATTACAGTGGTATCAGAGCTTTGGTCTTTGGTATCATAGTTTTGTGTCTTTCATATATCTCTATTGGTAGGGGATATTACATATACATAAACACACAAACTTGAAACCAAAAGAACACAACAATACATTAAAAAATTCCTAAACTACATGGTGTTACTCAAAACCCTCTCTTATTTTTTACGATATCTAATAGAGATTATTAACATTAAGGTTTAAGCTTGCAACCATTTACACGTCCTTGTGCAATGGTTCCTTATGGATATTTTAATACAATTATTCCTTGCTATGATATTTCATGAATGATGTAAGGTACCTTCCATAGAATGTGTAGCTTGCTTGGAAATGCTTTAAATTTACTATCATATAGTAATATTACTTGTTCTAGAAAAAAAATTATATTATAAATTATGATCATGCCATGCTTTCTAACTTTTCTTGATGACTTATTGTGTCTATCGTGTTCTTTCCCTATTTTCTTTCATCTTGTTATATACATGAGCCATGCCTACAGAGAGTCCCAATCTCCTAGTCACATGATAATTAAAGTTCACATCTTGGGGACTTAGTATTCCATTGGCATGACTACTTCTAATCCATAAATGAATTGAAATGGATTGAAACAAGTTTCACACTAGTATTTTTTCCTATAGTCCCATAGAATGCCAAGAATTCAATCCTCTCAATCATCCCTTTGCACATTGAATATATTTTGTTTCATGTCTCAACCTACCCATGAGCATTTTACCAATGAATTTGTTTGATGTCTCAACCTACCCATTTGCTTGCGAATGATATGTTTATTTTTTGGTTTCATATCTTAAAATCTTCCATTAGATCCTTCATGGTTCTATTTATGAAATGTGTTCCTATGTCACTAAAAAACTTCAAAAGACATCTAGATTGAGTTATAGTATTCTCTTAAAAAAAGTTTGCTACATCCTTAGCACTATAGCTTAGTGTTACCATAATTTACACCCATTTAGTGAAGTATACCATCATAGTAATTACATATCTTTCATGACTACATTAAGTAGATGGATTTATTAGTCTTAAAATATTGATTCCCCAATGTTCAAATGGTTACTTAGCTAACATGAGATTCAATGGAATTTCATGTCTTTGATTAGGCCTTCCTATCATTTTTTAGATGTCACAATGTTTTTCTACTTAGTTAACATATTGAGATAGAGTATGCCACCATAAGCCACTTTAAAATATCTTCCTTATAGTGGATTCTCCTTGAAATGTCCACATGCAATTCCCTGATGTGCTTCTTGAAGAAGTTTTGGTCGCTCATGATCCAAAGCCACTCTATGCAGTACATCATATTTCCCCATTTTTATATAAATCCATTCATGATGTTGAATGTAATGGATCCTATGATCAACTAATTTTTATTCCTCTACACATAGTTCATAGGAAAATAACCATATTCTAACAACTTATATATGTTCCATGTTATTTTAAATCACAAAGATACGAAATGGGCATTTAGTGATTCATCTTTGAGATCTTCATGTTATTCCCCATTATGTATTCAAATAAAGTGGTATTTCCTAAATTTTCCATCCCAAGATTCACATTAATTCTGAATTTAAACTCTTGAAGCAACATCAACCAGCGAGATATCCTTCCTCCTAACATGGACTTATTTACTATATCACAAAGCCCATTGATTAGTCAAAAATTTAAATGTTATTAATAGAAGGTTGTGTATGAACTTATAGGGTGAGACCACCATTAATAGATATTACCACTATGTAGTTGTATAATTTTTATATATGGTTGAGATTTTGTGAATTGTGACATGAATGGGATGGTCCAATCCTTCGTTCCTATTTGTGTGAGAAAATTTCCTTATGTAATTCTTGAAGCATCTACACTAACATGAAATGATTTTCTCCAGTTGGGAAAGACCAAAATAGGATATGTTACTATCCTATGCTTTATATCCACAAATGATGTTTGGAACTCATTATTCCATTCAAACCTAGTGTCTTTGCATAATAGCTTTTCCATGGGGTAAAATATAGTTTCATAACCTTTAATGAATATATTGTATTCCCTAATAATGATAAAATATAAGTATAACTTATGGGAGGTTAAATACCCACAATAACTACAATTTTAGCTTCATCAACCAAAATACAATTATTGCATACTACATTCCCAAAAAAACACTAAAAGGTGTCATGAATAAGAAATTCTTCAAGTTTAGTGTAATACATAGAGCTCAAAACCATTCCAACATCATCCAAAACTTAGATAGATGATCCTTAAATAAATAAAAAAGATACCCAATTATCTAAATATACTTCCAAGAAATCATGGATGAAGTATTTAAATGTAGTGACCACAACATTAGAAAACATAATAAGAACATTTTTCAACCCAAATATCATTACCTTGTATGCAAAATATCTTGATTATGTTGCAAATGTGGATTTATCTTGATCTTATATTATAATTGGTATCTGATGGTAGCCACTGAACCCAATCTAAAATAAAGAACTTCATGTTCTATGAATAACTCTAGGACTTCATTTATGAATGATACTAGGAATGGATCATTGATATAGGAATAATTTAGTGCATGGTAAACCCCACACACTCTCATTTCTCTAAAATTTCTATATTGTACCACCAATGGGCTAACTCAATCTAATTTTTCCACTACATAGATAATGTATGATTCTTGCATCTAATCTAGTTAGCATTAACCTTTAACTTCATGTTAGGGTTTATCTTATAGCGCACTTTTTCACAATCAATGCACACTTTTTTAGGCTATGTGTGTCTC
Organism: Torreya grandis; assembly: GCA_037957365.1. NCBI lineage: Eukaryota > Viridiplantae > Streptophyta > Pinopsida > Cupressales > Taxaceae > Torreya > Torreya grandis. Next base: position 637,318 of record JARHVA010001532.1, on the reverse strand, counting down.
ACCTAGTGAATGGTCTACCCGTTTTACTTCTAATAACTTGGTTGGAAATATAACCTAATAGTATTAGAGTAGTTTAATCCTTCTAAAACCTCATTTTACATCTTGTAGTCACCCAAGTCACATGTTTTGATGTATACTATGTCCTAATATCCATACTAACTTATTTAATGGCTTTTGATATTCTTTTTGAATCCAATTGGAATGGACACTTGCATTGTTCTCTATCCTTATTGCCCATAAATATTAATATTTTGTAGTTGTTGATCTTTATTTTTGTCTACGACATTTGCTCTATGATCCTCTACTTCTTGCTTTGGATCAAAGAATCCTTTAAAATACAAATCCTCATCATTGTAAGTGGAATAAAACTCTTCCTCCTTATTAATGATTTGATTGCAATGATTTTTTAGAAACTATTCTCTTTATTTATTTTCCTTATATATTTATAGAGATGTGTTTAGGTCCTTAGTCACTTCTTCCCAAAAAGCATAGTCTAGTTTACTACTTAGATAATCTGCTTGGACATGGAATAATAATATCTTAAATTTCTATAGGGATTGATGTACCACATGGTTTTCATCTTAAGAAACAAATGTTTGAATAAAATCTTGTTGGACTCATTTCCAATTATTAGTCTCCCTCCTGCACTCTTGATGCATATACCATGTTTTTTGTAAGCACCAACAATGTATACCTAAAAATATGCACCTAATATTTGAGTTATACACCCTAATTATACCATACATATACACACATATGGATGTTCATCTATAAACCATATCCTTCTTGGAAAAAATGCCAATGTTCCCTGATGGTAGATGGTATTTTGAATCACACTTGTAACAATTCTCAAGCCTCATTCTATTATAATAGTTTTTTTCCTATAAATTGCCCACCAATTCATAATAGTTACCATTAGTGCATAGTTTAGTGTAATCACCCTCTAGTCTATATTAGGTACATGATGTTCTAGTATAAAAATTAATTGGACCAAGTTTTTAATTAAAAAATATCGAGCCAACTGGTGTTTATATCAAAAACCATGTGCATTAGATGCACCTCATGATCTCCTCTTACCTAATTCAACATGTGGGTATCTAAATCACCACTAATTAAATATGTTATTTCCCAAGGTAAAATACCTTATTTTATTGGCTCAATATATTCCATGTCTGTCACACCTACTTTTTACAATAAATTAACTTTAGTTTTAGTTGGTGATCACATAGATGGTGACTTACATTCTTCCATTTGTAACTACATACCCTATGCTTTTTTTATCACGTGTCTAGAAAAGAGTTGTTTAGTTTATTGTAGCTATTTTTTGGGTTCTATTTTCATATGGAAAAAGTGATAATCTACAACGCATAGTGTGTTATGCTTATATTTTTTAACCACCTTGAATAAAATATTATCTCCATAGGTAAAGGGTGATTCAGGCTCTTTGGATATAATGTATGGCTTGATCTCAATTTCATTTAGGGGTATCAATTCTAATAATACACTTATTTTCCTACTCCCTAGACATTAATGGCTAGAATAGACACTTGCGTTGATGCTATTGTCCTAATTAGATGTAAGTGTCTAGTACCCTAAAAGTCATCTAATCTGAAAATGAAATGTATCCTAATGGTTAACCTAAGTTATTAAATGTGATTTATTAATCCAAAGGTATTAATATAAATACAGTATCAACCCTCATTCATTCTCTACCTAACAACACCTAGAAACTTTTTACCTACTCACTAGGTAAATATAAAAAGGCATTCAATCAAGAATTCAAGTAAGTGTATCTTCCCTATTTTCTCCTATTTATATATTATTAATAGGTATAACATATAAATAGATCTAAATTACTAAAGTATCAACTTAAGAGATTGATTTATTAAGTTATAATCTAGGTCACTCTTATACTTGCTTTCCACATATTGCATGATTCACACACAAGCTAACAAGTAGGGGAGAAATACTTCAATTGGAGGCCCTCTTTTAGAGTATTAGATATATAGGTAGAACCCACTAAGAGTAGGGTATTTGGGGTCACCATGTGCCTACTAACCCATTTTACCAAGGTCACTATGAAGATGGAGAATAAGGGTTTTTCCATTTCAGAAGGAGTGATAGTCTATGACCCAAATCTAAATGCACCATAAAGAAGGTGAAGAAAAACCTAGAAGTGTCTATATGGTCACATACTTTTCCATTAGGTATTCTATGTATGACACTTGCATTAAACCTAGACAGTAGTAGTGTTGACATAGTGCCCCAAGCTGATGTTAGTGTTCCTGACTCCAGAGGTAAAATTTCATTAATTAGATGATTGTTATAGAATCACCTTCTAGCCTAGTTCCTACATATTCTACATCCATAACTAATATAGCATCAAAACTACTTAAATACCTTATTTTCTATGTCATTTACATATTTAACATAGTTGTATTTTTCATATTTACACTATCTTAGCTTAATGAATTCAAATTATGTGTAAATCTGAGTTTAACATCTAATTGGATTTTTATAGATATCATTATCACCCATGTGCATTTCGTTTCTATATACCCATTTAATACCTAGACTAAAATATCCTAGTCCCTATATTATTTTAGGGTTAAAGATTTAGTAAACTAATCTTTGAACATGTTTTGCCTAAGCATATCCTATCAGATGTTTATTACCTACTTTATCATAATTGTGGTGTTCTTCATATCCATTATCATGGATGATATTGGTTTATTTGATGACTATGATTATGAAACTATCCAACTCTCCCTAAATGAAGGAATTAAAATTGAATATTTTTATATTCATCCAAGTGATAAATCATGTAATATAAAACCCTTGAATTGTGGTAGTTATTATCCTTATAATGATGTCCATGTTATCACTCCTTCAAGGGGTAATATAGATAGTGTCGGTATGCATGTTCAATATGAAATACTTAAGGTTTGTGATTTTAAATCCTTAAAATATCAATTCATCCTTATGAGAAAGTCAATAGAAGAGTGGCAAAATAATTTCAATTCAGAGATCACATTGATGTGAAATCATATTACACTCCTACAGAGTCCAACACATGGTAGTGTTAATAATGTGTTTACATCCTCATCTTACAATGTTATGCCAAACAAAATTTCCCATCCAAATGAAAAGCTAAAACATAATACATCTAAATAAGTTATTCAAAATTTTGTCAAAAGGCTAATAAGAAGCCAAGTGATATCCTACAAGAAATGATTCTAGAAAAAATGATCAAATTACCTCATCTACATCTTATTAGGAGATCCAAATACTAATTTTCATATCATAAAATGAATGGGTATCATACATGTTGTTTTGAATTAAGAAAAAAAATCCAAAGTCTCAAATATATTGGTGATCCTATAGTTAATACATCACTCAAGAAAACCACTCACATTATGAGTACATCTCCTAAACCACAAGTACCACAGAAGAAAATATGGTTACCAAAGAACAATTTAGAGAAAAAACTTACAAATATAAAACTTAGAGAAATAAAAAGCTCAAAAAGAAAAATCATATCAAGGAAATAATACAAATTTATCTCTCAATAATGATACTCGAGTTTCCAAACCGTATAGTTTTGGAATGAAATATTTACAAAAAAATTGGTTATCATGATCAAGGATTGGAAAAACATTCCCAAGGTATCACTCATCCTATTTGAAAATATGATTAGAATGACCATCAAGGCTTGGGCTATATTATAAATAATAATGCAAGTCATTTAAATATACATTTGGCTAATCCAAAAGAACAACAATCTAAAAATGAGAACAAATTAAAGAATAAACCACAAATAGAAAAGATACCATTACAAAAGGAGCAATGGGCATATCAAGTGTTCAAAATTGGATTTCCAAAAAGAGGTCATAGAGAAAGAGACAATTGACAAATGTAAAGTTATAAATGTGGTTACAAATGGGGAACTACAATCCCTTCCTCATATCAAAACACTTATACCATCGCTACTCATATAGATGGTGAGCAATCTACAAATGAACAATTCAAAAAAACATGTTCTTATCCACTCTATAACTTATCTCATTATCTATTAATACCTACAAGACTTGGTACCTATTGATTGAATACACCACCAACAAATGAGAAACCAAATATAGATAAATGCAAACCAAAGGTACCAAATGCAAACTTAACAAAGGCACACAATACATATTATGATTTTTCTATTCACACAAATGTTACGTCTAGTTTAAGAAAGTTTAAATTACCAATCCTTGAAAATTATAAATATTTTAGATGAGATCATATGGTAGCTTCTCTAGTCTCACATATTCTAAAAATACCAAAAACATCAAAAGATCTTCATTTTCATCACATACATTTATATTGGCTCCTTAGCATCTATGTGTTAGTTGATGTTAATGGATGGCATATTCATGTATTTATACATACACACATGTGTCATGCTTCTCCTTGAAATTTGATATAGGCATATACATATACATGATCTATCCCTATTTTAGATGTTGGGTATTCCCTCTACTCATGCCATGTGGACATTAGGGTCATCTGCTTCTTCGATAATGATACACTCAGGTTATATGGTTTAATGATCGCATTTAATTATCATTTTTGAAATTAAAAATGTAATTACATATGACTTTATCTAGTATTATATCATACACAAGCTATTTGACATGTTATGCATGTTAATTTTTTTCTAACACATTTGATCCATGGGCTACTATAACATGTTTATGCTTTCCTTTATGAATTTCCTTGAGTGTATTTTCTTGATAATGTCTTACTTGTTTGATAATTTGAATATGTTCCTTCATTTATAGCCCTCATGATTATGTATGCTTTCTTTGACATTTACACATGTCATTATTTTTTGTATGTAAATTTAAATATGTCATTATTGTTTTCATAGACATTTGACTAAGTCATGCTCCTTTGATTTTTAGACATTTAAAAATGTCCCTTGTATGTGGTATCCTTAGACCATTGTATTTTGACTTGATTTTCAATTATCTTGTGTGTGTGATTATTTTCTTATTGAGCTGTATTGTTACTCTCTAGATGTTTCCATAATTTTCATCATGAATGTTTTGCCTTCATGTGATCACATTGGTTCTATGTGCTTCAATGCTATATATAACTAGGCATGTTCCCTATATATGCTACCTAGTTCCATTAACAAATTATATAGTTGTCTTATCTATTTTAGGTGTGGAAACTACTAGTTACTATCTTTCCCTCACCTTAAAAGGGGGGCATATCAATGGGAGCATGTCATAGAGGCATGTTATCCACACTTATTTAGTATTCATCATTTGCATTTTACAATGGGGGGATGTTATGGAAATGTGTTATCCACATTACACTTATATTAGTTTTCATATTACTCCATATATAATGGGGCCATGCTTTGGAATCATGTTCTCCACCCTTACATAGTTTTCAAAATTGGTCAAATCATATAGTTATATGATTCAAATTCATAGTTGTGGTAGAATTCTATACATTGGTACCATTGTTATCCATAGTTTTAATATGAGACATATCTAAGGTTCATATGTTATGTAACATGTACCTAATATTATAAAATTTAAATTAGATTCAAATTCTAAAACTCTTGTATGGATTATTACCATAGTATGGAATTTTATGTACTGATACCCTGATTAGACTTTTATGGATTTTTTTTGATCCAATCTACTATAGTAGTTGCTTTGACTTGGTATGGTTTGGGTGACTAAATCAGTAAATCTTGCCAAGTTTTTAGCTTAGACTTGATTGTATCATCCAACATCACCAGGTTATAAGTATCATTATGTAAAGTTGACCTAATCTCAATTACCAAGTGGAAACTAACCTTTTCTCCAAGGTTGAGGGTATGGGCCTTGCAATCTCTTCTCATATATTTCATTATTCACACACAAGGCAAAACATAGGGGAGAAATAAACTAGTATGAGGCCCTCTTATGGAGTATTGTCTAAGTAGATAACACCCACTGATAATGATTTCTTTTGCTTTAGCTCGACATTATGTGCCCACTAACCCATTATTCACAATGTCACTAGGAAGATATAGAACAAGGGTTTTTCCATTTCACAAGGAGTGATAGTCCATGATCTAGATCTAAATACATAAAAGTGAGGGTGAATTAAAATACATAAGTATCTAGGTGGTGACATCATTTTATAGTAGGTATTTCATATGGGACACTTGCATCGAACCCAAAAAGTAGCATTGATGTAACCATCCCAAGGTGATATTAGTGTTTTTTTCTCTTGAGGTTGAATTTATAGATTTGGATGACTTTTCTAGAGTAAAATTCCATATTTATTCCTATTTTTTATAAATCCATAACTACTATAGAATCAGAACCAATAGAGTAACTTTTTTAATGTCATTTCCATATTTAGTATTGTTATACTTTTCATATTAAGACTATCTTAGTTTAATGAATTCAACACATGTTTATATTTGATTCTAACATTTAATTGGAATATTATAGATATAATTATCACCCTTGTGTATTTCATTTATTTATACCCATTTAATATCTAAACTAAAACATCCTAGTCCTTAGATCATTTTAGGATTAAACATCGAACGTCATATGCCCACTTCTTATCAATCAACACAAGGTAGTATATTTCATCATTATTTATGTCAATCACTCTGAAATATCCTCACAAGATTATGTCATAAATTTTCATTTCCACATCCTCCATTTGACCAATAGCTTCTACCATACCATAGTCTGTGAGATTCAGTGTTAAGGGACTAAAGTTGAGATCCAGTCATGTAATAGTTTCCCATGTGGACTGAGGGATCATGTTGAATGTTCTTATAAAATCAAACACAATATTTGGCACTTCATATCTAGCCAGTTCAATATCCATTAAGGATTCAACATCACAAGGATTTGTAGTCTTAATTTACCATAATACCTTATGAATACCTTTTTCACCATTTTGTGCATACTACAACACATTATTCAAAAGATTTATAATATTTTATGATATGTATTCATTTATTAGAGTAATAAGAAGTTTTATAATGTCATTCAAGGAAGTAAACACTCCATCCTATCTCATGATACACATAATTTATCAATACATATACCTATGAATGGTTGTGGCACCACCCTCTGATGCAAATTTCTCTTGAATGTTCTATAAAACTAGAGCTACTTGATACACCAAACCTCATTTTGTCACAAGGTTAGAATATTTAAACTATTGGACCTTTTTGATTCTCTAATCCTATGGAATTTATAAGGGAGGTAATCCCTTCTCTGCATGTTGATTCCATGTAAATACTTGTATGATGTAGGATCCTCGAGGTACAAATTGATCAAGTTAACATTTCACATTGGATTATTTTTAATCTAATTTTATGAGGTACAATCTTCACTATGGTGTTTTTTTGAAACTTTGTAATAGATGTAATACATTCTCCTTTTAGAATTACTTGGGAAATTATGCAAATTGGTTTTATTCCCCACATAAGTAACATTCAATTGGTTTATGCCTATGTCATTCATATTGTATGTGATTCCCTCTTGATATCCACCTTAGTATCCTCCTCTATATCCCCATTGTCTTTATAAAAATCCCCAACTTGAAAACTACTAGCCCTCATATCCTTCTGGTCTTTAATGGGAACCCCAACCCTATTGTTATTGTCCATCATATCCCCCATACATTTATTATGGATAAGATCAAACCCATATATGTTGACATGGTTCCATAGATTCTAATATTGAGAAGATGGAGGAGTCTATCTTACCTAGTACTATTGAGATAGGGGTGTCCAACCTACTATAGTCTATTGTTAATATTGATATGAGATTGACACCCATCTAAGAATAGAGTACATCATAGATGTTATGTCAACATATGGGCTTGGGATCCCTATCTTTATAGAGGGAATCGATCATGATAATACTAGTGCTTGGAAATTATTGTCATTATGATTATGTGACTTGCATAAGTTAAAATACAGAGTCTAAAGAAGTTTAATATAATGATGTAATAATGACATTTTGTAGTCACATGCCTTAATACATGATAAGTTTCTTATAATTATGTCTTAAGTTTTGGGTATTCAATTCTATGGTGCCCCTTTTTCCCACACTCCATACACTAGATGCAAATCATATGCATATTAATTTCATGTATCTCCTTAATCTTTCACAACACATCTATCTTTGTAATAGTTTTCATAGTAGGTTGTGGGTTATCTCCATAATCCACTATTTTATTCATAACAAATGTAGTTTCCTGAGTATTTACCTTATTATTTAACTATGTTTGAATAATTCCAAACCTAATCCTAGGTTGCATGCCTTACACAAACAATGTGGCCTTATATGTGTCCTAGAATATAAATTTTACTCTACTCATTACATTATAAAATATGTGATCATAATCCTAGACTAGGTCACCCATTTTTTATAATATTTATTTCAAATCTTGTATTTTTTGAATCACACATTAATTTACTTTTAATTATCCTATCAACTGGTCCTTGTGTTGGGTTTTTTTCCTTAGATTTGCATAACTAATTATTAGTTACAAGACTAATAGAAGGAAGATACCAATGAACTTAAACACCAACATATTATGTGAAGGTTATCCTCACACACTCACTTGAGGCACATAGTAGGGACTGACCCTATCGATTATACCATGTGATGGTGTTTAGTTAAGCTCTATCTTACTCAGACACTTGATTTACTATATTTAGCCATTATCACTATTATAATTATTTTAGATTTAGCCATTTGATCAGTCCATACAATGTATAAAATTATTATTATAAAATCAAAGTTAATCCTACAGATATTAATACATCATGATTTTAAAACAAATATTTATATTGCATTCATTAAATAAGTATACTAAGTTACATTGTCATTACACAATCTCTTCAGAACTGAATATTGATAACTATTCCACACATCCAATAATATCAACTCTAGTTATAATATCTCTAACCATTGCAACTTCTAACAGCCATTTCTAAATAAGATAATGGGTATTTATACACAATCATACCCCTTGCATTCATTTATATCATTAATACAAAGTGATGTCTAACTAATGACCATTAACAACAATGAGTCATGGAAAGCCATTACAATGAATTCCTATTGATTTGGACCTAAATACCCTAATATACCTTATATATGATGTATCTTTTTGTTAATTTTCCATTTCACTCATAAGTCAACACTAAATTTTTTCTCTCATTAATCTTTGTTTCTTCCATGAACTATTTTATAACCTCCTCCACTTCCTACAATTTTTTAAATCTTGCAGATTTTGTGATTTATGTGTCTTATGCTCCTCATTCTCAATTTTCTTGTCTTTTACAACTCATTTTTCCATTATATTATATCTCGATGACAAAGTCATCTATTTTATTATCACACCCTTTCATTCCCATGACATGTTATCAAAATACTTAGAATACTTTATTACAAAATCTAGGTCTAACATTACCCCATACTAATCTGATTGTTCATCTCAGACTATGCTTTAGTTTATTTGATTGTCAAAAATATGGGATCCACCTAATATACTTGGAACTTGAGTTTTTACCACTCATTTAAGTCCATATTAATATTGGAAGTAATAAATTCTACTTGGCCTTTTAATATATTCATTTTTTAGGCTACTCTAAAAAGCAATATACTTGAGTTTCCAAAGTCTCAAGCTAAGAAGTTATAGCCTTGTGGCCTTCCTCGAAGGACCTACCTTCATCCAAAACCTACCCTTAAAGTGTTGAGAATATATAATTCAAATCTTGTCTTTGGGTGCTTATTTTATTTTCTAGCTCTTTGATGTATTAGAAAGCTTTTGTGCATTGGGCCCTATCTTTGATGCTTAGGGAATTCTCATCCAACTGTTGACATTGTTGTTTCTAAAGTAGTAGTTAGACTCCAAAAAATTTCATGGTCACAATAGGTTTAACAAAACCCCATCTATAATGGGAATGATTTCTCTTAGTTTATTCAAAAATATATGATAGACCTCCATGGCATCTATGAATTATTTAGTTTCAAAAATGTTCTCCTATTTAAGATCCACTTAGTTCTTATATTTATTCAATATAAGGTCCATGAGTATATCCAAATTATTTATGGCCTCTACAATCATAGGATCACCATCTAAAATCATTACCTCACTTCTCAAAATGTTATGACAAAGGACCAAAGTCCTAAGTCATGCTACCATGACTACATCAAGTTATTGCTTAAGATCTTTAATTTCTACCTCAAGCTTACACCTTGGTTCATGGTCATACTTATACAATTGAATGACTTCCTAGTATTTTCAATGATATTGACCCAAGTAATGGATATTATTAATATTTTCCTAAAAAATTGTAGTGCAAAATTGATGTGGGTTGCACGTACCTGAGCTGGGGAATAGGTCATGGGACTTACCTAAAGCATATCTGGGACACTAGTCACTTTTAGTATTATGTTTGTGTTGGCCCTTAGAAGATAAATTTGATCTTCATTGTGTTATAATTATATTTAAATGGACATCTCACAATGGGTCTATTCCATGGCCTCATTCTTAGGGAAATAATTTCACAAATATAGTTGCCCATCAGGTATGTCCTATTGAAATGTACTCTGAATGGGAAGTTCTTGATTTGGTGTTTAGTGTTGTTACACCTCCCTCATAGGCTCTTTTCCCTCTTGAGGTTCACACTCTAAGTTAATGATCTCAAGCATATTTTCTTGTTACATGTTAGAATCAACACCAAGGTCCTTTATGTTGTGGCCTTCCCCTCTTTTTGTTTTCCCAAACTTTAGACTTTCTAAATCCATTTGCCCCTACATGACTATCTGATAGGCATTAATGTCAGTCCTATCAAACTTGTGATTATCCATATATATGTGACTTCCTAGGAAAATTTAAAGAGTTTAGAGATTATGGATCCCAACATCAATCTTGTATACATCAATATTTTTAGGGTATGTGTATGAAATATTATTTATTGAGTCCATTAAATAAATGGTGGTGAAGGCATAGAGAAATTTAAGCCACCTTGAAAAGTGGATAGTGGTTTTCATTGATATTTACATGAGTTAATATTGTTAATTTATATAAAACATGCATAAGATTCCATCTACATGGGCAACTCTTTGGGTGCATGCAACTCACCCCCAAATGCCTCCTTCATGCAATCAAACAAACCCTTCATCCTGGCCTTAAGGGAGGGTGTGATAGCACTAGGGTAAGCGATTTGATTGAATCATTAAGCAAGGGATTCATGATTTGGTGGGTAAACCCACATAAATTCCTTTCCCAAGTACTATGATAGCCTAATCTCATAAAAAACTAGGAACAATAAAATTATGCCCAAAGGAAACTTGTGGTTTGGTAGGCGATGTGCCTTCTCATCATCCTTACAATATTTTTTGAAAAACATATGGAGTAATTTTAATTTTATCCCTTGACCATTTTGATATATACATAGAGGTGTGACATGTCCACATCATTCCACTAATCCATGCATCCCAGTTTCATCATGGCCAAGTGCATAGCTATTCAAATTATTGGGTCTTCAAGGCTAGTTATGTACATAGTATGTCCTTATTTTGTATATTTTAGTACCAACACCATCCCATAAATTGATTCTTGATGTTATAGATTTATGCTAAGATTATCTCTATAAAAAGTTAACCCAATTACTCTGTTGACCCATTCAAGAGTGATCCTCACTACACCCAACAAAATATAGGTAGTCTTCATGAATGTGCAAGAATCAAAACTAAACCATCTCCTATAGTTTCCCAAAATATTTTAGGTTTAAGAGATGGATCACTATGCATCTTTCAACAAGTTAAATACCATGAGATCATAGGTGATCTTGTTCATGGTGTTATGACACTCCACCCAATAGTATTTTTACAAATCAAGCTCATTATTAGGCTGATGTTGATTATATTCTATGACCTAAAAAGTAGTAACCTTATACTCCCAATCATCTCCATGTAACACTACCTCTGAGTATTGCATCTCTTCAATACTAATAAAGGGAGGATATGGTGTTGTGGTAGCCTTTTTCTATACATGCACTATTTCTAATGTTGGTCTAATATGGGTACTTCCCTCAATCTTGTTGTGTTCTTTCCTTGCTTAGTACTTTCAATAACACCCTCTTCATGAATGAACACATGATCTCTTTCTTCCTAAATTTCCAAGTGATCTCCTTCTCTACCCTCAAACTCTTCAAATTCATTAATGGATGGTAATGGTTATCTGCTCCTATTGGACTTTTGATTTGGCTGTATCACCGATCGGGGTCCCCAAAGGTTAACACGTAGTTGACCAAATATCCTTAATGAATACATCTTGACTTATATTATGTAGACATAAAATTATTTGTCTCATTTTTTCACCCTCCTCTAGTGGCATATTTGACACCTTTAACTTGCAACTTCTCTTTCCTATTTTTATGGATGTATTTTTACTTCCTTTTCACTTGAATGAGTGTCACCTTAATCTCTTATTTACTTATGTAAATTATAACATTGTTTATTCACATTCTTTTATGTTGGTTCTCACTTATATGAGCTCAATAATTCTTCATGTTTTTAATCATAAATATTATAAATGAGCAACATTATGGAGTTTTATAGTATATTCTAAATTTTATTTTCCTTAGCTCCTCCATAATGCATTCAATATTTTTCATGCCATCATCCATCACTTATACTTTTAATGATCTAAATGACATGCCTTTATTTCCATTCATAATTATTGTCATTCATACCACTTCATCATTCATGAATGCATGTCCCATCCCCGGTGAGTTATTTGACCTTTCTCATAGTGCACATGAGTTGTAAGCATTTAAAATTTCATTTTATTGGTGGGAAATCATTTTAACCAATTTTATAATGGTGTTTACTATGTCATATTCATTTTTGTTCCTTTTTCACATGCCATCTCATGTGTGTATCATATTATCCTTTGCATGCATCTACCTTATGCTACCTTTTGCATGTATCCATCACACGTAACTCCTCCTTGTGTCATGTCTTGTGTACCCCATTATTTTATAAGTTATCTAATCTTGTGAATTTTTTTTCAATGTTTCTTTTACACACTAGTGACTTAACTAGCTCATTTAAATTTAAACCTACCCCATACTAAAATGTATGTGGTCCTCCACAACAAAACTTAATAATATCCAAATGTGAAGAAAATGAAAGATATAACACAAGGCACATACCTTGTGCCACAATTATTTGAAATGAAAATAAAGTTATAATCTAAACTATTTCCATAAGCCTTATTGATAAAAGTAAAAATTACATCGAATGGCAGGGTCAGAGCTAACTACCACTAAAATGTCTAGGTAGGAATTGGCCATCTAACATCTTCAATTTGTAATCACCTATTAGATAGATATCATGAATAATAAATGTACCATCATAGTGGATTTGTAGTTTACCTGAGTGATTCATGAGCTTAGAATCATAGACCAGGACATGTATATTAGGATGAAAAACTTTGGTTTTGATATGTTGATCATGTTAGGATTTTTGTTTTTGATTCTCAACTCTTGGACTCTAATGTTTGAGAAAATGTTCTTCATCCAACTGAAGTATAGAATCCAAATGTACTTTTATATATTATTCATTATCCAGTCATCTAACATACACAATACACAAATAAGGTACAAGGAACTTGACTATTAAAACTTGTTTAGCACCAAAGATAGGATTAAAAGGAGTACTCTTATTCAACCTTTTGTATTTGGTTTGATAGGACCACAATATTACAAAAACTTTGCCATTTCAATCATTATGATTTATATTATAAATATTTTTTAGTGTATGACCCATGATCTTATTAAAATATTTAGTTGTCTTATTAGCCTGAGGTTGGTAGGGCATGGTCTTGTGGTGCATGATCATGAACTTAGCTAAGAGGTTGGATATTGTTTCACTGAGAAAGTGAGTGCCATAATCACTTGTGAAAATTAGTGGACAATCATACCTAGTGATAATGTGTTCCCATAGAAATATGGTGGTAATTGCATCACTATAGTCCCTTATGGGAGCTATTTTATCCCAACATGTGAGATAGTCTATGGTATTAATGATGTCTTGTGTGTCAATTCATCTTGCAATAGGATTAATTTGCCCAAAAAAATCAATAGCCTATTTCTCATAGGGTTAATGAGCAAGGATGGGATAAAGAGGCATAGCATCCCTTTTGTTTGGTTTACCTATGCACTAATATATATCACATTGGTGCACACAAGCTTTGGCATCTTTGAATAAAGTGGGCCACCATAACCTAGCTAGCAATACCTTATGTGTTACTACATTACCTGCCTAATATCCACTAGTGACACCCTCATTGACCTCCTAAAGGAATTCCCCATACTTGTGCTACATTACACACATTTTTATTACTTCATCCCAAAAAAGCTTTTACAAGTAACTAAAAATAAGATAAAAGGGGTAGTGTGGATACCCAATTGATTTTTCTCCTAGGTGCTAAGGTGATCTGACATTAATCCTGTTGAAATAAAGGCAAATATTTCTTATAGTTATTTAAGTAAGCATTAACTTGGAAAATTTATACATTAGGCAAGTCATATTCAATCATTTGTGTTAGTTCACTAGATTGAATATGTGATAGATGGTTGGGATTAAAATTAACCTTGATAGATTTCATTAAAATTGATAACCAAAATTGTTGAAAGAGGACAATCCATCAATAAATGCATCTGTGAAGTACTATTTTATTTACCAAATATTTGAGCTCTTCATGATCTATATATAATATAATTGGGGTTGTCGAGAAGTATTGGCAAAAATTATAAAGTGCATAAAACATTGAAAATACCTCACATTTAGTTCTAGAATAGTTCCATTCTTCTAGTGTGAGCTTTTGACTTGCCAAATAAATAAGATGATCAAGGTTTCCATCACCAAGCTATGCCAGGATAGTGTTGACTATCATGTTTGAAGCATTCACAACAATAAATGGTTGGTTCTAGTTCATGAACTAGAGAATGGGTGGAGTAACTAATTTCTCCTTTAAGGTCTCAAATTCTTATTGATGTTGATTTGTCCATAAGAAGATGCCATTATGATTAAGTATTTATTGAAATAATGATATGATGTTGGTATAATCTTGAATGGAATTTTGATTGTACCCTATGTGACCCAAAAATATGTGGACCTTGAATTAAGTGGTTCGAGTTAGGATTTATACAATGACCAAAAACTTGGCTAGTTCCACTAGTAGTCCATCTCAATAGATGATGTTCCCTAACAAAATTTGCAAAAGGTGTGGAAAAAATTCATTTCATAAGATTCAAGGATTTTTTAAGTTGGAAATAACATTCCAACATGAGAGGTAGGTTATCAAATTGATCCCACACTAGACCATACATGGTTTAGTGATCCAAGTATAATTTAAGGAACTTATGAATAAAATACTTGAAATTTTCCACTACAATGCCTAAGAACATTACTAGTGCATTCTTTAGGCCAAATGTCATAACATTGTATGCAAATGAACCCTAATTAGTGGCAATAGTGGGTTTGGTCTTGTTTGCCTTAGCAATTTAGACTTGGTGATAATTATAAAAAATATTGGTGAAGGTGTAGATCTTACACCTAGAAACACCTAGAATATCTTTGATGAAATGTGTTGATAAAGGGTCTATCACACACTCTGCATTGAGTAACCTATAGTACATGAAAATTCAAATGCAACCATACATGTTAATGTTTATCACCTTGGGGCTAACCCATATATATATATATATATATATATATATATATATATATCAATGGGAGTAATGACTCCAAGGTGTAACATGTTATCAATTTCTTCCTTACCCCAAGCGCATAGACTAGGGTTCATCTGATATGGTCACTTTCTAATCAGTTGAGCATCCTCAACCAATTTGATATGCAATTTGTCTAATGTCAAATGCACTGCTTTCATATCTATGTAGTACCATGAGAATATGTCTTGATACTCCTATAAGATTTCAAAGATTTTAGATAACTCTACATCAGACCAGTAATTTCCCTAAATAGCCATTTTAGGTATTTCTTCCATTCCAATATTTTACTAAACAATTTGAAGTGGCATAAAGTATGGTATCTACTAAAACTACATAGTATCTTGATCATCTTATGCCCCATATGTTGTAAGCAAGTTTAAGTGGTCAAATGGTAGATCTGATGGATCAACACTAGTACTCTCATCAACTTGATATACAACTTTTTTATTTTCTTTATGGATATATCCTAAATTTTCATATTCTAATTAAGTGTTGGGATCCAATCAAGTCGTAGTAGGAGTATCAAGATCTTGTAAGATCATCAAATTATCCTCAACTATGCCATGTATGGTTCATATATAGTCTTCAACCATTACTTGATCCCATACAACGACTCGGTAGATGGATTGAAAAGATAAATTAAAATCAGTTTGTGATGAAGAAAATGAAAATGTGGTAAGTAGACCATGTTTGATGTGCTCCCAAATATCCATATATGTGTAATTTTATTGATAAATGTACCATAACCTATCCCAAGTGTGTAGATTACCATATAATGCATAAACCCATAATAACTATGGTAAGAACATTTCTTTGACATTATAAAGGCTTTCACATTATGTGATATGTTCTTCTAGGGAAGTAAAACCTTTATAACTTAAGGTAGCACAAATATAATTATCATGGTGAAAATGATTATGCATGGTTGCACGAAGTATTTCCCAAGTGCTTAAATGGTATCAATGTTTAGACCACCACGAGCAATATTTCCCTATAATATAATGTCTAACACATGCATGTGTTCATCTTCAAAAACATAGTAATTTTTTGACCATTTTAAGTATTCTCAGACCTACATCTAACCATGAAACTTGGGTTCTTGGTCTAGTTGTAAAGGTATTGCATTCATCAGGAAACCACTAATGATATGAAATAACTTATGGTGCATAATTAGCTTGTGTGGAACATTTATTTATCATACAACTATAACACAACCTTATCCTATTAGATCATATGCATCATAAGCCCACTATTTATAAGCAATATTGGAAGTTTTGGAGATGGATTGTGTGTCTCCTCATTGTAGCATACCATCAGGAGTAATATCTACATACTCATTTCCTTGTGTCATAATGTTATAGAGGTGATTTAAGTCTTTGTTAGCTTCAAATATTTATACAAAAGGGGGACCTTGGTCATTAATAAGAGGAATGACCATGTGTTGGGTATCATTCTCAAAGTTGATTTAGTGATTTTTTAAATGCAAGTTAGAATTATTTACATAACACCATGGTCAACCCAATAGGGCTAAAAAATAATCAACATTAGCTAGTTTAATAAATTCAAAATCACCTTTGAATTGGATACCCATGATGTTGATAATGACATTCTTGAAAATGATTATAGTCACTACCTAAGTCTTATTGGCCATAAATAAGATGTGTGAGGAAGGTTGAAGAGTGGGGATTCCCATCTTATTCCTAGCATCCTTCTTAAAAACACTAAATGCTACACTAATATCCATGAGTATATATGATATCATCTAACTGTCAATGGATGTATTCATAATGACCTCTTTGTCACATTCAATATTGGTTTGGACATGAGCCTCTTGTCATCGTGCATGGATCAAATGATGACCTACCAAAGTATTGGTTATTTTTGTCGCAACTAATTTTTAAGGAAAGGAATGATGTTCCCACTATGAATAAGCTTGCAGAGATCTCAAAATTCATTTTTCCTTGACTTGGTTGAGATAGTTTCTCTTTGCATCTCATCATCCATGTCATCATCCTTCTCCTTAAAAAACAAAAATTTTCCTTATATTTCACCTACTAGGGCCACTGTGTCATGAAACACTTCTTTCTAGTGTTGATAATCTAGATAATGATATACATGAGGTTCTTCACATTGAACCTTTTCAATAGGTGGATTTGAAACTGCATGGGAATGAACACCACTATGTGTAGTAATATTTACCTCAGGTTAAATTAATGGGGTGGTAGGTCATAGTATCCACTGAACACTTAGAGTTTTTATAAAAAAAATCATACCAGTTCCCTTCTCATTCCATTATTTTGTAATAGTTTCATAAAAATTAGGACATTCTTCTAGGTGATGTTCATTTTTATAAAAAGGCATAGGTAAGACATACCATGCAGTCACATTGATAATGATATGAATATACACATTTGTAATGAGTTCTAGGTGGAAAATAACCACCTCTGCATCCATTGCCACATTCCCAAACCCTAAAATATCAACCTTTACCATCCTCTTGGTTATTAGCAATATATGTTTGGCATGTTCCTCTCATGTGTGATTCATGAATATCATTGATGACCTAGTAGTCATTTATGTTATGTGTGTATGCATCACATATATTATAGTATAGTGACACCTTATATTGGGGAGTGTATTATAATAAAGGACAAATTCTTATATTAATATATTCTTGACAGATCTCACAATTTTTTTTATTACAGCGTGAACATTACTTTGAGGATAATTATTTCTATTATGGCCTTCCACTTCATATTCAACACACCAAAGGCCAATACATATATCATGAAAATGATTAGTTGTAAGTTTTTCTAGTTGAGAAGCCATCATAATAATTTGACCTTCCATAAAGGGGTTGATCCTCATATCTATGCTTCCCACAACTTTAGCGTGGAGGGTGACTTATAGTGCCTCACATGGTTCAATGAAAGTCTTATGGGATAAGTTTCATCGTAAAGGAAGTAGTAACCCTCCCAAAAAACATTGAGCATGTTACATTGGGTTAATATCAAATGATAATTTTGATAGAAACATTTTAAAATATGTATCATACATATGCACACTCTAAATGATCTCTTTATTGATATATTTAAAGATAGAGATATTATGTCGATCAAACTTAGGGATATAATACTCTTGGATAAAGTTAGTCTTAAATAATTAATAATTCACAACCACTTTTTGAGGGTCAAAATTTTAGTACCATTTTTGTGCTTAATCCAATAAAGTAGTGTAAAACTGAGTGGCTTTGCATTCTAAATAATTGATATCTCGTGCTCACCAAATGAGTTCAACTTGTGAACATGTTATACCATATTTTTGACAACTCATTATTTAGGGTAGATGAAGTGTCATCTCATAATATACTATAAGCACATTGGGTGGTTTTAGTTGACCTTGTTGTGGTGTTCCTCCAATTCTTATTAAGCCTTGTAGGGGAGGTTTACTAATTCCTCTAACACTAACACTTGTTTCTCTTCTAGTAAAACCACCAAAGATACTTCCTCCTACACCTCCTTAAACAATAGGCACACCAAAAATAATGGGTGTTGATTAAGTTTGATTAGATGTGGTTGGGCATGTGGTTTGTCCACTACTTATACTAGGTCCACCTAGAATGCTAAGGTAAGACATAAGGTGCTATTATAATAGAATATTAGAAACCAGTGATAGATTGTTAATTTGATCTTGTACTTATAGATAATCCTCTATGGTTTTGGTTTAAAATTTAATTTTAAAATTCATGTTATCAGTATCCCAATTTCCAATAATAATTTTGTCAAACTCAAATGCATGAGCATGCACTATGGTGGAGGAATAGGTTCTATTCAGATTACATTTCTCTATTAATGTTTGTACTACTTCTTTTATGTGTACCTATACTATCAAAGGGAATGAATCCATGGAAAATGAGTACTAACCATGCTTTCTGAACTCCTAAGGATTCTCATGACACTTCTAATATCCTCTCATCTTTATCTAGGATTACTATCTCTCATAGCCATATGCTTTACTTTATTATAATTATGCTTCTATATTTCTCATTTTACAACATCTAAGATAAGCTACTAATTATATACTAATGAATATCTTTCCATCCCCACCCACCCCAAGTCATGTTTCTCATGTGTGAGAGATTTTAGCAGTCATGGATAATTTTTCAAGGACTGATCAACCATAAGCTTCTTCAACTCTAAATAAAATTGTTTGAGATACCTCCCACATGGTTCCCTTAGAAAATTTAATCATTATTCTTCTAGAAAAGAATACATAGAGACTGTGTATTCAAGAATACATCTATTAAGTGTTTCCTTCCTCTAGATGCCTACCACTGATGTCCAATTAGTTTCCAAATTAACTAATGTCATCTAATATTCTACTGACCATGAAGCCTTTCATCTGAGATTCCTTGAGTGGTCTTGTACATACTCTAAAATCTAATCATGTAAGTGAATGGGTAATTATACAATTTCATATAGTGAATCATATAGGTTCTTCTCTACCCATATGCATAGAGAAACTCCTAGTTCAAGATACTAGAGTGTAAAGTTATCTTCTACAGTAGAAACCTAATACTTGATATTTTCCAAAGATAGTCATTATAGTATTTCTCTACCATCATGCTAACAAGTATAATAAGTCTTACCAATAAAACCAAAACTTTGGGTCTTTTTCCTTAGCTTCACATAACTAAGTATTTGTTAAGAACCCAATATAAATAAGATACCAATGAGCCTACATGTTGCCATATCATGCGAGGGGTTACCTCATGTGCTCATGTGAGGTATGTATTATAGATTAGTCCCTATATATTATACCACATGATGGTGTTTAGTTAAGATATATCTTAATTAGACACCTAAGTTACTATATTTATCCATTGTCATTATTATCTTTATATTAGGGTTATCCATTTGATCAGTTCATACAATGCATATTACTATTATTATAGAAGAAAATTTATCACTATAGAGATCAATACATCATCATTTTCAAACAAGAACTAGTTTTATTTCTTTAATTTAATAAGGCTACTAAGTTACATTGTGATTACACAATCTTTTCAATATAGAATATTGATAACTATTCCACACATCTAATAATATTAACTCTAGTTCTAACATATCCAACCATTCCAACTTTAGCAACCCATTTCTAAAAAAACTAAGGGGCATTTATAGATAGGCATACACCTTTCCTTTTGTTCTATAATTATTACAAAGTGATGACTAAACAATTACCATTAACAAAAATAAGTCATGGAAAGCCATTACAATGAATTCCTATTAAATTAAGCCTAACTTATGATATATACCCTCTCCATGTCATATCTTTGTATTTGTGTTCCTTTTTTCTCATAATAAGCTACTAGATTCATGCTCTCAATAATCTCTAGTACTTTCATGAACTATTTTATACCCACCTTCACTTCATGTGCCCTTATCCTAGTCTTGCACTTCTACAATTCTTGTATCTTATGCTTCTCATTCTTACTTTCCTTATCTTTCATGACTCATACATTCATGTCAATGTATTCCATGCTATGATCTATCTGTGCCTAGGACCTCTATGTTTTTTTTTTACCCTTCCATTCGCACATTGTATTATAAAAATACTTGGAATATTTTATTACAAAATTTGAGGCCAACAACTTGACATCCTTAAACCTTAGTTTGTTAGCATCTCTTTTTTAGATTAACTTCATATCTCTTCCTATTAAATCTCCTATGATCTCACACTTCTTTTCATCATCTATAATTACATTTTTAATCCATCATTTCATTTTAAAAGTTAGTAGATACCACTCAGGGTCAATAGACCCATCATATGGTGTCAATGTGACAAAAAATCTTGGACTTAGAGCAATGACTCATATGGTAACACTTGAAATTGGTAGTGGTGGTGGACTAGACTTAGGAAACACCTTCAGATTTATTAAGAATAGAAATATCACCTCAAAGAGTTTTTTCCTATATAACACCTTCTTGGTTCCTACAATATACTTACCAAATTTATTTTTAAAATAATAAAACCATTATTATCTCTAATAACGCCTTCACTTTGTCTTTTTTTTTTGATAAAATAGGCATAAGGGATGTGTACCCTTGTAATGAATAATCTATGTCTACAAATTCTAATACATTGGAACTTGAACCTAATTTCATCTTATGAATTATTATTACTTATTCAAAAGACTATTCCTTTTCTTCTCCAAATAATATCGTCCCTTCTAGATATGATCTAAAACTACCTTTCAACTAATCTACTCGCTCTAATTTAACCTTTTTAGGAATAATGGAGTTTTATTCCTACTTTAGTTAAGGGTCTAGATTAATAAATTAGTACAGAATATATCAATAATTACAATCTTGATTTGTGTAATTATTTATCTTTTTCACCTTTCTAAAAATAGCAATAAATAGGAAGAAGTATAACCTAGATAGAAACATACTAAGATGGCTGATATAGAGGCTAAAAATGGATGTGTAGGACTGGGAAGGTGTTATAAACATGAATCTATCTTTTGTTCAGCAAAAGGATACGAGCATAAAAAATTGGAAACTTTGGTGTCTAACATTATTGTTTGTTCTTGCTGCTATTTTCCAAATTGATTACAAAGACTTGAAACTTTTTGGGTAGTTGTGTTGTGCCTGTGTGAGCCTAACTATGAATAATCATGGACTAGTTATCAATAAAACTTGCTATGGAGATGATTTTTTCTTCAAAACCTAATCCTCCATCATGTTTGATAAAATTATATTTGAGTTATTTGAGAAACAGGGGGGTTAATGTGTAAGATGCCCTAAACATGCAATCCACACCCCTTGTGTGGGCATGTTGCCTACATACCAAATTTTTAAGAGGGATCAAGCGATATGTAGTTCTCCCATCTAGTGTGCTTTGTGAAATAGTGTGATGTGGATAAAAAATGACAATTTGATAATGTTTGAGGTTACTAGGGATTGGTATGAGGATTTGAGTAGGTGTGCAGCTGTGTTGGATGACTATATGAAAAGAATAGGGAAGTTTGCCTTAGTGCTTTATTTTTAATTTTGCTTGATTTATAAGTTTTGTAACCTCCTTTGTAAATGAGCTTTGAGTGAGATTTTATAAGGAATAATTGGTCATCAGTCAAATGTATTCATGCTAAGCTGACTTAATTAAGGATAAGGACTTGATGGAAATGATCATTGGGGATAAAAATACAAATGGATAGGAGCACAAAAAATAGGACACTTTGGGGTTTGGCTCTATAATTCAAATTTAGTGCTCATATCCTACAATCTCAAGACCTAGGAGAACAAGATTGGCACAAGAAATACTATTTGGTTGAGGTGGAATCAAGGTTTAGAAGGTTATAGGTGATTGTTAATGAATAAAAAGGTGTCTATAAGGGTCAAAAGAGCATGAAAAAAAAAGACCTATGGATGGGGTCTTGAAAGCCACACTCAAACTATCAATTTGGACATTTTATATGACTACATTCCCCCCCATTTATTCTAGTGATGCAACAAAGTGAAGTACATGAAGATGTGTGATGTTGATTTTGCATAGAGAGAGCATAATGTGAAACATAAATCTATAAGAGAAAATAATTAATAAATCAGTTTTTACTAGATATGCTATGTCTAAAATAAGAACATGCAAAGGTTGGGTAAAAGAGAGAGGAAGAGAAAGGAATGAATACACATCACTAGGAACATGAAGCAATACAAAAAAAATTATAATGTTGAGTGATGTTAAGTGATGTTGAATGATGTTGGGTATGTGTTGTACTAAGAGTAATATCACGAAGAGAGTTAAGTGTTCCATTCCTTGAGGGTGGCTCAAGAATACAAAGGTTATCCCTTTGGCTCCACCATCACACACTATATAGTGAATATATGGGATCATGCATGTGTTAATTGATTTTTGGATTGAGTGTCCAATCCATCTAAGTAGGTGGCTCAAGAATATAAAGGCAAGCTAGTCCTTTGGCTCCATTATTGCCCCTAAGTGTGAATTATGAACTGATACCTATATGAATGTGTGTCATATGAGATGGATCATGAAGCCCATGAATGATCTATAATATGATAATGTGGTGTGGATATTTGGATGTGTACTGAGAACTAGGCCAATATTGGCCACTCCAAAAGGTGGAGATTAGGCTTGTATGAAAGCCACTTTGAAACTAGGAACTAAGCTTATATGAAAGCCAATCTGAAATGATGCCAACCACTGAAAAATGGAATAAGGCATGCAAATACTAAGAATACCTAGGTAAAACAATTAACTAAAAATAAAATAAGGAAAATGTGCCATGCACATTACCCCCAATCACTGGTGTTTGTAACATGAATTTTGATTTGGAAGTTGTACCAACTGCCCAATCTAAAACTAAAAATGAGAGCCATCATACCACACATGATGCCCCTTATATATAGATAATATAATTAAAATTGTACTAAAACTACCCAATTTAAACTAAACTATAGCTGATAAAATTGTAATTAACCTTACCTTTCTGTCTATTTCTAAAAATTCTAAGTTTTTGGTTATTTGGATAGGAGCACCAAAAATTGGAGACTTTGGTATTTGAATCTATTGTCCAATTATGACACTCTTTTATTTTACTATTTATGATGACTTTTCTATATTCGTCACTATTTTTCTAGTTTGTTCTATGTATTTTAAATTCTAGTTATTGTTCTGAGTGTTTTGAAAACTCATTTTTGACCAATAGAAGTCTTCGATCCTTATGACAAAACCCCTATTTATTTCCCCCTATTTTGATGGTAGGAATGAATACCTTTCAATGAATGATCTAAAAATAAAAATCCCTACAAGCGTGTTATGCTATGAAATACATGATATAGCAATGATAATCCAAAAGTGTTATTGGAGATTGTTAGATCAACATGGGTATGCCTAGATAGATGTAACAATGTAATAACATGTGTAGTATAATGAACTAAAACTATAAATTTGGTTAGTTGTTAAGGAGGGATGAAGCATGATGTCCATCATGACATCAAAGAAGGAAAGATAATGCATGGTTTGAATCATGGCATTGCAAAAAACTAATAAGCAAACAAGCACTTACGGCAATAAACAAGAAGCATATAAGGCATGTTCAAATGTCCACATACACATATAATTGCAAACAAGTAGGATTGACATGAGGGAAACAAGCACATACAAGAGTACAAGTAGATAATATTGGAAAATTTCCTAAGGCACACACAAGTAACAAAATAGGAATTGATAAATTCAATCACATCTAAATACTCAAATAAATAAAGGAAAGCATATAAATGATGAAAATACTATCATAGCTAACTAATCAAAACAAGAAGTAAAAGTATGAAAAACATGTAGTACAAGACTAGGTAGATGCTAATAAATACACAAGTGTTATATATTAGTGAGTGTTGATAGAAAAATATATGTAAGCTAGTATGTAATGTATAACAACATGATAACTAGAGTGTGTGGTATAGGAATGGCATACCTTGGATGGTGTAGTCATGTAGAATATGTTCCCAATGGGTAGATATGTCAATGTATGTCTCAAATGTATAAATAAGATGCCCCCTCAATGGGTAGAGTGAATTAATAAAGGATCTAGGTTTCACTACACACACTCAAATAAGATCAAGTGAAGCATGTTAATGTAGATAAATTGACAAACAATAGCATATAACAACAAAATTTAAGTCTAGCATGGTAGTAAAAATGTAAAGCATGGATAATGCATATAGTTGAAAAGTGTTTTTAGTATTTTTGAGTTATATGAATGTTTTTGTATTTTGACATGCTATATTATTTTTGGTATTTTGAAATAAGTTATGTACAAGTAAGATAAGAAATTATGTATAAGTAAGCAAAAAGAAACTATGTACAAGCAAGTTGAGAAAAAAATTGTACTAATCAATGAGTCTCAGAAGAGACTCCTTGTCATGGTGTCTTGTATCAAATAAAGGAATTGTGCATAATTATGAAGCAAAAGGGAATGGATACAAATATGAATCTAAATATTTATATTCATTATCAGTATCTTGGAAATCATAATAACCTGTATTGTTCCACTAATCATTATCATCTTGATTTAAACTAATGAGATGCTAGTGTTGACTTTTGTTGTATCTGGATCTTTTCCTTTGATAAATTATGTCTATGAATGATTTCCTTCGGATGTTTGATAAATCCCAAAACTTGGTGAAAAAAATTATCAATTGATAGAATAGGAGTAGTGATGCCTTGAGCATGTTTGCCCAACCCTTGACCTTGATAATCAAACTATGGTAGATATTTTTGACCAAACCCATATTGCTTTGAAATTTGAGCTTCACTTTAGAGAGGTAGATTTTCATCTTTTTCATGCTTTACCTATGTTTTTTGTACTATTTTTTTCTTTGATTTTGTTTTTTTATCCCTTTATTATTTGAAGTTATGCTTTGGTAACCACTTTTGTATTGTTTCTGAATTTGACCCTTTGTGAATGTGTTCTTGTGTCACTATGGATTGCTTGACTAATTTACCTTGTATAGGATCCTCATTAGCAATTATCTATTATATGTTTTTTTTTAATGCCAAAAATAAATCTATGTGATTCCCATGCATTCTATAATATGCATAATAATATGTAGATCTTCTCACTAGATGTAGAGGAGGTAGTTTGATCAAATTAGATTTAATCATTTCCCTTAGTACCTCACTTGAAATATTATTTTATATTTGAATGATTTTTGAATCAATAGTTTTAGATTTACTTTGTTGTGATTTCTTGTTTTGATATGTAATATTTCTTGCAAACAATTGACTAGGTGAAGGTGCATATATATGATTGGCACTAGTGTGCCTTTGAGGCTTTTGTATTATAATCTGATTTTATAATGTTGTGATATTTTCATGTAATAGTTGATTTTTTATTTTTAAATTTCAAATTAACTTTCCCATAATGGTGATTTGATCCCTTAGAGTCTCAAAAGTGCAAACCCTAGTTGCTTCCGATTAAACATGTAAGCACATATGTTGAAGAGGGTTTAAAGAAGATATAGGTTGAATGTATGCATTAGGAACAATAGTATATGCTGCTTAACATTTTGTAGGGGTGATAGAATGGACATGGTTAGAGGGAAAGTAGCTATCACCCTCTTGGGTGAGAGGAGGAGAAGGAAATTATTTCTTATGCATCATATATGACATTACAACTTGACAGGTGGTTGTTAGCTTATGTAATGGATCCTCTAAGTATGTAAGTATTTTATTATTACTTTAATTACACATAATAGAGAGATAAAATGTTAAATAAGTAATGAAAAATGACATATATTTGAATTGGCCTTAAAATAGCGTGTGTGTGTGTGTGTGTGTGTGTGTGTGTGTGTGTGTGTGTGTGTGTGTGTGTGTGTGTGTGTGTGTGTGTGTGTGTGTGTGTGTGTGTGTGTGTGTGTGTGTGTGTGTGTGTGTGTGTGTGTGTGTCTATATATATATATATATTATGTCATTTTTAATCTCATGCCAAATGAAAAGAAACAAACATGCAAGAGAAAATGAAAAACTTTTCATAAGTAAATCATGATTAATAAAATTGGAATATTCCACCCAATGTGCAAAAATCAAAATTTTAATTTTGAAACACTAGGCTAGGGTTTGAAAATAATGGGACCTAATATAGGCAACTAGGGTTTGAAATAAATAATTTTAAAAAATACTTTGGTAAATTTTAAAAATTAAATGTTAAATTATGATTTATATATGTAGGAAAAATGAAAATAATATTATTAAAATCAGCAAAGAATTTTCCCTAATATTTTTGTGCAAAAATGAAGTAAGTTAGGTTCACCAAATGATTTAACTTTTTTGAGAATAATGGAGTTTTATTACTATTTTAGTTAAGGGTCTAGATTAATAGATCAATATAGAATATAACAATAATTACAGTCCTAATTTGTGCAATTGTTTATCTTTTTCACCTTTCTAAAATAGAAATAAATAAGAAGAAATATAACTTAAGTATAAATAGATTGAGATGACTGATACAAAGGTTAAAAATGGTTGTACAAGACTGAGAAGGTGTCATAAACCTAAATCTAGCTTTTGTTTGGTGAAAGGACATGAGCATCAAAAAAGGGATGCTTTGGTGTCCAATGTTGTTGTTCATTCCTATCACTATTATCTAAATTAATCACAAAGACTTGAAAAAATTTGGGTAGTTGTGTTGTGCCTACCTATGAAAAATTGAGTGCTGGTTATCAACAGAAATTGCTATAAAGCTGATTTTATCTTCAAACCCTAATCCTCCATCATGCTTGATAAAATGATAATTGAGTCATTTAAAAAAGAGGGGGGTTAGTGTGTAAGATTCACTAAACATGCAATCCACACCCCTTATGTGGGCATGTTGCCTACATACCAATACTCTGAAGAGGGATCAAGCCATATGTAGTTCTCCCACCTAGTCTACTTTGTGAAATAGTGTGATGCAGATGAAAAATGCAACTTTGATAGAGTTTGAGGTGGTTAGGGACTGGTATGAGGATTTTATTAGGTGTGCAGCTATGTTGGGTGATTATATACAGAGAATAGGGAAGTTTACCTTAGGTTTTTGTTTGTATTCTTGATTGCTTTATAATTTTTATCACCTCTTTTATAAACAAGCTTTGAGTGGGCTTTTATAGGGAACAATTGGTCATGGAACAAATGTATCATGTTAAGTTGACCTAATTAAGGATCAGGACTAGATGGAAATGACCGTTGGGGCTCAAAGTGTAAATGGATAGGAGCTTAAAAAATGGGACACTTTGGGGTCAGATGTTGTATTCTGATTTTGGTGCTCATGTCCTATAGGCTCAAGACTTGGGGGAATAAGATTGGCATAGGAAATACTATTTAGATAAGGTGGAATTAGGGTCCAAAAGTTTCTAGGTGATTGGTAATGAGCAAAAAGGTGTTTAGAAGGGTCACAAGAGCATTAAAAAAGGACCTATGGATGGGGTTTTTCAAGCCACACCCAAACTACCATTTGGACATTTAATATGACTACACACTCCTATTCTCTTTTTCCACTTTGTTCATTCTCTTTAGTATCTCTATCTCTACACTCTCAAGTGTTGCTTATCTTACCTCATGACTTCTCCTCTCATTACCCTCATCCTTTAAAAAGTATATTTCTTTCCCATGAGATCCCTCTCCTTATTTATCCTCTACACTATCTACTCTACTCCTAATTGCAACTACTTCAATTTTATTTTGCTTATTCCATATTTTCTATTATCAAAATTCTTGTTATAGCCCAAGAATTCACCTTCTAATTTTATTCTCTGCATCCTCCCTCTTTTATTTATAGGTTCAAGCTTACCTTCATAATTATTCATCATTCACTTAATTATGGTACACATACCCCTAATTATCAAAGTGACTACTCCTTGTTGGTAGGAATAGGCACCATGGACTTTTCTATAACCAAAATTTTGACAAGAATAGGAAATGGCTAAAAAAATATTCTTCTAATGCCTCTCACAAATAGATCCTTCATAACCTTGAAGGTAATGTATCCCTACAAAAAACAATTAGTGATGTATCCATCGATGGTAGTTTTTAACCAATGATTTATTATATGAGTCCAATTAGTATCTAACTTTCATAGGATTCCTAGTTTATCTTCCATCCAAACTAGGAATTTCCTATCTCTCACATGAAAATAGTAGTATGAAAGTTCTATAACCACACAAATATTAGTCTAGGTAATTCACACCAAAATATTTCATATATTTCACTATATATGTTCTCATGAATAACTTCTTGTGCATAACTTCCTATTATTTTTACTTATTCTTTAGTGATATTGTGAATTCTTTCATTGAACCATCTTTCTAGGTATCTCTATCTATGTATCCATCTTAACATGTTTCAATGTTCCACACTCACTGCACCATTGTTAACATAGGTTCTTGGAAAACCCATCAGAATATGTTAATTAATGTTTTATGTGTGAAGTAGGAGACATGATCATAATGTAATCATAGTTTTAGAACAAGCAAAGTATTTCTTTAGTTCATAATTATGTAGTTATCCATGAATCATAGATTAATATGTACATAACATTCATTATTATTACTAAATGATTAAACAGTTGTGCAAAACATAGTATTCACGAGGCATAGAAGAAGGATAATATATGTTAAGGAAAACCATTATGACATATCTATATTAATATTTATCTTTTTTCAACTCCTTTCCATTACAACCTATCACTATTTATATAATTTTACAATAAATTATCACTTTGCATTCCATACTTTTTATTCAAGAATGAATGAGTCTTTTCACATTCCAATTTGTTTTGGAATACATACATAGGTATAATACATACAAAATACAACATGTTATATAAGATGATATCCATCACACACATATGATGCATCTACATTCTATGATTTTATAATTCTATTCTAATATCAACATGTTTATAAATTAAGAAATAACACAAATTAAATGATGATACATACTTTAAATCTTAGTATTTAAACATGATTGATGTATAAAATAAACATCATCATCCTATTGTGAATTTGTTTACCTATGAAGTTGATCTTTCTCTAACAGTTCTTTTGGTTATGTTGTTGAGGTTTTAAACAATGTCTAAAACTTATGAATGATTTTGGAGGATGTTTTAAGAATAAAATAAGAATTTAAGGGTACAAAAATAATCTTATTTAAGATCAATAACCAATGTTGGTGATTTCAGTGGTGAAGGTGTTAGAATTTTGGTGGAAACTTTCAAAAATAATTGATTCTAACATCTTATAATAACCCATTCTTGCTACCTTAAGAAGGGTTTAATTTTTTTTATAAAAATTAGACAGTAAAAATCCATATTTTGAGAAATAGGTAATAATAACTTATTAGTTTATACTAGAAATAATTGTTTGGGGAGCAAAACTAATCTTTAAAGATAATTTATGAGGGTATAGCTTCTTCAATTTGTCCTTCTTGAGAATATAAGTAGATAACTTCATGTAACCTTATAGGGTTAAGTGCATGTTATGATCTTCCTTTGGTGCCCATAGTATGAGACCTTTAGGAACTAGGAATTAAATTAGGGGTATGCTTCTGTAATATGAAATTATTTTTAGGATTCCTTAGGTTGTTCTATATCAATCCCAAAATAATTTTTTGACACTCTTAGAGCCCACCTTATGGCTTATAACAACTAAAAATAAGATGTATAAATTATATAAAATATGTATAAATTACTTTCAAATAACCTATAGGAGCTACCTGTAATGTGTGTTAACTACACATAACTTGTAGCAATTGTTTACAAATTATATTAACTATATACATCCTTTATAAATTATATACAATATGTATCAAATAATTTCATCCTATATAAACTAGATATGACTATGGTTGAGTGGATAAATAAATTAAATACCAAAACAAATAATTTTTTTAAATCTCCTAAGTTGTCATTAGGTTGATTTACTACTTATGATGATTTTTATTCAATACATGGTTAGCTAGTGTCCTTGTTTTTTGACAGGATACTAAAAATTATACTTGAGGGTTTATTTATTTATGATGATGACATCATAATAATTTTGATAGAGGTTTTATCATAGCCTCAATATATTTTCTTTTTAATAATAATAAGGATCGATAAGCAAAAAAAATTCTAGACCCCATTTTTCAAAGGGTGCTAGAGTAATTTGGATTTGTAGAGGCATTTCATATATTAATGTGAGTTTCCCCATACATTGACATCTATCAAATTATTTGATGTATTCCCTGGTATCTCTATGAAAAGTAGGCAAGTAGTATCATACAACAAGGATTTTAATGGCAATCTTATGTTCTAAAAAATGACTTCTAAGGCTCATCATTACAAACACAAAATATGTCAAAGTCTTCATCTTGTCCCACACATCAGCACATGACTAAGTTGGGTCCTATGTAAAAGAGATTCCTATTTATAGGAAAATTTATTAATATGATTTGCAAGGTCACATCTTTCCTTTGGTAATTTTTTTCTAAAGTTTTCCTATAGCTAAATAATTATCAATATATGTAAACCAAGGTGTTTTTTTGAAACATCAAATAAATATTCATATAGAAAAGTATCATCAACCAACTATTTTTTATCATTAAATGTTAGGCAAGAAGGGAAATCTAAAACTACATTATCCTTTCTAGGTTTATATACAATGGTAATGTAAAACTATTAGAGTAGTAATAACCATCAAATAATTTGAACATTTATTACTTCTATATTCATAAAATATATAATTTTTGAATAATTTACACACAAGATAACTAGTGATATAGTAACAAAAAATTATTGATAACATATTTTTCAACAAGAAATTACTTTTCCATTAACATTTGTGTTGAGATTTGGGCCTAAGATATTCTTACTAATAAAATAGATGACATAGCTCAATTGGCCATTTTTTTTCCAAGGACAAATCGAAGTGATGTATTATATGGATCTTAGTGAATATGGAAGGAAAAGTTCCAATATAGTCCTTTTAGCATAGGTGTTGATACTAGAATATATTTGAGATCCTGAAAGGATTATTAGCATTTGGTAGTCCATTTAAAATTAGCATATTTAATTATTAAAACAAATAAAGGAGTAAATTTTTTATTGAATTCTTTAATAAAATGTTTATAATAGCCATCACTCCCTAGACAGCTCCTCACATTTTTTTTGTATAGTAATTTTTTTAATAACTTATATCTTGGTTGGACACAATTTTATTCCTCTAGGCAAAATATGATTTCCCAGTAAAATATCCTCTGTTATTATCATATAACATTTCTTATGGCTCATCAAGAGGTTATTATCCTATAAATGCTAAAGACTTTTATCAAGATCATTGGTGTTGTTCTCCTAAGAATCCCCATAAACTATAAATTCACCCATGTATATTTATATATAAAAATGAGTATAAGAATCCAATAACTTAAATACCCTTAAATTAGTTACACCAACAACCACATAAATCCAAATTATGGTCAAACTCTAGGAAATACCATAAACACATGTGACATTAGGACTATTCTGAATAGTCCAAACTTCACGTAGGTTAATGTAGTTTTTAAAAAATGCCTAGGTGAAGAACCAAAAGTAAAAGAGCATAACTTGAATCGAAGGACACAATATGCATACATTTCCTAAAGATATGTGATGGTGGATTTGTCTCATTATTCCATTCTAATTATGATTTGATTGTACCCACTAAAGCCCTTGAAGATGGAAAGTACTTATTTCTAGAGAGAGTATCCAATATTTGGTCAATAAAGTGTACAATAAATTGATCTCTCCTAGTGGCTTTATTATGTTATCAATAATCTACCAAAATATTTCATTTACCACCTTTATTATGTACAATGATGAGTAAAAAATCCTATTGGATGTCAAATATAGGGTACATGACACTTTTATTAAGGAGCTTTTATATCTATATTTAAAAATATGTTAGACAACATGAATTATTTCGTCTCTAAGGTTGATGGGATTTCATTCATATATAATGTAGTTATGGTAGGTGAATAAATATAGGTATCTACCTTTCATGTCATGGTATTCCCATGCAAAGGATTTTTTTTGTCTTTGGAGCATGTAAACTAGTTCATTTTTTCTATGGGGTTAGTTGATTACTTGTATTGATTGTTTGGTCTTGTGATATATTTATTAACTTTAAGAGTGATGCTAGCCAAATCAATGACACCTAAATAATTAGGTAGGATACATTTATTTTGTAGGATTTGGTGAAACATAATAATGTCACTAGTGGGATATTTTGATTCATAAGGAAAGATAATTTATAGTTGCAAGTCATTATATGGGTAAAAAATATCTACAATTTGGTCTCGAAAAAACACATTTTTTATAAATTTGAAATTATGGTGTCCTCATCTGGTTCCTTTAAGGATAAATTGCTCTTGTTTGCATTATAAATGACATGTATAACCTTATTTTTTTTCATGACCTTCAATCACTTGATATATCAAACATCTTGACATAGACCTTGTTACATCCCTAAAAATCTTTAGCCAAAAATAATTTTCTTCCTCCAAAGCTATTATCCTATTTTTTCAAAAGTGTCCAACCAAATTACTAATATGTAATCATATTATAATATTGTCTCACATAGACCCAATTGGAACACATAATTAATTTACCTTAAAGTGATAACAATATTGCATTAACTATGTTTAAATAGGTTTTCCACTGGGTCTCCTCCTAGGTCTTAAATCACTAGTTCCTTAATAGCTTGGGGAAATAATTTCTACACCTGAAATGACACATCCTTAAGTTAAACCCATCAGGGAATTATTTTTATCATAATTTATTTATTGTCAATATTAGGATTCCATGGAAGTGTTGTTTTTCTATATTACACCCTCGCTGAGTAAGGAGATTGTTCAAGTCCTATTACACAAATATAGTCCAACATGGGAATTGATATATGTTGTGGATCATGTAAAATTGGTTCAAACCTCTAGATAAGGTTGGATTCCTTCTAGATCTATCACCTAAACTAGACCTAAACTAACAATTGCTTGGAAAAGGGGAGAGAGGGTAACACCAATACATGAATGCATATAAAATGAGGTGATGCACCAGTAATTGGAACACTTATAGTTTGCACAATAAACATTATGAGACACATTTAAGATAAAAAATAATAAATCCCATATAAATATTTCATAATAAGGCATTGATCAGTTATTAAACTAGCATGAGAGGGTAGATATCCACTTTCAAGCTAAACAATAAACTATAAATTGCACTTACAATGACCTATTATAGATACCAAGAACTTCATGAAGGTGATAAAACTTAGATATAGACAAGGAACACACATTCACTTAACCATATTACATGAATTCATAGGACACTCTTTAATCTAGCTTGCAAAATGATGAAATTTGGTCTTTATTGCATCAAAAGGTATTATAGTAGATTGCACCATGAAACCTGCTTAGACCTTTCATCTACAATTATAAACCTATATATTTAAGATAAATTTGATCACACTTTAATATTTCTTAAAGTGTTTCAAAAACTTTATAATAAACATGAGATCTTTGGACTACTCATTCCATCCAAGAAATATGTTCATATACTCAAAACCATTTCTAAGCCAAATATCCTTATGTGGGCCAGATTTGGTCAACAGGAACATCCATAAAACTTGAATACACCATATTAAATAAGAGTATACTAATATCTATTTTTGCATATAATAATATTTGAACAAACTAAAAAGACTCATTTGTGAATAGTTCTACACAAGCTTACATACATACCCATTTTTTCTCCTAAACTGCTTTAATATAGCTATTAAAAAATATTATCGATGGTAAAGAATTGTGATTTAGACACATGAATAAAATTACAATATTATTTAATCTAATATCTTCCAATTAAAAATATTTATACATAAACTCATTAGGGAACAAATTAGTTGTTATTAAAATAATAAGGGACATACCAACTTTCTCCTTATAGAGGATATTTTATGATTATATAAAACCTCAGTCTTGTATACTTGGAAAACATAGACCTTGGTTGTTTCTACAGTTATTTACCTTTTTCACTTTTAAAAGTCTTTAAATATACTCTATCTTGGTGCCACTTTGCCTATATCTATTAGTCTAACTAGTTTTATGTTGATGACCCAGGTCTTCCATCTTACCTAAAATACTTAATGTACTTATTTTCCTTCTCTACAAGCTATGAACTTGTACATAATCTCCTAATCCGTAGTCACAAATGTCTGGGGTAGACAAAAACATTAATGTTATGTATTGTATCAAAACAAGTGTCCAGTGCCTCAAAAGTCATCTAATTTGGAAATGAAACATATCTTAATGGTCAACCTAAGTGATTTTATGTGAGTTATTACTCCAAAGGGATTAGTATAAATGTAAGATCAACACTCATTCATTATACACATGGGGAAATATTAGCATTAAAAAAAAACATTCAAAGAGAATTTAACTGAAGAAAGCCTCCCTATTTAGTAATATTTCCATACCAATCAAAAGTAATATACATCTATAGGTCTAAAGTAGTAAAAGAGAAACCCAAGATCTTGCTTTGCCAAGTTATAAGTTAGGTCATTATTGTATTTATTTTTCACATATTTTATGATTCACACATAATCTAACATGTAGGGGATAAATACATCAATATAAGACCCTCTTTGTAGTATCAGCTATGTAGGCAACATCCTTTGATAGTGGGGACATTAGTGTTAAATTTACACTGTGTGCCCACTAACCCATTTTCCCCCAAGGTCACATTGAATATGGAAAACTAGGGTTTTTCCATTTCACAAGGAGTGAATATCTATGACCCAAATTTGAATCCACTATAGCAAAGGACAAATACAAAACTAAAATAATCTATGTGGTTGCATCCTATTTTAGTACATATTTCATATAAGACACTAGCATCGAACCCAAATAGTAACATTGATGTAACCGTCCCAGGCTAATGTTACTATCTATAAAACCAAAAGTATTAGAGCTAGAATTTGACGATTGTTCTAGAATATCATTTCTACCTAATTTCATCATATTACAAATTTAAAATTATATTATCACCATAACAATCTAATTACTTTAATTATTTGTCATTTTTATATCTAGCATAGTTTTACTTTCCATATTTATACTATCTCATCATAATGAATCTAATGTATGCTTATATTTGATTTTACCATCTAATTGGCCTAATATAGCTCTGACTATCACCCTTGTCCCATTTAATATCTATATATCCCTTTAATATTCTAGATAACCCTAATATAGATCCATGTTAGGGTTAAACATTTGGTGAACCCAATCTTTGAACATCAAATCCTATGTCAGTTAGGGGTTTTTTAATTCTTATGTTGTTAATCCCTAAAATTCTATAAAATTTTACATTCAATTTTCCTATGGATAGTTATGTTAATTATTTCATGGTACAATACCTTATAATGGTTCTTACTTTTTATATAGCATGCCTAATCAACTCATTATGATCTATAATGGATGCAAAACTTAAATTCCTACAAGCTCCTCCCTATTCTAATGTTTAAAATAAAAGGGTTCCAAATAGCAAGCAACACTTGATCTCTCTTCAAAATTCCTTTTTCAATGCCACAAAACTAGAATCTAAAGGATATGACATTATTGACCAATTGAATAATACACATGTTAAGATTTAAATCCTTGAGCTCTTAAAGCAATATATTATTTATAAGGATATCTTATATGAATCACTATGTGAAACACAAGTTCCAAGTGATATTGAGACTACCTTTTTTTAAAAATTTATGAAATATCTTAAGAATAATAATAGATTTATTAACTTTCATCCAATAGTTTTAAAATTCAAAGATATTATTGACCAAAATTTATCTTTGTTTATACAAGTGATAATATAAAGTAAATGTATCAAAAAATGCTCATTGATAATGGATCAAACCTAAACATTTGTAGCATAAAATTCCTAACCACCATTGGTGTTAACCAATATCTTATTGAAAAAAACCTTTATGCACATTAAAATGTTTAACAAATCACAAATCCATTTGATTGGTCAAATTACACTGAATATTACCATGGATCCCCATACATTACCCACTTTGTGCCAAGTTATGATAAATGATTTATATTATAACATTTTATTTGGATGGTCTTGGATATATAAAATGTATATAATTACTTATAGCTTACATGCATGCTTAAATTTTTTCCATTAGGGATTCCTTTACATATATCCAACAAATCCTATCCCCTTCAAATATTATTAAATGATCCAAAAAATAGATAATCCTAAATCAAAATACCCTAAATATGAGTTCAAACTTGACACACTAATATAAAACCCTAATCAGACTATGAAATCCAAGGTAATAAGAAGATAATTTACACTTTTACCTAAGTCCTCAATTATCTTACTCCTATGGTTAATAGAGTACATGATTTTATCTCTCCCTCATCTTATATAGATTGATTTGAGTTGACCTCTACCTGAAGTATACGATTCAAATGTTTATAATGATTATCACTAAATACCAAGACATTCTACAAGTAGATTCTTTACCTTGAAGGAAAAGATCCAAGATCTTATCAATGACCAAAATCTTACTTTTAAGGATCCTCCAAAGGAACTAGGATCACAAAAACCATAAAATAATCCATGAAAATAAGATTTAAAAATGACCTTATACATGGGTGGTGCTTTATTTTGGAACAACCATATTGATCCTACATAACAAAACCCACTTGCAATATAAATCATTTTCAACAGCTCTATTTTAGCCTACAGGACATGCAAAATAAGGTAACTTGGAAAGACTCCATAGATAACAAAGCCAATTTACTATGGTCCTAAATTGATTAAAATATGGGTTTGGGTTATGCCTACCACATCTTCATATTCATTCACAATATGAACTCTTTGGATATACCAAATGGAAGCAAAATATAATCCAAATCAATAAGGGATTTCCTTTCATCATGAAGACAAATTAATACATATTTCAAATTATAACATTACTTCTTATACTACACATGAAAAAAATTAGGAGGAACATGATATGTACCTCTTAAACCTATCCAATCATGATGAAAACAATGTAAAAGATATAACTTAAGGTTTTTATGTTTATAGTGGGAGATATATCTATGACCATCTATTGGATGATATCATAGAATGATCTTTTCTCTTCAAAATTTCAAAAAATACCAAAACAATAAATCAAAAACATTCAAAAATACATGTGTTACTTCCATATTGATCAGCATCATACTACGTTACTCCTACATATACATATGTGTCACATTTACACTTAGGTGTGATATATGCATACATAGATACATGGTACATTCCTATTTTGGATATTGGGCCTTCCCTCTACTCATGGAATATGGACATTGGGGGAATCCACTTCTTTGATCTTGATACACACTAGTTATATGAATTGATGATCATTTTGAATTATCATGTTTGAGCTTACATTTGTACTTACACATGACTATTATCCATGATTATATCTTACGAAGGGTACTTTATATTCTATACACTTTTCATAATTTTCCTAACACATTAAATACATGGGATACTATGACATGTTTATGTTGATTGATTATGTTTTACTTTATGAACTTCTTTGAGTGTCTTGTCTTGCTTGTTCGAGCATTTGAATCTGATACTTTGCTTATAGCCCCTATGTTTATGTATGATTTCATTAACATTTTCATATTCCATTATTTTTGGTATGGACATTTTATTATGT
The DNA here is from genome assembly GCA_037957365.1 of Torreya grandis. NCBI lineage: Eukaryota > Viridiplantae > Streptophyta > Pinopsida > Cupressales > Taxaceae > Torreya > Torreya grandis. The sequence continues at coordinate 598,180 of JARHVA010001532.1, read as the reverse complement.
CATCCTTTATTTTATAGACATTTAACTAAGTCATGTCCCTTTAAGTGTGCAACATTTAAACATTCCCCTTATTTATGGTCTCTTCAAACTATTGCCTTTTGACTTGATTTTGAATGCTCTTGTGTGCATTCTTGTTTACTTATTGATATTATACTATTACTATCTAGACATTGTCATGATCTTTATCATGCATATTATGCCTACATTTGATCAAATTGATATTATGTGTTTCAATTATACATTTACCTAGACATGTTTATTTTATATTTTTCCTGGTTACATTCACATATTATACAATTATCTTATCTTTTTGAGGTGAGGTAACTACATGTTATTATATTTACGTCACCTCAAAAGAGGAAAATATTAGTGGGGGCATGTCATATATGCCTGTTTTCCTCACTTGTCATAGTTCTCAGATTTAGTGGGGACATGCTTTAGATGCATGTTATCTACACTCATTCAATATATGGTACTTATATCAGTTTAAATATTAAGTGAGGGAATGTCATATGGGAATGGATTCATACATTCACATTTCTCATATTCAATGGGGGCATGATTTGGAAGCATGTTTTCCACATTCATTCTTTATATGTTACTTATATCACTTCATAGATTCAATGGGGGCCTAATTTGGAAGCATGTTCTCCACACCTATTCAATATTCAACATCTCTAGTTTATAGTGGGGTCATGTTTTGGAAACATATCCTCCACATTCATACTTATATCAATTTTCATATTTAGTCATATATAGTGGGGACATGATATTGAAGCATGTCCTCCACACTTAGATAGTTATATGAATTGGCCAAAACATGTGGTAATATGATTCAAATTCATTTTTATGGTAAATTTATATATATTGGTACTATTATTATACATAATTTCAACATGAGACATATATAAGGTGAATATGTTATTTGACATGTGCCTAATATTTCAAAATTCATATCAATTTTAGATCCCAATTTTTTTTTATCAACTATTACCATATTATAGAATTTTTATATTGATACCCCATGGATTTTTATGAATTTTTATTGAACCAATATGCTAAAGTAGTTGGTTCACTTTTTAGTATGGCTGAGGTGATCAAATCACTCAATTTTTCCATATTTACAAGCTATATTTGATCATCCAACCTCACCAAGTTATAAGTATCATTGGGTTACCCAGTTAAGCTAATATCAACTACCAAGTGGCAACTCACGTTTACTCCAAAGTTGGGGGCATGTGCCTTCCAATATCTCTCTATATATATATATATCTCTTTAGATATATGCACTATAAATATTTATCTATATTTTTCCTAACCTTAGTTTTAGATCCTTATAATGATACATCTTTTTCAAAACAAATTGCTAATAGGCAAGGTGATTACATTAATAAACAAGTGTACTCCTAAACCTTACTCTTTCAATTTAAATCTATTTCAATTCCTTTCAACCTAGTTTGTATGAACTAATTTTATATTATAGCATGCTCTTATTTTTAGGTCACTCACCATAAAAGCACTCAAGTTGGGCAAACACAAAGATAAATTGTGTGTACATACCCAAGTAAACATTCCTTTCCTTTAAACTATCAATTCAATTACTAGATTAAAATGGGGGAAAATGTAGAAGATATTTTATGATTATATAGCACCTTAGAGTTGTACACATGCCAAACTTAGATCTTAGTTATTCCTCTTATTTATTTACTTTTTTTTCTTCTACAAGTCTCTCATCTACTATATATTTGTGCCCCTTAGCCTATATATCTTAGTCTAACTATACTTATGTTGATGACCCAGGTCTTCTATCTTTCCTATAATGCTCAAAATGTACTTATCTTCCATCTCTATAATTTTTGAACCTGTACACTCTCTCCTACTCCTTGGACACTAACATTTAGGGTAGATAGTAGCATCAACATTATTGTCATGTCCTAATTTAAGTGTTTAGTGCCCTAAAGTCATCCAATTTGAAAATGAAAAAAATCATAATGGTCATCTAAAGTGATTTTATGTGATTTATTAATGCAAATGTATTTATATAAATAAAATATCAACCCTCATTCATTCCACACCTATGGAATAAATAACATTCATATAAAAGATAATTCAAAGTGTATTCAATTAAACAAAGCTTCCCTATTTATTCCTTTTCCATACCAGTCATAAGGATTCGACACCTACATGTCTAAATTACTAAAGGAGTAACCCAAGATCCTAATTTTCCAAGTTACAACCTAGGTCACTATTGTACTTACTTTGCACATATTGTATGATCCATACACAAGCCAACATGTAGGGGATAACTACATCATTCTAAGGCCCTCTTCAGATTATTGGTTATGTAGGCAACATCCTTCTATAATGGGGTCATTAGGGTTAACTCAACACCATGTGCCGACTAACCTATTTTTACCCAAGTTCACATTGAATATGCAAAGCTATGGTTTTATGATTTCATAAGGAGAAATTATCTAGGACCTAGATCTAAATTCACAAGAGTGAAAGTGAATAAAAACCTAAAAACATCCATATGGTTGCATCCTATTTCATCATATATTTTATATAGGACACTAGCATCGAATCTAGGTAGTAGCATCAATGCAACCATCCTAGTTTGATGTTATTATTCAAAGAACTAGAAGCATTAGAGCTAGAATCTGACGAATGTTCTAGAATCTCCTTCCCACTTACTTTCAACCTATTCTAGATTTAGAACTACATTAACATCAGAGTAATTTAATCACTTCATTTATTTGTCATTTTTATATCTATATATTTTTACTTTCCATATTTAGAATATCTCGGCATAATAAATTTAGTGTATGCTTATATCTAAGTTTAGGATCTAAATGGGATGTTATAGATTTGATTATCACCTTTGTGCCATTTAATTTCTATATACCCATTTAATATTCTATATAACCCAAATTTAGATATATTTTAGGGTTAAACACTCCTAGTTTTTCTTTGGATCCCTTTCATATTTTATTCCAAATCTATAAAGGATAAATGTTATACCATCTATTTTCTTCACACATTCCTCTACTCATAGTGCATCACTAAAATATTTATTTGATATGTTAAGAATGATATTTATTTGATATGTTAAACACTCCTAGTTTTTCTTGGGATCCCTTTCATATTTTATTCCAAATGTATAAAGGATAAATGTTATACCATCTATTTTCTTCACACATTCCTCTACTCATAGTGCATCACTAAAATATTTATTTGATATGTTAATTTTTTACATATATTTTTCTTAATAATTTTATTAATGCCTTGGTAAGAATGCTCTTTTAGTGTACATTCTTGTTCATGGATATGATTAATATTTTTACTATGTTCCTCTTTTTTTTATCATATATGCCTTCACACAAGTCAACACAATTCCATGTTTATCTATATCCATAAAAGGTTAGGAAGAGACATACCTTTTAATCATAAATGTATCTCTCATTCACCCAAACAATATTCCCTTAGAATATAAAATGAGGGAAAAAGATAACAAAAAAATAATCAAATTCAAGATGAGACACACAACCAACCAAGAAAAAATGGCACTAAGTTAACCAAGATAAAAAATAGAACCAACAACATAGGCCGAAATAAAAATATTATTAAAATGGATCCCAAAGATAAGTGGGGTGAGACCCATAAAATAATAAATACCTCAAAAATTATGAGGCACAAAGATAATTAACCTAAATTTTGCTCAAAATTTCTATAAATAGAAGGCCATGTGGAAATCATGGAGTGAGTTTTGGATGATGAACAATATTTTGCATTGAAAAGAGTAAGGGAATATGAAGGTTGAGTATGTATAGAATAGGTTATGTGATAATGTAGTAGAAGGTTGAAGGTATCTCCAATAGAGAAGGAGATAGAAAGGTCATAAGAGGGTGCAGAGTTGGGAAAAAATGGTTTCCAAATTGATAAACATTATAGTGCATAAATAATATCAACTCAAATGGAGGATAAAACTTGAATGCTATAGGAATGAAGCTTCAAAGATTCACTAGCAAAGTGAAGAAGATAATGTTTCCATAAAGGATGACACATGGGAGGAGATGGCATGGGAGTATCATTGAGGCAAAAAATATCTCAATGAGATAATTGATCTATAAACTAGGTGGAGATTCTACTCTATTATTCATCAACACATATATTACATGATTAGCTTGATAAAAATTAGTTATTTGACTATTAAGTTCTATTAAACATGCCAAAATATAGATGAACAAGTGTTAAAAATTAAATATATAGCCTACTAACATAATCATGAAGCAAATGATTGAACAAAGCATAAATTCACAAACAAGTTATCTTGGAGTAACCCAATGTAGGCAAAACACCATTGGGGGAGGAAAATCACTTTCCCCTTTCACTATGTAATGAAAGAAGTATATAATATACTACTAATATATCATATATGGATAAAATTTTAAATACCTACCTATATAAAACCCATATTAGAATATTTTATACACTTATAAAACACATATATATTTATATACACTTGAACCAAACAACTACAACTAACAAAAATGAAAAAATAATAAGTAGGACTCAAAGTTGCTAAGAACAATGTGAATCCAATTTCCTTACATCTCAATGCATCTTCCTTCTCTTCTCTACCATGACAAGACTTGTATATAATCCCTATCAATCTTGGAGATCGTTAAGAATATGAATTGAATCATCATTAAGGAGAGGAATCATTAACAACCATTAATCTCTAATCATTTTAAATGGTAAAAAAATCATCAACATCTATCAATCGATATTTATATAACCATAGGTGTAGGTATACAAACACTTCATATAGTCACTTTTAATGATGTTATCATCACTATGTTGATATGATAGCTACATAACTACTAGGAAAATTTGTAAAAACATATGTACTTTCACATCCACCACCCTAAAACTTATGATGGTTTCATCATATGGTGAAACCCTCCCATTTAAAGATTTATAAAGGCTCATTTTACTTTATAAGAGAGTGTTTGGATCATTATCACAATGTTTTGTCCACTGAAGTAACTCTTAACTAATATTTTGAGTATGAAGTGTCTTGGAAGGAAAATTTACATATAATCAGACATAGTGGAAAATTTTAGTTACATGACTTACTACTTCAAGAATCATATTTGGATCATACCTCCCAAATTTGAGTATTTTAAGTCCTTTAGGAATTATTAAAGTGATTAAATTTATTCCTTACATCTTCTCTACAATAATATTTTTCATTTTCAAGTAGTTATCCTTTTAACCAAATCAACCAATGTGATTTCACTTATTTTCATGTTTTCCTTTCCTTCTTTTCTAAAATAACATCCTCATATAATTCAAATTGACTATATAGGGAGAGGTAATCAATGGAAAGTATCAAAAACCCTTCATCTTCATTGTCTAACATAGAATACTAGAAATGATGTGAGTTCTTAACATTGAAAACTAAATACATCTTCATATAAAGAGGTAAATCAAGTCTAAAATCATTCTTTCCCACTTATTCTAGGATTTCAAATGGACCATACCTAATAGGTTTAATATTATTAGAGTTACCTTGGAGTATTTATCTACTCAAGTATAACCATACCTTGTCACCAATAAGGAAGTTATGCTCAGTCTTATGGTGATCATGTCTCGCTTTGTACTTAGATTGAGACTTATTAAACATCTCTTTCACTTGAAATTGAATTAGTTGAATTTTCTCAATGAATTTATCAATTTTGTGGAGTTCAAGATTGACTTTCCCATTTCCTTTGAATCGATATCTCAAAACAACATCAAATACATAAGGAAGTAGGTGGCCAAAAAAAAAATTGAGATTTACTAGTATAAGAATGATTAGCCCTATTATAATATTGTTGAATATACACAAAATTTTCATCCCAAGTCTTAGGATGCTTCTTATTATACAATCTCAAAATTTCTACCAAAGTTTTGTTCATAACCTTGGTTTTCCTATCATGTTACCAATTAAAAGAGGTATACCATTTCAAATTAGTATCCATCTTCTACCACAATGTGGCCTAAAAATTCCCAAAAAACCTTGACTCCCAATCTAAAATAATAAAGCTAGGCAAACCAAAGTGACCCCATACATTATAAAAATTAACTCATCTACATCACTATATTTGAGGGTATTCGTACATTGAATAATAATAAACATCTCACTAAACCAATCCATAACCATAAAGAGATATTCATACCCCTTATTTGACATAGGAAACCCACATAGAAAATCCATGGAAATGTTTTCCACTAGTCTAGAAGGTTCTAGTAGAGGCATATAAAAAACCAACATCTAATGTTTATTGGCCTAATATGAAAGTATATGTTGCTAAGTTTATAAGAGGGTGTGTATTAAATACTAGAAGAAAGCCTAATAATAGTTTTTATTGTACTACTCAATACACACCCTTTTATGAAATTAGCAATAAATACTTGTATATTATTCCAATAAACATACGTCTAAAAATATGTAAAAATTTTATTATAGACATCCAAAATCCACCACCTATATTTCATCACTAACTATCAACATTAATCATCCATCATCCTTAACTAATCCATCCATTACTAAAAATATGGATTAATATCACTCTATCTATGACATGACCTCCATTCTATTTCATATAGTCCCACCAATATTACACTTTAATTAATTAATCAATATTTATTAGTTAACTAGTCCCTCATTAATCTATGCACACATAATTATAAATAATAAATAAATAAATTATCCAACCACCTTATTTAATCTATTTAACCACCTCATTCAACATTTCAAACAAACTTATTGAAGGAATTAAAAATTTTAAACAAATTTATTTTAGACATTCAACCTTTCAAAAATATGTATTTAAGACATTCAACCCTCTAAAATAACCCATTTAATACATTAAACCCCTTTATTTAATACATTCAACCCATTCAATAACCAATTGAAAAAATCATTAATCATTTAACCAATTCTAAACCAAATTCATTGAATTCCCAACTTCCTCATTGAATGAATTTGACCAAGCCATCCATTCTCCATCCAAGACATTTATATATTTCCATTCACTCCTCTATTTAAAAGATAATGAAATAAATAAAAAATCCAAAGAATATTTTCATCAGTCAAATCAATCAACCAAGCATCACACTACCAAAATGCTTCATCAATTGAATTGAAATTTCTACAAAAAATTGTGAACTTGGATGGAATTACATCATGATAGTCTCATAGTAGTTGAAATCCTTCTAAAAACTCATTATGCAACCAATAGTCATCGAAAGTCACATGTTTTGATACAGACTATGTCCCAATATTTCCTACAACTTTTATAACTGCTCTTGGTATATTTTGTTGGAGCCACTTGGAATGGAGACTTACACTATTCTATGTCCTTAATGCTCTTAAATATTAAGATTTTATAGTATTTTATCATCATTTTTGTATGTGGTTTTTACTCTAGGATCCTCTAATTCTCATGATGTCTCAAATAATCCTTTTAAATCTAAGTCCATGTCATTGTAATTGGACTCATCTTGTTCCTCTTTATCAATGATTTGATTGTAATGTTTTATTAGAAACTATTATCTATGTTTATTCTCATTATAACATTTTAAAGTTTCATTAAGGTCATTAAATACTTCCTCTTACGAAGCAGAGTCTAATGTACTAATGAGATCTTCTACTCAACTATGGCATAATAATATATATTTTTTTTGGGGATTGATGTACCACATTGTTCTCATCCTAAATAAATAATGTTTGAATAAAATCATATTAGGCTTGTGGCTAATTATTAATCTCCCTTATGTTCTCTTGATGTATATATAATGTTGTTGGAAGCACTACCCATGAATACCTAAAAACATGCAATCAATATTTAGTTTCTAAACCTTAAACAAACCATACATATACACACCTATGGATGTGTATCTCTTGAAGCTACCCTTGTTGTAAAATAACCAGTGTTCCCTAATGGTAGATGGTATTTTAAGTTTTACTCACAAAAATTTTCAAGCGTCATCCAATTATAACTATTTTTTCATGTGAAGTTACCACTAATTCATAACAGTTACCTTATGTGCACTCACCCTTTGGTATATATTAGGAACATAATGTTCTAGTCTAAAAATTAACTGGTACAAGTTGTTAATTAAAAAATACTAAGGTAGTTGGTGTTTATATAAAAAATGATGTGCATCAAATGCACCTCATGATATCCTCTTACCCAATTCAACATATGTGTATTTGAATCAACATTGATTGAAGACATGGTTTCCAAAGGTAAAATGCCTTTCATGGGATTGGTATAGTCCATGTCTATAACACCTAATTTATACATGAAATCCACTTTAGATTTGGTTGGTGATTGCATAGATAGTGACTTAAATTATTCTATTTTTAACTATGGATCATTTGCCTTTTTTTATCATAAGTAAATAAAAGAGTTGTTTAGTCTATTGTAGCTATTATTAAGGATATATTTTCAGATGAAAAAGTGACACTTTGTATATCAAAGTGTGTTATACTTAACTTTTTTACCCACCTTGAACAAACTATTATCTTCAAAGTGAAATGTTAATCAAGATCTTTAATTATAATGTATGATGTGTTATGAATTTTATTCAAGGGTTCAATGATAATTTTATCCTCTTGGTGTGCCTCTAATTGATTGTACATTATATTCATGTTCATCTAAACATCATATGCCCACTTCTTACCAATCAACATAGGGTAGTATGTTTCATCAGTCTTCATGTCAATCAATTCAAAATATCCTTGTAAGATTAGGTCATCAAATTTTATTTCCACATCCTCTAGTTGACCAATAGGTTCTACCCTACCATAGTAAAAAATACTTAGTGTTAAGGGAATATAACTAAGAGTTGGTCATCTAATATCTTCCCATGTCGATTGAGGGATCATATTGACTGTGCTTCTAAAATAAAACATAATTTTTAGTACTTGTTATCTTATAATTTAAATATCCATGTGAGATTTAACATCCTAAGGATTCTTAGTCTTAACATACCATACTATCTTATCAATACTTTTTTTAACCGTCTATACACACCAAAGCAAGTTATGAAGAATATTTGTAATATTATATGATATGTCTTCATTTCTTAGCGTACTAAGAATTTTTAGAAGGTTGGTCAGGTAGTAAGTACTCCATTTATTATAAAGCACATAATTTATCCATCTGTATACACATTAATGGTTGTGGCATCATCCTCTGATACAAACTAATCTTGAATATTATATAGAACCTAAGCTACTTGATACATCAAACATATTTTTTTTGTAAGGTTGGGATATTGAAACTACTAGACCTTTCTGATTCTTTAATCCTATGGCATTTATAATGGAGGAAATCCCTACTCTACATGTTGATGTCTTATAAGTACTTGTATGAATGTAGGATCCTTGGGGTATGAATTGATAAGGTTTAAATTTCACATAATATTATTTTTCTCTATTTTATAATGTTAAATAATCTTCAATATGGTATTCTAAAAATTTGTAGTAAATGCAACACATTTGCCTTTGAGGATTACTTGGGTAATTTCATGTGAAGTGGTTTTACTCCTCACATAAGTATCATAAAATTAGTTGACACACTTATCATTCATCTTGTCTATGATTCTCCCTTGATATCCACCTTGGTATCCTCATCTATATCCCCCTTGTCTCTGTTAAAAGCCCCAACCTAACTATTATTTCACCTCTTATCCTTCTTATCTATAAGGGGAACCTTAACCATATTATTGTTATCCATAATATCCCCCCATATATTCCTTGGGTAGAAGATCAAACCCATCCATATTGTTATTGTTGACTCCATGGATACTAATATTTAGGAGATGGAGGAGTCAATCATGCCTAGTACTATGGAAACAACGATGTCTAACCTACTATGGTATGTGGTTGATACTAATGTGATGTTGGCATACAAGTAGGAATAGCCTATGTCATAGATGTAATGTCTATATATGTGATTAGGATCCATGTCTTTGCATAGGGAATATATTATGTTACTATTATGGAGACATTCTTGGTGATGTTTTCCTTCAATTCTTGGAGTGCTTGGAAATTATTACCATTGTGATTATTTGACTTGCATAAGTTACAAAAAAATTTCTAAGTTTGTTCAATATGTTATTTTAATAATGACATTTCATAGTTTCATGCCTTACTACATGAAGGATTTATCAAAATTATATCTTAACATTTGTATAGTAGTTTATGTGCTTCTCCTCTTTCCCACACTCCATACACCTTACCTAGCCTAGACATATTACATTCATGTAACTCCTCTATCTTTCATAACACAACATCTATAATTACATTAGTTTTCATAGTAGTTTGTGGGATACTCCATAATCCTCTATTTTCTTCACATAGAGCATATCTACCTGAGCATCTCCCTTAGTTTTGAACTATGTTTGAAAAATTATAAACCGAATCCTAGGATACAAGCCTTCCAAAAACTATGTGGACATATTGGTGTCCTAAAATATAAATTTTACTCTATTCATTACATCAAAAAATCTATGATCATAATATCAAACTAACTCACCTATTTTTGTCATATTTATTTTAACTCTTGGATTGTTTGAATCAAACACTTATTCACTTTGAATTATTCTATCATTTTGTCCTTTACATCCTTAAAAATTATTTTGGTAGTATCTATTTTGTATATGAACTCTATAGCTCTTCATTTTAAAGCTTCTATGAACTCACACTTCTTGACATCATCAATAGTTACATTTTTAAGCTACCATTTCATTTCATAAGTTTACACGTACTACTCAGGGTTAATAAACCCATCATATGGTATTAACATGATGAAAACTCTTAGATTAAGAGAAATGCCTCCTATGGTAACACTTTAAATTGGTGGTGGTGGACTATGTTGTGCCCTAACACACACCCCATTTTTTTAAAAATCAAATAGGGACCTATTATTATTTAAAATATTTATTTGGGGCCATTTAAACATTAGGTATCCATGAAATGAATTTATTCATGAAATTTTTTAAGATTGTTTTCATAACTCTAAAGTTACATGAGTTTGAGTTATAAAAAATAAAGCTTGATTGATTATTTTGAGTTATTTTAAACCTTGGGTTTTCATATTTCTTTTTAAAAATTAGCATTTTAGTTAATGGACTAATGTAACTAATGTTTCATCCTAGTGTCCCTATGTTTTTTGAATGACTGTAGGACTATCGATAAAGATTTATTAATAATTTACAATCATGCCTTACCTTTATTACACGAGATCATAGGTGTAATTTCCACAATACTTAGAGCCTTCATCTTTCTCAAAAAATTCTAAGTCTTTGAAGTCTTTGTGTTCTAAGACATTGAAAAGTGGCATTACTATGTTACATAATTATTTCTAAGTTTTAAAGAAAATTCTAAGCATTCTATGTCTCTGAGCTTTGAAAACACACCATTTAGTGTGTTTACATGAACCCAAAAACACAAAGGCTTTACCAAAAATATAATTGTTCAATGGCCCTAAGTTCCCCCTTTATATTGGTCTTAAGATTCTATAGTTCTAAGCATTTGACACTTGGTATATTCTTATCAATTGGGACCCTGGAAGAATTAACACATTATAATTTCCCTAAACTCCTACACTCTAATGGTTCTAAGATTCTAAGCTATGAGTAGTTGAAACTTGACACATTTTCATTTAACTAAAACTACATAGATATTAAATCAAAGTAAATTATTCAATGGCCCCATGACTCTGAGTTTTCATGCCTCCAAGTCCTTGATATTATGCCACATGTCTACATCCTATTATGTATATAATTTACATTGATGTGCATAGTCTAAAGTATTCAATCAACCATTTTGTCATGCCTCTAGGTCCTTGCATGCCCGAGGTTGCTCTGCATGGCATAGTTACATTAACTCGTGGCCCTAAAGTATATAAATCAAATATTCAACTCTAAAAGGCTTGAGTAAATGAATGTTTGATAGGTGTCACCGTATGGGAGACTCAATCCTAATACACATAAATGAGTCTGATAAAATGGAAAAGCAATGGGTAAATGAGAATTTAATAGTTGTCTAAAACAAGATGACTGGACTTGTAATGTTAATTAATTGTTTCCATTTGGAAAGTGAATAAACCTACCAAATATAACTAGCACATTCAAATTGAAATGGGAACAAAACTAAAATGCATTTATTTGCATTGATGACACATGAATGCATTAAAGACTTAGAATTTTGTGTAATATATGTGAAATTTAAAGGAAAGGATTATCATTTAGCTATTAATCCATCGATCAAGCTTTAAAATTTATATCCCTTGAATGTCCAAAGAGACCTAACATTTTTAGTGAACCTACAAGAATAAGATAAATAATTTATAGAATAAATTTTAGCATTCAAATCAATAGAATGGCCTTGTCTTCAAAGCAATCATCTATTCAATCCCCTTCCATGTATTCATTTTTTAGGATTCATGAATACATGGATACTGTGAAAACAAGAGTGACCTCAACATTAAATTCCAACACTACTTGGTGCTTTAGGATGTAGTGGAATCTATGGTTCCTTACTACACAAAGCACTAGATATCTCTAGATAAGAAGTAGTATATAGACAACCTACTACCCATCATAACACTAGTTTCTATCAATCAAGGGAAAACCTAGAGGTAATAGATTGCCTAGACCCACTTAAAGATTTATTTCTCAATAGAACATCTTATGGGGATTTCTTGCATCTTAAAAAAAGAAAAAAACACATATGCATATATTTTTGGTAGGGTATTTGAGAGATACCTCAAACTCCCAGTCCTTGAAATCACATATAACCAAGTCTCAATTAATTTCTAGCTCGAGCACAACACCATAGATGGAAAATTGAAATAATGGATAGTGAAAGGCTAGAGATTGAATCCTAAGGGAGGGATTTCCTCTAATTGTATTTTTAAATTTGGACTAGAACTAAGGATGGCTATGGCTTTCCTAAATAGATTATATGGTTTTGCAATCACATCATATTTGTAAGTTGAATAGGCCTCATTACTGGATATTATTTTAACTTCTAATAATATATTTTCCCTAGGGGAGGTCATAAGTGTCAAACTGAAGACACAAAGATTCTATCTTAAATAAAATCCAAATGATGGTAACTTTTATATGGTGTCCTATTTATTGGATGTAATATTAGTCATAGTTCATAGGATTCATGTGGAGCTATATCAACCCTCAACATACTACCTAGATAATATAATCTATGAGGATCAATATTTCATGTTTATACATAGATTCAAGAATGAAATTCAAAGGATATGTGATGAAATATATCCTTAGTTATATCAATAAATTCATGATACCCAGATGCCTAGGTTGTCTAAAAACCTAACAAGAAGAATTAGTAAGATGGGGGATTATTGATATTACCCTGATTGCACAATCATTATAATTCAAGTCATAAAAATATATCCCATGTTTCTACCATGTCATGTCCTAGATAAAATTTTAGAACAAGAGGTGGATTTTCAAATCTATAATATTATTGATGAAGAACTTATCCAGAAACATCAAGACTACTATTATAAAACACCTCTCAATATTGGACAACTTCAATTTGTGTTTAGGACAAATTTCAACCAAGTTGGTAAAGTTGGAAGTTATTATAGGTTAAAGGTAGCCCAATTTAAGGAATGGGACCCTATGAAAAATATCAAGACATACCTCCACCACCTTAGAGATAAGAATAAGGTGAATATTTCATATGGTCACTAGGAATATGATCATGATCATTTATTTATGAATGCATCAAATGATACTAAGCTATGGCTGAGGATGAAAAATAAGCATAAGTGTATGATATTGGCTTATGCTCTATAGGCCTAAGACAACCCCTCTTTCTTATAGAAAAAGGAATATATTCATAAGAGGGAGAGGCTAGCAAGTAGAAGGAATCTAACTCTCAAATAAGGAAATAAATTCAAAGAGGTATTTGTGGTCCTTAATTGCCTTCTCTATCTTTAGCTACTACTATTACAGTCTCGGGAATAACCCCATCACACAAAAATTCTAAACCTTCGTTACATAGGTATAATAAAATTACTTTTATCATGACACCTCTATCATCTCTCACAACATCCACCCAGATTAGTCTCCGTGAGTTTTTATAGGCTTATTTCTTAATTGTTCCAATTACTCCTCCTTCTCCTTTGGCATCTATGGTAATTTCACCTTCATCCATAACCATTAGTGAGAAGACATATCCTTAAAAACTCCTTATAGTGCCATGTCTTATTACATCCACTCTTCTTTCAACCAATTTTGTCCTACGGACCGAATGTAGTGATATCCTACCATTTTATCTCCTTCAATCATTTCACCATCCCCCTAACCTTCCATTCATCTGATGGTCACTTACTAGAGGAAACCCAATGATATTTCCACCCCTTACAAGGGCAATCAATAAGAAGAAAGACCATCACTTGGTCATCTCACCATTAAAGAATCCCTTGATGAGGAGCAAGTGGAGAAAGAAAAGAATGGACATGTGATCGTTTTAGTTGAATATTCAACTATTGAATATAAATAATATGTGGAAATAATGAAGGGGAATAAACCTAAATGGAGTGAATAAGTAGCCCCAAATGATGAAAAGATATAGTTTGATATGGCTAAAGCTATGAGTTTGGGAAGCCTACAAGATTAAGAGACCCTAACTGACACTTTAGATAAGCAAGTAATCATGTAAGAGCAAAGACAAACCACTGATGAGTTATTTTCTTCTCTTTCCTTGCCAATAGTTGTGGACCCATTATTTTATAAGGCTCTCAATGGGACATAACCCATAAAATAAGCAATTAAAGTATTTTTTTCAAAAAAATGGTAGGATCTGTCAAATTCTAGCATATCCAAAACAATATTAGGTAATGGAGAATTAGAATCAACAACATTACCTTGTGGAAGAGTTTTAGAATGAATTTTCACATGTGCTTCAGGGTCATGGTTACTTTTACTCAGTCTAGATTTCTATGTATATGTATATAGGTGGTGATCACTCAAAATAGGGCACCCCTACTGCCTAGAGGGTAAATCACCAATCAAAATCAGCAAAAAATGCAAAGTAAAACAAAACCTTGCCTAGATCCATGAAAATTGGTAGTATGATAGGGCATTTTAAAGGCTCATCAATTTAGAGCTTCAAAACCTAATTCCAACATCTAATTTGACATTTAATTTGGCAAGTTTAAATTTAAATTTCTACCTTGACCAAAAAGTATTCCAAAAACACATCAAGATATAACCTGACTTCAAAGCATTTCTCATATCCAATAGTTAATTTTGAATTTATAAGTAAAGCTTTACCCATTTTCAAATTAAATGAATTCAAACCTAATATATTGATTTAAGATGAAGATTATTAATTGAAACATGACTAGGTATACATGAAATGGGGCTTATTATAAGTCTTCTCTTGATGATGAGTGGTCATATTATTGACTTAGATATTTCTAAAATAATCAAAACCATGAGGATGAAGTACATCAACCCATATATGAGGATATTCCACTCATAACAAAAGAATTCCATAGTCATGTTCAAATAAAAGAGATACCTCCATATTCAACTTCCACTCATAAATAATACCTTATACAAACTTATAGTCAAATTATAGAATCATCAAACAAATGGAAAGGAAAACCTATCAACCCTTCTCAAAATAGCCAACCCATTATTTCATAATTACAATAGACTAGTTAGTTTTTATCTTATTTGGTTACTTCCCTAACTACTACTTATTTTAACAATACCCACCTATGGAATAAAATCCTCCCATTGAGAAACAATAATAATATTAATTATTTAATCCTCTAACAAGTGTGGATCCATTGACAACTCTTGAATAAACACCTCCAATAGATCTATCATAATAATATTTCTCTAATCCACCACAAGTATCCCCTAATCCACATCAAGTACCTTCTAGTTCCTAACAAATCCATTCTATTTCCCAACCAATTACTTCTATTTCATAACAAGTTCTTTATAGTTCCCATCATATCCCTTCCAATTCACAATAGTAATTTTCCAATGATCCACTACCATAATAAGTCATGACCAATCTACAAAATCAAGTTGTCAATCCTCCACCACAACAAGTTTTTATCAACCCATAACAGTAAATTCTTATTAGTCCACTATCCATCCTTTCTAGTCAATAATAAACACCCCTTAAATATCAAATCCCTTCATGATAGATTCTTATCTTTTAATAAAAAATTGCCCCTATCGATAGCATATTACTCTAATTCAATAACATGTTGTTAATCTACTTCCCAATATTAGTTAGCAACAAGTACCCTATCAACAATATAATCCTAGTTATAGGTTGAACAACCCTATAAGCTTAGTCTGAAAGGTACTCATTCCAACCTATTTCAATCATAATCCACCTATTTATCCAAGTCAACCTTATATTTATTTAAACATTCAAGAAATTCCACTTTCTCATTCCAAAATGTTCCCACTCTCTAAGAATTTCAAGAGATAAAAGACATTTTCTAGGACTCCAAGTAGGAAGTCAAGGAAAGTAATACAAATGTGATGACATATGCCCATAATCATTCGACATAATTTTCCTTCAAGTTCCTTTCTTTTCTCACTTTGAGGCACCCAAATTCAATAAATATAAGGGACAGGATGATCTTAAAGAGTAACTAAAAAAATTCTTTGTTGTATGTCAGGAAGTAGCCTATAACAACATTTATCTACTTCACTTTTTCACATGCAACTTAGGTGGACAAGCCTTAGAATGGTTTCTACACTTACCCAATAAATCTATTAGCACCTTTGATGACGTGTTTGAAAAAATTATAAATCACCTATCCTATAACATAGAAATTAAGTTGACCATGGTTGACTTATGTAATATTAAACAACACATTGGGGAAAGTTATATTTCTTATCTACAATGATGAAGTTTGGCTAGTTTATTTCCACACAACCTTTTAGATAATAAACTACAAAATATATTCATTTCCAATGTCAATTTAGAGGTGGCTCATGACTTAAGACTATATTATGTTGGTGCACTTGAAGAGATTACAAATAAAGGGGTTTAAATTGAAAAGACACTTATATACAAAGGCATAGTCAAGATTTAATCTCAGAATCAGGCACAAGCTCAAGATCCAACACAAATATGGAAAAGTACATATACAAATCCCAAAGTATTTAATAGAAATAATAATGTTAAAGGTTACAAAGTAGCCAAATCAAGACATGTACAATTTATGAAATAACTACCTAGCCAAAATTCTCCACATAATTAGTCCATTACATTGAAAATACTACATCCATGAAGGAAATAATATAAAAATAGATTCTTCAGTGACCTTGGTGAGCCTATATAGGTAGTGATATAAAAATTAGTTAGGCTAACATGGCCATTTTCCAAATACAATTTTTTTTATAGAAGACTAACCAAAGCCCATGTGGTATAGATACAACAAATATTATGATTACCATTATGTTGAGGGCCATGGAATTTATGGGTGTGTGAAACTTAAGAAATTTATTCAATATCTACTTGAGTATGGTGACATTGAGTTGGATAACACTACTTATAATATTAATCAAAATATGGGCATTTATAAGGACCTATTTCCAAAGCATAACTCCAATAATAAATGTCAACCCATTAATAATAATTAGAATCATGGTATTATAACCTTTTAGGACTTAATTCATGTAAATATTATGTTGTTAAAGTGATGAGTGTGTTGCTAATATGGGATGAAAACTAGAAATGATTGATTTAATTAAAATTTACCAAAATAACAAGTGAGAAGAGAAATTGTACTTATCTAGAAATAAACAAACTTTACATAGATCAAGAAACCTGAACAAGCTAGAGAGATAGGCAGACACCTTTCATATTTTGATTGTTTATTAAAATTTGGTCTTAGATAGTATCACCCATTTTAGGATAGTAGTGCCATGTGGAACTAATATCCAATTATGGCACGAATGCACCTATTGTAGGGACTGTCTAAAAATTTTAGGGAAGTTGAGGGAGGTTTTATAGGTCTTGTAGGTAGTTATATGTAATTAGGGGGCTCACTTATGACATTATTTTAGTTGAATCTCTTCTAAAACCCTAACAAATATATGCACACATGAAACAATAACTAGATGAAATGCAAAATGGGAAAAAATGGGTTGTGGGATGTTATGATCACATAGATTAGAAACCCTATTATCTTGGCCACTCCTTATATTAACCCCAATGCTAGGGGTTTCATATCACACGTAGTTCTCCTTAGGAAACATGCACCATAAACTTACATGGTATGCTAGAATGACTTTCACTTAGGGTATTCTTTGATCAAGCATGCAATATCTAGATGTGATAACTGAGTAGTATGCAGAGTATTAAGCTATAATATTAATTAATTTTATCTAATTATGCACCAAAATATTAATTTCTAGATGTAAAATTCCTTGTGAGGCTCTTTATATAGAAGGAAATTTGATTTCAATATAATACCTTGTTCAGTAACTAAAAAATAAAAAAAGAGGGCTAAAAACATAAGAGAAGGCTCATGAAAGGGTTAGGACTCAAACATGGTAGAAAATGCCTATCAAATAGTAGAGTCATTAATGGGCACTAGTGTCATGTGGTGCTACTATCCTAAAAGTGGTGCTCATATAATAATCTATAAAATACAGCTAAAACCAAGCAAGACATGATAAGGGACCCTATGATTGGGAAAAAGGTGACTTATGATGATTATGGGTGTCACAAATAAGGAAAATAAGACATAACAAATATCAAAAGACTCAAAATGACCATGCAAATAAGGACTATAATCATCAATAAGACCTTCATGTGAAATATCCAAAAAAATACTTAATACTTGTGGTTGCTTGACCAAATTAGGGTGTTCACAATTTCCCCCCTTTATTTGAGTAATGCAATGAAATGAAATTATTATCACTTGTATTTTCACCCCTTAAGGATATGCCTAGCTCTCCTCGTCCAAGTGTCATAATGGAAACATATCTTTTGTTGTGGATAATAATTTATTGAGATGAATCTCTAGAAGGGCTAGTTCCCTTGATGCACTCTTTGAATTACTTCCTTACCTATCAAAATTTGATGAAAAGGATATAGAAAAACAATTAAGAAAACTAAAAGGTTATACACAAATATTTAATTTCCTCCTATTGACTAAATTTATACTACTTAGATCTAAACAAAGTTTCCTTCACTCAAGACTCACAAATCAAGATGAATTATCACATCAATATTTCATAAGTTAAGTTTAAGAGGTATTTGAATGCTTAGGAGTGTAATGGTTTATTCCTTTGGGAAATACAATCATAAACCACTACTAAAACACACATACACTTAAGAGAGAATATAACAAAGACCTATAACAATTACTCTTCTGTATATTGGAGAACAATCAAGGATAACATGCTATAAAATATCATCTTCTAATAGACAAGACCAACATGATTGCATGAACACTCAATTGTAAAACATTTAAGTAGGCAAATTCACTTGTTTTACTATTTTAATAGATATTCAAGTAAAAAAATTTCTAGGGTTTCACCATCAACCAAAGGAGGTGTTGATGCTTCTAAATGTACCATAAGTTCTTTTAGTGTTTAGAAAACACTACTCATTTTATAATTCCAAGAATTCATGGAATGAGTTGTAGGTATTTGGCAATTATGATGCCTATGGTGAAATAGAAATAGATCAAAGTAGATTATTCCACAAATTTATATTACTTAGTGGTTGGGAGCCACCTTGGTTTAGGTTTCTTGATAGTTTCTTAGTCAAATATTGATGTTATATTAGACTAAATAAATATATATAATCGAATTTAAACTATAGTGAATATCTTTGTAAAAAGGAGAAAAGAGGAGAGGGTAAGGCAAAAAGGAAACAAATGTGATTTCAAGTCTTTACCTCAAACATTATGACAAATTTTTAGTTTCTTAAATGTACATCTAAACCAATTTATAATGTAAAATAGCTAGAGCTCAATTTTCATTACAAACCAGGGCAATTTTCAAGGATAAATTGAAATTTTAAGTGAGAACCAGGTTTAATTTTAATATTTTGTTTCTATATTTGAATAGTTAATGCACATCTTTGATATAGGATAAATTAAAGTCAAACAACTCATGATCTTTCCAACTAACCTAGAAAAGCACATATTATTGACCTTGTAAATGAGTTAATTTAGTTTAGGAATAAAAAAAAGATTTCAAATTTAAGATCCAAACAAATAATTAAGAGAAAAGCTACAACTATTAACACAACTAGATAGACAATTTTTACAGAGTTCCTTTAGCTATATTAATTGGTGTGAGTATACATTTTTTCTCAAAAATATCTCCCTTTACAAAATGGTAACACTACATATTTATAGAAAATGTAGGCGGTGTACCGGTAAGTTCTCAAGATACATATTCTTACATTAAGGATAGTTGTCCTTGTATGATAACTATGTTATAAACATCACCTTATACATTAGACTAACCTAAAACTATATATGCTAATAAAATAACATATATTTATACAATATAATATTCCATTTTAAAAAAATATATGCAGAATTATAATGTATATCATTTTGTATTGGGTTGGTGGTGGGCCTCCTAGCTATCATTTTTGTAGGATGTCCTTAGCCTTAGTATGTTATTCATTGATCATCTCAAGATATAGTATAGGCTTCATCAAACATCCATTTTCTTGATCTACCAGTTTGTCAATTTATTTACCATTCCTTAGCATGGTCTCCTTAATGCTTTGGGCCTCTATTATCTTCTCTCCTGAATTGAATATGAGATCTATTATTTTGTAGTTATCATTTCTAGATTGGCCATGACTTCTCCCTCTAATCTCTTGGATGTTAGGTTGTGGAGCTAAAAGCTTCAACTATTGCAGACATGGAGGTTGCTAAGTTCCAAGGATACAGGCGTTGGCATTATGACCAACGTCGGTCAAGGGTGAACAGAAGGGCAACTGGCATTGGCAAGAGGTCGACCGACATCGGTCACCTCCAGGTAGATAGGGACCGACATCGGTCGCTTGTGCGGTTCCAGAACTATTCGTTGCACAAATAGTTAGTTTGTTGAACCGATTGTTTACATGTAAAGACTATTTTGAGTCTTGAGTTGCGTGTCTAAATTAGAAGTCTAAGTTATTGTTTAAGTGTGGGATCTATTTATAGACCCATTGGCATGTATTGTAAAGTGTGCTAGTGAAGAGAACAAAGTGTGTGTTCCTCTTAGTTCCACAGAGTGCAAATAGAGGAAGGCAAGGAAGATCCTTCCAAGTGTAAGATCATTTGAGTTGCAGGTTGTTGCAAGCTCATAGGAGATCTACATGTGTAAGTAAGGTCTGTTGAGTTGTAGGTTGTTGCAAGCTTATGGGAGATATACTTGAAGTACTTTGAGTACTTGTGTACTAGCAGGGTTATTACTGACTGGTTGGAGGTGAACACCAATTATGTGTTTGAGTTGTGTGTTGGGACCATTTTTGGTAGGAGAGTGAACTCTTGAGGAGAATACACTTGGTGTGGGAAGCCTGAAAGGTGTAGAAAAGTGTGGCGTCTCTTCATTGTATTCTTTTTTGGATGAGTATTAATACAGTTTGTGTTGTCTCTCATATTCTGTGTCATTTGTGAATTCTAGTTACTTATTACTTCTGGTTAATTTCGCATGTTTAGTTACTTATACAAGGTAATCATATTGTGCTCTTATTGAGGAGCAAGATCCTAACAAGTGGGATCAGAGCTGTTTGTTGTTCTTGATTCCCCATCAACTGGTATCAGAGCTTTTGTTTGGGTTACTAATAGGTTGTATCAGATCTGGTTAGTGTGTGTTGATTACAGGTTACTCACAGGGGTTTCTATTTGAGTGGGAGTATAGCAATGGCAGAAAAAAGTAAGCTATGAATGGAGAAGTTTAATGGCAAGAACTATCAATTATGGAGGATGCAGATTGAAGATTATCTGTATCAGAAAGATTTGTACTTACCGTTGGGTGGGATTGCATGCAAGCCCTTGGATATGAAGGTTGAAGAATGGGAGGTTCTTGATCGAAAGGCTCTGGGATATATAAGGTTGAGCCTTGCATCATTTGTGATTTCTAACTTATCACAGGCTAAGACAATGATAGAGTTGATGGAATCTTTGGCAAATTTATATGAAAAACCCTCAGCTTCGAATAAGGTATTTCTTATGAAGCAATTATTTAATTTGCAAATGTTGGAAGGTGGATCTATACATAGTCATCTTAGTGATTTCCATGGTTTGGTAAACCAGTTAAATTTAGTTAATATTGTTTTTGATGATGAAATTAAGGCTCTCTTAATCTTATGCTCATTACCTGAAAGTTGGGAGAGTTTGGTAATGGTAGTTAGTAATACTGCGTCTGCTTCAAAAATCTTAAAAGTGGATGATATTGTGAGTGTAATCTTGAATGAAGAGATACGCAGGAAAAGCACAAGTGAATCATTAGGAAATGCTTTGAGTGTGGAAAGCAGGGGAAAGCAAATAGAGAAGATCGAGCATGGGAGATCAAGGTCAAAGATAGGTAGGAGATCCAAGTCTAGGTATGGCAGAATAACCTATTGGAAATGTGGAAAGCAAGGGCACTTAAAGAGAGATTGTAGGTCAAATGAAGATCAGCATGAAGGACATGAAGAAGTAGGTGATGCAGGTAATATTGCACAAGATGCTCTGATATGTTCTTTGGATAAAGTGGAATCTTGGGTTTTAGATTCTGGTGCCTCTTTTCATGCATCCCCAAACAAGGAATTTTTTCATGAGTATGTCCAGGGAGACTTTGGAGAAATTTGTCTAGGGGATGGTAAGCCTTGTCAAATGGTTGGCAAAGGGAAAGTGAAGCTGAAATTGTAGATGGGCAACACATGGGTGTTGAAGGAGGTCATGCATGTCCCAATCCTGGAGCGAAATTTGATTTTTGTTGAAAAGTTGGGTGATGAGGGTTGCAAAGTAACTCTCACAACGAACTCTTGGAAGGTTACCAAGGGTGCACTTGTTGTAGCAAGAGGTAAGAAAGTAGGTACACTTTATCTATCTACTTGTATTACTGATTCTCCTTCTGGTTTATCTACTTCAGCTGTAGATTCGAAGATGTGGCTTAATAGGCTTGGTCACATGAATAAGAAGGAGATGCATGTTCTTGAGTCAAAGGGTATGCTTTTGGATTTGAAAAGCATGGATCGTGATTTCTATAAATAAAGGAAGAAAGTGAATTTTCTTAAGGAATCTGATGTTCGTGACAAGAACAAGAAAGTCTTGGTTTTTAAGGAAAAGGTGACAGATAAAGATCAGTGCAAGGGGCTGAAGAATTCTAAGCAGAGCAAGGTAGATATGGACAAGGGTTTGATCCAAAAGGAGCTCACAGGTAGAAGTCATCGCTCACAAGTAAAACATAGAGAGCGATGTTGGTTAGAAAACTGGCATAGGCATCCAGACAGGGACCAACGTCAACTACCTGTAGCCCGATGTTGGTGACTCAGGATAGATAAACACTGGCATGGGTCAGGGGGAATTGACATTGCCGATGAGGCAGTTGCATGGAACTGACGTCAGTCAGGTGTAGACTGAGATGTGATCGGCATCGATCACTGAGACAGATTTTGGGTGGACAACAAGCTGTTAGGTAGTCTCAAGCACCTATATGGAGGACTTAAAGGGTATGCAAGCCTCAAATTTTTCATTTCCCTTTTTTACACTACTTGTTGCTCATTGATGGTCAAGAACCAGGGAGTTATCAAAGAAGTAGAGAAGGTAGATCCAGGAAACAGTGGGAGCTTGGCATGGATGAAGGATGTGATTCCTTAGAGGAGAACCAAATGGGAGCTTTTGGTGGAGTTGCCAGCTAGAAGAAAGCACTGAGAGACAAATGGATGTTTAGGATAAAGAAGAGTGAGAATGGACATGTGAGATAGAAGGCCAGGGTATATGGTCTTGAGTAAGCTGCAGGACAATGGAGGTTTGACCATTGTGTTTCTCTTTACCAGGTTGGATAATATTAGCTACATTATCCTGTTACTATATTGTATGCTTGTTGTAGGGTTACACATATAGGGAGTTGTTGAACTAAAGGTAAAGCTAGTTCAGAGGTGTGTCATGAGGAATCTGGGAGCAGCAAGATTCTTTGACATGAGTGTGTTCTAGGGACATGGAAGGTCATAGGTTGATTTTGTCTCTGGATGATTGTGTGAAACTGGTTAGCACGCCAATGGTTGGACAGTTCTATGAATAGTGTCATGATTCACATAATGAGGTTAAGTGCATGGTATGTACTAGACCTAAGATTTCCCAAGCAGTGGGAGTTGTTAGCAAGTTTGGGCCAATCTGGGAAAGAAGCACTGGAGGGCAGTTCAGTGGATTCTTAGAGGGACTAGCAGCAGGTGCACATGCTATGCAGGGTCAAGTTATTTTCTAAATGGGTTTGTAGATGCGGATGTGGCAGGTGATTTGGATGACAAGAGGTCCACCACAAGATTTTTGGTGGTTGGTCTTCAAGAGTGATCTTGAAGAGGGATACAAAGCCAAGGGAATAAACTAGATGATGTACAGGTATAGGTACAATTACAACTATTTATCTCCATGTGGGAGATTGTTAGGTTGTGGAGCTAAAATCTTCAACTGTTGTAGACATGGAGGTTGCTGAGTTCTAAGGATACCAATGTCGATAGTATGACCGATGTCAGTTAGGGGTGAAAAGAAGGGCAATCAGCATTGGTAGGAGGTCAACCAATGTCAGTCACCTCCAGGCAGATAGGGACCGATGTCAGTCACCTATGTGGTTCCAGAACTATTCGTTGCATGAACAGTTAGTTCGTTGAACCGATTGTTTGCATGTAAAGGCTATTTCGAGTCTTGAGTTGCATGTCTAAATTAGTAGTCTAAGTTATTGTTTAAGTGTGGGATCTATTTATAGACCCATTGGCATGTATTGTAAAGTGTGCTAGTGAAGAGAATAAAGTGTGTGTTCCTCCTAGTTCCACAAAGTGCAAATAGAGGAAGGCAAGGAAGATCTTTCCAAGTGTAAGATCATTTGAGTTGCAGGTTGTTGCAAGCTCATAGGAGATCTACATGTGTAAGTAAGGTCTGTTGAGTTGCAGGTTGTTGCAAGCTTATGGGAGATCTACTTGAAGTACTTTGAGTACTTGGGTACTAGCAGGGTTATTACTGACTGGTTGGAGGTGAACACCAATTCTGTGTTTGAGTTGTGTGTTGGGACCATTTTTGGTAGGAGAGTGAACTCTTGAGGAGAATTACTATACACTTGGTGTGGGAAGCCTGAAAGGTGTAGAAGAGTGTGGCGTCTCTTCATTGTATTCTTTTTTGGATGAGTATTAATACAGTTTGTGTTGTCTCTCATATTCTGTGTCATTTGTGAATTCTAGTTACTTATTGCTTCTAGTTAATTCCGCATGTTTAGTTGCTTATACAAGGTAATCATATTGTGCTCTTATTGAGGAGGAAGATCCTAACAAGTGGGATCAGAGCTGTTTGTTGTTCTTGATTCCCCATCATTGGATGTTGGTACGTTGATTGAACTCTTCATCACCAATCATCCCCATAGTATTGCATTGTGAAGGCTCTATCAACATTGTTCCCAAGAGTTTATCAATCTTGCTAATCAAAGCTTCATCCTCCATTATGATTTCATTGACATCATTGTGCCATGTGATCAATTCCTACACCTTGTCAATAATAATGCCTAGGATGGAATTTAAGTGTCCCAAACTAATATTCCTAAAGTCTAGGATCTATTTCTTTACTTGTACATTAATGATCTTAGCAATTTGGTCCTCTAAATCTTGCCACTGGATGACCAAAACATTAACTTCTTGAGCTTGTTTCACTAAGGCATATTGTCTAAGCTTCATGGCCTTCAATGCCTCAAACATATCAAATAAGGACTCACTGAGCATCTTTATCTTTTTATCAAGAACATATAGGATGGCTTAGGTCTCAAGGTTTTGCTTCTCCATCCTTAATTTGGAAATTTGTTTCTTCTATCCCATAATTACAACCATTCTCTATGCTAACTAGGCTCCAACCAGACTTTCCACATCCTCCTAATGGATGGGATGTTCTCCCACGTCTTATCCTCCAATTGGATTTAGGCTTGTGAAAGGTTCCACCTTTTGAAAGGTGAACTCTTCAATACCCACCATAACTTTCTTTATGGTGATCTTCTCTAAGCCTATGGTATCCATATTGAAGAAAATAGTAGTGGTAGGCTCAGTTAGTTGGGTGGATTTTTGGATTTCCACTTTGGTTCCCTTAGATTCTTTGAGAGTATCCATTCTCTTACCACCAACTCCTTTTACTTCCACTATTCTTCTCTCTTCTTGATCTTTCATCAATTCCACAATCTAGCGCTAGAGGTCCTCATCAATGTTGAAACTTTTAGTTAATTTCCATGAATGGGCCATAGCATGAATCTTTTGTAACTTACCATATATGAAGTAATCATAAATGATTAGCCCATGAATGGGGAATTCATCACTGAATAAATTTTCTTCTTGGGATGGGTGCACAAAAGGGAGCTTTGGGCTTTTGGAACTAGTGGAGACAAGGGCCAACTCAACCTTCCTCTTCCTTTGGCTAGGCATTCTGACTATATCTAGTTCATGCTCATTCCCTTTCTCTTTCTTAGCCTCTTATAATTATCTAGGGGCCTCTAAAAGTTATCTTTTTTGTGTAGTAGGCTCTTCCGCTATTTATTCCTTATCTAACCCATAAATATCTTCAAGATCCTTGAAAACCTCCTCCACTATCTCATATGGATAAATATCCACCATGTCCACATGCTCCACCAGAGTTAGAGGTTGTTAGAGATGGACTAAAGATGATGCTACTTCACCTGGCCTCTCTTCTAGTTGTCTCTTGTCAAGGTCTTATGGTTGAGGCACATCCACCTAAGGGAGTTCTTGTGTTACTCTGGAGGTGGAAGGTATTAAATGGTATTGGAGTGGTTGAATCTACCAAACCTCCTTAGTTAGATTTTGCTCATGTATCAACCTATGTTCTAGCTTAGCATTGGACTCTTTTAACCTTACCAACACCTCTTCAAAGTTGTTTGCCTTGGTGTAGATGTGGTCAAAGACCCTAGGTTGATGATTGTATACCTTCTTGAACATCTTCTTATCCTACATATGATTCTTTATTGTTCCTCTAGGGTCCCACATTCCAAGTTCATCTATCTAGAAGATAAAATCTACTCTTTGCCTAGGCATGATGTCTATTTGCTTCCAATTATGAGAGAGAAGGGGTGGAAGAGGCCCTTGTTCTTTTATTTGAAAATAACATAAATCCCATTGATGAATTGGAAGGTTATTTATTGTTCAGAAAG
Source organism: Torreya grandis (assembly GCA_037957365.1). Classification (NCBI taxonomy): domain Eukaryota; kingdom Viridiplantae; phylum Streptophyta; class Pinopsida; order Cupressales; family Taxaceae; genus Torreya; species Torreya grandis. The sequence continues at coordinate 570,733 of JARHVA010001532.1, read as the reverse complement.
ATTGGGTGGCATATAGACATGGAGTATAAAAGGTGAGAACATGGCTCCCTCAATCCTTATTACCATGCAATCAAGGTAATTCCATACATCCCCCATCATCTCTAGATATCTCTTAATCAGGGGGTACATCCTAGGCATGGGAAAGCTAGTGATAGCCTCAACCAAAGAGGGAAAGATGACATCACAAATTAATTACATGTGGTTTATATATTTGAAGATATGGAGCTTGGAGTAATGGTGAGAAACTGAGATTCTATTTTTGGGAGACCAATTCTTGGTATGGGGGAACTTAGCAAAGGTGAATAAGGCATCAAGTAGGTAGGAAGTCATGAAAAAATATTTTTTGGTCTTTCTCTTGAGGACTATGAATTACCTACCAAGGTGGATGCTTATCATTTCGCTAATTGAAGGGGTGATTTGTTGTTCAATTAGTAAGTATACATATGAAAACTAGGTAGTGTTGACATAGGTAGTTGTGGTAACTCTAGAGATTGTATTTAGTAAGGTCATAATAACCCTAATCCCTTTATTAAATTATTTAATTAGAATTCTAACTTGGAAATCTCTAAAAACAAAGTTTTGTTGATTGAGCCAAGGTCTAAGGATGGTATCTAGGTTATTTTTGGTGGTCCAATATTTAATTGTGGATAAATCTATTGGTTGAATATTTTGTTGATCAGCGTACTGATAAATAAAATAGGTCTGATCAGCCAAAGTAGGAAGATTAGAATAAAAAACTAAATCTAAGACCTGATTCAATTAACCAAGAAAGGAGGAACGATGAAGGTAAGATCAGATCGCAAGATGGACATTGAAAGTTGCACACTTTCAATAAGCATGACTTGTTTCCCTACATTGATAGAATCAAATGGGTAAAATGCCCCCAAGTTCCAGCCTATCTTCTTAACAGATTCCAACACAACATGATGTGTTATTGTTCCCGAGTTATTCTTGAAATGGCTATATAAGGGACTCTCTTCTATTATAAATGGATCTCTTTTTTTGGCAATTAAAACGAACCTCTGCCCAAATTGAAAGGCACTTCTAAGACTTTGAGCTCAGTTTATTTATTATATTTTGTTATTGGAATAAGAAAGAAACTAGTTTTTTAGACTTTGTGCTATGATATCTTTGTTGTTAAGGAGACTGTTCTTATGTCTTTTTCCTTAATGTATTTCTGTTCTTTTAATTCAACAAGTAGGATTAGTGAAATTAGTCAGAAAGCTGTCCTAAAGAGTTAACTGTGGAGAGACTTTGTGCCTCCATAATTGCCCTTCAGTGTGTTTTCTTTTCATTTCTATGTAAATGACTTTGAGGATACTTTGTTCTCTCATTTTTCTTCGTATCTTACTCTTGAGCAATCCAGGTGAAGACTTTGTGCTGTATCTCGATTTGTTGGTTATTACCTCTTTTGCTACATTTTGCTATTACTACTTGGAGTATTCTTGTGACTTGATGAATAGTTATTTTGAAAGAAGAGGAGTGCTTTCTGTCATTTTCCTTGAGTTTCTCCTATGATCTACATGCATCATCTTTGAAGAAAGAGAGATGGATGGTTTGTCCTACCCTTGAGTATTATTTTTTGTTCATATATATATATATATATATATATATATATATATATATATCCTATCTATAGGTAACCTTCCCTTGATGAGAGGAGAGATCAGTCTCCTTCTGATGTGGTAAACCTACACACTTGGATGACTAATCTTCCTACTTTGGTTGATCAAACCTATTTTGTTTATTAGTATGCTGATCGACAAAATATTCAACCAATAAAATCCACATGGGACCAAGGGAGATTATAGTAACCCTCAAAGGCTAAAAGGTCAACATAAGCTACTATCTTATAGGTGCCATCCCTAAAAATCCAATCCTCAAATTCTCTATAATATATAAAAAGAGGAGCAAGCACATCTATGTAATGAAGTACCTCTAGTTCGGTAGACATATGGTGGAAAATAAAAAATTATACTACTATCAGGTCCTTGTATTTGATGTTGATTACTTCAATTCTTCTCTCATGATATGTGAGGGGTTTAATTTCATCAATGGTGAAGAAGAGATCAAATTAGTTCTTGCACCCATTATTCAATGCCTCGATGTTCAACTCTATATCTTTGAAGACTCTACCTAAATGGTCTATGGAAAGGTAAAGTTTGACCTCTTCCCACCATTGATGACTTCCTACTACCATGGCTTCTTAACCCTTCAAAAATCTTAGCACTGACTTGATATAAACCATTGGATTTCTTCTTTTACACTTAGAATTGATCAATAAGATTCAATTATAATTCAACTGCTCATAATTCCTCTTTTATGTAAGCTTAGGTTTTTAGGAGCTCTAATAGTGGAGGTGATTGGGATTGGATCATTCATGTCTCAAGATATAATCAAGACTTTCCTTTATACTTTTACACTTCTAGGTGGAAAAAATCTAAGTTTTATCACCTTTTTCCCATGTGGATCCTAAGTGTTATCCATTTAAGCTTCTTTTCATAGAAATTTTCTTATTTTTTTGAGTGGGAACTAGTCATTGGCCTTTGAATTCTTCCTTTTATTTTGCACCATCGGATCAAATCTTACAGATTTAATGCAAATCATTGATTATAATCTTGGGCCTTTTATCTTACTGGTCTCTAAAAGCTTCTAGTCCTATAATTATGCCACCTATCATATTGTCATGTCATTGATCCCCTATCTTCAATATTTCTCTGTGTAGAGCCCTTAGGCCTTCCAAGTTCTACTTGAAGACTTTATAGAATTGTATCCAATTGGTATGAAGAAGTGGAGGGCCATATGATCCTTCAAGATGCATGATGTTTACATTAGTTTGAGGGTTCAATAAAGACTTAGGTTAAATAATTTATCCTGAGTTTATTTGAAATATAAATACAGGACCCATTAAAATACTTGAAACATGCCCCCTTTACCTAGGAAAAAAAGTTTGAATAGCTTAAATTTGATGGTCTGACTCACGTCACAGGCAAATTTATGGAGGCCAAATTATGTGAGTACAAACATCAAATTTAAGTTCATGAAGTTCTTGTGGTTGAATTCAATAGTGCCACATATAATATTTGTGGAGTTTATCATGGTCATGTACTCAATGCACTTTGTCAAATTAGAAGAATGATAGAAATTGGATTGATATCTGAGGATTTATACATGATTGGTTGCATTAAATATGTGGGAACCTTACTAATGTAGTAAGGTGTGAGTGGTTTCCACTTGGTGACTTCATGGAGCTTTGAAATTTCAACCCTCAACTCACACCATTAGATCAAAACCTATGATGAAGCACAAACCATTGGATCTCCCTTAGTCACACATCATTAGATCTAATTTGCATGATCAAGTGTGGGTCATTGAATCCTGAAAGATGCATGATGTTTACATTAAGACCTTTAGTTAATCAAACTTAGGATAAGATTTTATTATAAGGCCCCATTTGTATTTATAAATATGAAGGGGGTCTTAGGATAAAGACTTATCCTAGATTTTAATTAAAATGGCTCAACTTAGGAAATTAAAAGGGGGCTTTGTTAAGGGAACTCAAAGTGTGGTTAGGAGAAAGTGATGATATTTAAAATAATATTTAAAGACTTGTAATTAATTTCATATTAAGTTTTAGTAATGTTAATAAATGAGACTAAGCCTTAATATAAAATTAAGCTCAGGTCTAAAATATTATCTTGAATATCCCCACCAAATGATTCCTGCCAAAATTTAAATTCAAGCTTTGAGGGTTCCAACCTAGGGTTTTAAAATTAGGGTTTCTCAAGAAAGGACCAAGGTTAAGATTTAGAACATTATTATTATCAAAACTTTGGTGAAACAGTTTTTGGTAAAAACTAGTATTTTCCCTGAAACCTACATTGCTTACAAAATTAGGTAAAATGTTAGAACCATTTAAGCACACTATGGTTTAAATGAAAAAATACCACCTTATTAGAATGGATGATCTTAAAATTATAATAAAACCCAAGAGTAAGGAAAATTTGGAAATACCAAGGCTTAAAATATCTCAAGGTCCCTAATTCTCAAAATTAGGGGTATGTTGTCCCCAATAGGGGGGCTACTAAAAAGAGCCAAAAGAGTCAATGTTTATAGCCTTTGAAAGAGGAACAAGGAAAAAAATTCCAAAGGTAACTTGGACACTTTTCAATCTAAAAAAATATGTTTAAATTTCATGATAAATATATATGGTTTGAACCATGCAATGTTATGAGGACCAAGTGTCCATACAAGTCATGAAACTTATGAAAAATGGCATGAAACTCCCAGTCTTGGATTAAAAAAACTACCTTCATAATTTGAACCTATTTTAACATCCCAAAAATAAATATTGACAGGTATGATGATTTAGATAATAGGGAAGTCCTTCAAGAATGCATCTCCATTCATTGGTTTCATTCTTACTCATTTGGAAACTTTTGGAAGGAAGTCATCACTATTTGTAGTGTAAAAAACTCCTTTTTCAGTCACCCATCACACTTAGCCAAAAATTACTTTATTTTTAGATGAAAATACATAAGAGGGAGTGAATGACACATGTAAATACCCTCCATGGAATTATATATATCAAACATGCTTTACAAACGCTCACACTAGGAGTTTTCACCCTTCTCACCCTTATGTCCACTATGCCAGTTTTGTACTAGATGAAAGGAGAGTTCTAGTTTGGACACTTAGGATTTTTTAAATGGAATAAAATGGCCATATGGAATTATTCTAAGTCATAATATTTCACCCAATCTTTATTTCATCTTCAGACTCCTCATGTATCCTAAATAACATAAATAATGGTAAAAAAAACCCTATTTCTCATGTTATCTATATAATTTCATACAACTCATCTTGGTGGGAGATGGTCTGATTGAGTCATCTACATGTTACAATAACTTTCATTTCCAAACTATGTCATTGGGATAACTTTCCAAGCCTATTTTCTCCATCAGGTCTTGACTGAGGGTTTAGTAGGGTTTAAGGCAGTTCTAGGTCTTAAGCTTTGTTCATAAATATTTGACATTGAATATGATACTAAATAAAACAAAATTTAATACAAGGGACCTTCTAACTCCTTTATATTCCTCTAGTTCCCATGCATAGTTTATATAAAATATGAGAACTTGAAGACACCCATCAAGCTTGTTTGCCTCTTTTCCTACGTGTTTAGACTATGTCAAGGATAGAATTAGCTTTCCTGTAGGTTTAATTTCACTTAATAAGCTTATATAGGTATAATTTCATCCATTTAACATGTTAAAATCATCTATATATCCCACCAAGAGTTGGAAATGAAGATGGATCCCAGATCGGTTCTTGGTCCTTTGAAGGCCTAAAGGGTTTAACATGTATTTTGAAAGTTTAAACTATTTGATCTTATATTTTATGCTTGGGATTGAATATACCAATTATTAATTCTTTATTAAAACTTTTAGGATCACTACACAACCTCCCAAGCACTCCACTTCTTCCTTTTCTCTCATTCACCAATTAAGCCTAGTGAAAGCTTGCCTAATTAGACTGTGTGCAAGGGGAATTTTGGTATAGAGAGAGTATTAAACTTGGTATAGTACTTATAATCACATTTTCACCTTAAATTCACCTCAAAATTTTTTCCATGAGGTTCCCAAAGCTCCATATCAAGTCTTTTGCTTATTTTGCCCTCACTAGCTCACTTTGACAAACCCTGATTTTCCTAGACTGGCTTACAATTGAGACAAAATAGTGAGTTATATCCCTCATCCACATGGAAAATTTTTTAGCTTTAACAAGACATTATTATCATTTTTACCAAATTGTTTTTCTTTATTCCATGGTTTAGGTGCCCAAACAACCCTAAATGCCCAAAAAAAGGCCTCTAAAAAACCTATTTTCCTATATTTTCCTCAAACCCTCCTAAAAGGGACCCTTTCATGCGAAAACCATGATTAAAATCTTATTAAAAATGATTATCATATCAAATTCATTATCACATATATTTTAACTCATCTAAAAACACTCTTTTTTTTGGATTCTACATGTTCATCTATTGGGCCAAGAGGTTTCTTGACTCCTATACAAACTAATAGCTTTGGGAAAGTAAAAAAAAGTGGATGGACATGTTTGAATGGAATTTTGAGTGTTTATATCCATTCATTAATCATTTATGTACCATCTTAAGTTTATTATAAACTTCTCTCTTCACCTAAACACCTTTAAGTCTTCCTCTCACCTTCATGTCCAAGACTGCAAGATGGTGGTTATAAGTGTATACAAGGGTACAAGAGATTCTTTGGAGGTTTTTTGGATGATAATTATAGCTTATGAAAATACCATTATTTCTATTTATATGTTTTATACCCAACACCCCCCCCCCCCCCCTTTTTTCCATAATAAATGGAGACCCATGTTCTTTCTTGGATTTTGTGTTTCTTATGGTATGGTGGCGCTAACACTAGATACCCTTATGTATTTAAACTTAGTCATTTCAGTTTGAGATGCTTTTTGAAGTAGAATCTTTGGGACTTCATCATAGACTAACATCTTATGAAGTATACCCTTCATATTGCTATTATAAATGAAGTACCTTCAACATTTTACCTTTCAAATTTTTGTCCCTTTAGATTTTGTCCCTTCTTGTCCCCCTTAGTCAAATATTTTGGACATTCTATCCAAAATAATTGTTCCCCATGCATACCCCTTACAACTATCTTTTTTGATTTATGTAACTCACCCTTTAGGTCTTTCAAAAAGCACCTTTTAGAACTTTAGAACATTTAGAATTACCCTTGCTTACCTTTTGAAAATCTTGTAATCTACCCTTCAGGTTTTAAAGCATTCAGACTTTTCAAAAGTGCCCTCTATGCCTTTTATTTGAAACTTTCATTCTATACCTTTCCTTATCCTTTAGAACATTCATTTTAGACCTTTTATCTAATACATAAATCCTAAAACAACCTACCCTTCACTTTCCCCACACCTACCCTTTATACCTATGACAAATTACCCTTTGGTCTAGTAATTAAACCTTGAAGCCCCTTTTTTTATAACTTTTATTTTGGACCTTTTGGTCCTATGTATGATCCCCAAAAGAATTTTACCCTCTAAGTTAAAGGCACCTACCTTTCAAAAGATTTGAAGTGCCCCTTAACCATATGGAAATACCCTTTAGAATGTTAAAGGATTCCCTTCGGGGATTCTAGAGTAGACCCTTTAGGAATTTTGTCATAGACCAAAGTGACCTATGAATTAGACATTTTAGATCAAAAATACCCTTTGAGAAAATGTAAAAGGTCCTTAAATGTGAAACCTACCCTTCAAAATTAGTGTTTTGGCCCATTGAAATTAGTATTTTAGATTCCTCACCATGGTGGAGTATTTCCTTGAAAAAACGATCCCACATGTTTCATCCTAAACAAATCATCGAAAGAAATAATCTACTAGCATTGACTCTAACACTTCTTCCCCTAATGACTATCTGATTATCTTTAATTTTAACCATGCCTTTTTGCCATTAAAGGTAAAGTGTTTACAAAGGTAAATTATTTTCATTCAAATGATGAGAAGGTATTAGAATAGGCAAAGATATCTGGATTATAAGAGGATCATTTGAAGATGATCCAATCAGAGCCCAACATTACCACTAAGGAATCAGACCAAAGAAGATCATTGTTTAAATATTGGAAGCATTCAAATCTTTGAAGGGCACAGTCCTAAGAGCAAGGAGCTTTTCCCTCTCAAGGACCCCCTTTAGGATCGAAATTAAAAATAGTCAAACAAGACCCTAGGGTCTTAGGATAGAGAGTGGGTAAAGGAGGAGCTAAAGGATATCCAATTAGTTTATACTTTGATGAGGAATATAAGCCAACTATCAAGGTGGCCATAGTACAAGTAGCAATCCAAACCTCTCTTGACACTTCTACTCAAGGAAAGGTTCCCTTGGTTTACACCAAGAAACCAAGGACTTTGAAAGGTAGCACAATAATTCAATTATCTATAGACTTTCTTGCACCATCTCCCAGCTTATGTTATCAAAGAGATGAAGTCACTATTCAAGATTAGATAGAGGACTTAGATGAGGAGGATGAATTGGAGAAAGTAAAGACTCTTAGCCTTTAGGGTACTCCCATTCAGTTGTAACTTTAAGGTACTTCAGGCTTCCCTACTTTATCTTTGCCCTCAATTTCTATTATTGATACATATATGCCCTCTATGGAAGTCCCCTCCATCTCATCCACTCCTTACATTGACCCCTCCATCTCATATATTCCTTCTTTTCCCACAACCACCTTTCTATGCCTACTTCTACTACTACTATGAGACTTCACAGAAATAAGAAAACATCTAAGAAGGTAAAAACTACATTGGCCATACCCTAAATTCATGTCCAATCCAAACAAATTTATCTTTTTCTTCCCACCACCACTTCCATAGAAGAAACAACCATAGTAAACACCAATAAGGGAAGGAAAGAAAAGTCACACATCATAGTAGTCCACCCACTTTCTCAAATTGGAGGACTAGACTAGTCTAAGGTTATATGGCCTTCCTTGTTAGATGTTTTGACAAAGGAAACCAAGAAATAGGAATAGGGAGAGGATAGGGAGCTAGGACAGGAAGTTGTCCTCACAACCTCTAATGTACCCATTAATATCCCACCCTGGGCTATAGAACTAAGGTAGTAGGCTTCCCAGAGGCTTAGTTACAAGATTATTGAGCTACCTTATGTAACTACTTTGTTTGATCCTCCTTCTAGCTTCATTCAAAGGGTTAAGAAGGGGAAAATTGAAGATGATCAAGGATCCATTATTAACCTTGAGGAGTGAAAACCAGTGTTCTCCCTCACCAAGAGGTAGAACAGGTAACCAAGAGAATTGGTATTCAAAAAAAATATATCAGACTTGGCTCAAACACACAAAGATGCGGTGGTGGCCATTCATGAAGGTATGAAATTAGCTCATTAATAGCTTAAGGAAGAAGTCCAAGATATTTGGGCATAAATTAAGAAGCTGAAGAAATAATCAAATACTATCCATGTGCCTACAAGTATAGAAGCCAAAGTGAAGGATGTAGCCTCAAAATGCTACCACTCCTTGGAAGCTCTAGAATTCATGAAGGTTGAGATAGCACCCCAAATGAGCCTGGACAACCAAATTATTAGCTTTCTAACCCAAGACAATACAAATCTTAAGATGTTAGTTACTTATATAGGCAACTCACTATACAAACACCTGGACCTAATGACCACATTTGAGGCATCTAATGCGTTGAATTTGGTAGTTATTAGGTATGAAGAGGTCAAAGTATGGTTGGAAGTAGCTGTGGCTATGACCCAAAATTGTTAGTCATTATAAGCCTAGCTCTTTCAAATTTTGAAGGATTTAAACCTATCCAAGGTAAAAGATTTTATGGGGAGACTAATTAGTAGAATCAATTTTGATAGCATTATTCAGGAGGCATTGAATAACTCCAAAGGGAGCATTTATGATTTAATGATGGATAACATTGAATCATAGCTAAGTAAAGTAAGAAGGAAGGTGACTAAAGTGGAAATCTTTAGGAGTAAATTCTAACTCACTAAAGATGAGCATGCAAAGCTTCTTTGGTAAACCAAGAGACTCCACTAACCTCCTTTACTTAAATTAGACATCATTCAATAGTATCATGATGCAACAAAAAAGGTTTATAAGGACAATGAAATGAAGAAGAAATAGGTTTCTACAAGTAGGACTACACCTTAGGATTTTACTCCAACTAAAATTATTGTAGCACTCCAACCACCACAGCCCTATGTCATCATGCACCTTAGTTTTGTAACAATTTTTTATTTCCTCTAATAATTGACTTATTTTTTTTAATGTGCATACATTGCATGCTATTGTAAAGTCAATTCTTTCTATTTTTGTCTCCCATTTAATTTTGAATTTATTTAGAACTAAATGTTATAAACACCTTATGTAATCATCATGCAAAGACTTGGAGGATGAGGTGACCCCTTCTCAAGATATATAAATATTAATGTATCACCCTCATTCAAGTGGGGGGGAGGAATTTTGAATATATAGCAGCAAGCCATTTTTGGTCATCAAGCACAATATTTTGTGTATTTTCTACCTAATTCTATGCATTTAATAGTTATATTTCATGGATGTTTATTTCAATAATATTTTAGTGTGCTAATGATGCATCTAGATTATTGATTATTCTAATTATTATAAATAATCTCATATTATACAAATAGCTATTAGGGATTGGTGAATAATGATTAAATTAATCAAATTGAGATTGAACCATATTTTTTGGAATGTGTACTAGTGTTTTGTTGGTATAGTTTTTTGAGTGTGTGTTAATGCTACCTCAGATAATTCACTTTGTCTGAGCCATAATCTCATTTTAAGGGTGTGAAATAACTTCCCTATTCAAAGCAACCTTGTCTAAGACTAGCAAATTTCCTATAATTTTTGTTCCCTAGACTTTCTATCCATGTCTATATGCACGTGTGCACTTACTACTAGCAACATTTATTGGTTTTAAGAGAACACAAGTCTATCCAAAAACCATCCACAAAAGTAATTGTTTAAAAACCGTAGGTATTTATTTTCTACCTTACCTTACCTTACCCTCTCTTTGGTGTTTATTATAAGGATCAACCCACCTTAGACTAGAATCCAACCACCCATTCAACTCACCTAGGAGACCATATTTTTTAGCAATCATGCCTCCATCCAAAAAACCTTGTCAACAACCTGCATGCTTTGCCACTATTCCATCAATAGGTTGAACAAACCACATACCTACAACTCATGCCCTATAGTGAAGTTTAACTCCATTGACGTCATAAAATGTTAGAGGTTACCTCATAAATTGTGGTGTACATAAAACCCACATCAATAATAAGATGGCACTAGAAGGAGGACCCAGGTACCTCTATATAATAGAGTTTAACCCTTATGTAGAGTTGCACTAGAGTCACCTAGGAGAGTGACTAGATCTAAATCCCAAGCTAGTTTTTTATTATCACCCTTAGCAAGCCATAGAGATCTAGAGCTAGACCGATAACCCCAATTTAAAGAAACCCACTTCTGCTAGGGCAACATTCACCCATGGGGAATTTTTTAATTGTTAATCATCAAATAGCCTAACAACAACCTTGGCTAGTTGGATCTATAATTGCCATCCTAGGGGATGTACATGAGCTTCCCCAAAACCCTAAAAAATACTTGTCAACCCTCATTCCCTCAAGAGCAAGGATGTCAGAAGATCACATCAAGGCCTTTAAAGCCATGCTCAAATTGAAGAATTTAGTATATGAATATGTTGCATGTCATTTATTTCTGTTTACTTTGATGGATGAAACTTATGATTAGTATCTAAATTTAACTAAAAACTCCATAACCACATGGGCATAGTGCCAAGCAACTTTTCTTGCATAGCTTGGATAGGTCACTAATCTGGGGCTAGTATACCAGCACTTCACTAGCATTAAATGGGAACCCAATGAAATGATATGTGTATTCAATGCAAGGTGGTAGAATGTGTATAAATGGTTGACCCAATACTATAGACCACAACCATCATTGACATTAGAGATATAAAAGAATGCCCTGGACCCTATCACTATAGTATTCTTGAGAAGAGTTATTACCATTAATACTCTAGCAATGTCATTCAAGGAGGAAATAAATATAGATAAGAAACTCAATCCCTAAATTCCTTGACATAGAATAATGACAATGGATTCCCCATGCTTAATCTAATACCATTCATAAAGTAGAATGTGCTTGCCTATAATTAAAACTAATTATGTGCATTGACCCCATTAGTGCACATGATGTAACAACCTATTTTCTACCTGAACACTCATGCAATGACCAATGTTTATCATCCAAATTAGTAGATAATTACTCTTCCTAAGGTTCTTCTACAAAATACAAATTCTACAAATGTAGAATTGGACTCTATCCAAAAGATGGTTCAGAAATTAAGTAATGACTTTCTCAACATGTAGTGAAAATTAGGTTATGCTAATACCCATATGAGAAATTATAATACTAGATTCTTGAGATATAATAGGCCCTTTAATCAGCCTACCAATAGTGATAAGAAGTCTATTAAGATCCCAAAAATCAACATCAGTAAATTAGTTCTCCCCAATTGGTGTAAAATCCACAACACACCCCAACATGACATGCTTGATTATGTCAAATTTTGTACATCATTTTGGATATTCTAGACATAATTGACTAGGCAAGATTAGCTGAATAATCCATCAGAATCATATCAAGGTCCAAGACCTACCAACATGACCATGTTCTTTGAAACTCATGAATTTCCTTTCCCAAGAGAGGATGAGAATGAACCTGAGGATAATTTATAAGAAGTACATGGTTTCTAGTATTTTTATAGGGGTTCCTATAATCTAAGGAATAGGCAACCCCTGACCACCTTGACTCCTTTTAATACCCTATTAGTTCTACCTTATCCTAAGGTAAATAACAACCCCCTCCTCGAAAAGAAAGTGATTCATTACTAAACAATGATGAATATAGCAAGTCAGGTGGATACAACATCATGGAAGATATGAAGAGAATAAAGGTGAATATTACACTTCATGAGTTGGCTCAAATAATAGAATAGAAAGAGTTTTTATGGAGATCCATCACTAAAAAGATGCTTATGGAGAAGACTAGAGCAGCTTTAAACAAAGCAAAGGAAGCAAAAGTCATTGATACCAATATCATCTACAAGAGCAAGCCCAAAGTTAGACCCTTCCTACTGACCATCAAAGCACTTGGTAAGAACATACATATTTTTTTATTCAATTCTCAAGCATCCACTACTATTATGCCTACTTATATATGTAAAAATCTTGGCCTTACTACTAGTCCTTCAAAGAGATCTATTTCTCAACTAGACAAAACTATGGTACTGGAGGTAGGAAAGTTGAATAACATGTATATTCAAATAACATCAGAACTAAGAGTTGAGATGAATTTTGACATCCTAATAGTGGACATACTAGAAGGCTATGGATTGTTACTAAGTAGGGACTAGTCTAAAATTCTAAATGGATACCTATCCATAGATTTTTCAAATATTTATTTATCATGGAGAGGGGTCACAAATCATATCCAAATTGATAGAGATCCTAGAATGAAATAGCCCATCATTGAATATAATGTCAAGAATGAAGAGGTTAAGTATGATTATCCTTCATTAGGTATCTACACTTTTACCATGCATGGTTCTTTGCAGAACATAGACCTTGAAAGACCAAACCATTTGTAGATGATGCATTTTGATGGAGCTAAGTCTAAGTAGGGGTCTAAAGTGGGAATTGAGTTAATTGATCCTTAGGGAAAGTGGTTTCTAAATGCTTATAGGTTACATTTTTCATGTATAAATAATAGAGTAGAGTATGAAGCTTTAATATTAGGCCTATAGTTTACACTAAAAAATAATGTAAAGCAAATTAAGGTATTTTGGGACTCAGAGCTAGTAGTCCACCAGATAAAAAAACAAATACCAATGTAAAATATCTTATTTTAATAAGTACAAGCATAGAGCATGGGATATAATTGAGGGATTTGAAGCTTTCAACATAATAGCACTCCCTAGAGAGAAAAATCAAGTCATTGATTCACTGGCTATTTCTATTGCCAATTTGGAGCTGTTACAAGAGTCCAAGGTAAAATGATTTTTTTATTGAACTTACACCTATTCCATTTATTCTAGATAATGTAGATAAGTTTTAGGTTTTTGAGGATGACTAGAAAATTATCTAGTTCTGGACTAACTCTAGAGATTTTGAGTCCCAAATCATAGATGACAAAGATATAAATCACCAAAAAGACATTCATAAAGGAGGTATCCTCCAACTCAAGGAAAACTAAATACTAACTGGTTTAATCTCTTTGGAGTGACCATTTGACATGAATCAATGGGCATAACAACTTTGGTATCCTAAGGTCAATGAATCTAACTTTAAGAAAGAGAATTGAGGGGATGAACATAACCCACATTATGTCAACATTGGTCTAAGTTACACTTCAAAGGAGAGACAACAAATTAATGACCCGATTGCTCAATACAAGGACATCATCAATTGGACATATGAGGACTTAAAAGTATATGATCAACAAGTCATCACCCATACTATCCCTTCAAAACCATATCATAAACCATTTAGATAAAAACAAAGGCCAGTTAATCTTATCCTCAAACCTCTCATTTAGAAAGAAGTGGAAAATTTATTAAGCACTAAAATCATTTTTATAATCTGGGATTCCACTTGGGTGGCTAATTTAGTCCCAATGAGGAAGAAGAATGGAAATATTAGACTCTATAGATTTTAGGAATCTTAATAAGACCTCAACAAAATATAATTATCCTCTAACTTCTCTAGATGAAGTTATACAAATAGCAAGTGGATCTAAAATGATGTCCTTGTTAGATGCATTTTCAAGTTACAATTAGATATTAGTACAACCTAAAGATCAGATGAAGACAACATTTACTAATAAATACGGAACATATGCATATAAAAGGATGTTTTTCAACTTTCTTAATGTAGGGGCTACCTTCTAATGTGCTATGGACCATGATTTCAAAGGGTTAACATGGATGTACATAATTATCTACATGAATGATTTGATAATATTTTCAAAGAATAAACGAGATCATGTAACTCACCTATAGTCTATATTTGAATGATGCAAGCATTTTCATGTTTCATTAGACCCAAAAAAGAGTATATTTGGCATTTCCAAAGGTAAACTATGGGATAAATCATCATGAAGGATGGAATCATTATTGATCTCGACAAGGTGCAAGTGATTTTGAAGATTTATCCCCTAATAATAAAAGGGAACTAAAATCATTCTTTGGGAAAATTAACTTTGTAATAAAGTTCATTTTAGGATTTTCAAAAGATTTCAAACCCCTGAATGCCATGATCAAAAAGGATGCTAAGATAGAGTCAACCTCAAAGGCCAAAAGGTCCTTTCGAGATATCAAATATGTTGTATCACATCCAATTTTATTTATTCTCAACTTTACAAATGATTTCTATCTATACTCCTTCACTTCATAGCATATGATTTCCATCATCATCACTCAAAATAAGAATGAGATGGAACATCCTATGACTTTCATGAGCACCAATTTTAAGGATGTTGAGCTATGATTATGGACTACTTCAATATTGTTCTATGATGATGGACTTGATTTCATATCAATGAAGTTTACTAAGTGGGCATTTGATAATCAAATAATTATTAAACTATATTCAAATCATTACCCTTACAAAAATGGGTTATCATAATCAATGAATAAAAATATGATCATTACAATCAATAAATGTATAGGATATAAGCCTAGGGAATGAAATAATTTATTAAAGTATGCTCTTTGGGTAGACTGAACAAGGCACAAATAAGCTCTTAATGCTTTACCCTCTTTACTGGTGTATGGATAAGGACCTATCTTCCCCATCACACTAAATCTAACCACTTATTAGTTGATTCAAGACTACATGGAACCTAGTGATAAAGATGAGTCAAGATTGTTGGATATAATTGAGATGGAATATTTCAAGAATGAGGCATTGTAGACATTCAACAAACATCAGGATTTAGTCAAATGATGGTTTGATAAAAGGGTAAAAATCAAAGCATTTAGGATTTTGGAATTTGTGTTAATACATGATAAAGTCCATGAAAAGAAAGGATAACATGAAAAAATTTCCTCATTATGGATTGGACCTTATCAGATTGCAAAAATCATAGGCAATAACTCATTCCAACTGAAAGATCTCCAACATAATGAGTTGAGATATCCAGTAAATTAGTAGTTTTTGAAGCATTAATTCAATGTTGTTCCATCTATGGATATTAATGATTAAGGGTGGTCAAAATAATTTTAGATTAGGAGTAGACTAGATTTACTACTTTCTAGATTAGTCTTCCTACTTTTAGTTTTGTTTCCTAGATTAGATTTCTTGCTTTCTAGAATAGTCTTCCTTCTTTTAGTTTTGTTTCCTAGATTAAATTTGGCCTTTTATTAGATTATTTGTTTTGTGTTTTCCTTGATGACCAAAATTGTGTTTGTTCTACTATGGCCAATTTTAAATTCAAACCCTTAGATTCTTACAATCAATAAAAAGGGGAATTGGAAGTTGCAACAGTCTTGGACCGATGCATGAATGGTGTGTATGCCTAATTTTATTTGGATGTTGAGATAAAGGTAAGTAATTATGCATTATTATGAATGATGTCATAGTGGAATACCTTTACCAAACATGTGGAAGTTTCTCTTAGAGTGTTTTATGTGAATTTAGAAAGTTTTATTGTTTCACTTGATCAAATGCACTGATCACCTAAAAAACCCCTACTAGAAATGATAATCCTAGTTCTAGATTTATGTGGTGGGGATGTCCTAGTAATGATTTATCCTAAAATTCTACCATCTCACTAGGGTTTCATTTCTCCTATATAAAAATTATGAAATAAGGTCAATGTGCCACGCATCATGATCAAGTAAAAGAGGAAATAATGAAGTAAGAGGAAAAGGAACCCAATGTACCTCTATTGTGGCTATCTATGCCTGTATAACAATATAGAAATGCCCAAGATTCGCTTGTTTTGAATTTACATAATTAATAGGATGAGACCTACATCCACTTTAAAACCATAAGATAACTCATCATATCAAGGGATAAATGAATCTCACATTCTAACACACACAGATCTAGTAAATTTGAAAGCCATTATGTCATGTAAATCTACTTAGAAGTCTCTTTCATGTTTTCGATTTAGGTATTCTCCCATGGAATACTTCAATATTGATTCAAATTTTGAAACTAGAGTTTTAGGTTTTGACTACTCAGGATCATTCCCCTTTTGAGTCACCATTTGATACACCCAACACCCCATTTTTTCCATAGGAAATGGGGAACCACTTTCTTTCTCATATTTGGTGTTTCTTGTGATATGGTGGCACTAACACTAGATATCCCTTTGGATTTAGACTTAGTCATTTTAATTTGGGGGGATTTTTATAAGTAAACCCTTTAGGAGTTCATCATGAACCAACATCCTACAAAGTAGACCCTTCAGACTACTATTAACAATGAAGTACCTTCAACATTTTACCCATTGGATTTTGTCCCTTCTTGTCCTTAGTCAAATATTTTAGATATTCTATCAGAAAGAATTTTTCCCCATGCATGCCCCTCAGAACCATCTTCTTTTCTTTATGTAACCTACCCTTTAGGTCTTTTGAAAAGCACCTTTCAGCACTTTAGAACATTTGTAATTAACCTTGCCTACCTTTCATAACTCCTATAATCTATCCTTTGGATTTTTTTTGAAGCCACCCTTGATGTTTTGAAAAGGTCCCTTATGTGTAAAAAAGACCATTCAAACTTTTCATAGGTACCCTGTGTTCCTTTTATTTTGAAATTTCATTCCATACCTTGCCTTATCCTTCAAAACTTTTGTTTTGTACCTTTTTTCCGATACATAAATCCTAAAACAACCTACCCTTCACTTTCCACACACCTACCCTTTAGACTTATGACAAAGAACCCTTTGGTCTAGTCACTAACCTTTCAAAGCCCCTTTTTTTGGAACTTTTATTTTAGATCTTTTGGTCCTATGCACAATCCTTGAAATTTTTTTACCCTCCAAGTTAGGCACCTACCTTTTGGAATTTTTGAAGTACCCCTTAGCCATATGGAAATACCCTTCAGAATGTTTAAGGATTCCCTTTGTTTCTAGAGTAGACCCTTCTGTACTTTTGTCATGGACCAAAGTACCCTATGAAGTAGACCCTTCAGATCAAAAATACAATTCAAGAAAATTAAAAAGGTCCTTAACTATGAAACCTAACCTTCAAAATTAGTATCTTGGATTTCTCACCATGGTGGAGTATTTCCTCAAAAAAATTGTCGTGGATGTTTCATCCTAAATAAATCACTGAAAGAAATAATCCACTGGCATTGACCCTAACACTTCTTCCCATAATGACTATCTAAGTATCTTCAATTTTAACCGTGCCTTTTTTCATTAAAGGTAAAGTGTTTTCAAATGTAAATTATTTTAATTCAAACAAAGGTAAAGTGTTTCTTATTAACATTAAAGACCCCTTGCTAACCAAAGGTGACTAATTTGAATTGAAAGGAGCCACGTTATTATTTCAAATTTATGTCACATGAATTGATGTTTAATGTAGGATTTTATATAAGAGATACATATCCATTTGATCCATCATTTGTACTCAAGCTATCTTGTGAACAAAACATCCTCGATGCCTAGTGATACCCAAGAGCCCTAGTTTCTATTCTAAGAGGACATGCAATAGAATTAAGTAAGCTAAAGCTATCTCAATCATGTTGATATACAGTTACACACAATAAGTATCATATTAAACAAAGTAAATAACACACATATATCCATAGCATCCTCATCTAGGTCATCGTAGGGAATTAATCCTCCCTCTAAGTTCTTGATTATGGATCCTATAGAGTTCAAAGCTACGGTGGTCGATGTAGAAATATTTGATAACCAATATCAGAATTACTCATAGCTATGGGATGCCATAGATTTAGTGGATGTTTTCTCTATATATGATGAGACAATGCTAGTGAATAAGTTATTTATCAAATAACTGTTGGCTCTGAAATGCCAAAGTTTACACTTTATTTTGTCAAACTAGAGGTCATGATTTACATCAACCTTCTCAAATATTTATTTATTATAGGAAAAATATCATAAGACACATATCTATTTCATGATCCCAGTGATATAGTGGTCACGTGCATCTCTTGAGATGATTTAAAAAGATATTTATCCCTTGATACACGAGATACCTGATTCAACCAACACACCCTAGTGCAATTCAATAAGGAGAACTCATTCTAGGGAGCACTACAATTTTGGTTACTTCCTAATGAAACTATGGCATGGAAAGGCAAGAAGCTAAGTGGGTCATTTCCAATCAACAAATTCAAAATTGGTATTTGTATAGGTATGGCTCTTCTGAACAAATTATATGGTATTCCTTATATTCATTTTGTGAACTTTGATTGGCTACCTTTACTGCATATGGTGTTGACATATGATGTTGTTTATGTCATGGGAGAATTAATTAGCTTTAGACTAAGATAGAAAATGTTGCATAAAGATAGATGCCCTACCCTCATAGGCAAATTTTTTATGATGTCATATTTAGTTGATGCAGTCATGGGCACATGTTATAAAGACCTAGGCCATTTATGGTCCTTGGCTACTGACTGCATCAAGAATAGAATATGTGACCACTACACATTCATGCACATTTATGCCTACCTTAAGCATATGGTCAAAATTTTTGAGGATGTATATCCTCAAGTATAGTGGGATATCTATGGCTCCCCAATGCCATGTAATAGAAAGAATATTCTAAAGAGCCTGAATTAGAAGGGTGATTATTGCATATATCCATATATTACAATCATTTCAACTTGGGGCAACAAAGTGGAGCCACTATGTCTCCCCAAGCATGTGCCTAATAAACTATGTCTCCCCAAGCATGGGGAAATAAGGGATAGCTTTCTATTTATGGAATAACATATAAGAGTATATGGCAAGATAAAATAAGGCTTTCTGCTTTAGTTGTCTTGTCACCATTGGCATAACTACATACATAATGAGGAAACATCTCAGTGACATTGCAGTGAAATGAAATATATATATTTTCCCCATAATGTTGCATAGAGATTAGGACCCTCATGGGCATGTTTAGAGATAAATTCATGGGCTTAACATTCCTTACTACCGCCAACCATATTTTTATTACTTTATCTTTTTAAATTCTTGAAATCATGAGGAGGTATTGGAATGGGTAAAGATATTAGCTTGCAAGAGGATCATTTGAGGATGATCCAATTATATCCCAATATTACCACCAAGGAATTGGACCAAAGGAGGGCCTTGTTTAAAGACTAGAAGCATTCAGATTTTTAGAGTGGGCAGTCCCAAGAACAAGGACATTCTTCTTCTCAGGGACCCCCCTCAAGATTGAAATTGAAAATAGTCAAACAAGAGCTTGGGGTCTCAGGACAGAGTGTGGGTAAAGGAGGAGCCAAAGAAGATCCCATTAGTTTGGAATCTGATGAATAAGATAAGTTGACTATCAAGGTGGCCATAACATAAGCAATAGTCCCAGCCTCTCACAACTCTCTTACTCAAGGAAAGGCTCCCATAGTTTGCACTAGGAAATTGAGGACTCTGATAAGTAGCCCAATAATTCCACTATCTATAGGATTGCTTTCACCATCTTCTAGCCTACATTCTCAAAGGGATGAATTCAATATTTAAGATTGGCTAGATATCAGATGAGGAGGAGGAATTAGAGAAAGCAAATGCTCTCAGCCTTTAAGGTACTCCCACTGAGTTGCAACTTCAAGGTACCTCATGCTTCCCTACTTTCTCTTTGCCCTCAATTTCTATTATTGATACACCTATGTCCTCTATGTAAGTCCCCTTAATATCATACACTCCTTCTATTGACCCCTCCATCTCATCTATTCCTTATTTTCCCACAACCACCCATTATGTGCCCATTGGTACTATTGTTGTGAAAATTAATAGAGAGAAGAAAGCATCTAATAATGTACAAACTGCATTGGCCACACCTCAACTTCATATCTAATCCACAAAAAATTCTCTTTTGCTTCCCACCACCACTTCCATAGATGAAGCAACCATAGCCATCACCATCAAGGGAAGGAAAGCAAAGCCACACATCGTAGTAGTCTACCCACTTCCTCAAATTGGAGAAGTGGACTGGTCTAAGGTTATATGGCCTTTCCTACTAGATGTTTTGAAAAATGTAGACAAGAAATAGGGATAGGGAGAGGATATCAAGACAAAATAGGAATTTATCCTCATAACCTCTAATGCACCTAGTAATATCCCACCCTAGGCTATGGAACTAAGGCAACAGGCTTCTTAGAGGCCTAGTTTTAAGATTACTAAGCTACCTTCTATAACTACTTTGTTTTATCATCTTATTAGATCCATTCAAAGGGTCAAGAAGAGGAAACTTGAAAATGATCAAGAAACTAGTATCATCCTTGAGGAGAGATAGCCAGTGTTCTCCCTCACAAGAGGTAGAAAAAACATATAAGAGAATCGATCTTCGAAGAAAATCTCTTAGATCTGGCTCAAGTGCACAAAGATGTGGTGGTGGCCATTCATGAAGCTATGGAATTGGATCATCAATAGTTTAAGGAGGAAGTCTAGTAGCTTCAATCAGAAATTGAGTAGCTAAAGGAATGATCAAATACTATGCATGTGCTTGTAAGTAAAGAAGCCAAAGTGAGAGATGCAACCTCAAAATGCTATTGCTCCTTAGAAGATTTAGAATTCAAGAAGGCTGAGATGGAACCCAAAATGAGCTTGGCCAACCAACTTTATATCTCTCTAGCCCAAGATAATACAAAGCTTAAGATGTTAGTTGCCTATACAGGTAACTCACTATACAAACACCTAGACCTAATGACTATATTTGAGGCATCTAATGCCTTGATTTTTTTAGTTTTTAGGAATGAAGAGGTCAAAGAATGGTTGAAAGAAGCTACACAAATGACCTAGAATTATCAATCACTCGAATCCCAGCTCTTACAAATTTTGAAGGATTTAAACCTATCCAAGGTAAAAGATTATATGGGGAGACTAGTTAGTAGAATCAATTTTGATAGCATTATTCAAGAGGCGATGGATAATTTCAAAGGGAGCATTTAGGGTTTAAAAATGGAGAACATTGAATCAGAGATAAGTAAGGAAGGTGACTGAAGTGGAAATCTTTAGGAGTAAATTCTAACTCACTAAAGATGAGCATGAAAAGCTTCTTAAGCAAACCAAGAGACTCCACCAACCTTATTTACTTAACTTAGACATCATTTGACAACAACAAGATGTGGTAAAAAAGGTTTATAATAATAATGAAGTGAAGATAAATAAGTTTATACTAGTAAGAATACACCTTTGGCTTCTAGTTCAACTAAAACCCATGCAACACTCAGCCACCATAGCCCTCGCTTATCATGTGCCTTAGTTTTGTAACAATTTTTTATTTCCTCTGATAATTGTCTTATTATTATAAATTCACATACATTTCATTTTATATTAATGTCAATTATTTGTATTTTTATCTCCCATTCAGTTTTGACTTCAGTTAGAACTACATGATCTAAACACCTTATGTTATCATCATGCAAAGACTTGAAGGATGAGGTGATCCCTACCCAAGATATATAAATATTATTGTATTACCCTCATTCAAGTGGGGGAGAGAAATTTTAGAATATATAGCAGCGAACCATTTCTGGTCATCAAGCACAATATTATGAGTATTTTCTTCCCAATTTTATACATTTAGTAGTTATCTTTCATGGATGTTTGTTTTAATAATCTTTAAGTGTGCTAATGTTACAACTAGATTCTTGATTATTCTAATTATTATAAGTAATCTCATATGTGAAAATAACTATTAAGAACTGGTGAATAGTGATTAGAATAATCATGTTGAGATTGAACCATATTTCTAGAATGTGTACTAGTGTTTTCTTGGTATCGGTTTTTGAGTGTGAGATGACGCTACCTCAGATAATTCACTTTGTCTAAGCCATAATCTCCTTTTAATAGTTTTCAATAGTTGCCTTGAATGGAGAAACCTTTGTCTATGATTAGTGAATTTCTTATATTTTTTGTTCCCTAAACTTTCTAGCTGTGCCTGTATGTATGTGTGCACTTGAAACAAGCAACAGGTATTGGTTTTAAGAGAACACAAGTCCATCCAGAAACCATCCATGGAAGTAATTATTTAAAGACCACATGTATTCCTTTTCTTCCTTACTTTACCCTCTCTTTTTTATTTATTTTAAGGATTTACCCACCTTATATTAGAAGTGAACCACCCATTCAACTCGCCTAGGAGACCATATTTTGTAGGAATCAAGCCACGATCCGAAAAACCTTTTCAACAACCTACATGTTTTGCCATTAAACCAACAATAGGTTAAACAAACCACATACCTAAAATTCATGCCCTAGAGTGGAGTTTATCTCCATTGAGGTCCTAAAGTGTTAGAGGTTACCTTGATAACTATGGTGTGCATAAAACCCACATCAACAGTAAGTTGAGACTAGAGGGAGGGCCCAATTACCTCTATATAACAAAGGTCAACCCTTACGTAGAGTTGCACTGGAGTCACCTAGGAGAGTGACCAAATATAACACCCATGTCAGTTTATTATTATTATCTTTTGTAATCCATAGAAGATTTAGAGCTAGACCAATAACTCTAATTTAGAATAACCCACTTCCACTAGGTCAACATTGACATGTAAGGAATTTTTTGCTTGCTAATCAATCAATGGCCTAGTAACATCCCTAACTAGTTTGATCTACAATTGTCATCTTAAGGGACATACATGAGCTTCCTCATAACCCTAAAAAATACCTGTCGACCTTCACTCCCTCAAGAGTAATAATAGTAGAAGATCACATCAAGGCCTTTAAAGTTGTGCTCAAATTGATGAATGTAGTAGATGAATATGTTGCATATCAATTATTTCCATAAAATTTAATGGATGAAAATTATGATTGGTATCTAAATTTAACTAAAAATTCCATAGCCATATGGGAATAATGCCAAGCATCTTTTCTTGCACAGTTTGGATAGGTCACTAATCTAGGGCTAGTATACCAATACTTCACTAGCATTAAACAAGAACCCAATGAACTGATCCATGCATTCAATGCAAGGTGGTAGAGAATGTACAATTCAATAAACCCAAATTATAGACCACAACCAGCATTAGCATTAGCATTATATATAATAATGACCTAGACCCTATCACTATAGTATTCTTGAGAAGAGTTATTGCCATTAATACTCTAGCATTGGAATTTAATGAGTCAATCAATATCAATAACCAAATCAATCCCTAAATTCCTATGACATAGAACAACAATAATGGATTCCCCACACTTAATCCAATACCATTTATAAATCAAAATGTGCCTACCTATAATTAGAACTAGTCATATGCATTTCCCTCACTAATGCACATGATGTAGTAACTTCTTGGCTACCTGAACACTCATGTGATGAGTAGTAGCTATCATCCAAATTAGTAGATAGTTACTCCTCCTACAAATATTCTACAAAGGTATAATTTGACTCTATCTGAAATATGGCTCAAAAATTAAGTAACAACTTTATAAACATGCAAAAAAAATTGGGTAATGCTAATAACCAGTTGAGTAACTAGAATAATTGGTACTTGAGATACAATACACCCTTTAATCAACCTACCAATAGTGCCAAAAAGTCTGGTAAACTCCTAAAAATCAAAATGACTAAAACAAATCTCCTCAATTGGTAAAAAATCCATAACATGCCCCAAATGGTGAGCTTGATAGTGTCAAATTTTGTACAACATTAAAGATATTCTAGAGAGAAGTGATTGGGTAGGATCAAATGAAAAATATACCAAAATCACATCAAGATATAGGACCTACCATCACATCCATGTTCCTTTCCTAGGAGAGGATGACAAAAAACCTACGGATAATCTAGGAGTGCAGGTTTTCTAGTAGTTATAGAGGGGTGCATATAATCGAAGGAATAGGCAACCCCTTACCACCTTGACTCCTCTAAATACCATATTAGTTACACTTGATCCTAAGTCAAACAACAACCCCTTCCTCTAAAAGGGATTGATTTATTACTAAGTAAAGATGAATTGAGCAAGTCAAGTGGATACAACATCATGGATGATATGAAGAGAATAAAGGTGAACATCACACTTCATGAGTTGACTGAAATCATAAAATAGAAAGATTTGATATGGAGATCCATCACTAGAAAGATGCCTATGGATAAGACTAGAGTGGCTCTAAACAAATCCAAGAAAGTAAAAGTCATTGATACCAATGTCATCTACAAGAGAAAGCCATTAGTTCTACCCTTCTTGTTGATCATCAGGGCATTTGGCAAGAACATCCTTAATTGTTTAGTCAATTTTAGGGCATCTGCTACTATTATTCCTAATTTTATATGCAAAAATCTTGGCCTTATTCCCAGTCCTTTAAAGATATTTGTTTCCCAACTAGAATAAACTATGGTAATAGTGGTAGGAGAGCTTAACAACATGTAAATTTTATTAGCATAAAAACCAAGAGTCCATATGAATATTGACATCTTGGTAGTGGAATTACTAAAAGGATATGGATTGTTACTAAGTGGGATTAGTTTAAAATGATCAATAGATACATTTACATAGATTTTTTACATATTTGGTTACCATGGAGAGGGGTCACAAATCAGATCTGAATCAATAGAGAGCTTAGAATGAAATATCCCATCACTAAATATAATGTCAAGAACAAAGAGGTTAAGTATGATTCTCCTTCATTAGGTATCTACACTTTTACCATGCATGGTTCTTTGTAGAGCATAGACCCTGAAGGACCAAACTAGTTGTGGATGATGCATTTTGATGGAGTTAAGTATAAGCAAGGGTCCAGACTGGAAATTGAGCTAATTGATCCTCAGGGAAAGAATTTTATGACCACTTATAGGTTACATTTTCCATGTATAAATAATAGAGTAGAGTATGAGGCTCTAGTCTTAGGCCTAGAGTTAGTACTAAAAAATAATGTGAAGCAAATTAAGATATTTGGGGACTCAGATCTAGTAGTCCACCAAATAAGAAATAAATACCAATACAAACTATTTTAAAAAGTGAAAGAATAGAGAGTGGGATCTGATTGAGGGCTTTGAATCTTTCAACATAATAGCACTCCCTAGAGAGTAAAATCAAACCATTGATTCACTACCTACCACTACTGCCAATTTGGAGCCATTGCAAGAGTCTAAGGTAGAGTAATCTTCTATTGAACTTTTACCTATTCCATCTATTCCTAATAATTTGGAGAACTTTTAGGTTTTTGAGGATGACCAACAAATTATCTAGTTCTTGACTAACTCTAGAGAGTTTGAGTCCTAAATGATAGATGACAGAGATATAAATCACCACAAAGACACTAATAAAGGAAATATCTTCTATCTCAAGGAAAACTAAATAGCAACTAGTTTAATCTCTTTGGAGTAGCCATTTGATGTGGATCAATGGGAATAATAACTTTGGTAGCCCAAGGTCAACAAATCTAACTTTAAGAAGGAGAATTTAGGGGATGAACATAACCCAAGTTATGTCAACATTGGTTTGAGTTGCATTTTTAAAGAGAGATGACAAATTAAGGATGTGATTGCTCAATCCAAGAACATCATCACTCGGACATATGAGGACTTAAAATTATATGATCCACAATTCATCACCCATACTATCCCCTTAAAAATGGATCTTAAGCCATTTAGACAAAGACAAAGGCTGGTTAATCCTATCCTCAAACCTCTTATCCAAAAATAATTGTAAAAGTTACTAAGCTCTATAATCATTTTTCCAATCTAGGATTCCACTTGGGTGGCTAATTAAGAACTAGTGAGGAAGAAGAGTAGAGAGATTAGACTCTATGTAGATTTTAATAATTTGAATAAGACTACAAAAAAAGATTATTGTCCTTTACCTTATCTAGATGAAGTTATACAAATAGTAAGTGGCTTTGAGATGATGTCCTTCCTAGATGGATTTTCAAGTTACAATCAAGTATTAGAACTACCCAAAGATCATATGAAGATATCATTTACTAAAAAATAGGGAATATATATGTATAAAAGGATGCCCTTCATCTTGATCAATACAGGGGCTACTTTCCAATGTTCTATGGACCACACTTTTAAAGGGTTAATAGGGAAGTGCATACATATCTATATGGATGATCTAAAATTATTTTCAAATAATTTATGAGATCATATAACTCACCTATAGCCTATATTTGAATAATGCATGAAATTTGGTGTTTCATTAAACTAAAAAAATAGTATATTCAACATTTCTAAAGGTAAACTATTGGGACACATCATCACGAAGGATGAAATCACTATCGATCCTAATGGGGTACAAACAATTTCAAAGATTCAGCCCCCAATAGCAAAAGGGAACTAAAATCATTCTTTTGGAAAATTAAATTTGTAAGGAAGTTCATTTTAAGATTTTTAGAAATTGTCAAATGCCTGAACACCATACTCAAAAAGGATGCTAAGATAGATTGGACCCCAAAGGCCAAAAGGTCCTTTCAGGATATCAAAGATGTTGTATCACAGGCTTTAGTTTTAGTGAGTCCTAACTTTATAAATGATTTCTATCTATACTCCTTCACTTTAGAACATATGATTTCCAACATCATCACTCAAAAAAATGAAATATATGTAACATCCTATCACTTTCATGAGCCCAATTTGAAGGATAATGAGCTATGATGCTTTATGATCGACAAGCAGATCTCTGCCCTTGTCAAAGCAATCAAGAAATTATGGAGTTATATCTATAGGAATAAGACAATAACTATTATACTTGACCCTACTATCAAGCTCACTTTATCAAAAAATGAGTTGGAGAACATTGAGGAAAATGGATAACAAAACTCCAAGAGTTTGATATATAAATCTAGCCTATAAAGATTGTTAGAAGATAGGGTATCATGCACTTCATGACTAAGCTAGATCCCCATATCACCATGATAAAGGTATGTCAGGCCTAGGTCTCTAAAGGTGAATGATATATAGATGTAATTTAGTATTTACTAATAGGAACCTATCATCTATAATATAATAGAGAAAGGAAAAGAGCTTTGAGACTCAAAACTACTTAATACATAATTAGAAAAGGAGTCATCTATAGAAGAAACTATGAAGGAATCTATCTCAGTAATGTGTCCACAAAATAATATATAGATAATATAAAGAATTTTCATCAAAATATAGGTAGTGGCCATCCCTTAGGAAACACCATAGCTCACAAGATTCTAAGGTTGGGCTATTATTGGCCTATAATTTTCAAAGATACTCACATACACGTTAAAACCTGCCATGAATGTCAAACTCTGAGTAAAAGAAAGGTACATCTAGCCATGCCATTTAAACTAGTGATTTAAGGAAGGCCATTTTCCTAATGGGATTTAGAATTAATTAGTGTGATCAACCCAAATTCTTTAGTTGGCCTTAAATTTTTACTCACAGCCACAAACTATTATACTAGATGGATAGAATCTATCACTACCAAACATTGTAAGGCATAGGATATGATTCATTTCTTGGAAGAATATATAAAAACTTAGTTTAGCACACCTATTAATTTATTCTATGACAATGGACCTAATTTCATATTAGTAGAGTTTATTGAGTGGGCATTAGATAATCAAATTATCATTAGACTAGCTTCAAATCATTACCTCCAAGGAAATGGGTTAGCAGAATCAACAAATAAAAATTTGATCGATACAATCAATAGATGTACAAGAGACAAGGATAGGATATGACACAACTTATTAAAGTATGCTCTTTAGTCATACCAGACAAGGCACAAAGAAGCTCTTAATGCTTCACCCTTTTTGCTAGTGTATTGATCCGCACCGATGCATGACGTGTCTCTATGCCTCCCAATTACTAGACTACCTACCATGTGTTCCAATTAGGAATCACCTTAGGTGTCCTCAGATTGACCATATAGTGGTCTGGAAGAGGACCCAAATCACTCTAGAGCTTTTGGCATGACGATCAGTCTTCTATTGGTATCAGAGCTAGATCTCAATGTTGAGTCCTGTAGAAGATGGTGGGCCTAATCTGCACCAATGCATGACACATATCTGTGCCTCCCAATTACTAGACTACCTGCCATGTCTTCTAATTGGGAATTGCCTTAGGTGTCCTCAGACTAGCCATATAGTGGTCTGGAAGAGGACCCAAATCACTCCAGAGCTTTTGGTGTGACAGCCAGTCCTTCTATTGGTATCAGAGCTAGGTCTCAAGGTTGAGTCCTACAAAAGCTGGTGGGATTGATCCATGCTCATGCATGATGCATCTCCATGCCTCTTAGTTACTAGACTACCTACCATGTGTTTTAATCAAGAATCACCTCAGGTGTCCTCAGACTAGCCATAGAGTGGTCTAGAAGAGGACCCAAATCACTCCAAAGCTTTTGGTGTGATGCCTATATGGCCAATCTAAGGGCACCCGAGGTGATTCTCGATCAGAACACATGGCAGGTAGTCTGGTAACTAGGAGGCATAGAGATGCATCATGCATCTGTGTAGATCAGGAATAGAAGGACTGGCTGTCACACTAAAAGCTCGAGAGTGATTTGGGTCCTCTTCCAGACCACTATATGGCCAGTCTAAGGACACTCGAGGTGATTCTCGATCAAAACACATGGTAGGTAGTCCAATAACTGGGAGGCATGGAGATGCATTGTGTATCAATGCAAATTAGGCCCACCAGCTTTTGTGAGACTAAACCTCAAGACCTAGCTCTGATACCAATAAAAGGACTGGCCATCACACCAAAAGCTCTGGAGTGATTTGGGTCCTCTTCCATAATAAAAGACTAGCCATCACGCCAAAAGATCCAGAGTGATTTGGGTCCTCTTTCAGACCACTATATGGCTAGTCTAAGGATACTCGAGGTGATTCCTAATTGAAACACATGGTAGGTAGTCTAATAATTGGGAGGTACAGAGATGCATCATGCATCAGTATGGATCAGGCCTACCAACTTCTATGAGACTCAACCTCGAGACCTAGCTCTGATACTAATAGAAGACTTGCCATCATGCCAAAAGCTCTAGAGTGATTTGGGTCCTCTTCTAAACCACTATATGGCCAATCTGAGGACACCTGAGGTGATTCCCAATTAGAACACATGGCAGGTAGTCTAGTAACTAGGAGGCACGGAGACGTGGCATGCATCGACACGGATCATGTATAGATGAGGACCTATCTTCCCCACCACACTAAAGCTTCCCACTTATCAGTTCATTCAATACTATATGGAACCCAGTGATAAAGATGAGTCAATATTGTTGGATATAATTGAGATGGAAGATTCTAGGAATGAGGCATTGCATACATTCAACAAACATTAGGACTTGGTCAAATGATGGTTTGATAAAAGGGCAAAAATTAAAGCATTTAATATTTTTGACTTGGTGTTACTATGGGCCAAAACCCATGAAAAAATAACATGACGCATTTTACCCATTATGTATTGGACCTTATCAAATTTAAAAAATTATAGCCAATAACACATTTCAACTGAAAGATCTCTAGGGCAATGGGCTGACATATCCAGTAAATGGGTAGTTTCTGAAGCATTACTTCAAGGCTATTCCATTTGTGGATATTACCAATTAAGGTTGGTCAAAATAAGTTTAGATTAGGAGTATACTAGATTTCCTACTTTCTAAACTAGTCTTCCTACTTTTAGTTTTATTTCCTAGATTAGATTTCTTGCTTTCTAGACTAGGCATCTTGCTTGTAGTTTTATTTCTTAGATTAAATTTTGGCCTTTTCTTAGATTAGTTATTTTGTGTTTTACTTGATGACTAGAATTGTTTATGTTCTGTTGTGTCCAATTTGAAATTTAGACCTTAGATGCTAAAAAAGGGGAATTGGAAGCTGTGATAGTCTTAGATTGATTCACAAATGGTGTGTATACCTAATTTTCTTTGGTTGGGATAAAGGTAGGTAATTATGCATTATTTTGAATGATGTCATAGTTGAATACCTTTACCAGACATGTATAAGTTTATATTAGAGTGTTTTATGTGAATTTAGAAAGTTTTCTTATTTCACTGTATCAAATGCACTCATCACCTAAAAAACCCCTACTAGAAATGATAATTCTAGGTCTAAATTTGGCTGGTGGGGATGTCCTAGTAATGATTTATCCTAAAATTCTACTAGGTCACTAGGGTTTCATTTATCCTCTAAAGAAAAATAATGATGAACTAAGGTCAATGTGTCATGCATCATGATCAAGTAAAAGAGTAAATAACAAAGTGAGAGGAAAAGGAACCCAAGGTACCTTTATCAGGGTTATGGATGCCTAACTAGAAATAGAGCAAGGCTCGAGCTTCTCTTGTTGTAAATTTTCATAAGTAATAGGATGATACATATAACCACTTCAAATCCATAATAGAACTCATCATAACAAGGGATAAATTAATCTCACATTCTAACACACACATATCTAGTAAATTGGAAAACCAGTATGTCATGTAAATCTACTTAGGAGTCTCTTTCATGTTTCCAATTTAGGAGTCTCTTGAATACTTAGGAGCATTCCCCTTGTGAGTTTCCATTTGTTGTAGCCAACACCCCCCCTTTTTCCCATAGGAAATGGGAACCCACTTTCTTTCTTAGTTTTGGTCTTTCTTTTGGTATAGTGGAACTAGCACTAGATATACTTATGGATTTAGACTTACTCATTTTAGTTTAGGGGAATTTTCAAAGTAAAGCCTTTGAGACTTCAGAACTGATATCCTACAAAGTAGACCCTTAGGTTTATCATTAGAAATGAAGTACCTTGAACATTTTATACTTCATATTTTTGTCTCTTCAAATTTTTTCCCTTCTTATCCTCTTTAGTCAAATCTTTTAAACATTCTATCTAAAAGAATTATTCCCCATGAATACCCATCAGACCCTTTTTTTGTGCTTTTCATAACCTACACTTTAGGTATTTTTAAAAGTACCTTTTGATGCTTTGGAACATTTAGAATTACCCTTTCCTACCTTTAAAAACTCTTATAATCTACCCTTTGTATTTTTTATGAAGTTATCCTCTAGGTTTTTAAAAGGTCTCTTATGTGTATAGAAGTACCATTTAGACTTTTAAGAAGTGCCCTCCATCCATTTTCTTTGAAAATTTCATTCTATACCTTACCTTATCCTTTAAAAATTTCATTTTATACATTTTGTTTGATTCATGAATCCTAAAAAAACATACCCTTTGCATTCCCCACACCTACCCTTTAGACCTATGACAAAGTACCCTTCAGTTTGGTCACTAACCCTTTAGAGAACCTACCTTTTGTAATTTTTGAAGTGCCCCTTAACCATATGGAAATACCCTTTAGAATGTTGAAGGATTCCCTTTTGGGATTCTAGAGTAGACTCTTCAGGAATTTTGTCATGTACCAAAGTGCCCTAAGAAGTAGACCCTTCAGATCAAAAATACCCTTCAAGAAAATTGAAAAGGTCCTTAACTATGAAACCTACCCTTAAAAATTAGTGTTTTGGCCCTTTAAAATTAGTGTTTTGGATTCCTCACCATGGTGGATTATTTCCTCAAAAAATTATCTTGGATGTTTCATCTTAAACAAATCATCGAAATAAATAATCTACCAGCATTGACCCTAACACTTCTTCCCCTAATGACTATCTGAGTATCTTCAATTTTAATCTTGCCTTTTTGTCATTAAATGTAAAATTTTTTTAAAGGTAAATTATTTTTGTTCAAATTAAGGTAAAATGTTTCTTATTAACATTAAAGACCCCTCACCAACCTGAGGTGACTAATTTGAATTGAAAGGAGCCAAGTTAACATTGCACCTTTATGTCACATGAACTAATATTTAATGTAGGATCTTATATAGGTGATACATATCCATTTGATCCATAATTTACACTCAATCTATCTTGTGATCTAACCATCCTCGATTCTTAGTGATATCTAAGAGCCATAGTTTCTATTCTGAGAGAACATACAACAGACTATAAGTAATCTAAAGCTAGCTGAATCACATTGATATATGAGTACACACATCATGTATTATATTGAAAAAAGTAAATCACAAACATATATCCATGGAATCCTCCTCTAGGTCATCATGGGGAACTAATCTTCCCTCTGATTTCTTGATTAAGGATCTTATAGAGTTTAATGATATGGTGTTTGATGCAGAAATATTTGATAACCAATAACATAACTACTCATAGCTATTGGATGCCATAGATACAATGGATGCTTTCTCCATAGATGATGAAACAATGTTGGTGAATAATTTTTTGTCAAATAATTATTGGATCTCAAGCACCAAAGGTTTCACTTCATTTCTGCCAAACTAGAGGTCATGCCTTGCATCGACCTTCTCAAAGATTTATTTTTTGTAGGCAAAATATCACGAAATGCATATCTATTTCATGCACCTAATGATACAATGGTTGTGTGCATATCTAGAGATGATTTACAAAGAGATTTGTCCCTTGCTACACTAGATACCTACTTTAACTAGCACACCCTGGTGCAATTCAATAAGGAGAACTCATTCCTTGGAGCGCTACAATCATGGTTGTTACCCAATGAAACTATGGCATGTGAAAGAAATAATTCGAGTAGGTCATTGCCAATTATCAAATTTATAATGGGTATTCATATAGGTATGGATATTATAAATATATTATATGGTATGCCTTCTATTAATTTTGTGAACCTAGATTGGGTGCCTTTGCTTCACATGATGTTGACACATGATGTTGTTTATACCCTGGGAGAAGTAATTAGCTTTAGGCTGAGATAGAAAATTTTGTACAAGGATAGATGCCCTACCCTCATAGGTGACTTTTTTATGATGTCATACTTAGTTAATGTAGTCATGGGTTCATGTTATAAGGACTCGGGTCATATTTGGTCCCTAGCCACTGACTATATCAAGAACATAATCTGTTATCACTACACATTCATGCACATCTATGCCTACCATATGAATATGATCAATTTTTTTGAGGATGTATATCCTAAAGTATGGAATTCTATCTAAGTCTCCACAATGCCATGTATTGGAAATAAAATTGTTAATATCTTGAATGGGAAGGGTGATTACTTCCTATATCTAGATATCACAGTCATTTTGGTTTGGGGCAATAAGGTGGAGCCTCTATGTCTCCCCAAGCATGTGGTGAATAAGCTAGCATAATAGGAGATAAATTTATAGTTATAGAACAACATAGAGGAGGATCTATCAAGGCAAAATAAGGCTTTCTTCTTCAGCAATCTTGTCACCATTAGTAGAATTACATACATAATGAGGAAATATCTCGGTGATGTTGTAGTGAAACCAAATAGATATAGTTTCCCCATAATGTCATGTAGAGATTGGGACCCTTATAGGCATGTTTAGAGATACATTCATGGGATTAAAATTCCTTACTACCACCAATGATACTAATATGACTTTCTCTTCCTGAATTATATGATTGATGATGAAGTATTAGAATGGGCATGGATAGTTGGCTTGCAAGAGGATCATTTGAGGATGATCCAATCAGAGCCTAAAATTACAACCAAGTAATTGGACCAAAAGAGAGCCTTGTTTAAATATTTCAAGCATTCATATGTTTGGAGTGGTTAGTCCTAAGATCAAGGAGAATCTTCCTCTCACAGACCTCCCTTAGGATTGAAATTTAAAATAGTCAAAAAAGATCCTAGGGTCCCAGGACAGAGAGTGGGTAAAGGAGGAGGTGAATGATATCCAATTAGTTTGGACTCTAATGAAGAATATAAGTTGATTTCTAGGGTGGATATAACACAAGTAGTAGTCCTAGCCTCTCTGACTCTCCTACTCAGGGAAAGACTCCCTTAGTTTACACTAGGAAACTAAGGACTTCGATAGGTAGCCCAACAATGAAAGGATATATAGGATTTCTTACACCATATCCTAGCCTACATTATCAAAGGGATGAAGTCACTATTCAATTTTGGATAGAATACTTGAATGAGGAGGACAAATTAGAGAAAGCAAAGGCTCTCATCCTTCAGGGTAATCCCACTGAGCTAAAACTTTAAGGTACTTTGGGCTTCCCTACTTTATCTTTTCCCTCAATTTATATTATTGATACACCTATGTCATATATGGAAGTCCCCTCCATCTCATCCACTCCTTCCATTGACCCCTCCATCTCACTATTCCTTCTTTTCCCAAAACCACCCTTTTTGTGCCTACTAGTACTGATATTGTGAGACTCCACAAAAATAAGAAAGCATCTAGGAAGATACAAACAGCATTGGTCACACCCCAAATTCATGTCTAATCACAACAAATTTCTCTTTCACTTCCCACCACCACTTCCATATAAGAAGCAATAATAGTCAGTACCAGTAGGGGAAGGAAAGCAAATCCACACATCATAGTAATCCACCCACTTCCTAAAATTGGAGGAGTGGATTGGTCTAAGGTTATATGGCCTTCCTTGATATATGTTTTGAAAAAGGTAGCCAAGAATTAGGGACAAGGAGAGGATAGTGAGCCAGAACAGGAAGTTGTCCTCACAATCTTTGATGCACCCAATGATATCCCACCTTGGGTTATGGAACTAAGGTAGTAAGCTTCCTAGAGGCCTAGGTACAAGACTATTGACCTACCTTCTATAACTACTTTGTTTGATCCTCATACTAGTTCTATTCAAGGGGTCATGAATTAGAAACTTGAAGATGATCAAGGAGGTAGTATCATCCTTGAAGAGTGACAACCAATGTTCTCCCTCATCAAGATGAAGAATAGGCAACTAAGATAATAGGTCTTCAAAGAAAATATTTTAAACCTAGCTCAAATGCACAAGGATGTGGTGGTTTCCATTCATGAAGGTACAAAATTGGATCGTTAAGAGCTTAAGGAGAAATTCTAGAAGCTTCAAGAATAAATTAAGTAGTTGAAAGAATAATTAAATACTATGCATGTGCCTACAAATATAGAAGCTAAAGTGAGTGATATAGCCTCAAAATGCTACCACTCCTTAGAAGCTCTATAATTCATGTAGGCTGAGATGGTACCCCAAATGAGCCAACCAAATTTTCAACTTTTTTGCCCAAGATAATACAAAGCGTAAGATGTTAGTTGCATATACATGCAACTCACTATACAAACACCTAGACATAATGACAACATTTGAGGTATATAATGCCTTGAATTTGGTAGTTATTAGGAAAGAAGAGGTCAAAGAATGGTTGAAATCAGTTGTAACCATGACCTATAATTATCAATCACTTGAATCCTATCTCTTACAAATTTTGAAAGATTTAAACCTATCCAAGGTAAAAGATTCTATTGGGAGAGTAATTAGTAGAATCAATTTTGATAACATTTTTAAGGAGGAAATGGATAAATTCAAAGGGAGTATTCAAGGTTTAACAATGGAGAACATTGAATCAAAGCTAAGTAAAGTAAGAAGGAAGGTGATTAAATTGAAAATCTTTAGGAGTAAATTCCCACTCACTAAAGATGACCATGCAAAGCTTCTCAGGCTAACCAAGATACTCCATCAACCTTTATTACTTAACTTAGACATCATTCAACAATAACATGACATGGAAAAAGGGGTTTACAAGGACAACAAAGTGAATAAAAAATAATTTTCTACTAGTAGGACTACACCTTTGGCTTCTACTCCAACCAAAACTAATGCAACACTCTAACCACCATAGCCCTAGCTCATCATGCACCTTAGTTTTGTAACAATTTTTTGTCTCATCTTATAATTGAATTATTATTTTTAATGTGCATACATTGCATGCTATTGTAAAGTTAATTATTTCTATTTTTGTCTCCCTTTTGGTTTTGACTTTAGTTAGAACTACATGCTCTAAACACCTTATGCAATAATCATGCAAAGACTTGGAGGATGAGGTAACCCCTCCCCAAGATATATAAATCCTGTTATATCACCCTCATTTAAGTGGGGGGGGGAGAAGTTTTGGAATTTATATTAGCAAGCCATTTCTGATCATCAAGCACAATATTTTGAGTATTTTCTTCCCAATTCTATATATTTAGTAGTTATCTTTCATGGATGTTTGTTTCAATAATCTTTAAGTGTGCTAATGCTACAAATAGATTCTTGATTGTTTTGATTATTATAAATAATCACATATGTGTAAATATCTATTAAGTATTGGTGAATATTGATTAAAATAATCAAATTGAAATTGAACCATATTTTTGGAATGTGTATTGATGTTTTATTGGTATAGTTTTTTGAGTGTGTGCTGATGCTACCTTAGATAATTCACTTTGTCTGAGCCATAATATCCTTTTACGGGTGTGAAATAGCTACCTTGAATGGAGAAACCTTTATTTAAGACTAAAAAATTTCCTATACTTTTTATTCCCTAGACTTCTTAGACATGTCTATATGTATGTGTGCACTTGTTGCTAGTAATAGGTATTGCTTTTAAGAGAACACAAGTCTGTCTATAAACCATCCACAGAAGTAATTTTTTAAAAACCATAGGTATTTATTTTCATCCTTAAATTTCCCTCTCTTTGGTGTTTATTATAAGGATCTACCCACCTTAGATTAGAAGCCAACCACCCATTCAACTTGCTTAGGAGACCATATTTTGTAAGAATCACACCTTTGTCTAAAAAACATTATCAACAAATTGAATGCTTTACCATTATTACATTAATATATTGAACAAACCACATACCTACAACTATGCCCTAAAGTGGAGTTTACCTCCATTGAGGTCTTAAAATGTTAGATGTCACCTCATCAATTGTGGTGTGCATAAAACCCATGTCAATAGTAAGTTGGTGCTATAAGAAAGGCCCAATTACCTCTATATAACAGAGGTCAACCCTTGTAGATATTTTTACTAGAGTCACCCAGGAGAGTGACCAGATCTATCTCCCAAACTGGTTTATTATTGTCACCCTTAGAAATCCATAGAATATCTAAAGCTATACTAATAGCTTGATTTTAGAGAAACCCACTTCTACTAGGGTAACATTCACCTGTAGGGAATTTTTCACTTGCTAATCAATCAATGGCCCATTAATAGCCATGGCTAGTTGGATCTACAATTACCATACTAAGGGATGTACATGAGCTTCCCCAGAATCCTAAAAAAATCTTACTGGCCTTTTCTCCCTTACGAGCAAGGATAGTAGAAGAATGCACCAAGGCCTTTAAAGCCACACTCAAAATGTTGAATGTAGTAGATGAAGATGTTGCATGTTGGTTATTTTTATTTACTTTGATGGATGCAACTTATGATTGGTATCTAAATTTAACTAAAAATTCCATAACCACATGGATATACTGCCAAGCATTTTTTCTTGCATAGTTTAGATAGGTCACTAATTCATGGATAGTATACCAGCACTTCAATAGAATTAAATAGGAACCCAATGAATTAATCCATGCATTCAATGCAAGGTGGCATAAGATGTAAAA
This sequence comes from Torreya grandis, assembly GCA_037957365.1. Taxonomy (NCBI): domain Eukaryota; kingdom Viridiplantae; phylum Streptophyta; class Pinopsida; order Cupressales; family Taxaceae; genus Torreya; species Torreya grandis. Next base: position 532,559 of record JARHVA010001532.1, on the reverse strand, counting down.
TTGGATGACCCTGGACTATAGACCACAACTAGAATTGGCATTGGAGATGTAAAAGAATGCCCTAGACCCTATCACTATAGTATTTTTGAGAAGAGTTATTGTCATTAATAATCTAGCATTAGAATTCAAGGAGACAATCAATATCAATAAGCAACTCAATCCCCAAATGCTTAGGACATAAAAAAACAACAATGGATTCCCCACACTTAATCCAATACCATTCATAAAGAAAAATGTTCCTACCTATAATTATAACTAATTATATGTGTTGACCCCACTGATGCACACGATGCAACATCCCCTTGGCTATATGAACCTCACATGATGACTAGTGGTTATCAACGAAATCAATAGATAGTTACTCTTCCTACAGCTGTTCTAAAACATATAGATTCTACAAAGGCAGAATTAGAATCTATCCAAAAGATGATTCAAAAATTAAGTAATGAATTTATGAGCATTTAAAAAAAATTGGGTAATGCTAATACCTAGATGAATAATTAGAATACTAGGTTCTTGAGATACAACAGGCCCTTTAATCAGCCTGCCAATAATGACAAGAAGTCTAGTAAATTCCTCAAAATCAATATCATTGAAATTTCTCTCCCCAATTGGTGTAGAATCCTTGATATGCCCCAACATGGTGAGCTTGATTATGTTGAATTCTATACAACATTCAAGATATTCTAGAGAGAAGTGACTAGGGAAGATAAGATGAATAATCCACCAAAATCGCATCAAGATCTAAGACCTACAAACATGGCCATGTTCTTTAAAACTCATGAATTTCCTTTCCCAGGAGAGGATGACAATGAACTTGAGGATAATCTAGAAGAAGTACATGATTTTGATTAGTTCTAGATGGGTGCCTATAACTAAGGAATAGGCAACCCATGACCACCTTGACTCTGAATACCATATTAGTTCTACCTTATCCTATGGCAAATAGCAACCCCCATCCTCCAAAAGGGAGTGATTCATTACTAATAAAATATAAATTGAGTAAGTTAGGTGGATACAACATCATGGAAGATATGAAGAGAATAAATGTGAATATCACACTTCATGAGTTATCTTAAATAATAGAATAGAAATAGTTACTATGGAGATCCATCACTAGAAATAATCTTATGGAGAAGACTAGAGTAGCTTCAGAAAAAGCCAAGGAAGTAAAAGTCACTAATACCAATGTCATCTATAAGAGCAAAACTAAGGTTCCACTTTTCCTACTAACCATTAAAGCATTTGGTAAGAACATCCACACATTTTTAGTCAATTCTAGGGAATCTACTACTGTTATGCCTACTATTATATGCAAAGAGCTTGGCCTTACTCCCAATCCATCAAAGAGATTTATTTCCTAACTAGACAAAATTGTGGTATTGATGGTAAGAGAGCTGAACAATGTGCATATTCAAGTAATATCAAAATCAAGATTCTAGATGAATATTGAAATCTTAGTAGTGGACATACTAGAAGGCTACAAATTATTACTAAGTAGGGACTAGTCTAAAATGATCAATGGATACCTTTCCATAGATTTTTCACATATTTGGCTACCATGGTGAGGGGTCATGAATCAGATCTGAATAAATAGATAACCTAGAATGAAATATCCCATCACTAAATACAATGTCAAGAATGAAGAGGTTAAGTACGATTCTCCTTCATTAGGTATCTACACTTTTAGCACACATGTTTCTTTGTAGAACATAAAACCTGAAGGACAAAACCAGTTGTGGATGATGCATTTTGATGGAGATAAGTCTAAGCAAGGGTCTAGCATGGGAATTAAGATAATATATCCTTAGGGAAAGAGTTTTTTTACCACTTATAGGTTATAGTTTTAACGTACAAACAATAGAGTAGAGTATGAGGCTTTAGTCTTAGGTCTACGTTTGCACTAAAAAATAATGTAAAGCAAATTAAGGTATTTGGGGACTCAGAGCTAGTAGTCCATCAGATAAGAAACAAATACTAATAAAAACTATCTTATTTAAATAAGTACAAGAAAAAAGTGTGGGATTTGATTGAGGACTTTAAAGCTTCAACATAATAGCACTCCCTAGAGAGAAAAATCAAGTTGCTAATTCGTTGGCTACCTCTTCTACCAATTTAGAGCCATTTCAAGATTCCAAAGGAAAGCAATTTTCTATTAAACTACTCTGTATCTTATCTATTCTAAATAATGTTGAGACTTTAAGGTTTTTGAGGTTGACCAACAAATTATCTAATTTTTGACTAAATCCATAGATTTTGAGTCCCAAATCATAGATGACAAAGATATAAATCACCAAGAAGACACTAATAAAGGAGGTATCCTCCAGCTTAAGGAAAACTAAATACCAACTAGTTTAATCTCTTTAGAGTGGCCATTTGACATAGATTAATGGGCACAACAACTTTGACATCCCAAGGTCAATGAATCTAACATTAAGAAATAGAATCTAGGGGATGAACATAACCCACATTATTTGAACATTGGTCTAAGTTGCACTTCAAAGGAAAGACAACAAATAAAGGACCTGATTGCTCAATACAAGGACAACATCACTTGGACATATGAGGACTTAAAATTATATGATCCACAAGTCATCACCCATACTATCCCTTTGAAACTGGATCATAAAATGTTTAGATAGAGATAAAGGTTGGTTAATCCTATCCTCAAACCTCTCATTCAAAAAGAAGTGGAAAAGTTACTAAGCACTAAAATCACTTTTTCAATCTATCATTCCACTTGGGTGGCTAATTTGGTCCTAGTGAGAATAAGAGCAGAGAGATTAGACTCTACATAGATTTCAGGAATCTAAATAAGACCTTAGATAAAGATAATTATCTTCTAACTTCTTTGAACAAAGTTATACAAATAATAAGTGTCTCTAAAATGATGTCCTACCTAGACAATTTTTTAGGTTACAATCAGGTATTAGTACAACCCAAAGATCAGATGAAGACAAAATTTACTATGAAATGGGGAATGTATGCATATAAAAGGATGCCCTTCAGCTTGATCAATACAAGGGATACCTTACAACATGCTATGGACCACACTTTCAAATGGCTAATAGGGAAGTGTATAATTATCTATATGGACGATTTGATAGTATTTTTAAAGAATTGATGAGACCATGTAACTCACCTAAAATCTATATTTTAATGATGTAGGAAATTTGGTGTTTCATTAAACCCGAAAAAGAGTATATTTAACATTTGTGAAGGTAAACTATTGGGACACATCATCATGAAGGATGGAATCACTATCGATATTGATAAGGTACAAGCAATTTTAAAGATTTAACCCCCCAATAGTAAAAGGGAACTAAAATCATTCTTTGGAAAAATTAACTTTGTAAAGAAGTTCATTTCAAGATTCATAGAAATTATCAAACCCCTAAACACCATGCTCAAAAATGATGCTAAGATAGAGTGGACTCCAAAGGTTAAAGGTTCCTTTCAAGATATCAAAGATGTTGTATCATAGGCTTCTATTTTAGTCAGTCCCAAATTTACAAAGGATTTTTATCTATACTCATTTGTTTTAGAGCATATGATTGTCACCATCATCACTTAAAAAAGAATTAGATGGAATAACCTATCACTTTTATGAGCACCAATTTGAAGGATGCTAATCTATGAGTTTCCATGATTGATAAGTAGATCTTCACCCTTGTTAAAGTTGTCAAAAAATTATGGCATTAAATCTTGAATAATAAGATAATTACTATTATACCTGACCCTACTATCAAACTCACTTTATCATAAAATGAGTTGGGATTGTAGACACCAAAATTGTGTTGACTCCCCTTGGTCCCTTACACACCTTATTAATTTAAAATAGACTACTTATTTTAAATTAATGACATCACCCTAGACACCACACCATGACACCTCACCTAAACACATCGCCCTAAGACCATTTCCTACCCTATGAATCACCTTGAGACTAGGTCATCTACCTAAGACCTATTCTCACTCTATTCCAACCACCTAACCAACACTCATGCCTAATAAACCCATCCTTTGACTGTTCTCTAATGGCAAATGCACTTGGCAGATGGAGAAATGGGCCAAATAGCCCTTTTACCCATTCTCTATCCACCGGCATCGGTCAACTATTGGTCAATGCCAGTGGGTTCACTGACGTCGGTTGTATAGGCTTGACATCTAACCTTGAGTTTCTCTCTTAGACTCTCTCACTCTTCCTAAATCGAATCTCTGGCTCTCTCCCTTAGACTCTTAGATGTGGATGCGCACATTCTAAGACCAAACATCAGACTTTGAATTTCACTCTCCAGGCTATAGAAACTCAACAGAATCACTCCAGATATTGGATTGGAAACATTACACGAGATCTTCGACATCAACAACAACTAGAGCTAAGTATTCTTTTGTCTCTATTTCAGTATTTTAGTTTCTATTTACTATTTCTAAATACCATCAACTAGAGCCGACTTTCTTCTTGGAGAGGCTGAAAAGCCTTCCTCCTATTCTTATCCCCATCTCACACCTACCCTCTACCTGACTCCTTCTCAAACCCTATTCACTATCCTGCAACCCTACACAAACCGTTAAGCTTGCAGACCCTTTTGTCGACCACAGACATACCCTGAAACCCGTCTAAGGTCCATTACCCCTACCGACATCGATAGTATAACTGACATCAGCATATTTACCAACCAATGCTGGTAGAACTACCGACATTGGTGACTATGATAGACTGACTGTAGAATACAGGTACGTGTTATCTCTATTTCTCTTTCTTAGTCTTTCACCATTTCTTTTCATACAATAATATTTTTGTCAAATAGTGGATTGTCATCCCTTGAGGTAGCTTTTACGCTTCCGAGACCGAGCATATCACTTGGTAGTCCACCATATATCTCTCTAACATTTTCTATGTTTGAGTCTTTTTCTTATCTATAGGTGTCTTCCTCCACAGCCAAAGAGGAGCTCCTACAACGTCTGGATATGGTGTGCAACTTAATCTGGGTAACGTACAAACCCCTGATTTTTTAACCCTTAGTTTCTTCTTCTTCTAAATGTAAATAGTAAAAATGTAGAGAAACATTCTGGCATGCCCAGTGGGACCCTGGAGTTTTCCTTGGGTTCGTTTCTTCTAAAAAGCAAACTTTCATATAGGTGCATTATGAAAATTTTCTCTCCTTGCATCCTTCTTCCATCTCTTTATTTCAAAAAGAAACCATAAGCACAAGTTAAAAAAAACATCTTTCTTTTTCTTCTTGTCACCTCTTTCCTGCATTTTAGAGTAGTGAAAATTCATACTCTTAACCTCTTCCCCACTTGTTTGCATCTGAACAAAACATTTCGATTTGGGTTAAAAATATATTGCATTTCATTCCTGCTTGAATGCATATTTAGCCCTCTCACTTAGTAATTAAAATGCATTATGAATAAATCATAGTGCACATATGTTACACAACCAAACCACAAATACATCAATTTAAACATTTAAACATACTTGAGACAAGGCCCGTCTAGGATTTCATCACCTAGCAGATACCTTACCCTTCCTGGCGATCCTACTTGGATTTCACCACCAAGAGTAGGACCCACTCTGTTCTCTGGCAATGTATAAACTATAGGCAAAGTATATATTAGCTAAGCGGCCCATCTCAGCTCTGGGTTCGTGAAGTGAGGGGGGCAAGCCCCTAGCACCAAGCCACATATAGAACCTAACACAGTTTTTTGAGCACCAAAACATAACCTGAAACTAACCTTAGACTTCCTCTTTAGTACCTGTTCTAAAATCCCAATTCCCAAACATATTCTTCTAAGGCATAATCCACCACGACTCTAAAAATTATTCTTAGGAATTTAACATTTAGAGGTTGCTTGCTATCATCTATTTTTCTATTCTTATTTGGTTTTTTGAGCTGGTGAGGTCGCATCATTTTGAGATCTAAAACAACTCAAAATTTCTCTTTATTCCAAAAACTTTCAGTTTTTTGAGTTTCTAGAAATACACAGACACTAACATCAGTTTTACCACTGATGTCGACAACTTATCCTCACCGACATCGATTTTCCCACCAACGCCGGCAACCTTTCTTCACCGACATTGGTTTTTCCACCGATGTCGGTCATTGTCAACAAATTTTCCTTTCAAAATAGCAAGCTTAAAACCTGACTTTTTTGCTGTTAAACACACATTTTGGTTTTCTGAAACTAAAATACATAGTTTTTATAACTTGAACACATTTTTCCTTGGATGGTTTTGACACATAGTCAAGCTAAAACTCTTGTTGACCATGCAAGGCAACAACCACTCCCACTTTCGCCCTTCATAACAAGTCACAAAATGGAGTATACTTCAGACACTGAGCGTACACCTATCCAACCTACCCCAAATCAACTACCTATTGTTCCCACAGGGGATCAAGACTTTGAGGGATTACTTGACCTCAATGTCAAGGCTCTCCATCACTATCTCACAAGAAGCCAAACGCGAGATCCTTTAGGTAACCCTATTTATGGGATGCCAACTACCTTGGCTGAAGTGGCAATGATATCAACCGCATCCATTACTCAACCCATGGTCACTCAGGCCACTACCTCAACTATTAACCCAACCATGGCCAATGTTCAATATTTGGCCTCTCCTTCCATTTCTAGACCTACCTCCATTGGGGTTTCTGTACCCCCTCAACATAAACAATTCAAACAAGTTCAACACATTTTTAGAACTTGATTACCTCTACCCCACCCACTCTTGCACCCATAGATACGAGATTGACCACCTATCCTTCAACCAGTGTTGCCACCATTCAACCACCCTTGACAACATCTAGTCAATTTGTGCCCTCTAACTTCATGGCACAACCTCCCTTGGCCTCAACATCAGTCTCTATGACGAACTACCAATATGTTGTGCTTATAAAAATGCAACCAAGTACGTCATACGCCCCTCCCAATGCCTTCCAAGTACCTTACAACCTAAGGGGTGCCCCTCTTGCCAATCCATCAGCCGATCTAATTAAGTTGTTGATGGACAAGATGTCCAACCTTGAGACATCCATTTCTAGTTCAAGCAATGTTCTTTCATATGAACAAATATGCAATGAACCCATTCACCCTTCGGTGCCTATTCGACCATATCCTAGTCAATGGGAACTCCCAAAGTTTACTCATTTTTAGAGTAAAGAGGACCCACAACAACATCTACGAGCATTTAGACATGCTTGCTACCTTATAGCACACGATGATGCATTATTGCTTTGTGCATTTCCCATGTCACTTTTTAGTGCCGCCTTTGACTGGTATAGCTCCATTACCAGTCACTCTCTCTTTTCCTTCACTTAACTAGCTCAATTATTTCTTGACCACTTTTTAATCAACATCACTAAAAAGGTCTCCATCACAGACCTATATTTTATTAGATAATTCGATGATGAGTCAATAGATGACTTTGTTGCCCGATGGAGAGGTTTAATCAACCAACTCTCCATTTCACTACCTCAACCTGAGCTCATTGAGCTCTTTTCAAGAGCATGTTCCAAGAACATGTCATCCACTTTGTGGGTTCAAACATTCTACACATTTGATGAAGTTTTCACCATGGCCCAAAAGCTTAAACTCCACGCAGTTGAAGAGGATAAGGTCATATTACATAGTAAAAATACTAACACAAAATCCAATGACCATTCTTCTTCCAAACCTTCTTCCCACTCCAAATCTAAGGGATCAACAAATGATGTAGTCCTTAGGTCATCATCTTCTACCACAACTAACCAAACTGAACCTTCTACATCACAAAGCATCACAAGACAATTCCAACAACAGTATATATATCGCCAATACACTCCAATAGGAGAATCATACACTTCCATGTTGGATAAACTACTAAAGTAGGGGGTCCTCAATCTCCCTCAAATCTGACCACCTCAATTTGACCCCTCAAACCCTGCATGGTACAGGGAAAATGACTTTTGTAACTATGATCATGTCAAAGGTCATGACATAGACAATTGCAAAACCTTCAAAAACATTATTCAAGACATATTGGACAAGGGTGATCTTATTTTGGATAACCCAAATACATCGGCTAACCAAAATATAGATATCTTTAGGCAACCATTTCCTAACCATCCCCCTAGTCAGAATAACATTCAGACCATAGCTGATGACCCCCAAGAGCGTAACATATGCACAATTGACATGGTTTCTCCTTTTATTCCTAACCAACCTCTCCCATAGTCTGAAGAGGTTAATCAACCTATTTATCCACCATAGGTAAAAGAGCCTTCTTCTCCTATTTATCCATCACAGGTAGAAGAGCCTTCTTCTCCTATTTGTCCACTACAGGTAGAAGAGCCTTCTTCTCTTATTTGTCCTCCACTGATGGAGGATAGTCCTCCATCCACCCACCTTTCACATGAAGGAGAGTCTACTTTGACCTCTCCCATATTGGAAGATGCTTTGACGATACCAGCACCACTAGCCCCAGCCTCATCCTTCTTATTACCAATGGACGATCATACTCTCCTCACTCTTTGACCACACACAGAAGCCATGATCATCCCTACACTCTATCCTCTAGAAGAGCCACATTCTCCTATTCCTTCTCCACCGAGAGAGGAACTTGCTACTTCACCCACTTTGGTCGAAGAAGATATGGTGATAGTTTTCTCTCGCCTTTGGCTTGAGATTGCTGCATCTAACACTTTTTCACTCTCACAATCACCTAAACCCTCATAGGCATCCACCATGTCAAAATAGATTAAATCTCTCAGTATTTGACCTATATCAAACCTCACTCACCCACAAGTGAAGGTAGACTTGAACCTCACCTCGTAGAATAGTAGTCATCGCACTAAACTAAAGAAGGCTACTAAACCACGTTGGAGAACTCCTCCCCCACCTTCACCATTGCCCTCTATTTTGGGTCCACATCCATCTACTTTAATAGGAGTGCTCCCAACTCCAACACCTCACAAAAACAAATCACTTCTATTAGCCCCTTTATCCACCAACATATATTTCCTCCAAAAAATCCAACACCTCTCACCATGAAAGTGCCATCTATGTGTGTGGTCACACCACCAAACAAAAAGATGGTATGAAAAACTCCTCCTACAACTCCTAAATAGAATTTGTCAACTTCTACTGTAGCAACAAAGAGTGCATACCCATCAGTGGGGTCTTATGCTTCACTATTACATTGATTGTTGCAGTCTTCTAGAATCACTCTCTTGCCCATTAAACCATACCAACCTCTCAGACCAAAACCATCTTGGTTTGATGACACTAAAATTTATGCATATAATCACACACCTAGGCATGATACTAAAAAATATTGTGCTCTTAAGGTTGTCATTCGTCAACACCTGAAAAAAGGCACCCTTCTCTTTAAGGACCCCTTTGACAAACTACTGACATCATCCCATGCCTCCCAAACCTCCTCACCTTCACACTCATCAACTCTCGAATCAAAACCATCTTGGTTTGATGACATTAAATTTTGTATGTATCATCACACACTTGGACATGACACTGAGCATTGTTGCGCTCTTAAAGTTTTCATTCACCAACACTTGAAAGAGGACACCCTTTTCATTAAGGATCCTCTTGACCACCCCTTCAACAAATCATTGACACCATCCCCTGTCTCTCAAACATCCTCACCTACATTGGGATCCTATCGCGAGACTATGGTCCCTCTACCACCTTCTCCCCCTTTGTTCAAAAATCAACACCATCAATGTGGCCACCAGGTCACAAACCAGAAAGGATAAAGGAAAAGAGAAGGTTTCTATCCCTTGGACATATCCATTCGTCAAGCCCTCTCCATCACCAAAACCCAAGATTTCAATCTTGGGCACATCCTAACCAACATCTTCAAAGCTAATTCGTGACTCCATGGTGAAACAACTTCACCAAACCCCTATGAAGACATCTTTGTATGACCTAATACAAATCTCTCCACAACATCGCCAAGCCTTGATCAAAGCTCTATAAGCAATAGAGGTCCAACCTGAAGACCCCCAATCACTGGCTACTTTAGTCAAATCATTACACACCATTGCCTCCATCACCTTCAGTCATTATGAGATTCTAGATTACAATCTAGAAGATTAGGATCCTACCCTCTCAAACTAAGCCTATTAGGCAAAAGCTTTGTAGGATACATCCCTGCATTGCACTCCTTGTCAAAGAGGAGCTTCATTGTCTTCTCTTCATCTCATTTATCCAACCCATTGACTATCTACAATGGGTGTCAAACATTGTCACTATCACAAATGGAACTGGGGGAATTTGACTTTATACTGACTATCATGACCTCAACCAAGCATCAACCTACTTCACATCCAACATCGACCAAAACATGCCCACAACCAAAATCTGAAAGAGCGACATTTCAAAATAAGAGATCTCATCCTTAAAGAAAATCAACATGTGACCAATATGGAAAGAAGCAAATGGGGCAATTTTTCTCCTAATTGACTCAGACCTTACATAATAATGCATAAATAAGGACTAGGGACTTATCATCTATCTTCTCTCGAAGGCTGGCCAAAACTTGAGCCCTTTAATGCCTTACATCTGTGACCATTCTATTGTTAGTCAAGTAATCATTCACTTGATATTTAACTTGAGCTCGTCCCTTGAGCAACCTTTTGTCATCCTCATTCTTATTCCTATCAACCCTTTTTCCCTACAAACATTAGCTAACCCTTTTTTAAAGGCATAACTGCTTTGTCCTAATAAAAGGGAAACCCCTAAACCTCTATAGTCTAGTCCATGACTAAAACTCTAGTCAACAAGAACATAAAATTGGGATGCCTACCAGAGGTCATAAACTATAACTATAGATTGATCCCTCGAAGGATAGATACATAATTACTATAATTGATAGACTACTCCCTTGAAGGATAGTTATTTAAAGACATCTGAACATACAAAGTAGAATATATACCTCTCCCTCGAAGGATGGCTATGACCAAATTTGGCTACATACACAGCACCCTCTCAGAATCTTCTCATGCTGATCAGCTTCAATATGACCATACAACAAAACAACATCCCTAAGTAGACTTCCCGCAGTGATCCAAAAAAAAAATGACTGACAAACTATTAAGTCATGGACTTGTCTATAGTCGTTCTCAGGGTCACCTATAAAAGGGGCAAAGCTATCCCTGCTAAAAAGGGTTATGCTATCTTGACATATCACACAATCAAACCTATTACTCCAACATACTCAAGTGATTTTGAACTCACTTAATGTCAAGTGATTTGAATACTTCTCTAACACAAACCAACGGTCAATGATGTAATGCATGAATGGGACTTTTTGTTTACAAAAACCCTATCTATGCTATCATTATGGTCCTTGTCAATGAAAGAGCAAAGCACCTTTCACTTCTTATATACCTTTATCACATACAACCAAACCAAACCAAATAAAAACATGTTCTAACCACTAACATAACATCATGATTTATTTAATACAAATACAAATTTGTGCCCATTCACACTAGTTTCTATGGAAAACAATACACATGGAAACTATCAACCCAACACAATCTATGTCAAGCATATACCATCACCAATATGGAAACTTGCTAAAGCATAAATAAACTCATTTCATTTTTGGCATACACCATCACAAATATGGAAAATTGCTAGGGATGAAAAACTACATAACCAATGTTATAGAATACACCATCACACAATATGGAAAAGGCTATAACATCATCATTCATTTCATTTTTAGCATACACCATCACTAATATGGAAAATTGCTAGGGATGAAAAACCACATCACCAATGTTACAAAATACACCATCACTTAATATGGAAAAGGCTGTAACATCATCATACACTCATTTCATTTTTAGCATACACCATCACCAATATGGAAAATTGCTAGGGATGAAAAACCATATAACCAATGTTACAGAATACACCATCACATAATATGGAAAAGGCTGTAACATCATCATACACTCATCATTTAAAACATAACCAAACCAACCAACAACCTCTTTGACTCCATCTTCCCTTTTTGGGGAGAACTACATTGGCCTGAGGCCCTTAAAATAGGGGCTATGTAGGCATCACTTAGTTGACATGAAGTCTTTTGAGGTTAGCTCAGCCATTTGTTCATTCATCTACCTGATAGACCAACCATATAACTTTTAACCATGACTCAACCTAGTCAAAACCAATCCATAACCTACACTCTTCTTCCCATTTGGGGAGAACTACATTGGCCTGAGGTCCCTCGCATGGGCTATGTAGGCAGTACTTAGTTGACATGGGGTCTTCTAAGATTAGCTCGACCATTCTTTGGTTCATCTATCTGATGGACCAACTATCTAAACCAACCTAAAATTATTAACCAAACAACCAGCCCTGACATTGTCGAAGTCACCTTGGACTTCTCATGGGGCACATTAGAGATCACATACATCTCCCTAAACACAACAAACTACACTTGAGATCACTTATATCTCAACCTGACTCGACCAATGACTTTGGAGATCGTGACTATCTCCTCAGACCATAACCACTTTCGAGACAACTCTGCCTTGGTTGTTTTGATTGCATATATGCTACCTCACGAATAGTTAGCAAATTGTATGCACCCCACATTATGACCCTCACATGTATTAATGGATCATGACCAAGTTGATCCCTAATATTTGTGGCATTTTCATGTTTTTTGGGAGCACTTCCTAGCCCAGGATACCTAGAACACAATGACCATTAGAGCTATAGCTTTGATCATTTAACCCAATTAGCTATGACTAAAAAGTTTGGGCCCAATTACTTTGATTTTAGCACTCCTCGACCTTACTTGCGACAATTTGACCTACCTATCACATGAAGTGGTATATGCACAATCTCAACTATTATAGCGTTCACACTCTAACTTCACCATATCCATCCACTACCTATCAAATCAGCACCATATATTAGGTTACCTTCCCTCAACTTCTGCTTTAAGGGGGAATACGTCATCCCATACTTGGCGTAACCTACACCTTATCCCATACCTAGGGTAAATTACTCCTATTTTTGTCTTGCATTTCGTCAAGAGCAACCAACAAGACAAAAGGGGCAAATGTAGACACCAAAATTGTGTCGACTCCCCTTGGTCCCTTATACACCTTATTAATTTAAAATAGACTACTTATTTTAAATTAATGACATCACCCTAGACACCTCACTTAGACACATTGCCCTAAAACCATTTCCTACCCTATGACTCACCTTGAGACTAGGTCATTTACCTAGGACCTATTCTCACTCTATTCCAACTGCCTAACCAACACTCATGCTTAATAAACCCATCTTTTGACCATTCTCCAATGGCAAATGCACTTGTCGGATGGAGAAATGGGCCAAACAGCCCTTTTACCCATTCTCTATCCACCAACGTCGGTCAACTATCAGCCAACACCAGTGGGTTCACTGACGTTGATTACATAGGCTCGATGTCTAACCTTGAGTTTCTCTCTTAGACTCTCTCACTCCTCCTGAATTGAATCTCTGGCTCTCTCTTTGGCTCTCTTCCTCAGACTTTTAGATGTGGATGAACACATTCTTTCTATTTTTGTCTCCCATTTGGTTTTGACAGTTAGAACTACATGTTCTAAACACCTTATGTAATCATCATGCATAGACTTGAAGGATGAGGTGACCCATCCCTAAGATCTATAAATATTATTGTATCACCCTCATTCAAGTGGGGAGGGGATAAATTTTAGAATATATAACAGTGAACCATTTCTAGTCATTAAGCATAATATTTTGAGTATTTTCTTCCCAATTATGTATATTTAGTAGTTATATTTCATGGGTGTTTATTTTAATAATATTTAAGTTTGCTATTGTTGTAGATAGATTCTTGATTGTTCTAACTATTATAACTAATCTCATATGTGAAAATAGTTGTTAAGGATTGGTGAATAGTGATTAAAATAATCAAGTTGAGATTGAACCATATTTGTAGAATGTGTACTAGTGTTTTATTGGTATAGTTATTTGAGTGTGTGCTTATGCTACCTTAGATAATTCACTTTATCTGAGCCATAATATCCTTTTAAGGGTGTTCAATAGCTACCCTAAATATAGAAACCTTTGTCTATGACTAGAAAATTTCTTATACTTTTTGTTCCCTAGAATTCCTAGCTATGTCTATATGTATGTGTGCACTTGCTTCTAGCAACATGTACTAGTTTTAAGAGAACACAAGTCTATCCAAAAACCATCCACGAAAGTAATTGTTTAAAAGACCACAAGCATTTATTTTATGCCTTACTTTGCCCCTTATTTGTTGTTTATTATAAGGATCTACCCACCTTAGATTAGAATTCAACCACCCATTAAAATCACTTAGGATACCATATTTTGTAAGAATCACGCCTCTATCCAAAAAACCTTGTCATCAACCTGCATGTTCTACCACTATTCCATCAATAGGTTAAACAAACCACATACCTACAACTCATGCCCTAGAGTGGAGTTTACTTCTATTGAGGTCTTGAAATGTTATAGGTTACATCATCAAATATGGTGTGCATAAAACTCATTTCAACAAGATGTTCACATGTTTATCCAATTACTCAAACTCTCTCTTGGGCCTTATATGCACCTCCTAACTCATTTTTGTGTGCCTTGTTGTACTCAGATTGAGACATACTAAGTTATCCCTACGTATAGGTTTATTTGATTTTCCTAGAGCTTATAAAGCTAATTACATTCATAGAGAAGGTGTATAGTTTTTCAGTTCTTCATATTACCCCTTCCAAGTATTCAATATGTAGCTTTAACTCATTAGACTAAGTCCTCTCCAAAATGACTAAGTAATCCTAAGTAGATTATTGCTTATAGGTGTCCATGCTTCCACTCAACTTGTTAAATATTATTATAGGTCTTATTTGGATCGATTTAGGTGTTAAAATGTGTGATTGAGATAATATCTTTCTTTATAATCCTTAAAACATCACATATGCATCAAATTTGAGGTCTCTAGTCAAACTGAGACCATTCTACCTGTAAGGCCTACTGTAGGTATTCATAGCCTTATCCATTTTTTCATAATGTTTATAAACTTCCATGAACCATATATGGGGTAATTAAACATCCTTTTCCAACATGAAAAACACTCTAAGTGACCTAGAACCACACTTACACACTCATGCTAGCTTTTGCCTGTTGACTGAGACAATTTGCTCTCATTAATTCTTATAACATCTATTGATTGAAATGAGTTTGGTCAAGATGATAAATAACCTCCCTTAAACCATTTTACTCAAAAAATTCATATTTGATCCTGAACTCACCTTTCTTGGGACCTCAAAGAATCAAAATGGCATTAAGGTTGGGGTCAATGTCTCATACCCTGTTAGACTGAGACACCCCTACCGGAAGGTACATATGGCCCTAAATAAGATTATCATTGTGTTCATAGACCTATTTTAACACCATCTAAAGTCATACAACACTTATAATTATCTTAAGTCCACTTATATGTTTTATGGAAGCTCAAACTATACTCTTTTTGGCCTAAGACACCTTTGTCCTTAAGACAATGTTGTAGGTGTATGTTCTCCATAGAGGGGACACCTATAGATAGTCACAGAGGTTGTAAGGGAACATCTCAATCCTTTCTTGTTTACCTTCAAATAATTTGATCTCATCCCATCAGTATAGCCATCCTAATCATGAGGTTTTGCTCAATGTTGCTCATTAGGGTGACAAAAGATCATTTATTCCTATAGGCTTGTAGATGTTACTAAAGCATTTTAGTAATTTTCTAGGCATGTTTGAGACCTTAAAAAACATATCTCCCTCTACTCTTTGACCTTCATTCTTGGTAGAGATCTTGTTTGTGATAGGGGATACACATTGACCTCATTTTAAGCCTTGAAACCTCTTGAAAGTATGTCATAAGGGGTATACAAAAATCTCTTTGGTCTATATTTTGTCATTTTAGGGAAAACCTCCCTAAACCCAACCCTTTATTTCCTCAACATGATTGTACACTAATTTTCTCATTTGCCACTTGTATGAGTCTGCCATGGCCTAAAGACCACACAAAATCTTTAAGTAGATGTCCTATTGTTTAATCACCTCCATGTAAGCACTTTAGTAACCTACTTAGCCACCTCTAGGTGGATGTTTTTATACACCATAGTGAGCTACAAAATAAACAACATGAAAATCCCCATGCAAGTGAACTTTATATGCTTCCATTAAGCATGCAAATGCACCTCTATCAATGATAATAGGTTTTAAAACATATTTTATCCTTCCATACCTTAGTATGATGTCAATAAGGCCCTATAAGTGTACATAAAGGTGTTTTATGTAGGCAGGACATTGAATTGGGAAAGAACATGTTAAGGAATAATTTCAAAACCTCTCAAATGAATCTTTTAACCTTCAAGTGGGTGATATACATCAAGTAAACTTTGAAACCAAATTTGATACACCCTTTCCAACATGAAAATCACTTACATATATGTGGGATGGAGTAATCAAGAACATTAAATGACTGTTTAAGCTTGGTGAATATGCTTAGGACCACCTTTGCACCTTTTAAAAACCTCTTAATGGGATTTATGCAAATAATAATCACTTGGAAAATTTATACACTATGAATAAAACTCCATAAATGAGATGGAGAAGCCCATACATGTGATTGCAACTAAAATTAGGTATGTAATTGACAATGGAGTAAGATAAGCTTATAAACTACTCATAGAATGTCATGGTGAAACCAAAGCATGGGAGGAGGAGTTAACATGACCCAAAAACTTATGGAACACCATTTTATAGCTATATGAGACTCTTACATGAAAAGAAAACTTGGCAAACAAGAAGCACTTTAGCTAAAACTGCACATGGTGATACCTTCTTGGATCATGGACTAAATTGTTCATCTAAACATTATGAAAGATTAAAATAAGAATTAAGACAATATTATAAGGATTTAGACATCTTATAGAGCCAACATCACCAATTTCTTTGTATGTATTTGACCAAAATAGAGAAAAACCTATAGGATGCATCAAATAACTACCAAAAACATACGATCAACTTCATGTGGTTGGTTCACAATGAATACCCCACAATTATTAAAAATATTTATATGTAAATTAATTTCTATAAGTTTAATATAACCTTAAAAAAAATTGACTTGAAACATATTCAATTGTCTGTACTGAGCAAAAACTTGAAAGTCACTTCTTTGTGTCTAGGAAACTAAGAAAGGTGTAAAATGATTTTGGCCACAAAATGTAATTTAAATATTAAAACAAATATTGGTATGAATTTTAATAATATGAAAGTACCATCCATGATATTATCCCATGTGAAACACTTCCCCATGAGTCATACAAGTGCCATTTTATCCCCTTTTTAGATGGTTTCTATAATTTCAGTTAGATAACCTACAATATTCTGATGTAATTGAAATCCTTGACAAGTATAGTTATATCTTGGAAATTTTAAATGAAAATAAGACACCTAGACACCTTGGAAACCATGCCACTTGAATTTATGACCTTTAAAAGCACATTTAATGACCCCAAATTGACAAAGTGACTAATACAACTAAGACTAAAGCTAGGATGACCCTAAATGACATAAAATATAATGTAATACATCCCATGATAATATAATATGCCTCCTAAAATCATTTAAAACCAATTTTTTACCTAAGGGTGCCTTAGTTTGAGCTAAAAGTCAAATTAGGTCAACAAATTGGTTACTCATAGGGGTAGTATGCCAAATATACTAAGGACCAATAGCCTTATCTTTTCAAGAGACAAAGGAGTCAATTAATTCTTGAAGAGAAATAATAAGGAATTGCCTAAAATGCACATAAAATAAATACACAACACCAAACAAACATAAGACAAAGCAAGAAATAAAACAAACTCACACAGGTGCATAAGCACTTAGGGAATAAAAAGAAAATAATAAACTATGTAAAAGGAAAGAGGATAAAATCAGTAATAATGTTTGAGATATATCCCATTCACTGGGATATTAAGCTCCTCTCCATCCAACTTTGAGAGTTGGAAAGCATTGTGTTGCTTGTGTTGGGTGATAACATAAGGGCCACTTCACAAAGCATCAAACTTTGTGTGTCATCCAGGTTTAGCCTTATCTTCATCCCACTTTAGAACAATGTCTCCTTCTTTGAAAATCCTTAGCATGGATTTCTTGTCAAATTATCTCTTTGTTTGATCTTGGTGAGCCCTAATAGTTTACATAGCTTAATCTCTTATCTCCTCAAGCTCCATCAACTCACACAACATGACTTCCATGCTTTCAATTTTCATCAATTCTAGTTGATAAGTAAATTCCAAGGCTAGTAACTCAAGTGAAATAGGTATTCTAGCTTCTCTCCCATAAACAAGTGTGTATGGTGATTTTCTAATGGCTCTTTTTGGGGTGATCCTATCAGCCCAAAGAGTTATCTTCAACTTGGAATGCCAATTCATTTGGTTCTCCTCCATTATTCTCTTTATGATCTTTATTAGATTCTTATTAATGTACTCATATATTCCATTCCATTTTGGATAATAGTTGTAAGAATTACTAAGATAGATTCCATGTTTCAAATCCCATTCACTTATCTTCATCCCAAGGAAAGCTAATGCATTATCTAAAATTATTATTGAAGAATCTCCAAACCTTGTCGCTATGCCTTAATAGAAGTTTAGAACTAAAATTTCATTATCTTCCTTAAGAGAAATATCCTCCACCCACCTTGTAAATCAATCTGTAGCAGTCGTCACCCACTTGTGTCCAACACTAGAAGGTGGTTTTATTAGGCCCATGAAATACAAACCCCATAAGATAAAGGGTTGATCAACCTAAATTGGATGAAGAAGAAAGGCAGAAAGATTTTGTTTACCATCAAAGAGATAAAAGTATCCAACCCTCATAATCCTAGCAATTATGGTTCTTGGAGTAAAGTGACCACCAACTAGTCCATCATAAAACTCAAGTAATATTTTCTCAATATAATCTAATTCAACACACCTAATAAGTCCTTCATAAACAACACTCCATCAACAAGTACATAAGGAATGCATTTTAATCTAAATTACCTTATTCTAGCTCTATCAAGGCCTTATGGATACTCACCGATTTGGAGAAAATGGATCATATCTTGTGTCCAACTCCTCATTGATGAAGATGCATTTTTCATAAGGCCATGATGAAGTGTTAAAATAACCTCCTTTTATTCCTTCAAATCTGAAGTAAGATTCTCACATAACCCCCTCCCTTTGAATAGCTTGTTTGTCTTGATTTCTACATCATACTCCATCACTTTTGTGATCCAACCAGCCCTTTTCTCATTCAAATATATTCTCAAAAGGAAGTATTTGACACTAGGATGAGATACCAATATGTGGATATTATCTCTAGATAACATATGCCTAAACTTCTTTAGACTCTTAATAACTAAAAGTACTTGCTTTTTAACATAGGTTTATCTTACTAAATAACCCTGCAAACCTTGACTAAAGAAGACAATAGGATACTCTAAGTTTTGTTCATTTGATTAAGTAATCATGGTATAGATTAAATCCTCATTTCCAAAGGTATAAAATTTGAAATAATTTGATAAATTAGGACTTAAAAGAGTTGGAGCTTGGGCAATGGCTTGTTTAATCTCTTCAGCACTTTCCTTCCTTCTAGTCCAAGTGAACACTTTATCCTTCATTATCATAGAGGTTAGAGGCTTGACTAAATTAAAATAATTAGGGATTAATCTCCTTATGAACTTAATTTTCCCAAAGAAACTTTGCAAACCTTTCTTTTGTTTGGGCAAAGCCAATGCCAAGATTGCACTTACCCTTTCAAGATCTATGGATAGGCCCTTCTTGGAGATAATGTGTCCTAAAAGTTTGACTTGATAAATATAAAACACACACTTATTTGGGTTAAGAGACATTTAAAACTCTCTACATCTCTAAAAAATATACCTAAGGTTATTCAAGTGATCATTTGCATCCTTAGAAAAAAAATTGACATCATCAAGATACACCAACATAATGTCATTTATTAGTCCTTTAAAAGCCATATCCATTACATGTGGAAATATATCTCCAGCATTAGACAAGCCAAAAGGCATTTTACTATAATCATATGTACCCCATTTAGTAGTAAAGGCTATCTTATATTGATCACTTTCCTTTACCAAAATTTGATTGTACCTAGAATACCCATCAAGGAGAGAAAAAATTTCACTACCTACCACAACTTGCAAAATTTTCTCCATGGAAGGCAGAGGATAATAGCCCTTTAAATAAACTCTATTCAAGTCCCTAAAATAAACACACAACCTAATTTATCCATTCTTATTCCTAATAGGGACTAAGTTTTCCAACCAAGATGAATTCTTAATTGGAAATGATTTTAGACTCAATCAACTTAGTAAGCTCTTTCTTCATGAGAGGCTCAATCTTAGGATTGATTGGCCCTTGTCTTTTCTTGATAGGCTTGGAATTCTCATCTAAATATATGGTATGTTGATCTAAGTTTGGATCAAAGCCCTTAAAATCACTATATTCCCATGTAAAGACATTATAAAACTCTTTGCATAACTCAATGAAATCGTGTTTATCTTCACTAGTACATACCTTCCCAAGTGCAAGTAACTTATCCTTGAATATTTTTACTTTCTCATAGTTTTCTTGCTTAGTAGACATTCTTACCTTTTCTTTCTTCACTGAAAATAATCTCATGTGTGATTAGTCCTTTAGGGAGCTTGTCTGACTTCAATTGTACAATTTTCTCTCCATATTGATGTTATAGTTTCGAATATTTTTTGGAAGAAAACTTAGCTTCCTCTTGTATAAAAAGTGTTATTTGTTGGTCACTATCAAAAACTTTCTAATTAGTGACATTATCTAGTATGGAGGGCTTTACAATCACCTTGAGATGTGGTTGATTCTTATATTCTCTTATCCCTTTTGGAATATCAAACTGAGCTCCAATTGCCACCAACCTATCAACATGTTTGTTGTCTTCTCTTAGGATAGATGTGATGTTGAAAGCTTTGAAATATTTCATGATATCCCACACTCTATGATTATAGGACTTAATCAAAGATTTCTTAGTCAAAATTTAGCCTCTTACTTGACTCATAATCAACTCACTATCACCATACACTTGTACTTATTTCACACCTCTTTTCCTATCCCAATCAAGGTCATTGGTTCATACACTTAGGCATAACTGAAGTACTATCCCCACTATCTACGATGAAATAACGAACTAATCAATCACCAATGATTAAGTATAGGTCAAAAGGAGGATTATTATTAGTTTTCTTCACTTTCTCATCAATGGGTTGAGTTCCATTCACCAAGACAACATTCTCATTCCTAACTGATCCAACTTGCTTACCTAGTCCTTGCAATTATTTTTGAAGCATATATTTCATCCAAGTATTGTTAATTAATCCAATAGTTAAATATTCATATGTTAATTCTTCATTTTATTCACCATATTTATATAAGGATTGCTCACCTTGGAAGGTTCTTTGGAACACTAGTACCTTGTGGTGTATTTTAAAGAGGTGGATGTGAAGGAACAAGCTTTATATTCTGAGACTTATAATTTTATTGCACCTTAGGGGATAAGATAGACCCACCCAAAATTTTAGATGATGTAGGAGTCAAAACAGGTCCTTGATTATGCCCTTTAATCTCTTCAGCAACCCTCTTCTTAGACCTAGTGTTAGAGGACACACTATCATTCACATTGCTTGAATTCCCTAAATGATTGATGACATAAAAATATCCCTCCAAATGATTTATGGGATTATAATCATATTGTGTTTATACACTCTCCATTCCAATTTTTATTCTATTTTGCATTGGTATCTCAAAAGTGGTAACTTGAGATACTTGGTTTCCTTGCAATGTCATGTCTTGACTAGGCATTTCATTGGCATATACAACTTGGCATTGATTTTGGTCATAGGAGGGATAACATGATTGTTCTTGAATAAAGTTTTTTTTAGTGGTAACAAGAGCTTTTTAATATGAGGTATCATTATTATTTTAACTTTGGTAAGGTCTAGCTTGAGTGATTTGACTTTGTCCTTGATTACTGCTTTGAAAAGGAGGCCTATTTATTTGTCTAAACCAATTCTAGGGCTGATAAGGTCTATAAATTTGAGCTTGTTGAATTTTGAGGGAAACCAATTTATTAGTGACACTTTTGATAAAAATATTGACTTCATGAGTCTCATTTTATGGGGCAATGGTAGACTTTTCTTGACTAGGCAAAGGAGCCAAGGTATGTAATATAACTTGACTAGGAAGTTACAAATCAAGGAATAATGGCATTGGTGGCTTAGGAGAATTATTCCCTATTTTAACAAGATAGTTCTAAACATTAATGGATATATAATAGTCATTAGGTAGTTTATTTCCACCCATTATTTAAATCATCATGGACACATCACTATTCAATGATTTTGGATATTACAAGAAGGCATAGTTTGGAGTAGGTTTCACAAGGGCTAAGATCCTATCCCATGTTTTTTGAAATCTAGTGTTAAAATCTTGCATAAAATCCTATGGTGCCCTCTTGATAGTGTTAAATTTCTTAGCTAGTAATATATGATCACTCTTCTCTTCAAACCTCTTAGTTAGTAGATCTCCTAATTCATCCCATGAACTAATAGAATTTTTAGGTAGAATGCCATACCAATCCAAAGCTTTACCTTTGAAAGATAATGCTAATAACTAAATAACTACATTTTCTTGGGTAATGTTATGGATATTGTAGAAGTTTTATATGCTTCTAATATGTTAAATGGAAATAATAGGACCTTCTCCACAAAAATATGGAACACTCTTAAGGGTTGCTCCTAGAATTTAGTCATATTAGGTAGGATTCAAAGGAGATGATCTGGTGAAAGTTACAAAATGTTGGTTTCTATCCATCTTGGAATGTGAACTATGAGTGTTAGGGGTTAAATTAAATAATAACTTACACTTCTTAAACACTAACTCTCTTGAATAATGATGGGTATTCACAAACCTAAACCTTTTGACATAATACAAAGGAAATTGCATAAACTCAAAGGGTATACCTTTAGCATCAGACCTAGTGGTCACCTTTGGCAGGGAAATTAGGGACTGATCTAAAACCAAAGAGTTGAAAACTTCAGTGGATACTCCAAGTACTAAATTTATATACTCTTGTAGCTATAACTTTGCTAAGACTAGTACCAATCTTGGACAATCTTCTAGGACTAAGAGTCCCACTAGGGAAGCCAAAAATTGTTATCAGTTGGATTTTTACCCCATGAGGAGATGCATATATATCCTCATCCAAGTGGTACAATGGAAACATTTCTCTTAATATGTGTAACAATTTTTTTTACATGAGTATCTAAAAGGGCTAGTTCCCTTAATGCACTCTTTGAAGTACTTTCTTACCTATCAACTTTGGATGAAAAGGGTGTATAAAAATAACTAAGAAAACTAAAAGGTGATTCACTAATATTTAATTTCCTCTTATTGACTGAAATTATAATACTTAGAGCTAAACAAATTTTCCTTCACTCAAGACACACAACTCAAGATGAATTATCACATCAATATTTCATAAGTTAGGTTCAAGAGGTATTTGAATGCTTAGGAGGGTAATGGTTGACTAATTTTTGAAATATAGTCATAAAACACTTTTAAAACACACATACACTTAAGAGAGAACACTAATAAATCCCTATAATAATTAATCTTTTTTACATTCAAGAACAATCAAGGATAACATGCTAGAAAAGATCATCTTCTACTAGACATGACCAACAAGATTGCACCAACACTCAATTTTGAAATATGTAAGTAGGAAAATTTACTTGTTTTATTGATTCAATATATATTAAAGTATAAAATTGGCTAGGGTTTCACCATAAACCAATGAAGGCTACTAAAAAGAGCCAAAAGAGTCAATATTTATAGCCTTTGAGAGAAGAGCAAGGCAAAGGAAGTCCAAAGGTCACTTGGACACTTGTCAATGTGAAAAAATAGGTTAAAATTTAATGATAAATATATATGTAATGAACCATGCAATTTTAAGAGGACCAAGTGTCCATACAAGTAATGAAATTTATGAAAAATGGTATGAAACTCCTAGTATTGGCTTATAAAATTACCTACATAATTTGAACATGTTTGAACATCCCACCACTGACTAGGGATAGGTATAATTATTGGGATAATATGTAATTACTTAAGGCATGCATCTCTATGAATTGGTTGAATTCCTACTCATTTGGAAACTCTTGGAAAGAAGCCATCATTGTCTATATTCTAAAAAACTCCTTTATCAATCACCCCTCACACTTGGCCTAAAACCTGCCTTTAGTTTTCCATGAAAATCCATGGGATGTAGTGAATGACACCTATCAATACCCTCCATGCCCTTAGAGACATGAGGCATGATTTAAAAGGGCTCACAATGGATTTTTCACCCTTGTGTCCACTATGCCAGTTTTGACTAGCTAAAAGGAGAGCTCTAATTTGGATACTTAGGATATTTTAATTGGAATAAAATTTACCTATTGAGCTATTATAAGTCCTAATATTCCACCTAAGCTTTATTTCATCTTCAGACTCCTCCTGTAGCCTACACAACACAAAAAAGGTCAAGAAAACTCTATTTCTCATATTGTCCATACAATTATATACAACTCATCTTGGTGGGAGATATATTGAGGGAGTTCTCTACATGGTCAAATAACATTAATTTCCAAAATATTTAATTTTTATAGCTTTCCAAGCTTATTTTCTCCATTAGGCCTTGACTGAGGGTTTAGTAGGGTTTTAGGCAATTCTAGGTCTTAAGCTTTGTTCATAAAGATTTAAAATTGAATATGTTATTAAATTATAAAAAATTAAATACAATAGACCCTGACAACTCCTCCAAATTCCTCTAGTTCTCATGCATAGTCTTATAAAATATATGGGTACTTGAAGACACCCATCAAACCTATTTTCCTCTTTTCCTGCATGCTTGGACTATGTGAGGGCCATAATTAGCTTTCCTTTAGGTTTAATTTCACACAAAAAAATTATATATGTCTAATTTCATCCCTTTAACATTTTCAAATCATTTGGATATCCCACCAAGAGTTGGAAATGAATATGGACCCTAAATTGTTTCTTGGTCCTTTGAGGGCCTAAATGGTTTAACATGTATTTTGAAAGTTTAGACTATCTCATATGATATTTCATGCTTGGAATGGAATATAATTATCATTAATTCTTAATTAAAACTTTTATGATCACCACACAACCTCCCAAGCACTCCACTTCTTCCTTTTCTCTCATTCACCAACTAAGCCTAGTGAAAGCTTGCCTAGTTAGACTGTGTGCAAGGGGAATTTTGGTCTAGAGAGCTCTGAGCTTGGTATATTAATTATAATAACCTATTAACCTTACATTAACCTAAATACATATTTTAATTATTTTTATAAAGCTCCATATCAAATCTTTTGCTCATTTTTCCCTCACTAGCTCACTTTGCCAAAGCTTGATTTTCCTAGACTAGTTGACCTCTGAGACAAAATAATAAGGTATATCCCTCATACCCATGGAAAATTTAATGTTTTTTGATGTTTTAAAATAAATTATTATACTTTTTACCAAATGGATTTGCTTTATTCCATGGTTTAGGTGCCTAACCAGCCCCAAATGCCCAAAAAGGCCTCTAAAAAGCCTATTTTCTTGCATTTTCCTCAAACCCCCCTAAGATTGACCATTTTATGACAAAAACATGACTAAAATATTCTTAATAATTCTTATCATATAAAATTCATGCTCATTAATATTTTGAATCATCCAAAAACACTCTTTTTCTTGGATTCCACATGTTCATTTATTGGGCCAAGAGGTTTCCTAACTCCTATACAAACTGATAGCTTTGGAAAAGTAAATAATAGTGGATGGAAATGTTTTAAGGGGTATTTGAATGTGTAATAAATTAATTAATGCATCATTTAATATCTTATGTTTATTTTAAGCTTCTGTCTTCACCTAAACACCTTCAAGTCTTCCTCTCACCTTCATATCCAAGACTATAAGATGGTGGCTATAGGTGTATATAGGGGAACAAAAGATCCTTCAGAGGTTTATTTCATGATATTTATAGCTTATGAAAATAACATTATTTTTATTGATATTCTTACATGTTTATCCAATTACCCAAACTCTCTCTTGGGCATTATATGCACCTCCTAGCTCATTTTTGGGTGCCATGTTGTACTCAAACTAAGACACCCTGAATTACCCCTACTTGTAGGTGTATTTGATTTTCAAAGAGATTATAAAGATAATTAAACTGATATATAATGTATGTATTTGTTTTTTTATTCATATTTCCCCTTTCAAGTATTTAATATGTAGCTTCAACTCACTAGACTGAATCCTTCCCAGAATGACTACGCAATTTTGAGTAGATTGCTACCTATAGGTGTCCATACTTACACTAAAATTATTCATGATGCTTTGAGGTTTTATTTTGATCAATTTAGGTGAAAAGATGTGTTATTTAACTAGTATATTTCTATTTAAGACTTAAAACATCACCTTGGCATCAAATTTAAGGTCACTAGTCAGACTGAGGCCATTTTTCTTATAGGGCTTTTTGTAGGTGTTCACAGCCCTATCCTTTTGTTCATAATGTTTATAAACTTCCTTGAAACCTATATGGGGTCATAAAACATCCTTTTCCAACATTATAATCAATCTCAGTGACCTATAACCACACTTAGACACTCATGCTAGATTTTGCCTATTGATTGAGACACTTTGCTCTCATTGATTCTTGTAGCATCTATTACTTCAAATGAGTCTGGTCAAGGTGATAAATAACTTCCATTGATCAATTTTTTATCAAAAAATGCATACTTTATCTCTCAGTCACCATTACTTGGACCTCAAATCATGAAAAAGGCATTAAGGTTGGGGACAATGTCTCATACCCTATTAGACTGAGGCAACCATGCTTGTAGGTACATATGGCCCTAACTAAGATGATAATTATGTTTATAGACCCATTTAAACTCCATATAAAGTCACAAAACACCTATACTTATCTTAGGTCCTCTTATATGTTTTATATAATCTCAAACTATACTCTCTTTGGCCTAAGACACCTATATCCTTAAGACCCTCCTATAGGTGTGTGTTTTTCATATAAGGGGCACCTGTAGATAGTCATGGAAGTTGTAAGGGAACATATAAATCCTTTATTGTTTACCTCCAAATAGTTTGACCTCATCCCATTAGTCTATCCATCATATTTAGGATATATTTCTCAATGTTTCTTCTTGGGGTGACAAAAGATCATTTGCTCCTATAGGCCTATAGATGTTACCAAAGCATTTCAGTGCTTTTCTAGGCATGTTTGAGACCTTCAAAAACTATCTCCCTCTACTCTTTGACCTTAATATTTGGTATAGGTCTTGTTTTTTCTAGGGTATATATATTAAACTAATTTTAGGCTTTTAATACTCTTGCATGCATGTCATAAGGGGTCTATAAATAGATCTTCGGTGTATGTTTTGTCATTTTACGGAAAACCTCCCTAAACCTAGTCCTTTGTTTATTTAACATGATTGTACACTCCTTTGATCATTTAAAAATTTGTATGAGTATGTCATGGCCTAAATACCACACAATAGCCTTAAGTAGATATCTAATTTTTTCATCCCCTCCATGGAAACACTTTAGTAACCTGTGTAACCACCTGTAGGTGGATGTTTTGATACATGACAGTGAGCTAAAAACTAAACAACATGAAAATACCCATGAAAGTGAACTTTGCATGATTACATTAAGAATTAAAATGTACCTATATCAATTCTAATAAGTTTTAAAACATATTTTACCCTTCCATACCTTAGTATGACATCAACACGGCCCTATAGGTGTACATAAGGGTGTTTTATGTAGGCATGACATTGAATTGGGAAAGAACATGTTAAAGAATAACTTTAAAACCGCTCAAATGATTTTTTAAACCTTAAAGTGTGTGATATGGATCAAGTACACTTTTAAACCATATTTGATACACCTTTTCCAACATGAAAATCACTTGCATATACATGGGATGGAGCAATCAAGAACATCAAATGACTGTTTGAGCATAGTGAATATGTTTAGGACCACCTTTGCACCTTTTAAAAACCTATAAATTGGATTTTTTCAACTCTTGATGGCTTTGAAAATTTATACACTCTAAATACAACTCCAAAAATGATATGGAGAGGCCCATACATGTGATTGCAACTTAAATTAGGCATGGAGTTGACAATGGAGTAAGATAAGATTGTAAACTACTCAGAGGATGTCATGGTGAAACTAAAACATGGGAAGATGTGTTAACATGAACTAGAGACTTGTGGAACACCATTTTAAAGATATATGAGATTATTATAAGAGAAAAATAATCATCAAACAAGAAGCACTTTAGCAAAAAAACTGCACATGGTGACACCTTCTTATATCATGGACTTACTTGTTCATCCAAACATTATGAAAGATGAAACTAAGAATGGAGAACATATAAGAAGGAACTAAACATGCTATAGAACAAACATCACCAATTGGTTTATATGGATTTGACCAAACTAGAGCAAAACCTATATGGTGCATGAAAGAACTACCATAAAAGTATAGTCAACTTTATGAGGATGGTTCATGAAGCATAGACCACCGTTATTCAAAATATTTATATTAAAATTAAGGTCTATAAGTGTAATATAACCTCCTAAAAGCTTTTTAAACATCTTTAACTGGTCATACTAAGCAAAATCTTGAAAGTCACTTCTATGCATCTAAGAAACCAAGAAAGGTGTAGAACAGTTTTGGATTTAAAATGTCATTTATAGAGTGAACCAAATGTTGGGATGACTATTAATAATATTAAGGGACCATCCATGATATTCTCCCATGTGACACACTTTTCCATGAGCCTTACAAGTGCCATTTTCTCCCCTTTCCAATTGGTTTCTATAATTTCAGTTAGACAACCTATAATATTCTAATGTAACTGGCATCTTTGATAGTTATACTGGCCTCTTGGATGTTTGTAAGTAAAATAGGACACCTAAGAACCTTGGTAACTATGCCACTTGTATTTATGACCCTTAAAAGCACATTTAATGACCCCAAATTGATAAAGTGATTAATATAACTAAGACCAAGGCTAGGATGACCATAAATGACATAAAATAACATGTAATACACCCAATGATAATATACTAGGCCTATTAAAAGCATTTAAAACCAATTTTTAACCTAGGGGTGCCCTAATTTGACCTAAAAGTCAAATTTGGTCAACAAAAATTACTAGAGTAGAAGAAAAAGAGGAACACATACCTCTACTTACCTATGTGAATGTGATCTATATTTTTACCCACTTCTTGGCTAGATAAGTGGACATGATATGGAATGTAATATGTGAAGAGGAAGCCCATGGTGTGGATTCCCCCTATACTAGATTTTAATGGTGCACTAAATCATGAGGAAAAAATTCCTTATTTTTTCCCCACCCTAGTATCTTCACTATATCTGAGTATGTAAATTAAATGTGTTGATACACAAGGATCACTTTCCCCCACTCTGATATCTAGACTAAATTTGAATATGTAAACTAATTATGTGGAGAAATAAGGCTCACTTTCTCCTACTCTAATATATAGATCAAATCTAAGTATGTAAATTGGGTCTAGTGGAATGCTATGGATCAACCGCTATGGATGGTCATGTGACACAAACTAGTCAGAACCTGGTAATGATACTAGTGATGATACGAAGTGTAAACTCATAATTTAAAAATGGGGTTCAATGATGTGTTCTCTACATCATGTCCCCTAATATTGATATCTGAGTAATATAGTTGTGTATATGAATATGAGTAAACTAGTATATCTGAGTCAAAACTATATGTCTACATAATTGTATCTATGTAGAGTGTATACCTATGTGAATATGTGAATATGAATGTTTGTATATTTGAATAAATTTGTAAACCTGTGTGTTTGTATATCTAAATATATGTGTAAACCTATGTATCTATATATCTACCTATCTATGTAGACCTGTGTATCTATATATCTAAATACTTGTGTGTTTATATATCTGAATATCTATATAAACATATATATATATATATATATATATATATATATATATATATATCTGAATACCTATGTGTTTATGTGAACTTATGAATATGAATATCTAAATATAATGGTATATCTAGATAGTTCTATTTGAGTGTACCTGTGTGTCCAAGTTTTTATCTAAGTAGATTATATATCTATGTAGACCTATGTATCTAAATCTATATGAACCTTTATATGCTAAATTAATTTGTGTATAGTTCCCCCTTTTGGTGAGAGCATTGAGATTGTGGTGAGGGTGTGTAACTAAAAGTAGTAATGATAAGCTATACTAGTGTCAATTAACAGGTGTGGTGTTATTTTAAGTTTGAATAGTGTATTTATTATGATGGAGTTGATAATTAAATGCATAATTAGATAAATGTTTTGTCTATTTTGAGTTGAATTTTATTAATATCTTTTTTTTCATTTTGTAGAGTTGAAAGTGATTATAAGATTGGTTTAACCAATATGGGGTATGACACATTGATATTAATTCCCATGTGCAATAAACAATATACATATTAGAGGTACGATTCTCAATATATCATGTTAGCAAGGGATTGGTATTAGTTGCTGAAATTGTGTGCAAGGCCAAATTTAATAAGGTGGCATTTGATAAGTGTGACTTAAATAGGTCATTTAATTATTTTAGAATTCATTTGGAGCATTTGAGTTGATAATAATTAACTGTTGAGTTAAGGAAATATGTTGAGGAGATGAGGAGCTAGTTTGATGTGCTACAAATAGGTTGAGGCAAAGATTCAGGTTGGGGATGAGGTTATCCTAGTAAGGAGCCCAAACTATTTCCTATTTTCATTATTTGTAAATATTTTTTTACTATTTTTACTAAAAATATGGTAATTTAAGGCTTGTTTGGTAAAAATGGTGTTATTGTCCTTGTTTGGGCACTACTATCCAAGACCTAGCAGTATTGTCTAGAGGGTGTCACTATTGTCCAATATGCAGTGCTAGTATATAGTAGGCCAAGGTTGTAATGTTGATTATTGTTGACTAGTTTTTGATGTGTAATTATATCTATTGGTTTTGATTTTTCATTGTTGATGCCCATATGAGGGAGTTTTATACTAGACAAATGATGAAGACCCTATGGGGCCTACCCCTAGAAGATACTAAGATAGTTATGATTGAGAGATCAGGTTTGAGACATGTGTCATTCTTGGATCCTATTCCCTAGGATAATCACATGATGACTACATTATGTGAGAGATGGGATGCAGATACATGCACTTTATGGTTACCGATTGGGGAGATGACCATTCATCTAGAGGATGTGTACCATATTTTACAATTACCTATCTATGGACAAAGATCCATACTACATGAGGATAGAGGTACTTGGGTCATACAATGGGATTCTATGTATTTGTATATTATGTCAATAGGGAACCATCACACATGGAGCCATAGTGAAATATTATTGGCATTGATTTCTACTAATGAGGATTCATGACTACAAAAGTTCTTATACATTTTTCTAGCTTCATTTTTGGTTGTAGATGGGAATGGGTTTTCAATCTCCTACAGGATGCACAATATATTGAAAGACATAGAGGAGCATAATATTATGCATTCTTAGGGTTGGATGATATCATACCACTAGTATAGAGACCTATTCTATTTCACATAGGAGATGTGTAGTTGATGGATTAGAGCATCAACATTGTTACATTATTAGGTATAGAAGAATATATAATTGATTAGGCTTATGGCACATATAAAGGATGGTTGTGCTCATCTACAATTATTTGCAAAGAGGTGGATAGGGATAGGTCACATGCCTAGGTGGATCACTATGTAGTGTTGACAATTTTTAGATAGTTTGACAATAAGGGATATAATCTAGAGGCCCTAAAAGGGCTATGAGGGATGTCTTGAGGATAGTACTCAACTTAGATGGATTTGAGTGAGTTTTTGGATACATGACAATTAGATCAATGTGTATGAGTGGTTTCAAAATGAGTGGGTCACATTATAGTTTGGTGTAGTTTAAGATGTTCCCCCAACACTAGTTATATGGTTGAGGAGTTATTGGGCTCCTATAAGGCCAGGTATTAGTTTGAGGCCATCTATTTCTGAGTTAGTTCCTATTCTATTGATAGATTAGGATCATAATATTGGTTTACATGATTTAGATGATATGGGAGTGATTGATGCCTACATAGCCTACTGGAGAGATCATAAATGGGCACCTTTATTTTTAATAGGTGGGATTATCATAGAGGATGTACTGGAAGTGGATCCCCTTAGGATCATTGATGGTAAGTTATTATAGTTTGTTTACATATTCTATGTATAGTTGGTTATTTCTCTATGTGATTAATAATTTGATGTATTTTATTTTCATGTGTAGGTTTAGGTGACTATGAGTACTAGGAGACCATCATTGAGTCAACACTTCATGTATTGACATGACATATTCATAATGATTCCATGGAGGATGGATTGATAGATATGGCCACTGATGTAGCTAGTGTTCACGCCCTTTTTTTGAGCAAGTGTTGAGAGCTACATCAGCATACATATTAACAACTATAAATAGAGATGAGGCACATGCAAAGTTGCATAGGAATACCATGCTTGCACCTGATACTATAGGTTGGGCTAGTAATCATATAGTAGATGACTACATACATCTTCATAGAGAGAATGTAGAGTGTATGTTTGAGTTGGGTATGTATCATGAGAGAGAGAGATAGTAGATAGAGTCATCAATCCATGTCATAGAGAGTGGAGCCTTTAGTTCTAACCTAGATATATATGAGAGTGAGAGTGAGGGAGATGGTCCTAGTAGCCATGTTTACATCATTGAGTGATGGACTATACTTGTATTGAAACTATATAATGAGTCATATATGGATGTTTTTTGTTTAAATTGTCACTATGTATACTAGTATTTGGATTTGGTTATATTGTATATGTTAATATGTATTTAATTAGTTGATTGTTTTAAATGATGATATTTATATATTATTTTTATTAAATTAAAGTTAGTGAATTTTTATCTTGTTTATTAATGCTTAGGCATATATGCAGTGGATTATGATTTTTTATTTATTGATAAAAAAATTCATGTATTCCATAATATTTCTATGTGTATATCATGTGATTTTTATATGGCCTATCTAAAATTAGATGGCATGGAGAACCAATGACTATAATGTTCATGTTATGTCAGTGTAGAAGGAGATTCTAAAACTGTAACTACATGTGATACACTGATGGTGGGTAGATGTGTATACTCTAGAGTAAATAGCTTGGTTGGTTGGTGTGTTGAAAATGTAATCTAAGCTATATGAGTTTTGGCAAATATCTTGATTGGTATGCAAACTAGAGCTATGATTTTATCTATGTAGTTATTTCCATATATCTTTATTGGTGTATGAATTAGAGATATGTTTTAATCTTTGTAATTGATTCCACATATCTTTATTGGTGTGTGAATTGAATGTGTGTTTTGATATATTTAGTATTTCCATATATCTTTATTGATATTTGAAATGATGTCATAACCTTATCTTCATAGTTGTTTCCATATATATTAATTAGTGTTCAAAGTGAAACTATGGTCTGATCTCTATGACTTGGTTTCCATCTCTTCTAAAACTATGGTGCATGAGATTACTCATAAATAGATGTCCTAAAAACCACATGGCTCATGTGATTAGTAGCCAATATATCCTCAAAAAGAACATATTTTTATAGCTCTATCATAGAGGAGTGTGATCTATGATAGTATGAAGAATGAGATCTTAGTTCCCCTTATGTAAATGTTATAATGCCTCGATTGACATATTGTTCAATGCGAGATCCAAGTATATAACAATGATCATCTAAATGTCCATTTATCTTGTGAAAATTATAATATGGTTTATGTGGTAACCTATGCAAATGGTGTGGTGGATGATTATTAGTAGGAGGAAATGTGATCATCTCCCTATTAAATAGTGTAAGAAAAATTTCATGAGGCCAATCCCTATCTAAAAACTATATAACCCCTCTGTGTGTATCATGTATTCTACTCACCATAGGAGGTGATTTGTAAAGTGTATCTCTCCTTATGGAGTATTTTTATTAGTTGTTTCTATTCCACTGCATTCCTAATTATAATTGGAGTAGGTTATTTTACCATATTAGATGATGGTGGCTATGATAGAACTACATCTAAATCTATCTTTGAATATGTAACCATGAGTCCCAATTTTTTTATAATCTAAAGGTTGTGTAACACAGATGACTAAATGATTGTGATGTCTCATATAGTCATTTATTTCAAATAGGGATAATGAGACATATATAAAAAAGTATTGTACGTTTAAATCTATTGAATGGTAGATCAATAGATGCACACATGTTTTGAATCTTACAATGGTAGATCAATAGATGCACACTATTTCTATCTAGCCCTGGTGTAATGAAGTTAACCTCTCATTTGTAACTTGAGGTCCTTTATTTTGAATGTAACACATGAGAAATGCCTCTTCTACCTCATTGTATGTGTGTAGTGAACCACTATGGAATGAATGGTGAAATCACTCTATTTCCTAACCCTCTAGAGTCATAGGAAATACTTGTAAAAGAGTCAAAATACTAGTAACATGTTTCATAGGATTCTTTTAAGCTTCTATATGCAAGTATGGATCTCCATGTCCAACAAACTTCAGTAAATTTGGTATTTATAGTTTTTATGGTATTATTGCATTTTAAATCCTGTGCAGAATGGGACTATTATGGATGGAATTATAATCTACCCATGAGTGGTATGATTTACTTTCCAATGTGAGATGATGTACTTGTTGTTGTAAATCACCCACTACATGCATCAAGGATATGACCTCTTGCGAAGGTATATTGTCATTATAAAGGGGTTCACTTAGCTTTTCAATTTTTTTATTTATCTTATCCATTGGTATATTAAATTTGTAATCTTTTGTAGGGAGGGTTGGTTTTCTCTCTATAATGTTTGGAAATGTGATACCTAGGACCTAGTTTGAGGGAAATTATCTATCACCCTTATTTAGGATAATTTGAGAAACATGTTCTACTGTAGTAAGGGGGTTAAGGGAGATCCATTGGTGTCTCTTATACTATTATGTTGTAAAGTAGTGTCACATGATAATTAAATATAAGGTACTTTATTTTTGATTAAATGTAAATTGTGAACATAAGAATAAGTGTGTGTGTGTGTGTGTGTGTGTTTTGGTTGAACAAGAGAAATAGGTGAAGTAGAAGAAGAAATAGAAGGTGTATATTCTATGCCATCTTAATTGTAAATTAAAAAAATCATCATTATCCCATGGTTAATCAAAATTAGAGCTTAATTCATTTGTAGAAGTAATAGTAGACGTATCATCCACATGCTCATTAAGAGAGAAAGAAGGAGAAGATTTTATCTTTTTAATACTATGCAGTGTGTCATCATATGTAGGTGTAATGCAATGCATTTTTTTGCTAGCTATGGTTGAAATGCAAGCATGATTATCACTTTCAATTTTAGAGTCAAGAGTAGAATATGTAGTAATCATGATTTATTTTTACATATTATTACATATAGTAGAAGAAATAGAGACATTTACATTATCAATTTTTTGTGAAGAATCATTGCATTGAGCTTGGAATGTGAGGAAGGTGATAAAATAATTTCAACTACCTTAGTTTGTGCATTATTAAAATGTGTAACATCATTGGTACATGCTTTTTCAAATTTAAGAAGGGTAAAGAAGATGCATTGTTCTTATGTACTTAAATCATGAAAAAGTGGATTTCATGTATTGCACTTGTATTTATTTAATTTGAATAATGAGGTCTCAAAAGTAGTTGAAAAACTTGGATCACATTGGAACAAATAAATACCAATAGGAGGTTCTCTTTGCATTATATTGTAACTTTGATTTTGAGAAGTAAGAGAAGAGTGAGATGAAAGAGAAGATGATGTATGTAATATATCCTCATGTTCATTTTAATTTTCATGCTCATAGTAATGCTCATATCCATCATTATAACAATAGTCATCATCATCATCATTATAAATGAAGTCAATGTTATCCTTTAATGTATAATATTGAAAATTAGTCCATTCATTTTTATAATCATGAGAGAAATCAAAAGTTCATGAATTGGGTAAAGGGTACAAGACTTATCAGATGCCATTTTAAACTTGCCAAAGAAGATAATGTAAACAAGGAATAACAAACACATAGGAGGTAAAATGTATTATAACACAATTATATGTGCAATTTGTAAATTTTTGAACAAAGTGTGTAACAGAAAATAAGATTGTAAGTGAAACACTAATTTCTAGTATTTGTATGTATAGGGGCCTAGTAGGTGGATCTAGGGTTTTAAATTAAGGTCTTTTTTCAAACATTTAAATTTCATTAAATAAATTAAACCCTAATGTAGGATTTTAATTTTGTAACCCTAATTTAATACACAAAATTTGGGAGATTGTAAACTCTAGGCAAAAATAGGGTTTTAAGCAATATTCAATGTAATTTGGGTTCACCAAATGTTTTAACCTTTTAGGACTTAACTCATGTAAATCCTACATTTTTAAAGTGTTGATGATGTTGCTAATATGGAATGAAAATTGGAAATGATTAATTTAATTGAACTTTCCCAAAATACAAAGTGATAAAATAAAATGTATTTATCTATAAATAAATAGACTTTTAAGTGGATCAAGGAAATTGAATAGGCTAGAGAGATAGGTAGACACCTTCCATATTTTGATATTTTATTGAAATATGGTCTCAAAAACTAGTGCCCATATTAGGACAATAGCACCATGTGTCACTAATGTCCAATTATGGAACTAATGTCCCTCTTGTAGGGACTATTTGAAATTTTTTGGGAAGTTGTGGGAGGTTATGGAGATCTTATAGGAAATTTTGTGTCATTCAGGGGCTCGCCTATGTCACTATTGTAGTTAAATATCTTCCAAAACCCTAATTAATATTTACACACATGAAACAATGACTAGATTAAAATAAAAATGAAAGGGAAAATTGGGTTTTGGGATGTTACGATTGCATGTATCAGAACCATTATTGTCTTGGTCATTACCCATATTAACCCCAACATTAGGAATTCTAGATCGTATGTAGTTCTCCCTTAGGGAATATGCACCATCAACTTACATGGTATTGTACAATGACTTTCTCTTAGGCCCTTATTTGATCAAGCATGTAATGTCTAGATGTGATGACTGAGTAGTATGTAGAGTATTGAGTTGTATTATTGATTGATTTTATCTAATAATGTGCCAAAATAATAAGTTCTACATGTAAAATGCCTTTTAAGGCTATTTATATAGAAAAAACTTTGATTTGAATAAAATACCTTGTTCACTGGCTGATAAGTTATAAAATAGGGACCAAAAACATAAGATAAGGCTCACAAAAGGGTTAAGACTCAAACATGAGAGAAAAGGCACCCCAGACACTAGAGCCATGTGGCTCTACTATCTTTAAAGTGATGCTAATATCTTAAGGTTTAAAGAATATCTAAAACAAATATAAATAGGCTAGGGGCCCCTGTGACTGGGAAAAGATGACTTATGACTATAGGGGTGTCACAAATAAGGAAAATAAGACATAATAGAGATCAAAAGACTCAAAATGACAATGTAAAGAAGGACTATAATCAACACTAAGACCTTCATGTGAAAGAGAAAGAAAAGACATAATATTTATGGTTGCTTGACAAAATTAGGGTGTTTTACATAAGGTTAGAATTAGAATCCAAACAATCATGACCAAGATCAAAATTCCTAAACCAATCAAATTGCCCACTATGATGTCTCATATAACTATAAGAATATTGTAAGCCATATTACTAGTAATCATGTAGCTACTATTAAAATCATTCCATGTCAACCTACCAATGTACCTCAACATGTTACCCCTTATTTTGAATGACCTCCTCCTTCATATCCTAGTATCCCTCTTATGACTCAAAATGGAATTGGTGTGTTTTGACATCACTGAGTCACTATTCCAAGTCTCGTAGCTCATTCCTTTTTAATTAATCCTATTCCAACTCATATCTACTTTGTTGTAACTCGATGTCCAATGATTATGGTTCAATTCCATTCACATCCTTCAAATAATAATCCAATCGAAAAAACCTTGAATTCAAAATCCCAGCCATCTTTTTCCACTAAAAATAAATATTATCTTATGGAATAACTAAACAAAATAATGACACAAATTTATATTTTATATCTTTTGTGTATGTATAAATTCAAAAAATAAATATTGTATGATCTTCTACATTGATCCAAGGTTCTAAATTTCATTGATATTGCCCAATTTCAAGTACTTTTGGGCCATTTATCCCTAGGTTAATAACTTAAATTTGACCAAAGTGACATCTCATCCCTTGGTCTATTACACAATAACCCTCTCTACATCGAATCCATCATTTCCTACCATAAGATTAAGTAGGTTCTCATAGACAATGGTTTAGGCCTAAACATAAACTAATTGAATTTGATAAAACATTTGGGGTATAATTAAACATATATTCATCCAGACACCATTACTATAAAGGCATATGACAATGCTAAAAGAGAGTTATAGGGCTTTATTTACTTGCCTATCCTTATCGGGCCTATCACCTTTTATGCTCTTTACCATGTCATAGACATTGAATTGCCTTATAATTTCCTTATTAGATGTCCTTAGATCCATGAATTATGTTTAGTCCCTTACACCTTGTATCAATGCCTAAAGTTTTCCCATTTTAGAATGGAGGTTACTGATTTAATAGTTTTAGGAATATTTGATTATTATTCCTAATTTACTTAAGGATCTAGAGTAATAAAATTAGTAAATAAATATACAATAATTAAGTTACTAATTTGTATATAATTTGAAACTTTCTAAAAATAGTAATAAGGGAGAGAAAATAAGACTTAGTTGGAAACTAAATGAGATAGTTGTAACAAGGTCTAAAATTCAGTATGCAAGATTGGGACACTATCAAAAATTAAGTTCTAGCCTTCATTTTATGATTGGATAGGAGCACCAAAATAGGACACCTTGGGGTCTAGTGTTAAAGTCCTCTTCTACCACTATTATCTAGGAGACTTGAGCTTTCTAGGATTTATTTATTGTGTCTATGTGAGCCTACCTATGAAGTTTCAACTATTGGTGTTTGTATAACTCTCTATAGAGCTGATTTAGTCTTCAAACCCTATAATCCATTATTCTATGACAAACTTAGGGAAAGAGGGGGGGGTAGTGTGTGTAGGATGCACTGAACATGTATCCACACCCCTTGTGTGGGCATGCTACCTACATACCAATACTCTAAAGAGGGATCAAACCATATTTAGTTTTCCCACTTGATGTGATTTATGTAATTTATGTGTATGAAGATGCAAATACTAAAACTAGGTGTGCTTGAGGTGGCTAGGGACTAGTGTAAGGATTTAAATAAGCTTTTAGTAGTATTAGCTAGTTGTATGTAAAGAATAGGGAAGATTACTTTAGTGATTTTACTTTTATTCTTACTTACATTGTAATAATTGCCAACCCTTTCTAAATGAACTTTGAATGGGCTTTGGGATGAATGCCTATGTGGATTGGACTAGACATATACCCGTATATTCTAGACACATGACTAATTTGGGAAGGTGCACATCATCCATATTTAGGCAAACATCTATTTAAATTATGTAGATGCATGTTTGTGCCTGGGTGAACATCTATGTGAGTTAGGTGGGTGACTATTTTGCCAAGCATACATCTATATGAATCAGACACAGGCCTACATAAATTGGATGAATACCTATTAGAATTGGGTAGGCACCTTTTTGGGTTTAGGTGAATGTCTATTTCATATAGATAGATTCCTTTGTAGGATCTTTTGGATGCATGTCCTTTCAAGTAGACATCTATACAGGCCCAGGTGCATGCCTAACAAGGTTAGATAGGAGTCTAACAATATCACCTATATGATGGGTGAACAATTGTATGAAAGGTGAATGTCTATGATGTTTGTATGTGTTGAATAATGTAGGACATGTATACATGTGTCAATCATCTATACAAACATGATTTGATCTTCACAACTATGATGTTGGTGTCTCTGGCAAATGCCTGAAATATATGGATGTCTACCCATTTGACCTCCAAGCCTATAAATATAATAAACATTACTCATTTTACACATTTTTCCATTTTAGCCTTTATTGGCAAGTTCAAAAAATTTTCTCTTTTCCTCAAGTCCCACTCTCGAGTCTCAACTTCCAAAACCTTTTTTATTCCATGGCTTCCTTTTCCCAAACCTCTTTCGATAGTGGCACAAGGTGACTGGAATCCCCAAACTCATTTTCTAAAATTTGTCATACACTATCATTCAAAGGCTTCTAAAGAAACTAGACACATATAGTGAGTGGGTTGAGCCTTAAAAGTTCAATAACATTATCTACATGCCACAGTATGACAAAGATATTCCTCTCCTAAATGTTCTATTGCAAAGCTTCAATACTTCTTCCTCCATGTTTCACATCAACATGGACTCCTAGAATAATTCATTTAGAATATATCCATAGGATATTAAAAGGTTGACAGGGATACCTTATAATGATGGGGACTTGGTCACCACAAATTCCTTGCTCAATGATGATGACAAAAAGTATTTAGAGTCCCATTACTCGCTACAGGTGGATGGTATGTATTGTTAAATTTATATTTACTAATTTTTTAATAGTTTTACTTCTTTTTTTATAGAATCTAAAGTAGTCATTTTTTTACAAATCCTCAATGTCGTGGTAAAAGAGGACTAAAAATTGAATCTATTAACAACCCTTTTATATTGGGAATGATTGAAATTTTCCAAGCAAGAATTATTTTGTAGGGTAAACCATCTAATCTTCCATTCTAGGCTCTTGTTTATATTCTTCATACTCTAGTCACTCAACCATTGAATTCGTGTAGTTTTATTTCTAGTAGAATCAAAGATGTTTTGAATTATGCTCTGCATAATGAACATACTCAATTTTTTTCTTGTAATTATATTATTTCATTGTAATATGAAGCGATTTCAGATTTGTAAGCATCCTCTATTCCTTCTACCCTCAATCCCAAATTATTATTCAATGCACTCTCCTTGGAAGCACATTAGGTTATTTTAGGTATTTGTTTGACTCTTTGAACTGTCTATTTATTTCAAATAAATACATAAATATCAATCTAGTTCATTTTAAATAAAACATCTTTTTATTGCAAAAAAAATTATATGAAATGATTAACAGAAGAAATTCTATAAGCAAAGGACGTCAACCTCCTAAGGCCTCAACAGAAATAGAGATGGAAGGTGATGCATATTTGATTCTATAGATGCTTGAGTAGCAATTGATAAGAAGAAAGTGAATGCATAGTTTGATTACAGCTTTAACATTTGCACAACACTCCACTCATGCTATTGGTATACCTTCATAAACTATATTTGATTTTATTGAATACTCTTTTATCATTGTAATATTTTGACTCTATTATTTATATATATAGTAGCGCCTACATAATCTATATTGCATATAATAGCTAGGTCTGGTAGAAATTTAATATTTCCCTCACAAGAATAGAAATAACAACAAAAATAATAACAAAAATAGTCAGAACAATGACACAAATAGCAAGGTGAAAAAAATAAATATATTTTTTCTTAAATGCTAAAATTATACAAGATTTTTTTAATTGGTCATTAAGTTGATTTTAATTCCCATTTTTAGCTCATTCTTATCCAAGAATAAATTTCCCACCACCGCCACACCCTGTCATGGCCCTTTAACTACTGGTATTTGGAAACATCTTTTTGTCTTAGCTCAAAGTGGTGCCAAGGTTCCAGTTTCAATGTCTGAGTTTCTAAACTTTTTAGTTGGTT
This sequence comes from Torreya grandis, assembly GCA_037957365.1. NCBI lineage: Eukaryota > Viridiplantae > Streptophyta > Pinopsida > Cupressales > Taxaceae > Torreya > Torreya grandis. Next base: position 490,462 of record JARHVA010001532.1, on the reverse strand, counting down.
GTCTTCTCAGTGTGACTAGGACTTCACTACTTCATAATATTGATCTAGATGATGAGTATTTGGGAATTAATAGTGGCACGCCTATGGATTCTTTCAACCCTCATGATATCATACATGGATCTCATTCCGTAGAGCCTTTACATCAACCTTGTCAACTCTATTCACCACCAAGCAACACCAATGGTAGTCTTGTGCATGAGATTTCTTAAACTTATGACCAACATACTTTTTTCCCCATTTCTAATTTATTGGTAGATAATACTAAAGCTTATGTTATTAAATTTATTCTTCCAAACCTTGATGAATTAAAAACATGGGATCATTAGGAAAAATTATTAATTCAGGAAATAAATTCCTGTTTTTGCAACCATAGCTAATGATATCAATTATACACAATGGTGGAGCATGAGCCAACAAAAAGTGATATTTTATTCAACCAAGAAATTTTAGGAAGTGTTGTCAATAATAGTTTTAATGATGATATTCTTGATATTATGTTAAAAAGGCTTGAGAACTTGAATGTAGAAGCCCAAGCATAGTATAACAAATGAGCATAGAACAAAAGCCTGGTGGATCTTGCAAATACAAAAAAAGAAAAAAAATTGATGAGTTTGTTATGGTTTTTTAAAATTAAAGTTTATTTTAAAACATTTAACATATTAATTTTTTTTGATCATTTGTAGACAAAATATATAAATATGAAGAACCAAGTTGTTGTCCTCAATATGCATCTAAAGAAAGCACACAAAAGTATTTTTGCTACAATTTATTTCAAGGAAAAACTTGTATTATTAAATAAGAAAAATAATTTGAGAAAATGGCTTGGATCCTGATGTTTTGTTTAAAAATAAAGTTGAAGCGAACTAATCATTGCTTTTAGTAGGAGATGTTACTGCTGAAGAATGAAGTAATCTTGTTGATATTCATTCTACAATGAAAGATATCCAAGATTCTGGGATACTAATCCACATATAGACCACAACCACTACCAGTACCAATGAACAAGCAGTCGAAGTAAAAAATGACCCATAGTGATTGAGAATACTATCAATTTAACTTTGTTTTATAATTTCCATACTATTTTTTATTTAATGAAAAGTGAGGTTGGAGCTCAAAGCATCGAGTTGTATTATGTTCATGTTTTGTAACTATTGGAAACTTCTGTTTTATAATATTAAAATATATTTTGTAAATAAGGATTCGTTTCTCATATTTTTATGATAATATGTTACACTATTTACTGCTTTAGTTTATAGTAAATTTGGTATGAAAGCTACTAAAATATTGTTAATGAATTCATTTGAATAAAGTATGTATTTGATTGAAAATACTATCAGTTTAACTTTGTTTTATAATTTACATACTATATTTTATTTAATGAAAAGTGAGGTTAGAGCTCAAAGCCTTGATTTGTATTATGCTTATGTTTTGTAACTATTGGAAACTTATGTTTTATAATGGAATCATTACTCATATTTTTATGATAATATGTTGCAATGTTTACTACTTTAATTTACAGTAAATTTGGTATGAAAGCTAATAGAGTATTATGTACAATTTTATTTGAATGAACAATGTATAATTTATTCAAAAAATGTCAAACAATAACAAAAAATATAATTTTGAACATGTACTATTTTTTTACAACTTAAAATATTAAAAAATGATAAAGAATACTATTGCAAAATACTGAAGAAATTTCAATTAGGTATATCAAATAACTCTTTGGTAAATCATACTTCATCGCTAACATTTTTATGGCATGTCTCATTAGCATTTATAGTTTCACTTTTAGTTATTGTTGTGACACCTTTTCTTTCAGTTAGACTACTCCACATTAAAATTGCTCTATCCTATGTAAACATATCCACTTCATAACCTGAAACATAAAACCTCAAACATGTCTCAAGATTTTTATCCAATCTATTTCAAAGCCTTGATTTGACAAAATATAATGCACTAAATACCCTTTCATCTTCCATGGACCCCAAAATCATTGTTTGACACAATTCATATAAATGAAATTTTTTGCTAATTTCTTCCTACAAAATACTGCTCTGATATAGTTTTTCCATACCCTAGTATTAGAACCTATTTCTATTGGTTCAGTTAACAACTAACATTGTTCAACCATTGTAAATCCAAAAAGCTTTGACTGGTTTTCCAATAATTATTTTTGTAAAATACCCTTAACTTCCTCTCCATTGATTTCCATAGACTTGAAAAATTGTTGGATTAGAGTACCCATATATTTGATGAATAATTTAGTTGTTTATTCTTCACCATCACTACTCCAAAATGTAGGATTGATCATGCCCATGGCTTCAATCAAGTCATCTCTTTGAAAATGATCTTGAATTTCAGCAGATAAGCTTTTTGAAATGTCTCTTACTTTCATTCACATATCACATATGACATTATCATATAAAACCCTTGTTACATGTACTTATTTAAATTATGATCCAACTAAATTTGATAATCTTTGGAAAGTGTGTAATGGTATCTCCTTTTCATTAATAAAAATACAAAAATGATCATGAATATTGAATTTCAAATAGTTTTGAGGGTCATTTTGTTAAAGTTTCCAAACTCTCAAATATTGGTCCCTTATAACTTTCATTCGAGTAGTATAATATATCAAGTGATAAACAAAAATGTTTCCTCAACATTATAAATTCCACAATATATATTGATCTCTCTTGTGCATGTTTCATCAAATTAAACATTTCCCTCAACATGGGCAGAATACCACATAATGTTAGCAAAGTTTTGAAATTTGTCAAGTGTTTTTATAAATTTCTTGCCTTGTCCACCTCCATCCTATACTTAAACATAAAACCAACCAAGGATTGATATTCTTCAAATATTATGCAAGCAGGTTCATACATTGAAATCCATCTAGTATCTACATCTTTTAAAAGTCTTTTTCCATTAGTCACTCCAATTGCAAATTTTTGAAACTCTAAAAACCTTTTTGGACTGGATGACATGTATGCATCCAAATCATATATTAGCTCCTCCACTTTTGTGACACTTTTGAATGTGCTTATAATTATTTAAGCAAGATTCATTCTATGTGTCATGTAATTGATTAGTCATATATGGGGCAAATAATGTTTGCAGGAGAACACATAAACCTTTTTTGGTCCCCTGCATTATTGATGTACCATCCACACCAACATAGATCAACTTAGTACCTATATCATGGTAAATCATCCCAATAATATCCATAAAATTAGAAATAACCAATTTGCAAAGGTTTTTTGCATTATAATTTTCAACCATTTTATGTATAGATAAAAGGTGAGGTTGCCTTGAATGATTCTAAAATGTATATATATTCATGCATACCCATGGTGTGTTTTCAATCAATGTTACCTCATCAATGGATAGTGATCTAAACCTTGCTAATTTTAATTTCTTTTTTAAAACCTCCTTTTCAATCATTGTAAGGCATTTCACCATCTCCCAATAATTGGTATTAGACCAATGTGAATGTGGAATGTTCTACAATCCAATCTGCTGAAATAAAAGCTTGTAATCTAAAAAATCAGAGATTGGTCTTCCTCTTTTTATAATGTGAAATAATGTTGAAAATTGTATATTTTTGGCAAGAAAATTAGACTGAGCAATCTTTCTGAATTGAGCTTAAATTGTTCCTCCTTTCTCAATGAGATGTCATTGATGTTTTTTATGATTATGATACTCTATTACATAACATTAATGTATGCACTCTTTTTCATTTTTCCATCTCACTATTTATTTAATAATTCCATCTTTGTCTTTTATCAACTCATATATTTTTCCATGGTGTTTTTAAATTGTGTCCAATTTGAGTTACATTTGGTGGTCCTTACCAAGTTTTCAACTTCATATGGTGCATTCACATTCTGTTGGCATGTCCATACTATTTTTTGTCTACACAGGTTCAATAAATGGGAATTTAGATGCCCACTCATACTAAAATGACCTTTTGATTATGCATTTATTTTTATTCTTCTACATAGTTTTTGTTGTGCCTATTTAAAATAGAGATTGTTTATGTTGCTTAGCAAGCTCATCTAGAGATTATGTTGGGTGAGTAGAATCAACAGATCTCTCATTTGGTGTTGGGAACTCATCATCAACACCACTACTTATGACGTGATATTTACATTGTCTTGACTTTAATGGGATAATGGGTATTTCTTTCTGAGTGACCCTTTTTGTGCCTTTTTCAACTGGAGAATGTGTTGAGGGAGCAGATCTCTCATTTGGTGTTATGAAATCATCATTGAGACCAATAGTATTGATAGTTTTTTGAGTGGATTATTTCATGGGAAGTATATATTACAAAGCATTATACATTTCCTCAATAGTTTTATCATTGAATTCTACATTTAAAAAAGTTATATGACATTAATTTTTAATAAATGTCAATACTAAAGTACAAATAAATAAAAAGTGAGAATTCTAATAATATTTATAATATAGTACCTATGTTCAGTGTTTCATTCACAAATCTTTCCAATTCAGTGATATCAATGGGATCTACATGAAATATTGTTGTAGAGCTTGTAATTGTTATTGAAACTTGAAAATAATATTTATTAATTAAAAAATGGAATTCTATGAGTTGGTACCTCTATCTAGCATTTTAAATTTATGCCCAGGTATGTCTACTGGTGGAGACAATTATTCAAAAGAGTTATCTATGGATTTTACACACAAAATGGTTCAAGACATTTTAATTAGTGTTTAACTTTAACACAAGCCAATGAATAAAAACCATTAATTAATTTAAAATACAATACCTTTATTTAGTGTCTATCTAAAATAAGATAATAGGATATTCTATTGTTTAAATTTCCTAGAGGCCTTAACATTTTTAATAGATGACATATTATTTAGTCTACAGAGCCATGGATGGAAGAGGATTAACAAAAAAATTAAGATGATCGATAACAAATAAAGATGCTTAATCAATGAGTAAGAAATCAAAAAAGACTAGTTGTCAAAGAATGATAGTGATCGAACACCAGCATATTACAGGCAAATTCTAGTAGGTCATGGGTGGATGCCATATGGATGTGGGTGAATGTCCATGGACTGGGTAGGTGCTAATAGACTTTGGATAGATGCTGATAGACTATGGGTGGATGCCAAGTCCACAGGCATCTACGGTCCACACTCAGACTATGGGTGGATGCCTATAAGCTATGGGTGGGCACCCGCAGGATGTGGGTAATACCTAAAAACTATGGGTGGATTCCTAAAGGCTATTGGTAAATACCTAGATGGGACAAACCTAGACTAGGGTAGATGTCTATAGATTATGGATGGATGCTCGCAAGACTAAATGAGCATCGGTAGATTGTGGGTGACCACCTATATTATAAAAAAAAGTTGCCTACCTTATTGTAAATTGTTGATTCTTGAATCCCTCATGCAAATTGAAAGACTCTTATAGTTTCCCAATAGTATGTGGAAAAATCCCTTGAATCAGCTTTTGAGGTACTAGCAAATTATAGTTATATAAGGAAATTTATATTCATATATAGATGAACATGTCCTCCAAAAGAACTTTGACCCAAAAAATTTAAGTGATAATGATGTGTTGGCCACTCCACTAAAATCACAAAATGTCAACTTCAAAAAATGGAATATTCGTAGATTAATAAAGATTCACCACTAAAAAAAACCTTATTTTAAGGAAATAAAAAACATGTCTAAAACATCCAAAATTTCTATAGATAATTTTTGAGAGACTTCATGAATATAAGGTGTACTTTAACCCTAAGAAATTTGTCTTGGGATTCACATTAGGAGTGAAATTTAGGCGTCATTATTTCCCACATAATAATTTTAATTGATCCAGCCAAGGTTAATGACATCACATACATGTCTCTCCTTTCTAATTTGAAACAAATCCATATTTTGTAGGGTGAAATCTAGTCCATTTTATCATTTATTTCAAAACCTTTTTTTTTATCATTTTCATCATTTCACTCACCTCTTGAAGAAGGGTACCACCTTTGAATGGAATGATAACTATCAAGAAAAATTTGAGCATTTAAAGGCCTATTGGGTAAATCCACCAGTGTTGGCCCCACCAATAACATGAAATCCCTTAGTACTTTATATCTTAGCAACAAAACATGACTTTGTGGCACTTTTGGCCCTACATGATGAAAAGGGAAAAAAGCATGCAATATATTATCTAAGCATGATATTGGTCACTTATAATCATAATTACACACCAATTAAGAAAACATGTTTACCATTAGTATTTGCATTCTATAAACTATATCAGTATGTGTTAAACAATAGAACCATAATAACTACAAATATTGATCTCCTCAAGTATCTTCTTTCTAAAGCAACATTGGCATGTTGTATGGACAAATGGGGTATGATCTTAAATGAGTTTGACATTAAATACACTAATCACAATACCATCAAAAGGAAAGTACTTGCATACCAACTTGTTGAGGCACCATTTTTAGATATGCATCCTTTAAACATTCATTTCTTAGATGTGTCTATATTCACTCCTAAAGAATCACATCGATAGGAGATATATTTTGATAGTTTTTTCACATCCCATGGTTTAAGATTAGGTATTTTATTCATAACACCATAGGGGAATCTCATTCCCAAGGAATTTCAAATTGGTTTTACATGCACCAATAATATTGGAAAATATGAGGAACTAATTGTAGGACTTCATCTAGCAGTATAATGAAACATTCAATAATTAGTTATCTATAAAGATTCTCAATTGATCACCAATTAGATCACATACCAGTACCAAATAAAAGATGATAAGCTTATTCCCTAAAAAATATGGTTGATAATCTATATTTTTTTTAATGCATCTAGTTTGAGAAAATACCAAGACCTAATAGAAGATTAGTTGATGCCATGGAAAATATTGGGTCCTTGATATAAATATCTTCTAATGTTTGTGAATATCAGTTTCTCACTAAAAATATTCTCATGCCATCTTATAGTCATCTTAACATATAAATGTTATGTGTTATTGTTGGTCCTAATTCTCTTGGGTACTAATACATATACACCTACCTCTAATACCACATTTTCTCATTGACCTATTATGCAACCAACAAAAATATTTCATTCATAATGCATCTTGTTACACTTTACTCAATGGTACACACTATCATAACATCTATGCTATTATGCTATTTCATTTTTAAAATTGAAGTGAGTCTAAAATAACATTTAAAGATGTGCAAAAAGGGATTTTTAGGGCCCATACAGAAATAATAGTCATTGCCAAGAATATCCTTCAAAAAGGATAATATTAGCCCATAATTGAATCATATGCATGTGCTTATGTCAAGAACTACATTACATGTCCAAAGAAAGGTGATTTAATTCTTGATCCTTCAAGATCACTTCAGACTATCACATCTCCTTGGACATTTTCTATAATGGGGCTTGATCTAATTTGTAAAATAAACCCCACTTCTTTATATGGCCATAAGCATATCCTGACTTCCATTGAGTTATTCAAGAAAAGAGGCCATAAATTTTGATCTGTAGCTTTGTTTGAGCCCATATTCATGCCAAAATGACCATCTCAAAAATTTAAATGTAGTTATAACCTACCCTTTTGATTATAAGATGTTATTGATATTTTTTAGAGGCCATGTGTGATCATATGAGGCTATGAAATTATAGTTTAATTTTATTTTCAATTTTTTTTCTAAATTTCTAAATTATCTATTTTTATAACCAGATTATAACTTTAGTTGAAATTCATCTAATATGTTAATTTTAGTTTTTTAGAGATGTGCATGCTTGCATGCAAAAGTTACTAAAAATAATAACTACTAAACATTATAAGTCATTTTTTGTTTATTTTTAGAGTTCCAAATTTTGCATGTCAACTTGAATTTGAGTTGTGGCTTATGTATACCTGGTTTTTTATTATTTAAAACATTAAATATGAATCAATAATATTTATTATTTAGAATATTCACCTATTATATTTTTATGTATTGATAGTATTTGGGTTCATTATTTGGTATCAGAGTAAGTTAAAATCTTGGACATGTAAGAGATGGTGAGAGGATGAGGAGGAATTGATCAGAAGAACCATATAATGCAAGAGTTGTAGAGGCAAGTAGAATAGTTAATCGAGATCATTGTGAATCAAAGATAATGGAGAGAAGATGATGTATATGATGACATAGATCATGAAGAAGAAATTTTAAAAGAGGAGAAACAAGAATAGATTCCATCAATGGAAGAGAGGATGGCTAGATATTTAGAAGGAAGGAAAGAAGGAATCAAGGTTGACATTCCATATTATGGATAAATTTTAAAACTAGAGGAGTTGATAGATTGGATGAACAATAGAGAGAAGTTTTTTGAATAAAGAACTATGAGAGAAGACAAGAAGGTAAAGTTTGCATATTTGACATTGAAGGATCATGCAATGATTTTATGAGATCACCAACAAAAATAAAAACAAAGAAAAGGTAAAGAGAAGATAAACTCATGGAAAAATATGGAGATAAAGCTAAGGGAGAAATTTATTCTTGTGGATTATATACAAACACTATAGTGAAGATTCAAAAATTTGGCATAGAAGGATCACAATATACAAGAATATACATATGAGTTTTACAAGCTTTCCATATGAGTGGAACATGATGAGACAAAAAGGCAAATGGATACAAGGTATGTAAATGGGTTAAAGTTTTTTGTTCAATATGAATTAAGCATGCATAGAATACTTTTCATGGAAGAAACTTATCAATTAACTTTGAAGGCATAAGAAAAACAAAATAGATAGAAGTTTAGAAGAACATCTATTCAAACAAGAAGAGTAAAATCTCCTCCTATAAGGGGATGAGGTGGATTTAATTCAAATAGAGAACGATTTACTACCACTATAGAAGAATCATCAAGTGGTATAGAAAGACCAAAATATAATAGACAAGGGTTTTAATACCAGGAAAGAGGAAGAGGATTTTAGAGAGGATGAAGTTATGGTGGTGGTAGAGGATGGTTTCCACATAAATGAAGATCTTATGTTTGTTACAAATGTGGAGAATAAGGACATAGAGAGTTTGAGTGTCCACACTACCAAGATCAGTAAATGAATAAAGAGGATTGCCCATAAGTGAATTTAGTTGAAGTTGCAATAGTAGATATTGGAAAAAATCTCATGATGATAAAAAAATAATTGATCTAAGCAAAGAACAAGTGTATAATAAATAAGGTGGTGATGCATGGATATGAATAAGTATATTTCAAATAAGGTGTAATTTAGGAGGTAAGATATGCAAAGTAATTATAGATGGTGGTAGTTATGAAAATTTAGTTTCTACAAACATCATTGAGAAACTAGGTTGCAATGTGAGAAGCATCCTAATCTTTATCAGATTTCATGATTTAAGAAAGATAATGAAGTTATAGTAGATAAAAGGTGCTTAATAAAAAATTTATAGGTAAAACTTATAAGGATGAAATATGGTGTGATGTCATAATAATGGATGCATGCCATGCATTTTTACGAAGGTCATGGTAGTTTGATATAAAAATAGTTCATGATGGATCAAATAAAACACATCATTTATAGAAAGGTGTTATGGTGGTATTTATGTTACCTCTTAAATAAAAAGGGTAGGTTGAAATCATGTTGACTCTAAAACAATTTATCAAAGACATGAATAAGGTAGGTTGTTGTTATGCATTGGTAGCACAAAATTAAGACACAAAAGTGGTGCATGTACCATCAAAAGTAGCAATAGTGTTGAAAGAATATGTAGATGTTATAATTGATGAATTACTAGATGGTTTAGCACTAATGAGAAATATTCAACATCATATTGATTTTATTCCAAGATCAGCTCTACCCAATCAAGTAACTTATATGATGAGTCCAACAAAACATGCAAAAATAAATATGTTAGAGAGCTATCAATGATGTCATGGTGGTGTCATAGAGATGTCATAGTAAGTGTATGAAGTGATTTGATAGCCTAAGTGATAATGAAAAAGTGTGCAATGTGCATGTTCTAAATATGCTTGAAGTTGGCTTAGTTGATCTTTAGATTTTGACTAATTAGAGGTGTTTAGGGTTGAGTTTGGTGATTGAAACATATGTAAGAGGTACCTAAGATGTTATCTATGCTTTGAGAGTTCATGTGCATGAATATAATTCATTTGGTGGTTCATTATTCTCATCTAGACTTTCGGTCTAGTGGCAGAAAATCTAAGTGGGCAGTTTGATGATGACACCATTGCCATGTGGGAACGAGTCAAGGGGAGTTGGTCATATGGTTATGATACCTATAGTCCCTAATTATTTTTTACCAAATCTAGATTCATGGATTGAGTCATATTTAAATATATGAGGGTACAAAGTTGGCTTCTTAGACAAATTTCATTATTTCCCCATACTTAGCCAAATTTGCAAGGTGGCTAGAAAGTGTTGAGTAAGCATGTTGATGAGGTTAGTGCTTGCACATATAGATGATTGAGGAGAAGGTGATCATATAGGTTTGTTTAGCTTTATACCTATTTTATTTATGTTAATTTTAGATCATGCAGTGTAGTGCATCAAAATATATGCATTTTCAAAGTTGGGCTTCCATGTAGATTAACTATGTTTTTCCATACTTAGCCAAATTTGCATAAGGAAAGAAAGAGTCGATCAATAATTTTTATGGTGATATATATTTTATGTGTGAAGGTGTCAAGAGAAACTGATCATATGAGTTTGTTCAATTTTGATCATAAATTATTTATGCTAAATTTGAGTTCATGCACTAAATCATAGTAAAAGTTATGGATGCTCAAAGCTAGCCTCTCATGCAGATTGAGACATGGTTGGCTCTATGATAGAAGATTTTTAGAAGTTAATTTAATGGAATTATATCTCACATGTGCAAGAGTTATAGGAGGTGTTTGTTACATGTTTGGATTCTCTTATGTGAGGAAACCATCTGATTTAAATTTAAGATCATGTGAGTAAGTGAAGAATAAGTTATTGAGGTACAAAAATGGCTACTCATGCTTATTGAAATGGTCCCCATAGTCATTTTTGAAAGTGTTAAAGCTTGAGTAAGATCAATGGTGCATGATTGATCTAAGGAGTTAGGAGGCAATAAGATGAGGATAGGTGCATAATGTTTAATGACTAACCAAAGGTATAGGATAAGGATCCAATAGTGAGCACACATTCATATAGTTGATTGAATAGTAAGCATTGATCATGAAAAACCTAGTTTATCTATAGAGATCAATGGAGCACATTAATTCAATATTTCAAGGATGCATGAGATGTGGTCAAAGTGATATAGGTTTAATGATTAAGCATTAACACCTATGTGCTAAAGATCAATCAAGATTAAAGGAATGTATATGATTTGAAGCTAAGAGTATATGAGATTCAAGCATTATTTTTGAAGGTTAATTGTGGTTGTTGCCATTTGAATATTTGAATTTTAGAAGGAAAGACTAGTGTCTAGTTTCGAGATAATAGATTTTGATAGAATTCTAATTTGCTATTGCAGTAAAAAGTAAAGTGGTAGAGGAATCCAAGGTGAATCTATTTATATGAACTAAAAGATCATAAAGTGTGTATAAACAAAGTTAATAAGATCCAAAGTTGATTGTTTTTTAGTATATGTTCTTCAAGTGACTCGAGAAGAATATTTGAGCTTATGTAGTTATTGTTCCAATGTTTCATGGTGAATTGAATATTAGAGAGTATTGTAGACTCCATGGGGATGCTCTAAGAGTATTTTGGAGATGTGGTCAATCTATCTTAAGTATGAAAAATTCTTAATAAGTTGATTTTATGTTCATTAATGGCATTCCTGTGTATAAGGTATCTATTTGAGTTGATTGAGCACAAACAGAGGTAAGCTAAGATGCCTGTGATATTTTTAAGATGTCTTATGGGACACAAGGAATGGGTATATGTGTTTATAAGTGGTCATGTGTTCTTATTATGATTAGAGAAGTTTCAAAGAGATAAATGGGTCTCTATATGACCTAAAAGTAACTTAGGCATATTTTGAAAGGGGATTGTGCTTAAGTGTGACCCATATGAGATACCTTAAGGGTGAAGGCATGTTTTTTGGCTGAAATAAAATATTGTGATCCTATTTATTCATGATTTATCTATATATAGTATAACCAAATGTGTTGGGTTATATATTTTTAAGAAGAGAGATTTGGGAGAGATTGAAGAGAGGCTTGTGTGTACTTTGTGGAATGAAGGATAGGTAGTGTACCTATTGGTGGAGTTACTAAGAAAAATAATTGGTTGACTATGTGTATGACTTATAGGTCATGTTTATAATGATAATATAGTGTTCTTGTAGTGTGAAGTTATGCAAAGAGATCTGATTATGTATATGAGAATTATTTGAGTGAAGAAGGAGAGAGTGTGTGGTATACTTATGTGAGAGGATTGTTTGAGAAAGAGAGAGCTAATGTAATTGTTAGATAATTCAAAGATCTATCATTAGGTGTTGGAGACATTAGTTTTAAGGTGGAAGTGTTCTTATCAAATGAGGGTCTAAAAGAGTTGGTCTTCCTTAGAGGCAGTTGATCCTTGTAAAATAGCTATTTTAATAAAAGTAGGTGGTCTAAAGGATTCATATTATGGGAAGGATTACCTTGTAAAAAAAGTGTTTCTCTAAAGACCTTTGGCTAGGAGGACATGATCAAGGTTTGTTGGTCTAAAGGAGTTGATTAGTCTCTTATTTTTAATCATTTTATAGGATAGTAGTCCATGTGTTTGCAGTCTTGAGAGTGGGTTTTATTCCCCAAAAGGGTTTCCCATATACATCTTGTGTTGTGTATGTGATATTTCATTATGTTTATTATTTACTACTATGAATGATCTGTATGCTTCATAAATGCTTGTGTTGAATTCTTAAGTATTTTCAAGGGTTTAAAAATTAAATTTGATTATTTTCCATCACTGATTCACCCTCCCTCTTAGTGGATTGTACCTCTAATAATTGGTATCAAAGTGAGATCCTTTATTAAAATATTGATAGTTTAAAGGTGATCCAAGGTATAATGACTAGTTAGAATGTATAAGGTGGTTTCTCTATTAAGCAAGAATCGATGTTTAATGGATCCAATTATGTATTTTGGAGTGCTATGATGAAGACATGCATTATTTACATACGATTTTATGTATGGAAATATATTCTAGATGGTTATGTTGCTCCTGATATTCCTCCATCTAGTGTTGTAAACAAGAATCTATTTGAGAAAAACTCTAAGACAATGAATTCCATAACTTGTGGTCTTATAGAAACTAAGTTCACCAAAGTAATTCATTGCACATATGTCAAAAAAACATGGGATAAGTTAAATATTATTTTTGAAGGAGATTCAAAGGTTAAGTTGGCAAAATTGTAGACTTATAGAAGGTAATTTGAAAGTCTCAAGATGAATGAAGAAGATACTGTATCATCCTTTTTATAAAGATTTGATGAGGTTATGAAAATCATTAGAGGTCTTGGAGAGAATCTTGAAGTGACTATTATTGTTCAAAAGGTATTAAGGTCTCTATCCTCTAAGTTTGATATGAAAGTATATACTATTGAAGAGAGATATGATCTTACTTAGTTAAATATGGATCAATTGTATGGCACCCTTACTGCCTATGAAATGAGGAAGAATGATGATATACCTCCAAAGAAGGAAGCAAATTTCAAGACCAAAATATAGACAAAGAAGAAGTTCCAAGGTAAGAAACTCAAAGAGGATGACATTCTTGATATAGATGAAGATGAACTAATTACTTTGATTTCAAGGAAATTGAGAATAGGTTCAGGCAAGTATAAAGCCAAGTTACTCCTTAAATACTTCAAATGTGGTGAGATAACACATTTTGCTAATTAGTGCATTCATAAGTATAAGAAGGATAATGATGAAGATTATGATCAAGGTCAAGATGATATCAAGAGATCTTTCAAGTCTGATAAAATCAAGAAGGGATTTAGAAGGTTTGATAATAAGAAGTATTTCAAGGACAACAAGAGTCTCTACACAAAATAAGATTGTAGCTCATCACATGAGAGTGAACATAGTGACTCAGAATATGATCATGAAGATGATGGTTCTACTAAAAATGAAGCTTTGTTAATGGCCAAGAGAGGAATTTGATCATATTAGAGGGTGTCTACTTGGAGTGATTTAGATGATGATAAATATGAGGTGGACTATGATACTACATTAGCTAATGCTCATGAAGAACTAAAGATTGAGAAGAATATCAATAAGAAGATGAAATATTAACTTCAAGAATTTGAGGAGCAATTCACAATGTTTGAGGCAAGAATGGATGAAGATGCCAATGAGCATGAAGATATGGTCAAACATCTCAGTTGTCAATTAGAAGTCTTATATACTAGCCTAAAATCTAAAGAAGATGAATGTGAAAGATATATTATTAAAAATGAGTCATTGAAATTTGAGTTAAAGAAGGTATCTACTAAAGTAATGTAATTTGTGAGATTTAAAAAGAGCTCAAGTGATTTAAATAACATTTTGAATGATCAAAACCATGAAATGATAAGGCTGGTCTTAGATACAAAGAAAAACCAAAGACTGCATATCAAGACAAGATAAAGACTAATGTGAACAAGGTGGATCAACATTTTAAGACAAATCATCAGACATGGAATGAAGGTGCTGATACGATAAATACAAAATAGATCAGATAACCAAATGCCATGAGGTATGCAAATTTTTATGGCTAATGATATACTTGTAATCAATTTGGGCAAGAGCTTGAGAATGTGTAAGACCTACTAAGAATGAATTTTTTTGGAACTATGATGGGGGTCATTAGTAAAAAGGTGTAAGCAAGGTTGAGTACCTCAACTATCATAATGTTTTACACTTTGGAAAATGTTGTCCATTTAAGGAAAGAAAAGCCAAGTTCTCTTTAAGAAATATTGAGTGATATAGTTGTTATGCACTAGGACACATTGCAATATATTATACAAATATGGAAAGGAAGAAAGAGATTTTTACAAAAAGTATGGTGTGCTTCAATTGTGAACAAAGAGGTCACATTTCTAAATTTTGCAAGTAGAGGTCTACAAGATAGAATAATTTTTATCAGGATCTTAGAGTACAAGAGATACGACAAGTTAATACTTGGAAACCAAATGTGGTAAGTATGAGGCATGATCCAAGTAATCTATTTTATATGGTGGATAATGCTTCTACATTTTAATAGTCTTAAGAGGTCTCATTGTATGCTCATGTTGAGAATAAAGAGACTAAGATCAAGGAGAAGAGCAAGGTGCTAGTTGAAGCTAATTCTAAGGTATGTATAGATCCAAGTGAACATCTTGTTATTATTGAACAAGTTCCTATTAATGAGAATCCAAGATGCAAGAAATATTATTTAAATTAAAATTTATGCCATGAATCTATGTTTTCTCCATGTATTGATAATCCAATCATAGAAGAAAAGGATAATGTTGTAGTAGTTGCGAAAGTTATATCTCGAAAGCCTAAGAAGAAGAATAAGAAGAACTATAAGTATCATCTAAGCAAGGAGGAAGAGGAATATGAGGATTTTTATTTGTTTTAGATAATTGAGGTATAGAGGTTATCCCTATCTATACTTCTTAAGAGGCTCCTTTCAAGTGGAAAAGCAAGTATTGTTAAGGTGTTTTTCAGTTGGAATAGTTTGTAAGGTCAAATTGAAGGTTCCTAGATGACAAAGGTGAATTTATGATTTCACAAGGTAATGTTTTTGCATACAAAGGTATGTTGACCTTATTATAGCATGGTTCAGGTGGTTTTGTGATCTGAAGGCATGTTAAATTCTATTTGGATATTTTTGTTTGCTATCAAGTTTCCCTGTTTGTGCTTAAGAACTTGCAGGTGCTAAAATGGGTTATAGGAAGTCAAAGTTCCCAATGGTTTGATAGGTGGACATTGATTTTAAGGTGCTATGTTGACTTTATTTATTTTGAGATTCTAGGGTTTTAGGCTTTACTAGTAAAGTGATCTTATTTATGATTTTAGGTTTGAGGCTTATTAATTTGTTGAATGGGACAAATGGGTGGTCAAATCAAGCTTCACAAAGATTTTAAGGTTTTTGGTTCTCAATATATTCTTTTTTATGTCAAAATGGAGGGCTAATTAGTTAGTAGGTTTATGAAAGAAGTATGTTGCGTAGGATAAGCCTAGTGATTAAAATTGGTGTAGTTAAGGGGGCATATGATACTGCTCTAGATATGAAGTTTTAAGTCTAGAATATGTGTTTACTAAAAATTTTGGGCTCTACAAGTTCCAGGTAGGGCTATAAGAGACCTAAATTGGCCTAGTGAGAAGAAAAGTGCTTTTGTTCAGTTTTTCCAAAAGAACAAAGCATGAATGTATTCAAGGTGAGTTTTTAAATTGGTTTAGAACATGTTTCCTGATTATTGAATGGTATGATGCTCTGTTGATGATCATGGTAGTGTCTTCACAAAGAAGGTTGTTAAGCCTATATGGTGGTTCTTCATAGTGTGTGGAAATATGAAGATCCTCAAGTGGTGTAATTGCTCAAAAATCTTAGTGGGAATCCCTCTTAGATGTTTCTTGGTAAATTACATTAGATATTCATATTTTTTGTGCTCTATCTTCATTAGTTGTTCTGATTGTGAGGAAGAGTGTCGGCATGGAGCAAGAGGAAGTTGTCAAGACAAAAAGAGGTAGGCTCAAGGTAAGGGGGAGTTTGTATCATATTTATAAGATGGTCCTTTCTTATTTCTTAAATCTTTTTAGGTCCTCAAGATTAGTGTGTGCCCACTTTGTCATTGTGTCAAAATGGGAGAAAGTTCTTGTTGGGGAGAAAGTTCCTGTTGTAGGAGTATTTTAAAGAGAGAGAAGGTGAGCTATATATTGTTATATTGATGGGTGTTGACATCAATGAAAAAGGGGGAAATTGATGGAGAGTTATCAATGATGTCATGGTGGTGTTATAGAGATGTCTTGGTGAGTGGATGAAGTACTTTGATAGCCTAAGTGATAATGACAAAGTGTGAAATGTGCCTATTGTAAGTATTCTTGAAGGTGGCTTGGTTGATCTTTAGATCTTAATCGATCACAGTTGTTCAAGGTTGATTTTGGTGATTGGTGCATGTGAAATAGGTACCTAAGATGTTATATATTCTTTGAGAGATTATGTGCATAATTGTAACTCATCTGGTAGTTCATTATTCTCATTTAGACACTTTAGGTCTAGTAATATAAAATATGAGTAGGTAGTTTGATGACAAAACCATTTCCACATGGGAATGAATCAAGGGGATTTGGTCATATGGTAATGATAATTGTAGTCTATAGTTATTTTGTGCCAAATATAAAGTCATTTTTTAAATCATGGTTTAAGATATTAGGGTGAAAAGTTGGCTTCTCAAACATATTTTATTATTTTCCCATACTTAGCTAAATTTGCAAAGTGGCTAGAAAGCACTGAGTAAGCATGTTGATGAAGTTAGTGCTCAAATGTATGGATAATTTAGGAGAAGGTGATCATATGGGTTTATAAAGTTTTGGACCTAATTTATTTTTTGTCAATTTCTAGATCATGTGATGTAGTGCATCAAAAGATATGAATTTACAAAGTTAGGATCTTAGGTAGATTGACTATGTTTTTCCATACTTAGACAAATTTGCATAAGGCAAGAAAGATATGAGTGAGCATTTTGATGGTGTTATATTTTTCATGTGTGAAGGTGTCAAGAGAAAATGATCATATGGGTTTGTTCAGTTTTGAGCACAAATAATTTGTATTAAATTTGAGTTCATGCACTACAGCATGATAAAAGTTATGGTTGTTCAAATTTGGCATCTCAAGAGGATTTGGACGTGATTGGTTCTATGACAGAAGATTTTGAGAAGGAAATTTAATTTAGTTATATCTCACATGTGTGAGAGTTTTAGGAGCTATTTATTATATGGTTGGAATATCCTATGTGAGATCTTCTAATTCAAATTTGAGATCATGCAAGTAAGTGTAGAAGAAATTATTGAAGTTTAAAAATGACTACTCATGCATATTGAAAAGGTCTCCATACTTAGTCATTTTTGAAATTTTTAAATCTTGATCAAGATCAATGGTGTGTAATTGCTCCAAAGAGTTAGGAGGTAGTGAGATAAAGATAGGTACACAATGTTGAACGATTGAGCAAAGGTACAGGATAAGAATCCAATGGCAAATGAGAATTTGTATAGTTGGTCAAATGGTGAGCGTTGATCATTAAAAACTTGGTTGATCCATAGAGATTAATATAAAATGTTAAGTTAACATTTCAAGGATGCACGAGATGTGGCCAAAGTGATAGAGGTTTAATGATTAAGCATTGGTTCTTATGTGATAAATATCAATTAATATTGATGGATTGTATTTGATCTAAATTTGAGTCTATGAGATTCAAGCATTATGTTCAAAGGTTAACTGTGACCATTGCCATTTTAATATTTGAATTTGTGAAAGAAAAGCCAATGTTTGGTTTTTAGACCATAGCTTTCGATAGAAGTCAAATTTACTATTATAGTAAAAATAAAAGTGGTAGATGACTCTAAGCCACATCTGGATATATGAATTAGAAGATCTGAAAGTGTGTATAAATAAATTTAATGAGCTCCAAATTTGATTGTGTTTCCACATATGTTCTACAAGTGACCTGAAAAAGATATTCAAGGTTATGTAGTTTTTGTTTTGATGTTTCATGGTGAATTGACTATTGGGGAGTATTATAGACTCCATAGGGATGTTTTATGAGTATTTTAGAAGTTTGATCAATTTATATAAGTATGAACAATGCTTAATAAGTTTACTGTATGTTTGTTAATGGCATTCCTGTGTATAAGATCTTTGTTTGAGTTGATTGAGCACACACATAGGTAAACTAATATGGTTGTGATATTTTAAGGATGTCCTAAGGGATATAAGGTGTGTACATATGTGTTTATAAGTTGTAATATGTTCATATTATGCTCAGAGAAGTGTCAAAGAGATGAATGGGTATTTATAGGACCTAAAAGTGACTTAGGCCTTTTTTGGAAGGGGACTATGCTTAAGTGTGACCCATATGTGATGCCTTATGGGCGAAGGCATGTTTTGTGGCTGACATGGAATATTATGATCCTATTTATTCATGATTCCTCTATATATAGCAAAACTAAATTTGTTGGGCTCTAGATTTGTAAGAAGAGAGATTTGGGAGAGATTGAAGAGAGGCTTGTGTGTGCTTTGTGGAGTGAAGGATAGGTAGTGTGCCTATTGGTGGAGCTAATGAGAAAAAAAATTGTTTGACTGTGTGTAGGACTTGTAGGTCATGTTTGTAATGATAATATAGTGTTCTTGCAATGTGAAGTTGTGTGAAGAGATCTGATTATGTATATGAGAATTGTTTGAGTGAAGAAGGAGAGAGAGTGTAGCATGCCTATGTGAGAGGCTTGTTTGAGAAATAAAGAGAGCTTGTGCAATTTTTAGATAATCCAAAGATTCATCATCAGGTGTTGGAGACATCAGTTCTAATGTGGGAGTGTTCTTATCAAAGGGGGGTCTAATTAAGATGGTCTTCTTTAGGGGTAGTTGTTCCTTGTACAATAGTTATTTTAATAAAGGTAGGTGGTCTAAAGGAGATGATCATCTTAGGGGTAGGATCTCCTTATGGAATAGGTGTTTCACTAAAAACCTTTTGTTAGGAGGACATGATAAAGGTTTAATAGTCTAAATGAGTTGATCTATCTCTTATTTGCAATCATCTTATAGGAAAGTAGTCCATGTGTTTGCAGGCTTGAGAGTGGTTTTTATTCATCAAGAGGGTTTCCAACATAGATATTGTGTTGTGTTTGTGATCTTTCACTATGTTTATTATTCACTTTTATTAATGATATATATGTTTCATAAATGTTTATGTTGAATGCTTAAGTATTTATAAGGATTTATAAATTGAATTGGATTGTTTACCATCATTGATTCACCCCTTCCCTGCCCCATCTCTTAGTATATTGTACCTCTAACAAAATAAATAGGTTACTAAATTGTTTAAGAAGGGAGAACATTAGTCCATGTATAACACTAGCATTGATAACTCCAAATAAAGATAGAGGGTGGAGAATGTGTGTGGATAGTAGACCAATCAATAAAATTATAGGTTTATTATGCCTTGTTTAGATTATATGATGGATGTTCTTTTAGAATAAAAATACTTTACCAAGATTGATCTAAGGAGTGGACACTATAAAATTTAAATTTGTGAATGAGATGAATGGAAAATAGAATTCAAAATTAGATATGGTTTAAATAAGTAGATGGTGATGTCATTCAGGTTATCTAATGCACCCAACACATTTATGAGGGTGATGAACACAATGTTATAAGAATATAGTGGTATATTTATGGTGGTTTATTTTGATGATATTTTAATACTTATTAAGACTAGAGAAGAAGACTTACAACATTTGGGAATGGTATTAGAATTGTTAATAAAAGAAAAGTTCTACATGAATTTGAAGAAGTGGAGGTTTATACAAAAAAATTTGGTATTTTTAGGATTTGTTTTTTTAGTGGATGGTGTAAGAATGGATGATGAAAAAGTAAAGACAATTGTTGAGTGGCCTATTCTAAAGATCACCATAGAGGTAAGAATTTTCCATGGCTTAACAACTTTTTACAAAAAAATTATTATAAATTTTAGTAGTCTTATTGCACCAATATCAAATTGTATGAGAGGTTAATAATTTGCATGGACAAGCACAACAATAAAAATCTTTGAGTTGTTGAATAATAAAATTTTAGAAATACCTATTTTAGATTACCAAATTTTATCAAAACATTTGAGGTTGATTGTGATTATTTGTTTGTGGGAATTGGTGTTGTGATGAGTCAAGAAGGAAAGCCAATATCATATTTCAATGAAAAATTGAATGAGGTAAGAACAACATATTATATGTATGGTGTTGAATTTTATGCCATTGTATAAGAATTAAGACATTGTAGGCATTACATGGTGCTAAAGGAGTTTATCCTCTATACTAATCATGAGGCTTTGAGGTATGTGAATACTCAGAAGAAGTTAAATAGTAGGCATACAAAGTGTCTTTTTTAAAGGATTATACTTTTGTGTTGAATCACAAATTAGAAAAAAAGAATCAGGTAGATGATGCTTTGATCAGGTGAGTGGGGTTGGTAACTACTATAGTGAGTGAAGTATTTGGATTTGAATTTCTCAAAAAAGTATTTGATATTGATCAAGATTTTGGAAAGATTGTTGAACAATGTAGGAATCCATTAACAGGTGATACAAGTAATGTTTATGAATATTATATCATATAGGATGGTTATCTCTTCAAAGATAAATAATTATTTATTCCAATTGGTCTCAAAGAGATAATATTATAAGAGAATTTCATAGTGGTGGTTTGGATGGTCATTTTGACAAGACAAAGATAATAGATTTGGTAGAGGAAAAGTATTTTTGGCCAAATATGATGAGACATGTGACAATATATGTTTCAAGGTGTAGGATATGTTAGGTGGAAAAAGTATGTGGACAAAATATAGCAATCCACATGCCATTACTAGTTTCAAGAAGACCATGGACTAATTTGAATATTGATTTTGTGTTGGGATTACCAAACACACATAGAGGTAATGATTCAATTTTTTTTATTGTAGATAGGTTTCCTAATATGGTTCATTTTATTACATGTAAGAAGACCAATGATGCCATTAGAGTTATAGAACTATTTTTTAAGGATATTTTAAGATTGGATTGTGTTCCAAAAACCATTACATCAAATAGAGACACAAAATTTCTAAGTGATTTTTGGAAGAATTTATGGAAGAAGATTTGGACTAAGATATAATTCAGTAGTGCATACCACCCTTAAAAATATGGATAGATAGAGATTGTAAACAGGAGCTTGGGAAATTTATTAAGATGTGTAATTGGAGAGAAGACTAAGAAATGAAACTTGGTTTTACCGCAAGATGAGTTTGCATATAATAGTTCAGTGAATAGATCAACATAAAAATAAGCATTTAAATTTTTTTATGGGATAAATATTTTGAGTGTTTTAGATTTGGTATAGTTATTAATTATATAACAAGTTAGTCATGTCGAAGCATTTTCAAAACATATACATCAATTATAAGAATAAGTAAGAAGAAAGTTGTAGGAAAGTTATGAAAAGTATAAAGTTACAACAGATGTCAGAAGAAGGTCAAATATATTTGAATAAAAATATTTAGTGATGGTTTACTTGAGGAAAGAGAGATTTTTGAAATTCACATATAACAAGTTGAAGTACAAAAAAATAGGAACATGTAGAATTGTGAATAAAATCGATGACAATGCTTATGAGGTGAGTTTAGCACAAAATTTTGATATCTCTCTAGTATTTAATGTTTCAAATTTATAAAATTTACTTGGAGAAGATGGTGAAGGTGAAGAATATGAATAAGTAGATTGGCAGCAACAGGTGCCAAAGAAGAAGAAAGAAAAGATAGTGTAGTTTCTAGATAAGAACATAGTAAACACAAGGCAAGGAAGTTACAACAAGTATTTAGTATAGTGAGAAGGATTAAAACAAGAAGATAACACTTGGATTATAGAATGGGAGCTGAAGAAGATTGATAAGAATAAATGGAAATAGTATAATTAGATCAACTCACAAGATATAATTTATTTTCAACCAGAGGATAATAATGCAAAAAAAGAGGCCAAATTTTCATTTGAGATCATATTCATGCCAAAATGACTATCTCAAAATTTTTAATGTAGCCATAACCCACCCTTCAAGTTATGGGACATTTTTGATATTTTGTAGAGGCAATATGTGACTATCTAAGGGTCTGAAACTAAAGTTTAATTTTATTTTCAAGTTTTTTTTATAAATTTATAAATTGTCTATTTTAGTAAGTAGACTTGAAATTCAATTAAAATTTGTTTGATAGGCTGATTTTAGTGTTTAGTTTATTTTTGGAGGTTTTTAGAGTTGCACATGCTTGCATGCAAAATTTACTAAAAATAACACCTACTAAAAATAATAAGTCAAGATTTATTTAGTTTTAGTGTTTCAAATTTTGCATGTCAACTCCAATTCTAGGTTGAAGCTTATTTATGCATGGTTTGTAATTATTTTAACAATTCAATATGAATCAATATTGGTTATTATTCATAATCTTGGCCTATTGGATTTTTATTTATCTTTATAGTATTTGGGTTCATTATTGAGTGTTTTAATAATTAGGTTAAGGCAATCCCTCTCACTTATGTTACCAATAACTAGATCTCAAAATTCATTTTGAATCATATTGTTTTTTCACTATGGAATTCCCTTCACCATTATACTTGATAATGTCAAGTCATTAAAGGAAAAAGATGTGAAATCCCTTTGTACATAATTCCATTCTAAATATAGATGGTCAACTCCATATTACCCTCAAGGTAACATTTAAGTCAAGGCATCTAATAGGAGTATTATCAAAATTATTATAAAATAGTGCCAATGATGCTAGCCATGATTGACATTTGAAATTATTTCCTACCTTATGGGTTTACTATACCAATATCCACATGGTTATAGGTTAAATAGCCTATTCCTTAGTCTTTGGCTTTGAATCTTTTCTTCATATTGAGATTGGGTTTCCCTCTATGTGTATTTCGTTATAGGGTATCATTGATGATGAAGAGTATAGAGTATCTAAACTACAAGAGTTGGAACTCTTGGATGAGAAATTACTAGCCACTTTTAGCCATCTCAAATATTATCAGAATTAGGTACCTTATAGTATTAAAAAATGCATCATTCCTAAAGACTTTCAAGTGGGTGATGTTGTATTAAAAGAGAGTTAGGAAAATACCAATGTAGAGCATGAGAAGAAAGTCAAATTTGAGATAAATTGGCTGGGTCATTTAATTTTCATAGAAAACTATGGTTCTAGTGAATACATGTTGGTTACACCAGATTGTCAAGAGCTAGATGAGCCCATGCACATTATGCATCTCAAGTAGTTTTATGCTTGATTTTTTTGAACATTATCTATGAGATACCCTACCTAGGGGAATATCCTTTATCTTATTTCATATTCCTCTTCCTTTTTCCTTTCATGAATTGATCCATGTCTTTCTCCTATATCCTATTACCATCTTGATCTTGATTATGACCTATGGGTACTACATGTGGATTTAGAAGATAGTTCAATAAACAGTTCATATTTGGTCATCCTCACCACACTTTTGTAAGAAAAATTTAAAGCATTGAAGTGTTTTATCATGATTTACATACTCATAAGCCCTTGAAAAAACTTATTTCATCTCTTTGATAAATCCTTCTCCTCATTCCACATCACTTTTATTGCATCATTATTTGTTGTTGAATGGTAGTCATGTCACATCTCAATTTTTTGTTAAGCCCCTACCCAAGGTTGTTCCTCCTTTTATAGATAGTTTATGGTATATTTTTTCATATTACCCTATACATTCTACTTGCATACATATCTTATTATAAAAAATAAAAAAAATAGAAATCCCAAAATCCTAAAAAGTCACAAAAAATAAAATCATAAAAATAGATATAAATCCACAAAATATTTGTTTAACTTGTCATTGAATTTCACAATGGGTTTCCTTATTGATTATATTTTGGGTGGATCTATTTGATTATGACATGGATAAACCCCCCCTTTACATTTTAACATCTCATAGGTGGAACTTTTCTTGTTTGCATCATGACATATACATCAAATTCAATAAAATCTTATCATTCAATCAATTTATTATTATCTCATTCCCTTAGGTGTTTGTATATGTATTGGATGGGTATATTTAATTACAACATGATTATTTTAGTCAACCATTCATTCAATTCACTCTCATTTTTATAAGATATACATTGTCCTAAGGTCCACATGGATTATGTAGGCAACACTTGGCTATATGGGGTAACTCAGGTTAGTTCAACCACTATCATTCCCATTTTAATATTCCCACGCTTTATCTCTTATGATCTTACCATTTTGTGAGCCAATTAAAATATGTTATTACCATTTTTTGATCCATTTCCATATCATACTTCTATAACGGTTCCATCTTAATCATTGTCATCAATTTTCTTCACTCCTATTTCTGGGAAAATTACATCAACTTGAGGTTCACATTGAATTATGTAGGAAACACCCATTTTCATGGGACATCTAAAGTTAACTTGGTCACTTATTCCTTATTATTACATTGCCCTTAATTTCAATTCATCGCACTATTCTATATGATGTTCCCTATACTTATGCTCAAGATAGAAGAGTAACCTCTTATTAACACATATGCAAAATGGTGATCACCTATTTATTTATTAGTTTTAGTTTTGATTTTCTATCTAATTGGAGTGTTTGATTGTTGATATTTTTATTTTATTACATTTTTTTTAGTACATTATGTTTTCATTTAGGTATTGATTTTTCATTTTGATCTTAAGCTATTAAAATTTTTGTTTGAACTATTTTTTGGTTTATCTTTATTTAGTAAATTATGTTTTACACTAAGTTCTTGATTTTTTATATCTTGATACAGTTGTTAGCATTTATATCTGAACTAGTCCTTATGCAAGTGGAAAAAATGTTATCGTTATTTATTTTATAATTATGATGCATACCATCATATGAAAAATGAAAAATCAAGTTCTTGAGACTTATATACAATGTCTCACAAAGATAGAGCATCCCCTTGCAAGATGGGTGAATGTTCTCACATGAAAAATTGAAACATCATAATATTTTTCATAATCAAAACAATAAATGACTACACAATGTGGCTACATATATGCTAATCATGATACACATCTACTAATGAGCATATTCAACTAGTCATAAACATTTTTACATCATGATCAATATCTATACATCAAATGAAATCATATTCATAATCAATAGTCAATTAAAGGCATTCATCACCTTTATTATCTAATGTGCAACATCATCATAGAAATTAAAAAATATATAATCGTGACAAATAAATATACCTCTACACCAATGTAAAATATATAATCTACATTATGAGTCAACATCAATGAAATCCCAAGTTGCATCATATATAATTTCAAAGTCCATATACATCATGTGATCAAAATGAATATCCATGTACATCTCAAAATAATGACTATACATTATGATATAAAATTTAGAGCTACAATAAAAAATAAACTAACTCTGGTCATTCATCAAAGGAATCCTCTAAGGGATATCTTACTTAAATATATGTCCTTTACCATGTGGTAGCATCTATTATGGTAGACCCATCACTGTCAGCTATGGGGTAGGTTATGTTATTGATCTATCAGATGTTGAGGTGAGATGTGACCTGGATGTGCAACTTAATCTCTATCTCTAAGTATGATTGTAAAAACTTGATGCCTTCACCCCTATAAATATTGTTGAATCATATAACCTATGATAATATACAGCCTCATCCTTGGCCTATATCATGTCATCCTTGTCTTGCACCACGTCTTCTAGTGCCCTAGCTAAACCCTACTATGAGACTATATTTATCACCTCATCTCACTCTCCATGGAGCCTTTATACATATTATCTAGATATATCATTCTCACTAATAGTAGTCACCAAATCTCAATCCCTCATGGTAAGTTGGTCATGAAAGGTTGTCATCTGGGTAACCTTCCCCCTCAATATGGTTATAATGAACCCAAAAACTATCAAGAACAATAAAATTATCAAAAGGCAAAGATCTTGAAATAATAATCAAAATTTATTTGTATTTATTGATTGAAATAATTACAAACGCACACCATGCTTAAATAAACCTCAACTCATAAATTAGAGTTTACATGCAAAATTTGGAAAAAATTAAAATCTAAAAAAAATACCTATTTTTGAAAACTCCCAAAATATCCAAAAATTTTCTCAAAATATCCTAAAACCTATAATTAGACTATGGGATGAAATTCAACTAAAATTGATGTTCGGTTTTAAAAATATACAATTTTTAAAAATTAAAAAAATTCAAAAATATAATTAAATCACAATTTTAGACCCTCAAATGATCACGTATGGCCTCCAAAAAATATCAAAAACATTTCTAGACAAGTAGAACTACCTAGGGACATCAACGTAATTTTTGATATGATCGTTTTGGCACATGGAAGAGCTTAAATAGAGCTATGGGTCAAAATTTATG
This sequence comes from Torreya grandis, assembly GCA_037957365.1. Lineage (NCBI taxonomy): Eukaryota > Viridiplantae > Streptophyta > Pinopsida > Cupressales > Taxaceae > Torreya > Torreya grandis. The sequence continues at coordinate 463,259 of JARHVA010001532.1, read as the reverse complement.
GCCTCTAGAAGGTTGGCCTATTTTTTTTGCATCATTCTCCTCTGGTTGAAAACAACTCAGCTCCTGTGAGTTGGCATGATTATACTAATACCATTTTTACTTGTCAATCTTCTTTAGCCCCTATTCTATAATCCAAGTGATGTCTTCTTATTTCAATTCTTCTCACTGCACCAAATACCTATTATAATTCCCTTGCCTTGTACTCACTGTCTTCATATCCAAAACCTACACTATTTTTTCTTTCTTCTTGTTTGGAACATGTTGCTCCTAATTTAATTCATCTTCATCATCTTCACCATATTATCCATGGAATTCATATAAATATGAAACATTAAATACTAGAGATATACCAAAATTCTATGGCAAACTCACCTCATATGTGTTATCATTGATTTTCTTCACAATTTTACATGGTCTGATTTTCTTGTACTTCAAGTTGTTATATGTGCCTTTTGGAAATATTTATTTCCTCAAGTAAACCATTACTAACTCTCTTTCTTCAAAGACTTTGGATCTTCTTCTGAGATCTGATGTTGCTTTATATTTTTCATTACTTTCTTGAAACTTTCTTCTTACTTCTTCTTGCAACTATTGCATATGCTCTGTAAATGCTTCTACATCATCACTAATTCGATCTACAATGGGTAATTATACCAAATATAAAATACCAATAGGATTTATCCCATAAATTTTTTGAAAAGGTGAATTTCTTATTGATCTATTCACTAAAATATTATATAAAAACTTAGCTTGTGGTAAATCCAAGTCCCATTGCTTTGTCTTCTCTCTTACTAGGCATCTCAATAAGTTTCTTAAGCTCCTATTCACAACTTCTATTTGTCTATCTGTTTGTGGGTGATATGTAATTTTGAATTATAACTCAATACCCATATTCTTTCACAAAGTCCTCCAAAAATGGCTTATAAATTTCATGTCCCTATCTAAAGTAATAGTTTTTTTAACACCATGTAATCTCAAAATATCCATAAAAAATAATTTTGCAACTCTAGTGGCATCATTGGTTTTCTTACATGAAATGAAATGAACCATTTTATAAGCTCTATCTAAAACAACTCACAACTTCTATTTGTCTATTTGTTTGTGGGTGATATGTAATTTTGAATTATAGCTCAGCACCCATCTTCTTTCACGAAGTCCAAAAATGACTTAGAAGTTTCATGTCCCTATCTGAAGTAATAATTTTTTGAATAGCATGCAATCTCAAAATATCCATAGAAAATAATTTTGCAACTCTAGTGACATCATTGGTTTTCTTACATGCAATGAAATGAACCATTTTATAATCTCTATCTAAAACAAAAAAAAATTGAATTGTTACCTCTCTATGTGTTTGGCAATCCCAACACAAAGTCCATATTCAATTTGTCCATGGTCCTCTTGGAACTGGTAATGGCATAAATAATCCAATATTTTGTGCATGCCCTTTATCCACCTAACATATTCTACACCTTGAAACATACCTTGTCACATCTCTCTTCATCTTTGGCCAAAATTACTTTTCCTCCACTAAAGATATTGTCTTTATCTTACCAAAATGTCCAGCCAAACCACCACTATGTAATTCACTTATTATATTGTCTTGTAGAGACCTAACTAGAATGCATAATTATTTCCCTTTGAAAAGATAACCTTCTTGTATAAGATACTCATCATGAATAGCATCTATCCCACATATTAATGGATTCTTATACTTCTCAACTACCTTTCTAAAATATGAATCAATATCATATATTTCTTTAATAGCTTCAAATCCAACTACTTCACTCACCATAATAGTTAATAACATTACCCTCATGCTCAATGCATCAGCTACCTGATTCTATTTTCATGATTTATGTTTCAACATAAAAGTATACCCTTGTAAGAAAGAAACCCACTTTGTATGCCTACTATTCAACTTCTTTTACATATTCACATACTTTAAAGCCTTATGATCTATAAATAGGATAAACTCCTTAGGCAACAGGTAATGCCTCCAATGTCTTAATTCTTGTACAATTGCATAAAGTTTAGCATCATAATTAGAATACTTTGTCTTTACCTCATTCAATTTCACACTAAAATATGTTATTGGCTTTCCTTCTTGACTCAACATAACACCAATTCCCACAAATAAAGCATCACAATCAAGATCAAACTCTTTGTTAAAATATGATAATGCTAAAATTGGTCTTTCTATAATCTTCTTCTTCAAAATTTCAAAACTTTTTGTGGCTACTCTAGTCCATGCAAATTCTTTCCCTCTCATGCAATATGTTATTGGTACCACAATACTACTAAATTTTTAAATAATTTTCTAAACCATGGAAACTTCTTACCTCTATAATGTTTTTTGGAATAGGCCACTCAACAATCACCTTTATCTTTTCTTTATCCATTTTTGCATCATCTATTGAAACTACAAATCCAAAAAATACCAAACTATTTTGCATAAATCTGCACTTCTTCAAATTTACATACAACTTCTCGTTTCTTAACAAATCCATTACCATTCTCAAATGTTGTAAGTATTCTTATTTAGTCTTACTAAATATCAAAATATCATCAAAATAAACAACCATAAACTTACCAATATATTCTCATGGCACTGTATTAATCACCCACAAAATGTGTTAGGTGGATTAGATAATCTTAATGGCATAACCACCCACTCATATAAGCCATCCCTAGTCTTGAATGCAGTTTTCCACTCATCTCATTCATGAATTTGAATGTGATAATAATCACTCCTTAGATCAATCTTGGTAAGATATTTTTATCCTATAGGCACATCCATCATATCATCTAAACAAGGTATAGGAAACCTATAACTTATTGTAATTTTATTAATTTCTCTACTATCCACACACATTCTCCATCTTCCATCTTTATTTGGAGTTAGCAAAGTTGGAATTTCATATGGAATTATACTCTCCCTTATCACCATCTTCATTAGAAATTTAGTAACCTGTTTATTTAATTTTGCATGTTTTGTTGGACTCATCTTATAAGCTACTTGATTGGCTAGAGCTGATCCTAGAATCAAATAAATGTGATGATGTATATCTCTATTATATGGTAAACCATTTGGTAAATCATTAGGCATAACATTTTCATATTTTTATAACATTTGTTTCTTCTATTGGTATTGGCACCATTTCTATTTCTTCATTCTTTGCTACTAATACATAACAACAAACTTCTACTTTCATACCTTGGATAAATTCTCTAATAGAGAGCATGTTTTTTGTCTTATCTTCCTCTTTAAGAGATAACAAAAATACCTTTATACCACTCTTCCAAAAATTTTATGTGTTCTTTTCTCCATCATGAATTACTTTCCTATCAAATTGCCATGATTGCCCAATAACACATGACATGCATCCATCGAAATAACATCACACCATATTTCATCATTATAATTTTTTCCTATATAAAACTTGATTAAGCACCTTTTATCTACTATAACCTCATTCCCTCTCTTAAACCATGAATTCCAATAAGGGTTAGGATACTTTTCACATTATAGATTTAGTTTCTTAATCATTTCTTTAGAAACCATATTTTCATAACTACCACCATCTATAATTACTTTGCATACCTTTCCACTTGAAGTACATCTTATTCAAAAAATATTTGATCAAAACCATGCATCACCACCTTATTTATTTTTCACTTGATCATTCCTTGGAGATATCATGGTTCTTCTCATCATGAGATTTTCTCTAACATCAGCTGGTGCAAATTCAGTATTTTTCTCTTCTATTTCAACCTAAACTAGATTTACTCTTGGGTGATCCACTTACCTCCTTTCTTGATCTTGATAGTGTGTAAAATCAAACGTTTTGTACCATTCTTCTCCACATCTATAATAGACATAAGATCTATGTTGATTTAGAAACCATCCTCTAGCACCACCGTAACCTTGTCCTCTCTGAAATCCTCTTCCTCTTTATTGGTATTGAAACCCTTGCCTATTTTCATCTTGCCTTTCTACACCACATGATGATTCACCTCTATTAGAATTAAATCCACCTCTTATGGCATTAAACCCACCTCATCCCATTATTGGAGGAGATCCACCTCTTTTTAGACTAGTAGATGTCCTTCCAAAATTATGTCTATTTTGTTTTTCTTCTACCTTCAAAGCTAATTGATAAGCCTCATCCATGTTAAGTATTCTATGCATGCTTAATTCATCTTTACTAGAAAATTTAAAACAATTTACATACCTTATATCCATATTATATTATGTTTCATCATGCTCCACTCATATGGAAAGATTATAAAATTTATCTGTATACTCTTGTATATTGTGATCTTTTGCCTCAAATTTTGAAATCTTTTGTATAGGGTTTATGCATAATTCACAAGAAGAAATTTCTCCCTCAGTTTCTTTTTCATATTTTTATATGAATTAATCATCTATTTACATTTTCTTTATCTCTCTTTCTATAGGTGATCCCACCAAATCATTGCATGACCTTTCAATTTCATTCATGCAAACTTTACCTACTTGTCTTCTCTCATAGTCTTCCACTCAAAGAATTTCTCCATGATATTCATCCAATCTATCAAATTCTATGGTTTTAAACTACCTCTTTAATCTATAACGTCAACCTTGATTCTTTCATTTCTTCCTTCTAAAGCCTGAACCATCCTCTCTTTCATTGATGGTGGTTGATCTTATTGTTCTTCTTCTTGTTGAACTTCTTCATCATGATTTATGTCTTCCTCATCACCACCTTATCTTATTTTTTGATTGGTGATAATATTTGTTAATTATTTAACTTGCATTTTCAACTCTTGTATATTCAAGTTCATTTGTATAACACTTCTTCATCCTGTCACCATTATTTACTCTTCCAAGATTCAAATATGCTCTGATACCAGAGAATGAACCCAAAAACTATCAAGAACAAGAAAATTAACAATAAGCTAAGATATTGAAATAATACTCAAAATTTATTCATATTGATTGCTTAAAATAATTATAACCCCAAATGATGCTTAAATTAGCCTCAACTCAGAAATTAGAGTTTACATGCAAAATTCAGAAAAACTAAAATCTAAAAAAAAAGCCTATTTTTAAAATCTCTTGAAATATCCCAAAAATATCATGAAATAACCTAAATACTATAATTAGACTATGGGATTAAATTTAACTAAATATGATGTCTAGTTTTAAAAATATACAATTTATAAAAATAGAAAAAAGATGAAAAAAATAATTAAATCATAATTTTGGACCCTTTGATGATTTTGAACTAGGAATTTGACTCAAGAGAGAATGGTTAGTATTGTGTTAGTTTCAAAATGAAAACAAAATGAAAGAAACACACTAAATAGCATAACATCTCTAGGCCTAGACACTGGGGATAGCTTAGTTGACAAATATCAATAAAACACATAACTAAAATGCAAAAGGAACCCTCTTTTACCTTCCTTGGATGCTCCAAAATGCTTATTGTAGTGGCTTACTCGGCTTGTGCTCATGAAGTCCTTGGCAATGGAAGCATGGATACCTCCATCTCTCCTTGGCACCTTTGGCTTGTGGCTTGGATTGCCTTGGAATCAATTTGGCATGGTAACACTAGTTTCATGAAGCTTTTATAACCAATCCTACATTATAACTTTGCATAATCATGTCTCAAAAATGATGTTCATGGCCTCTCTATTTATATATTTTTGAGATTGATCAGAATTAACCTAAACCATCCATCTCAAGATTGAGATGTGTAGCTAAGAATTAATCTAATTTTGTAATTAAATTTGATAAATAGGGTCATCAATATTTGGGATAGATGAGCAATTAAGAGGCATGGAGAGCTTTGATGAGGCATGGGAGGTATTAATCTGATATTTATGGTATTTATGGCCTAGGGATGTCTTCCCAAGAAATGAGGTCACCTAATGATGAAAATATTAAATATTAATTCCCAAAACAGATTATTCAACAAGTTTCCATGGAATTATTAATTAGGCTCTAATTTGGTTTAATTATATCTTAAACATGTTTAAGCACTTTATGCATAAATCACCCAAATTGATCAAAATGCCTTATAATATATTGGTCCAAAATTTGATTGGATTGAAACTGGAAGGTAATGTTAGATGCATTGGATTTTTTATCTCATTTAGTATGTTACAACACCAAATAACAAAGACACATGTCTCATGTAAGAGATTTGATAGGAAAGAGAAATCTAGAGCACTTGGTGCAAAATTGGCATTTTGACTTAGAATGATCTGATCAAAGTTAGCTGGCCCATAAATTGCATTGCCCAATTTAGTGATACCCTGGCCAAAATTGGCACTTGAATATGTCAATTTCAACTAATTTAATGCATTTTAGTGTTTTTAGGCCAAATTGTGTATTTTAAGTGGAAACTGGCTAAAAACATGGTTGGAAGTTATCAGTGGCCAGTTTTAGGTCTCTATAGTTTTCCCCTATTTGGGAAGATGTTGCAAATCATAGGCAAAACAATGTCTTCTTAAATAATAAGAGATGGCCTATATGCCAACAAGAAGATGATGTTTAAAGAAGAAAGATCCAAATTATTTTGGGAAGCCTATGATGATCCCCCCTTGAGGGAGTGGTCATCACATTCGTTGATAGACGGTCCCTCAAAAAGAAACAAGAAGAAAGGTGGAATTAATCTGTGGTTGAGATTAATCTAAATAAGAAAATTCTTTCATGCATTGATGTAAAAAAGATGTTGATTTGCCCAAAGGTAGTTATAATCAAGAATAAAAGTCAAAATAATGATTTGCCCATAGGTGGTTATAATCATTAAGTAGACCTGGATTAGCTAAAACTAATGGTGCCCTGGTTAGGGATGATTAGCAAGCATAACTCAAAGATATAACATGGAATATAGATTAACTATGAGTGGGTGAAAAATGATAAAAATAAATGAATAGAAAAATAAGATTGATTAGTGTGAATGATTCAGTTGTACCTTTCAATGAGGAGATGCACATCCTGATTAGCAATGATACAACTAGAATTGTTAATGGGTTGATTTGATCAAGTGTGGGATGGGAGTATTTGCAAAGTTACCAATGAGAAATTTATATAGCTCCATTAATTGTAGACCTTTTTAAAGCTAATTTTTGTTGTAGCATGTGATGGTAAGCTTCATGATAGAACACCATGAAGACTTGACCAAAAAGTGCATAAGGACTGACTCTCGATCCAATAAACACTCAAAAACAATGCACCCATGATAAAAAGCATGATGATAATACTAATGTATGAATATGGATAGACTCAAGAATAATTTTCTTGAGGAATCACCCAATGAACATATATAGACTGAGTCAAGGCAACATTGCTAAAAGAAAACAAATAAGAAAATGAATAAACAAATAAACAACCTAAAATAAACAAACAAAAATCTTGAAAACAAAAGCAAAAGAAACCATCTTAACAATGACAATGCCCTAGTAAGGTAGATCAAATATAATTAACTAGGCTTAAACAAGACAAATATGTTTGGATTTTTGAAATTTTATGAATGTTTTTGGCATTTTGAGGTATCTTAGCTCATTAGAGAATGACAAGATACCTACTCACAAAATGATCAGAGTGTTCATCTTAGGTTGCTCATAGAACAGTGAGAGTGTATGGAAAGGGGGACTAAGGTGACCTCAACATGAATTGAGCATGACCTACATAGTCCTAAAATGACCTCAAGTCATAGTAATTCCATCCACACAAAAGATGAAGAAAAACCAACTAGGTCCCAACAAGTTCTTGAATCTAGCAAATGGCTAGTCAAATGAAAATAGCAATTGCAAGGTGATGCAACAATGCATGATAAAAAAGGGTTGCCCTTAGTTTTACCATAGGTAGTTATAGCTAAGATAAAATGGAATAGGTTAATGATAATAATTTGCTCATAGGCGGTAATAATTAGTAGCAAGATTGGTGAGACACTGATTTGCCCATAGGTAGTTATAATCAGTCTCACATAAACAAACCTGATACAAGATAGAAAATGAAAGATATCTTACCAGATCAACTATCACACTACTTTCATAGACTATCATTGAAACATATATTGGATTGATTGTTGAAATTTGATCAAAAACCTCTCACAAAAGGTGTAGGAAGAACCAAATGAACCAAGACCTAAATAGGATTGGGTAGGATGAGTAAAATAGGCTTTGGTCTAGATAGGAATGGAATGATAGGATGGATAAAATGGTAAGAGGGTTTATGCCCAAGTGCTAGGGTGAATAGCAAGAATCTACAATAGTGTAAAATGGATATTTAACAATGGCAATGGCAATGTGAAATGGTATGGTACATGTTTTTGGCTTGGGTGTGGTTTTTGATTCTATTGTTCCTACTGATGGGGAGATGCACATCCTAATCAATAAATGATAAAAATAGAATAGTTGATCATGTTAATTGCTATCCCACACCTCATTTGAAAAGCTACTTTATCAAGAACTAGATGTCGAGAATGTTTTTGTGTTCTTCTTTGGTCATTGATTTTGATTCTTTCAAGCATTGAGACGAGGTCTCTTTATAGCCTCTGCAAAGAAAAGTGTGGACATGGATGGTAAACAAGGAAAAATAATGGATGGTAGGTCTAATTTTTAAATGGGATCATAGATGATAATGGAATTTGGAATAGATAGGAAACAAATGAAGATCAAGACTTTCAGTCACACGTAATGTTGGTGATTCTAGATTTAACATAACTTTGGTTGTGGTAGGGCTGAAGACATGTTCTCTCGATAGGACCACCATACTTTTCTATTATTTGATCTTGAGAGTAGCTACCATCTAATTAAGCTATAGAAAAAAAGTTATTTTGATATGATATTTGATTTTTTCTTCATTCAATAGTGAAGAACTTTTATGCTCAGTTATTGGTGCCTCAATGAGGTTTTCACTAATGAATTTGTCTTGATTGTCTTGTAACACCTCTAATAAGGTTTTACTAAGGAATGTTGACTTTTGAATTTTATTGTCTTTTAGTGCTTAAATTTTTTTTACTAGAATATGCTGAGTTCTAAATTTAATTATCCTGTAGCGCTTCCAAAAAGGTTTCACTAAGAGAGTGTTCTTCTACTACATGAATGTTGTCTTGGCCTCCTTGCTCTTCTTCAACTGCTATGTCACCATGGATGTAGTTCAATAAAGTGTGATTTTGTCAATCCTAATAGACACTTTTGGGAGATGGAATGTCAATGATATGGCTATTTTGGTTTATGGTAATGGCCTATGGAATGGTAATGGAATGGGGAGAGATTGTACAATCCTCGTAGAAGATACTAGGATAACTTTTATCAATGCTAAAGTACTCATCCTCAAAAATCATATAAATATCACAAATGTATTCAAATTTATCTATAAGGCATGCATAACCAATGTTGTAACAACCACCAACATATTCTTCTTTTGAATTTGATTCTAACTTAAGAGACTTTGAATCTGATGTTGAGACTGATGTTGATTCAAAATTTGATGGTAAATCCAATGTCAATTCAAAAATAAAACTTGAATCTAACTCTAATTCTTCATTAGATGGGTACTTTGTTATAATGATGTCTTCTTGAATATTTGGTTTTGGATAAGTAATAGCCTATGATGGCATAATGAGCTCCACCAAGACTAGTTTGTCAAAGTGAGACTCCTTTAGGATGGGAAATTATTTTAAGAGATAACTCCTCAGAGACTGGCTTATCAATAGAAGGCTCTAGAAAAATAGGCACATGGTCGAGGTAATGATTTGCCTAAAGGTGGTTATAATCATTAAGAAGTGACTTAACAAAGACTGGCTTGTCACTGTGAGAATCCTTGACAACTAGTATAGGATCAATAGGTAATTCATCACATGTTAACTTCTCACAAATGGTTGAGTCAAAAAAAACATCTTAGACTGGTTGGTTTTCTTGGCTTTAGTTTCCAATGAATTAGAAGATACTAGTTTTGAACACATCTTGGTCTTTGAATGATTGGATCAGTTGAGGTTTGGATGGGATTGGTACTAGATAAGGAATGGCTTATGGCTGGATAATGGTAAGGCCTTGAGGAGCATGATTTATCGCATGATCCAAAGGAAAAATTATTGATATGGTAATGATAGGGTGTTTTGGGGCTTGATTTCTCACACAAGCTAAAGGACTAGGTCTTAGAATGATGAAGGGGCAATATGGAGCTTGATTTCTCACACAAGCTAAAAGACTAGGTCTAGGAATGGTAATGGTATTCCTTGGATATTGTAATCTTGGAATAGAAATGGTATGATGTGGTGGAGCTTGATTACTTGCACAAGCCAAAGCATCTTAGTCTTCCTCATAAACCATATCATCTTAATCATGAGTTGGCTCATAAGTTGGTTCTTGATTTTGTTCCATGTACTGATTATTGCAAAGAGGGTATGGATCCATATCCCAAACAACATTATCTATAGTTGGGTGTTCAAAGTCCTCCTCACAATCCTCTTCATACCAATCAAGGTCTCAATTTGGATTTTGTAGATTTTGACTATGTTACCCATATGGAGTATTTTAAGGAGAATAATAAAACACCTTAGAAAATATTTCTCTATAGGTGTTCCTATTGGGATTTTATGTGGCCATTTTATCATAATTTGGATTGTACATGACTCCACCATAAGTATAGCTAGACACATCCATGTAAATTATGAAAGCTCTAAAAAAAAAGGCTTAAAGTTTTACAAATGTTGAAAAACTATCCAAAAGAGAAATGGTTTAAACTTGGTCTAACTTGGTCAAAGGGTGGAGATGTATCTCTAATTTGGTTTGAAAGTGGAGATGTATCTCTAAAATTATTTGTGCTAAAACTTAGCATAAAATAGTCTAACATCAAATGTCTAATGTCAAATTTCATAGGTGCAAAATGTCAAACATCTAAATAAAAACTGACATGTCAAATTTCTAGGTCAAAGTGTTCAAAACAAGGTCTAAACTAGGAAAGGGAACAGTTGAGTTACGAGGTCTTTTGTCCAAACATGAATTCAAAAGCTAGGATCAAATAAATAGGCATATGCTAGGAATTTTGGCCAAATGACATCAAAATCTAGACTTAAAACAAAGGCTGATGTGAATTTAATCTAACAAGTTTGGAAACAACTTTGACATAGATCCAACAAATGGAATCAAACATAAGCATGATCAAATGGCATAAGGCATGAGGCAAAAGGATTTTTGAAGAAAGACTATGTTTTTTCCAAATAAAGGCACAAACAATGATGAGGATAGGCATTAAACAAACAAACTATCAATAGTTTTCAAATTTGGGTAATTGATTAATCAAAGTTATGCAATCCAAAAGAGAAATATCTATGTATTAGCCCCATGAACTAAGGCCTAAACAAAAAAAATCAATGTTTGATCCAAACTTGACAAGGCTAATTGAAAACTCAATGTTGAAAATTAGGATTTAACCAAATAGGCTAGACAAGATTGGACAGTATGATAACACAAGACAAAGGTCCAAATGGTATACATGACATGATTTGAAAAAAATGGTTTTTGATATAAGGTAAACTAGTCTTGAAATAATTTGAGTAGCCTAATGGTGTAAGCATGCTCGAATGATGTGATCAATGCTATGTTTCAAAAGACTTAAAAGAACAAATGGTTTGACATGATTTAGGTAGCATAACACTACCATCCTCAACTCAAATACATTATTTTGACATGGCTTATGAACAAACAAACAATTTTTAGTCTCAAAACATACCTAGCAAAAATGACCAAAATACATTGAGTATAATTGTCCAAATCCTAGCGAGGGTAGGGAAATATGGGGTTGACTAAACTAGTAAGTTTTGAACATCTCTAAGTTAATAAATTTCACAATGACTTTCACATCAAACAATGCAAAATAAAAGCATAGAAATTAGGTGACCACAACATTGGCTAGTTGTAAAAAGGTCTAGTCCTTTTTACAACCACTACATCTTGTTCCTTGCTCAATATAGTGTGATGTTCAAATGTAGATACATCATGTGTACAACTTAAAAGGATTAAGTGAAGTCACTGTCAGGAGGTGAAACCCCACATCAAAGCTTCCATAAAGAACTCATGGGAGGTGATTAATTCCCCCTTGCAAGCCAAGTTTGCATGAAAATAAAAGACTAATAGAAAAACTTTAGGGTCATTTTCAAGGTCACCCAAACTTTAACGAGTTTTTGGGGAGTGCTTTAGATGACATTCTTTCTAAGCCTTAGACTAGGATTTTTTCAATAAGAATAGTGCTTTTGATTCTAAGGGTTCCCTAAAGGGGACAAATAGAAGAGCATACATGTGGTATCCTTCTTTTTTCCAAACAAAATCTAAGTTAAACAACTTAGTAAATATAAAAAACTTGGAAAGGTGAGTTCATTTTTAAGCTCAAATGGAAAATGAGGTGGTGTTCATTTGACCCCTTGGTCTCAGTTGTAACTTTGAAAACTAATTCTAAAAACATTTATTTAAGCACCTTAAATGTTACTTTAAGCACCAAATAATTTTCTTAATTCATTTTTAAGCATGTAAAAGGTGATATAAATATGTTTTTAGCAAATGTCAAACTTGGTCCTATAACAAAAATGTTAGCATGTCCTTTAGCTTTGAATCTAAAAAAAAGATCTCTTGAGTTTGTGTTTTAAGAAAAACACAATGACCAACATCAGTTATATACTTGATGTCAGTTACACTTACTAATTGATGATGGTTATTTAACTGACATTAGTTATACTAACAGTGATTGATAATGGCTATGCCAATTGATGATGGTTTTACTAATTGACGTTGGTTATTGTGTAAACCCATGATAAAGAAAAATGGAAAAATAAAGTTAGAAAATCAAACTACAATAGTTTTAATGATCTAACTGAAGATTTTAAATCTGTATAATGATCTTCTTCATGTGTTGGATGCATCTGATCCCATCGGGCATGCCATATGTGAACTAAAAATTTAACTTAAGAGAGGATGGTTAGTATCGTGTTAGTTTCAAAATAAAAACAAAATGAAAGAAACACACTAACTAGCATAACATCTCTAGGCCTAGACACTAGTGAGAGCTAAGTTAACAAACATGACTAAAGCACACAACTAAAATGCAAAACGAACCCTCTTTTACCTTTTTTGGATGCTCCAAAATTCTTGTTATAGTGTTTTGCTAAGCTTGTGCTCATGAAGTCCTTGACAATGAAGTCCTTGGCTACCTCCATCTCTCCTTGACACCTTTGGCTTGTGGCTTGGAATCAATTTGGCATGGTGACACTAGTTTCATAAAGCTTTTAGAACCAATCGTGCATTATAACTTTTCATAATCATGTCTCAAAAATGATGTTCATGGAATTTCTATTTATAGATTTTTGAGATTGATCAGAATTAACCTAAACCATCCATCTCAAGATTGAGATGTGTGGCTAAGAATTAATCTAATTTTGGAATTAAATTTGATAAATATTCTAATCAATATTTGGGATAGAGGAGCAATTAAGAGGCATGCAGGGCTTTGATGAGGCATTGGAGGCATGAATCCTGATATTTGTGGCACTTATGGCCTAGGGATGTCTTCACAAGAAATGAGGTCACCTGATGATGCAAATATTAAATATTCATTTCCAAAACAAATTACTCAACAAGTTTCCATGGAATTATTAATTAGGCTCTAATTTGGTTTAATTAGCTCTTAAGCATGTTTAAGCACTTTATGCACAAATCATCCCAATTAATCAGAATACCTTATTATTGGTCTAAAATTAGACAAGATTGGAATTGGAAGGCAATGTCAGATGCATTGGATCTGTTATCTCATTTAGTATGTTACAACACCAAATAAAAAAGGCACATGTCTCATTTAAGAGATTTGAAAGGAAAGAGCAATCAAGAGATGAGATTGATCAGAATCAACCTAAACCATCCATCTCAAGATTGAGATGTGTGGCTAAGGATTAATCCAATTTTGCAATTAAATTTGATAAATAGGGTCATCAATATTTGGGATAGATGAGTAATTAAGAGGCATGGAGGGCTTTGATGAGGCGTGGGAGGCATGAATCCTAATATTCATGGCATTTATGGCTTAGGGATGTCTTCCCAAGAAATGAGGTCACTTGATGATGCATATATTCAATATTCATTTTCAAAACAAATTATTCAACAAGTTTCCTTAGAATTAATCATTAGTCTCTAATTTGGTTTAATTAGATCTTAAACATGATTAAGCACTTTGTGCACAAATTACTCAAATTAATTAGAATGCTTTGTTATTGGTCTAAAATTTGACTAGATTTGAATTAGAAGGCAATATCAGATGCATTAGATCCATTATCCCATTTAGGATGCTACCAAAACCAAATAACAAATTCACATGTCTCATGCAAGAGATTTTATAGGAAAGAGCAATCTAGAATACCTAGGTGTAAAATTGGCATTTTAACTCGAAATGATCTAATCAAAGTTAGCTAGCCCATAAATTTCATTAACACATTTAGTGATACGTTGACCAAAATTGTCCCTTGAATATGTCAATTTCAAATCATTTAATGAATTTTAGTATTTTTAGCCAAATTGTACATTTTAAGTGGAAATTGGCTAAAACCATGGTTGGAGGTTATCAGTGGCTAGTTTTAAGTGTCTATAATGATCACATAAGGCCTTAAAAAAATACCAAAAACATTCATAGGCAAGTATAACTTCCTAGGGATAGCAATGCACTTTTTTATACAATTATTTTGGAATGTAGAAGATCTCAAATGGAGGTATGGATCAAAATTTATGGCCTTTGGAAGGTTGGCATATTTTTTCTACTTCAAGTTATCTTTGCATCTCCATATATAATTAGAACCTATAATATTTTGGTCTCACCTTGGGACCTTGGTAACTATGCCCATAGTCTAGCTACATCTTCTTCAAACACTAAGATCTTAGTTACCCTAAAAGTTATCTCCCTGTCTAATCTATATATATTATCTTGGTCAACCCTTGATCTATATGGTTATGATGGCCCTAATTGGCCTATAGTTTACCCCTATCCTATCCTACTCCTCGTATGATAACAAGGGTCACCTCAATATCTTGTATCTCAGTGTTTCCTTCCTTTCCATCAAGATTGAGATCCTCTCCCATCTCAAAATCATGATCAAAAGGCTCCTCATCACTATTATTAATGTTTTTATTTTTATCACTATTGTTGTTGTTATTGCTAGTACTCTCTAAACCCAAATCAATCATCATGGGTGTATCCTTCTATAAGGATACATGTACCACCTACTATAGTGGTTCCTATATCTATAAGGTTACTTTCATTGGCCTATATCCCTATACCTATATAGGCACTAGCCTATCTTGTTCTTATTGATGTTTTCTTGGTTGTTGAGCCTCTAGATGCCTAGGTCTAATTAGTTTCACTAGCCTAAACTACATCCACTAAGATGCATATGTACGTGTGATATTCATATGTACTTATGAGATTCATAATAAACTATGTAGGTAATATCCATTTTCATGGGTCATTTGGAGTTATCTTGGCCCCTTAGTCCCTCTTCTTCCATTCCCCTCAAGTTTAGTTTGCCACATTATTCTATTTGAATTTCCCTAGACTTAGAATAAACACATAAGAGTAATGTCTTATTATCATATATGCATAATGATGATTAGTTATTTTTCTATTAATTTTATTTGTGTTTTTTTATTTGTGATTGGAGTGTTTGATTGATTGTATGTTTATTTTATTACATGTTTTATTTATGTTTATTACATTATGTTTTACACTTAGGTCTTGATTTTTCATATCTTGATCTCGAGTTGTTAAGATTTATGTCTAAACTATTTTTTGGTCTTTGTTTAGTACATTATGATTTACACTTAGGTATTTATTTTTTGAATCTTGATCTTTTAGTTCAATTACAAATACTAAAAATAACATATGAGCAAGTTGTAATAATGTTATCATGTTTCATTTTATAATTACAATATATACTATCATGTGCAAAATTAAAGAACAAGTGCTTGAGACTTATATGCAATGTCACAGAAAGACAAAACATCCCCTTTATAAGATGTAAATATTTGTTCATATGGATAATTAAAACACAATAACATTTTGTACATTACAAATAATAAATGATTGAACAATATGGATGTATATATGCTAATCATGATACACATATATTAATGAACATATCAAACTAATCATAAATATTTATACATCATGATCAATATCCATGCATCAAATAATATCACATTCATAATTATCAATAAATGAAATGCATTCATCATTTTTGATATCTAATGTGCACCATGATCATGGAAATTTAAAAAATAGAATCATGACAAAAAAATATACATCCAGATCAATATCAAATATCTAATCTACATCATAAGTCAACATCAATTAAATCCCAAGTCGCATCATATATATAAAAATAATATCAATGTCCATACACATCATGTGATCCAAATATATATATAATCCCAAGTCACATCATATATATATATATATATATATATATATATATATATATATATGATATGTCTTGGGATAAATAGTGACTATAAATCAAGATATAGACATTACATACTACAAAATATAAAGCTACAATAAAAAATTAGCTCTGACTCAAAGACTCCTCTGAGAGATATCCTAATGAAAGTTATGTCATCTGCCATGTGGCATTGTCTATTATTGTGGACCCATCACTCTAGACTATAGGGGATGTTGTGCTACTAATATATTATATGTTGAGGTGTGATGTGACCTATATTTATGGTTCAATATTTGGTTCTAAGTATGCTCATGAAAAATTAGTTCCCTAAGCCCTATCTATATTATAGAGTCATATAAACTGTGATAATATTTAACCTCATACTTGGCCTATATCACGTCATCCTTGTCTTATAACACATATTATAGTGCCTTGGATAAACACTTCTATGAGACTATATATATCACATCATATCACTCCCCATAGAGCCTTTGTACATCTACCCTGGCCCTATCCCACTCACCAATAGTTATCACTGACTTTGCATCCCTCATGGTAAGTTGGCCCTGAATGGTTGACATTTGGGTAAAATACCCCCTCAATATAATGACATCAATATATTTATTTATAATGAAACCCTAAAATATGGTGATCTCACCCTAGGCCCCTACCAACTATGCCTATAATCCATCTACCTCCTTCTCTAACCCCAAAATCTCTGTCACCCTAGAAAATATCTTAGTATCCAATCTTTGATGGCCCTATCTGGCTTGAATTTTTCCCCTATCCTAATCTAACCTTCTTGATATAGAAGGGTCACATAAATATCTTATATCTCAATTTACCCATCCTCTCCATCAATATTGGGACCCTATCACATGTCAATATCATGATCAGAATGATCCTCATCATTATTTTTTGTTGATGTTGCCACTAATGTTTTTACTACTGATAATACTCTTTAAACGTAAATCAAGCATCATGAGTGAAAATTTATATAAGGGTAACTATACTACCTACTATAATGGTGCATATATATATATATATATATATATATATATATATATATATATATATATATATATATATATATATATATATATATATATATATAGGTTTCATGAATTGGCCTTATCTAGGCATTGACTTATCCCATCTCTACTAATGTTGTTTTAATTTTTGAGCTTGGTCACGGTTTGATCAATCTCATTGGCCTAAACTACATCCACTAGGTTGCATATATTTTGTGACCCCTACATTCATTATCCCTCCAACATAATCCCAATAAATTGGTTTTAATGTCAAAAAGACCCTAATTGTCACATCTCTCAAGATGAGAAGCCCCCTCAGTAATCTCTCACATCATGTATGCAAAGTAATGAGGCCTAACAGGCACATCTTGTTATCACCCCTTCCTTTAAACGTGATTTTGTTAGTATCGCTCTATAGTAAATTAATGTCAACATGTGATCTATAAAGTATTTGTGTTTGGAGTAGAACAAAGCTCCCAAAATCATAGTGTAATTGATGGACACATGCATGATTTATATTATTTTTTATCTTGTATACCTTTTTGTATGTACTCAGCCCTTATAAGCATATAAAAAGGTTTCAGAATGTGAAGAGTCTTTCTTATGGATGTAGTGAAAGGTTAGAATATGAAGATACAATGCTTTGTAAAACTCTATATATAATGCTCAGTTGTATCATGAAATGGTTTTGATGTCATAGAGATTAATATACAATTACTCAATAGTTTCCCTTACTTATCTTTTATAGTTTTTCTATGTATAGTGATACTCTATTTTCTAAATCCATTAGTCACATAAATATTATAAAATGTTATATATCTAATAATCCTACATTTTTTTAAAATTTTATTCTTGTTTTAATTAATTAATTAATGGATAAGTTAAATTTGATATAGATTATTATATATTCTTTTGTCATGTATCACACTAGTTATCCCTATATTAACATGTTTTGATGGGTTTTCTAGGAACCTCTGCTAACAATGATGTGGTGAGTGAGAAACATTTTGAGATAGTTGTCAGGGCAAAGAGATTTAGAAATATGGATAGATGAAAGAATTTGAAAATTTATATAAGATGAATTAAAAATAATTAGGAAGACTATGAAAGAGTTTATTCAAGAGCATATATATGGAGAAATTTATCAATTTTTTGGTTCAAATTTCTAGGATTGATAGCTATGTGATTGTCTAGATTATATTTATAATGTTTCTAATGAAGAAAGATGGAGTTTATAATTTGGATGGAATAATATTTAGATACCCTGTAAACTCTAGATAGTGACTAGACTCATGTGGTAGATCATTGGGAAGGACTACCATCGATAGTTACATCACAAAATTATTTGTACAAGGGTATTTGGATTTTGAAGTTGTACAGGACTTGTTTATGAGAGGGATCTAGGGAGATTAATTTAGTGACTACCTAATTTGATAGGGATTTTGGTTGTTGAAAAGGCCATGTGTTAGAGGTATAATCAATGAGAGGAGGGAGGGTGAATCATTGATGTGAGATAATGAAAACTTTAATTTCAATCCTTTCAAACCCTTAATCAATCACCACAAGCATCCATAAAGCATATAAGTCACTCATAATAATGAACAAGAAATTTGATGAAAGATCAAGCACACAACACATGAATTGTGTGTAAAACCCTCATGGGGAATAAAACCCACTCTCAATCCTATAAACACATGGACTACTTGTCTTATAAAATGATAAAAAATATGAGACCGTTTAGTGAAACATTCACTTCACAAGGAGAACCCACCCCTAAGTATGAACAAGCACCAACTTATTCTAGATGTTGAGCACCCACACAACACCTATGAAATAAATAGCTTTATAACTCTGATTGCCTTTAAATCTAATGGATAAATAATATATAACACCTCTCTTTTAACCAATCACACTTTCAATCTTGCACACACAAGAAATGCATCCAAAACATCTTTTTGGATCACTCTAGACCTCTTCTCTCATCCTCAATATTCAATTATGTAGGTACACTATTATAAAATTAGAATTATGACCTATAGGTCATACACACAATCCTTAACCTGATATCCTCTTTAATCCATCCTATAGGCACACTTTTTCTCTTTTCATTACATTTCTCTCTTTTTGTTCATAATAAAAATCTAGAAACCATCACCTTTGATTTCACTCTTTATAGAGCCTTCATGAATATCATCTTCTTGGTCAGCCATAAGACTTGTCTTAACCCTTAAGGATTATATTACACTAATACATATCTCAATACCACCCTCATAGGTTGGTCATAGCATCCATGGGTCACCCTTAAGCAACTACACCTTTCAAATAGGTCTTAGTAACCCTTATAAATATCATTGGGACATGTTCACCTCTTTAGCACTTCACCAATCAAATTATGAAAACAAGACCACTTCCAAATGTATAAGTCTATTCAAAATTACCTATAATACATATTAAATTTATTACATCCATCACTACACTCCTCTACATATGTATAATCTACTCAAACATTAGTTTTGTACACAAGAATACCATGAATAAACAAATAGTCAACATCTACGCATTTGTTCATATTGAACATGGATTGTTCAAACCTCCAAAATCCACACAGATGATACTCATGGAGTCTATAACATTCTCCAATAGTTAATTCACCTTTAAACATTTAAACACCATCAAGATAAATAACAACATCCTTCTTGGGTCATTTACAAAAGATGGACAAACACACAGTCAACTTTGAAGATCAATAACTACAATTTTATGAATATTCAAAACTTATAAATTTGTTTTATAAATATCCCTTGGAGTTATTTATAATTTTTTTAATACTAATATAAATTTCATCATACATCAAAAGATATAGCTCAAATAATACAGATTAGTTTTCCTTTATTAATTTGAATATTCAAATTCCAACAGTCACTATGTAATGCAAAAACATTAGAAACATGTCTTTATATCG
The DNA here is from genome assembly GCA_037957365.1 of Torreya grandis. Classification (NCBI taxonomy): domain Eukaryota; kingdom Viridiplantae; phylum Streptophyta; class Pinopsida; order Cupressales; family Taxaceae; genus Torreya; species Torreya grandis. Next base: position 442,797 of record JARHVA010001532.1, on the reverse strand, counting down.
TGCCCCATGGAAAATTGATAAAATAAACTCTGTCAATATCCTCATGAGTCTCCTATCATTGAATTTAAACATTGGTTGTTGATCATTGATTTGAGCTTCTGAGATTATGAAACATGGTAGCCCCACATGCCTTCTATGTACCCTATTGTTTTAATGATCTTACACCACTTGACAACCCCATGTGCTTTCTATGTTTATTGACTTATTGAATTAATTTTCACTATAAATATGTTGCTAAATAACCATGTTTGTGACATATGTCAAAATCACATTCAATCTCAAGAACCTTTGACTTATTGACCTCACAATCTCCATTATTTCTTTATATGTATGATCTAATGCTCATCATTAGATCCTTGATCTGATTGAGTGAGTATTCGACACTTGGCATCCATAGATAATGATCACTTGATATTTCAAAATTGGCTAAGTATGGGAAACACTACAATTTACATAGGAGGCCAACTTTACACCTTGACATCTTTTACTACATACCACCTCAAGACCTAAAACTTAGAACATATTATCTTGGTACAAAAATGATCAGACCCATATAACCAACTCCTTCTAAGACTACCACATGTGTAAATTATGATGTCACCAATCAACTCACTTAGCCTGATTTTCCAAGATGACTAAGAGATCCTAGACATTCATATGACTGCTCTGATGAATTATTTTTACTTCCATAAGAGCACAAATCCCTCTTGCCACCTCGTATGACCTATACAATATAATAATAACATCAAAAACACTATATATCATCCCAAATACCTGTACACATGATATGCACTCTCAAATCCACTTGGAACCTAATACTTTGTCACTAGATCATTATGTACAAAGATCACCTTGAAATCAATGACAGTCAATGCATCTCAAGAACATGCAAAAAAATCTCCCCCTTTGTCATTGATGGCAAAAAACTTTTAGAATGTACTTTCCCAAAGTGAATAACTCCTTCATTCTGAACTTTATCCCCTTTTAACATTAATGAGGAGTCTCTTTCTTAACAAGCTAACTTTATCCTTAGACCTGAAAAACTATTCACATATCTTATAAATATCCCCTAACATCATGTTTATCTCATATAACCTTTTCTCAAACCATAACCACACCAGCTCCTTAGAATTGAAACATGTCACATACAATCCCCCTCACTCTATGCATACATTGCATGTTATCAATTAAAGAGAACATACCTTTATCTAAATTTCTCCTTGATTTTTAGATTTTATAAATTATTCCCAAACTTCACATATTCCTCAAGAAACCTAAGTATTAATAGTTTCATCTAGTTCATTACCTAAACCATGCATGCTTACTTATATATATGACAAATGTCTCCTAAGAAGCATATATAGAGACACCCATTTGTCATGAGAGACTAACAGTCCCAAAACTCAAGAGACTCCCACATGTCCATACTCTTACTTGTCTTGCAGTCTTGCCTCATCATTAGATTGACTTTAATGATTCTATAACTTCACATTTTATTTTTAACTCAGAGTCTTGCTTGATATCTTTATCCATCTGGGTAGATAAAGCTTGTTCTTTCATACTTGGACTTATTTATTATTCTATCATGACAAAAAACCCATTCAATTCCTTGGGTATCCATTCATTATAAATTCTTTTCTTCATGTTAGGATTGTTTTTAATTGAAGTAAGAAACTAACCATTCCTATAGAACCTTGCTTGTGATGTTTCTTGACACTTGTAGCAAACCATACTTCTTATGAAAAAATCATTATTTCTTACCTTGTTAGGACATATTATTGCAATGTGTCCCATGTCATAGCAACTGTAGCATTTACATTCACTTACACCACTTGACTGATAATTCATATCATAATTTTAAGAAAATTCATTTCTTGAGGGTATTTTACATTCTCTTAATCTATGACCAAATTGATTGGAGTAACATTGACCATAGCATTTGGTTGTTTGATAAGATTAGTTTTCAATTTGATAGTACCATCATTCCATCATTGATCATTTAAATTTAAGGCTTGATTCTTCTTGTTCATGTTACCCTTCTCTTTGTCTTGAGTTTCAACATTTTGTTCTTTTTCAAAACCTAGACCAAATCTATCACTTACAATCATTTGACTACTTAGAATGTTGTCAAGATCATTAACACTCTTTTCAAACTTCACAAAAGACCTTACCTTTCTAGATGTTTTCTCCAACTCAATATTCAAAGACTCAAATTCAACCATATACCTAGAACATTCATTTTGTTTAGTTTTTAGGTTTATAAACATAGTTTCCAACTAAGTATTGAGATTCTTGACAGTATCTTCATGTTCCCTAGTGTCATCATTTATTCTTTCCTCAAACACATTAAATTTATCCTTATAGTCCTTGATTTATGACATCATCTTCTTGTTATTTTTATTCTCAATTTTCAAATCTTCAAGAGCATTCATCAATTTAGCCTCATTATTTTCCTTAGTTTTTTTATTATCTGAATCATTGGCTGCATCTTTGATTGTCATGATATCATCTTTTTTAGATCTACTTGCTTCTAACTTCTGATATATTTCAAGCTTCCTCATAGCTTGATTTAGTTTAAGATGTAAAGAGTCTAACTCTAATTGATACCTAATACATTCTTCATCATTACTCTTTACCTCTTCATCAAGAGTACAAACCTAATTTTTAAGTTGTTGAGTGATCTCATAATTATCCTTGACTTCATTACTCAACCTTCCTTTAAAAAGGCCAATTTGTTCCTCATAGTATTTGATCAAGTAATCTTGTTTTCTATTTTTTCCTTGTAGTAACTTCATTTCAACCACAATGTTCAGATATTTGTCTTCAAGAGTGAATTTCTCATCTTCTTCCTCTGAGATATCTCCTCCAAAGATATCTCTACTTAAAGAACATTTACCTTCATCATCACTAAGAGCCATGAACAATGTCTCCTTGTGCTCATTATGAAAAGAATCATCATTGTCTGATGTGTTTTATTCTTCTTCTACATATGAGTTACTATCTTTTTCATGGTAAAGACTCTTATTACTTTTGGATGATTCCTTCTTTCCATTTCACTTATTGAAGAACTTTATGTACTTGTTATGATCCTCATATTTCTTGTGTTCATCCTCAAGAGATTCCTTATGAAATTTTTTGTGTTCAAACTTGCCTCTATATGGGCATATAGCTGTAAAATTACCAACTTTACCACATGGAAAACATTTAAAGGGAACTTTCCATTCATACTTACTTGATCCTACATTCAATTTCCTTACTCTCATGGCTTCAAGTTGATATTTGTTAAGGTCAAAGTCTTCAAGACTTAACTTGTTCTTTTTGGATTTTGTATCCTTGATCACCTTGAAGGCTTCTTCCTTCTTATGAGGTTTGTCCTCATTTACTCTCATCTCATAGGCAATAAGGATTGCATGTAATTCATCCATCTTTATTTGAGTAGGATCAAGACTTTCTTCAATAAAAGATAATTTTAAATCAAATTTGAGATCGAGAGACTTCAATACCTTTTATAAAATAGTAACTTATTCAATCTTCTCTCTAAGACCTCTGATCATGTCTACGATCTCATCAACCCTTACAAGAAAAGATGTAACACTATCTTATTTCTTCATTTTGAGGCCCTTAAATTGCCTTTGGTAAGTCTATAATATAGCCAACTTAAATTTTAAATCTCCTTCATAGATAGTTTATACTTTGACCCAAATTTCCTTGGTGGAATTACAATGGATAACCTTGGTGATCTCTTTCTCTAAAAGACCATAAATGATGGCATTCATTGTCTTTAAAATATTTTCACTTAACATCTTATCAACTGAACTAGTTGGAGGAATAGTTGGTGTAGTATAACCCTCCATAATATATTTCCAAATATCAAACCCTACAAACATGATGTATGTCCTCATTCTTACACTCCAAAAAGCATAATTAGACCCATTGAATAGTGGTGCTTGATTTTTATAGAAACCCTACATGTGTTAACTTGACATATTATACCTTGGATCACATTCATGTGGTTAAGGTTACAAATAATGTGTGGTTATACTACCAATTTTTAGAGGTACAATAACTAGGGGGTTGAATTAATGATGCAAGATAATCCAAACTCAATTTCAATCATTTCAAACCCTTAACAATCACCACAAGAAATCATAAAACATACAAGTCATTCATAACAATGAACAAAAAATTTGATGTAAGATCAAGAACAAAACACATCTCTTTTAACCCTTCACACTCTCAAGCTTTTAACACAAGCAATGCATCCAAAACATCCTTTTGGATGACTCTAAACCTCTTCACTCATCCTCAATCTTCAATTCTATTGGTATACTATTATAACATCAAATGTATGATCTACAGGTAATATACATAATCCTAAACCTTGTCTCCTATTAAATATATCCATTAGTAACACTTCTTCTCTTTTCATTCTCCACATTGCTCTTTTTGGTTCACAACAAAAATATAAATACCATCACCTTTGATTTCACTCTTTATATAGCCTTCATAAATATCATATTCTTGGTTAGCCATAAGACTTGACTAAAACCTTAAGTTTTATATTACATTGATACATATCTCAATACCACAATCATAGGTCAGCCATAGCATCCATGGGTCACCCTTAAGAATCTACACCTTTTAAATAGGTCTTAGTAGCCCTTATTGGTCACATGGAGACCTATTAACCTATTTATCACTTCACTAAGAAAATTAGGAACACGATACCACTTAAAAATGCATGGGTATATTCCAAATGACCCCTAAGACACCTTAAAGTGATTACATCCATCACTACACTCCTCTACATATGCATAATATACTCAAACATTAGTGTTATACACAAGAACAACATGAATGAACAAATAGTCAACATCTAGTTATTTGTTCATACTAAAGATGGATTGGTTAAACCTAAAAAATACACAAATATTATCCTTATAGAGTCTAAAACATTATCCAATAGTTAATTCACCTTGAAACATTTAAAATCCATCAAGACAAATACAAACATCCTTCTTGGGTCACTTGTAGTAGATGGTCAAACACAGTCAACTTTGAAGATCAATAAATAAAAATGTATGAATAGTCAAGACTTATAACCAATTTTTATGGATAGCTCTTGGATTCCTTTACAACTTTGCTTCTTGTACCACTATCAAATTTTTTGTACATCAAAATAAATAGCTCCAATAGTATAGACTAGTTTTCCTTTATTAATTTGAATATTAAAATTCTAATGATCATTGTGTAATTCAAAAACATCATACACATGTATTTATATCATTCCCCATGGAGACTTGATAAAATATGCTCCATCAATCTCCTTGTGAATCTATTGTCATTGAATTTCAACCTAGTCATTGATTATTGATATGTTCTTTTGAGGTGATAGCACTTGGTAGCCCCACGTGCCTTCTATGTACCCTATTGTTTTAATGCTCTTATGCCACTTGGTATCCCCAGGTTCCTCCTATGCTTATTGAATTACTGACTTGATTTTAAACATTTATATACTACTAAATCATCATGTTTTTGACATATGTCACCATCACATTCAATCTTAGGAGCCTTTGACTTATTGGCATTGTAATTGCCATTATATTTTCATTTGTATTATCTAATGCTCACCATTAGATCATTGATCTAATCAAGTGAGTTTTATACACTTGTAAGCCTTATATAATGTTCATTTGATATTTTAAGATTGGATAAGTATGGGAAACACTACAATCTTCCTAGGAGGCCAAATTTTCACCTTGATATCTGTTGCTACATACCACTTGAGGACCTAAAAATTGGACCATATGATATTGGTATAAAATTGATCAGACCCATATGACCAAATACTTATAAAAATACCACACATGTGAATGTTTATTTCATCAATTAGTTCACTCAACCTGATTTACTAAGATGCCTAAGAGAACTTAGACATTCATATGACTAATATGATGAATTCCTTTCACTTTCACAAGATCAAAAAGTCCTCTTGCGACCTCATATGACCTATACAATAGGAACATAACATCAACAACATTATCTATCATCTTAAAGACCTACACACATTATCTGCACTCAAAAATACACATGGAACCTAACACTTTGTCATTAATGCATTATGTACAAAGATCACCTTAACATTAATGATAATCAATGCATCTCAAGAACATGCTTAAAAATCTTCCCCTTTGTCATTGATGAATAACACATTTTAGAATGCACTCTCCCAAAGTAAATAACTCCTTCATTCTAAAATTTCTCCCCCTTGACATTAATAACAAATAATCTCTTTCTCAACATTACAACTTGATCTTTGGACCTAACAAACTATTCATAGAGATTAGAAATCTCCCACTAACATCATGGTCATATTATATAGCCTTTTATCAAACCATATTCAACCACCCTAGTTCCTTGGAATTGAAACATCTCATGTATGTTCCCCCTCACTCTATGCATACCTTGCATATTATCAATTGAAGAGAACATACCATTACTTGAATTATTCCTTGATTTATATCTTGTTGAAAACATGAACAAACTTCACATACTCCTCAAGAAAACTGAGTATTGATAGTTACATCATACTCATTACCTAGACCATGCACACTTGTATCTACATATGATAGATGTCTCCTAAGAATCATAGATAAAGACACCCATTTTTCATGAGAGACTAAAGTCCCAAAACTCTAAAGACTCCCACATCACCATACTCTTATTTGTCTTTCAATCTTGCCTCATCATTAGATTGACTTTGAATGAGTCCATAACTTCACTTTTTCTTTTTAACTCAGAGTCATGCTTGATCTCTTTGTCCATTTGGGAAGATAAGGCTTACTCTTTCATACATGGACTTATTTCTTGTTCTATCATGACAAACAACCCATTAAATTCTTTGGGTATCCATTCATTATAGCTTCTTTTATTCATGTTAGGATTGCTTTTAATTTAAGTAAGAGACTGACCATTACTATAGAACCATGCTATATGACCTCTCTCTTTACACTTGTAGCAAACCATACTTCCTAGGAAAAACTCATTGTTTCTTACCTTGTTAGGATAGAATCTCGCAATGTGCCCCATGCCATAGTAGTTGTAGCATTCAACTTCACTTACACCACTTTACTAATAATTCACATCATAGTTCCAAATAAATTCATTTCTTGAGGGTATTTTACATTCTCCTAATCTATGACCAAATTGATTAAAGGAGTAACACTAACCATTGAAATTTTCATACCTCATAGCTTTTGGTTGTCTGATAGGATTAATTTTCCATATGATAGTACCATCATTCCTTGATTGATCATTGACCTTTAAGGTTTGATTCTTCTTATTCATGTTAGCCTTCTCTTTGTCTTGAGTTGCAACCTTTTGTTCTTTTTTGAAACCTAGACCAGATCTATCACTTACAATCATTTGACTACTCAGAATGTTGTCAAGATCATTATCAATCTTTTCAAACTTCAAAAAAGACCTTACCGTGCTAGATGTTCTCTCTAGCTCAATCTTCAAAGACTCAATTTAAATCATATATTGAGAGCATTTATTTTCTTTACTTTTTAGGTTTGTAGAAATAGTTTCCAACTAAGTATTGAGATGCTTGATAATATCTTCATGTTCCTTGGTGTCATCATTTATTATTTCCTCTAACACATTAAATTTATCTTTATAGTCCTTGATTAATGACATCATCTTCTTTTTATTTTTATTCTCAATTTTTAGATCTTCAAGAACATTCATCAATTCAACCTCATTATCTTCCTTAGTTTTTGAATTATTTGAATCATTAACTGCATCTTTGTTTGTCATGAGATCATATTTTTTAAAGTTTGTTGATTCTAACTTCTAATATATTTCAAGCTTGCTCATAGCTTTATTTAGTTTAAGATGTAAAGACTCCAACTCTAATTGATACATGATACATTCTTCATCCTTAATCTTTACCTATTCATCAAGAGTACAAACCTGGTTTTCAAGCTATTGAATGATCTCATCATTCTCCTTGGATTCATTACTCAACTGTCATTCAAAAAGGTTAATTTTTTCCTCATAGTATTTGATCAAGGAAGCTTTTTTTTTGTTGTTGCCTTGTAGTAGCTTCATTTCTTCTACAGTGTTCAGATATTTGTCTTCAAAAGTGACTTTCTCATCTTCTTCCTCTGAGCCATCTCTCCAAAGATATCTCTACTTAAAGAATAATCACCTTCATTATCACTAAGAGACATGAATAGTGTCTCCTTATCCTCAATATGAAAAGAATCATCGCTATCTGATGTGTTTTTTCTTCTATAGATGAGTTACTATCTTCTTCATGGTAAAGACTTTTACTCCCTTTTTATGATTTCTTCTTGTCATTTATCTTATTGAATAAATTTATGTACTCACTAAGACCTTCAAATTTATTGTGTTCATCCTCATGACATTCCTTATGATCTTATTTATGTTAAAACTTGCCTCTATCTGGCCATTTAGATGTAAAATGACCAACTTTACCACATGAAAAACAAGTAGAGGAAAGTTTCCCTTCATACTTACCTGATCCTACATTCAATTTCCTTGCAATCATGGATTCAAGTTTATTTTAATTAAGGTCAAAGTCTTCAAGAATTAACTTACTATTTTTGGATTTTATCTCCTTGATCACCTTGAAGGCTACATCCTTCTTAGGAGGTTTGTCTTCATTGACTCTCATCTCATAGGCAGTAAGGATTCCATGAAATTCATCCATCTTCATCTATGTAAGAACAAGACTTTATTCTATAATAGATAATTTGGAATCAAATTTGAGAGTGAGAGACCTCAATACCTTTTTTACTATAGTAGCTTTGTAGACATTCAAAAGTTTCACAATTTTAGATGTCAAATTTCCTTGAACCCTACTTGACTCTAAGGCTCGTTGACCACCTAACTGATTTAGCCCATTTTTCAATTTTTTGAATTTACTATTTAATTCACCCTTATTTAATCCATTTTCCTCTAGAACCTTGACCACTAATGTTTAACCTAATCATTGATAGTTAGTCTGACCATCAATGGTCAAGCCTTCTAAACCTGATTTTAAAGCATTACCAATTGTACGAGATAACCATGACACATTTATAAACTTCTATTTTATGATGCAAATAAGTTTTAAAGCATCATAATTAGTAAATTTATCCTCTACCTAATTAGTAACTTCCTCTTGTACATTTAGTAACTTTATCCTATAAAAAGAGATAAGTAAGTTCTGAGGAGGGATCTAAAACTCAAACAATATGCATCCAATCTATGTTGCATACAATTATCCAACATCCATTCAATAATAAAGCAACATCAATGGAGACTTAAACCTCTATTAAAACCACTCTTGAAGGCAAAAGTACTATCACTCTAGACAAATTGCTTTAGCCTTTCACCACCAAGTTAAATGTATCTCTTACTTATTTTCTTTGATTTATATTCCATTTCTAACCTCCCTACCCTATCAGACCCATCAGTATCTTATTTTATAGTCCCCTAATCAATAATAGACCTCTATTTTCCCAATTACCCAATCTACAATCCTTTTTATGATGATTTCTAAAATCACATAGTTAACCATCGATAGTTAGCTCAATCATTGATGATCACCTCAACCGTCGGTGGTCACCCAACCACTGACACTTAGCCCAATCACTAACAATCATAGGGGAAAAACATAACAATTTATTTTCACCCCCTTGACCCTAACCTAACCCTATTTTTGGTGTTCTTATCTGTTTACAAAGATTCTTATGATTTTTTGAACCTAACCCTAACTATCTTAGTAAAATTATTGACCCACTTTTGCTATATTTAGTGTTTTTGTTTATAAATCAATTTAATTTCATCTCATCTTACATTCTTTTAATTTCTAGTTATTGAATACAAGTATTCTTTATTTTCATTTATATCAACTTAATTGTTATAAATAGTGGATTAACATCCTCCTAGCAAGCTTACACTTCTTGGATCTAGCTCACACTAGGTAGTCCACTCAACCATCCATCTAACAACCATTTTTTCTAGTGTCTTTCTTATCTATAGGTTATTCTTTCCAAGCCAAAGAAGAGTTTTCACCATCACATGGATCACACATGCACTTTATCAAGTATTCTTCTACACACCCCTTTTACTATTTTCATTACTTTCTTCCAAATTAAAAAATGAGTGGAAATTATTCTGAAACATTTTGGCATGCCTGATTGGACCCAACATCCCTTTTTCTTTCTTTATTGTATGCTCATCAAATGAAGTCTAAATTTCATTTGGACTTAAAATAATTTTTTTGCATACATTGATTACTTGCTTATTTTAGTTCATCTAGTAACTTAAAGTCACAATAATTAATCATAGCTTTCACTCTTGTTATCACACACCTTTTGCCAAACCACATAACTAATAAACACACCAAAACATACCTGAGACAAGGCCTAACTAGGATTTCGTCACCTAGAGGTAAACTTGACCCTTTTTCGGCAATCCTACTTGGACGTCAATACTAAGGGGAGAATTAACTTAGCTTTCTGGTTGAGTATAAACTCTGAGATTTAGTATATTTTGGCTAAGCACTCTACACCCTTATCACTATAGTGTGTGAAGTGAGGGGATAGGACCTAATACCAAGCCATGTACTAAAGATCAATATATATTTCTCTCTTGAGAACCTAAACATAACCTAAAACCAACCTTCGATTCCCTCTTTAGTACCTAATCTAAAAACCAATTTTTCTCTTCACACTCTCTAAGGCATAAGCCAAAAGTGATTTAAAAATAACACTAGGTTATTAAATGCACTTTTGTGTATGTTTGATTTCCTAGTGTTCTTTTCTTTTTCTTTCTCTTTATTTGAGTTGTGAGTTTCATTATTTTTTCTCATACTCATGGTCTTAATTAGATAGTAGTTGAGGAATCAAAATAATGAAAAACAACATTCTTCTTCCTCTTCCATGGAGTATACCTCTAATGCTAAAGGCTTCCCTCATTTTTCTACCCCTCCTACCAAGGCACTGATTGTTATTGGGGGTGATTTGGATTTTATTATCTTCCTTGATAACAACCCCATAGCTTTTGAACATTATCTAAACACCTTATCTACATGTACCCCTTTCACTTTAGTTCTTCCTATAGATCCACCTTATGGTATGACTCCCCATCTTCTGGTGGGTGCCACCTCAACCCAACCCATGCTCACCCAAGCCTCTTCTTCTTCTAATATCCCACCTAGTACCACTCCCTAAACTCTATTTAACATCCCAACCAATAACCAAACACCTATAACCCTAACCAATACCTCAAATATTAGATCACCTTACCTCTTATCACCTATACTCCTACTATGGGGGTATTCTCTAACCCTATTTATACCATTCCCCTTAGTTCAACCAACCCACCAACTTCTACCCCACTTTAAAGTTTGGTAATTTCCATACCTCAAAGCCTCCCACCTATTAGCACTAGAGTTACCACCCACCAACAACTAACTGACACTTTTATACCCCAAACCCAATCTATATCCATTCCACCATCTACCAACCCAATAATACCTCTAAACCAACCCCTATCAGCTCCCCAAACAACAACCATGACATCTTACCTATATGTGTCTAACCCACAAGGATACATAACGCTTTTCACCCAACCATTTGTGTCAATCAACTATTATGCGACACTATCCCAACTTCCTATGACCACTTACCAATATGCAGCTTCTTTAGCACCCTCTATCACTTATACATACATTTTTTCCACCTAACCTCAACAAATTTTACCACCTTAGTATGTAGCTTCCCAACCTTAAATAAATTTGATCCAGATGTTAATGGAAAAAATGACCAACCTAGAGTCATCTATCTTTGGGCCTCATAACCTTTTATCCTCTGATCAAATCTATAATGAACCCATCTATCCATCCATTCCTATCCATGCATATCCTCCTTAATGGGAATTAGCCAAGTTTTCCAAATTCCAAGGTAAGGAGGACCCCTAAAAATATTTGAGATCATTTCATCACTCTAGTTATTTGATCACATATGATGATGCTCTCCTCCTTCATACCTTCCCCATGTCTTTATTAGGACCAACCCTTGATTGGTATAATTCCCTCACCAATCACTCGATCTTTTCATTCTCCTTACTTGCCCAAATCTTTTTAGATAATTTATTAGTATATATATCTAAAAAGGTTTCTATTACTAACCTCTATTCTATTAGGCAATTTGATGATGAATCGTTTACTATTTAATAGCTATATGGAGAGGACTCATCAACCAACTTAATTTTTCACTACCCCAACCTAAGTTGATTGAGATCTTCTCTTAAGGTTGTGCCAAACATATTTCCCCCACTGTTCAAGTTAAAACTTTTAGTACTTTTGACGAGGAATTCACTCTAGCACACAAACTTGAGAATTGACCCATTAACAAAGGGAAATTGAAACTTTGAAACAAGAATTCTATTTTTAAATCTAATGATCCTCCTTCCACCAAAACTACTAACCAATCCATCCATCCCAATTAAAAAATAAAATAATCTTCAAAATTAGTTGTCTTAAGAACTACTCCACTGCCAACTGTCAACTCACACCATCAAACTAATTTTTCCAACCCTACCTACCAATAAAATTGAAACAAAAATTGAGCTCCTCCAAAATAATACACTCCCATAAGAGAGTCTTATACTTTAGTTTTGGACAAATTACTCAAATCTAACCTCATCCAACTTTCACATATCAAACCACCCCAATAATTTTATGCTTCTCACCCTGTGCCTGGTTGGTACAATGAGAATGATCAGTGTGCCTTTCATTGAGTTATTAGACATGACATCAATAGATTCAATACTTTTAAAAGTCTTGTCCAAAGCTTAATTGATAGTGGAGAACTTGCATTTGATTATCCCAATACACCTCCTAATCAGTTCCTTGACATATTCCATAAACCTTTTTCTAATCATGCTCCATCTAGCCATCATCATGACAACAAATCAAAACCATCACATTCTCATGAGCCACATACAATAAAAATTATTATTCGTGAGTCCATTGTTGAGGAAACCACTACCTCAACCACTTCTTCCTCCATTTTACTTATAGAAGTAGTGGATTCACCTTCCATTTATTTGAATACCCAAGTGAAGGAATCAACCACCCCTTTCCCTTCACCTAATGATACCTTGGCTTTATCCACCTCCTTTGATAGAAATACAAAAGGAGATAACCATTTATTTAACAATTTTTTCTTCCTCCACTTCACCCATTAAAGTGGTAGAACTTCCCTCCATTCTATTGGAGAACCAAACTAAGGAAGTAACAATGTCCATTCCTCCACTTGAGGGTACTACACCTACCTAACCCATCATAGAAGCATCCCATAAGATAAGGTTACCTCATTTAAAAAATCACCAAATTTGGAAGCTTCCATCAAAAACAAGGATGGAGGAAACATTCCCTCTTCTCCACCTAGGGTCTTAATTTTTGAAACCAATGACTAGGGAAAAAAACCCACCTACAAGCCCTTTTTTATACTAGTCTAAAGTCTAGAGTTCACTTCTCAACCAAAATTTGATAGAGCCACCTTTTGGCATCATCTAGGGCTTCCTTATCAAAACAAATCCAAATCTTCAACCTCACTTGAATCCAACCTTAAGCTCATCATTACCTCTCCATAAAATACCTATTCTTCTAAACTCATAGACAAACCATCTAACCTATCACCATTAAACATTGCCAAATCACCTTATCCCACTCTCACTAAACCTATCAAGAATTTAGGAATCCTTCCCACACCTAGTCAAACTCACCCCTCATTGAATTTGGATTTAACCCCATCTAGTCCATCAAATAAACCCCCAACTAAACCAATTAATAAGGTAGAGTTTCCCAAACCTCAACCTCAAACTAGACCCATACCACCTCCTTCCCACTTTCATTCTATCTTAGGACCCCATCCTTTTACCATCCCAATTACCTATTCTTCCTCTAGTAAGCCATCCCCATTTTCTTTACCTAAACCAACACACACTAAGTCCTCTAACTCTCATTCATTCCTAACTAACCTTTACGCCTCTACTTTCCTACCTATATCCAACCCTTCATCATCTAAATTTTCAGCCTCTACATCATTTACCCTAAAGTTAACCATAACTAAGCAATCCCAACCACCAACCAAAACCATTCCACCACTTACAACTTCTAAGGTGAAAACAAGCTCTAACAAGGCTCCCATCCCTAGAACTATAATCTCATCACCTAGAACACCTTTGAATGAATCTTATTCAACCATCCTACAAATTTGTTTCAAATCTCTTCCATTAGCTTACCACCTATCAAATCATTCTATCCTTCGAATACAAAACACTCATGGTTAAATGATAACCTGATCTGTGCATACCATAGGCAATCAGAACATAAAATGAAGAACTATAAAGCTCTCCAAGCACTCCTTCATAGCCTATATGATGAGGATGATCTATTATCATATTAACCTCTCTTACCCCATTTACCAATCCTACCATCAACTCAATAAACCCAACATTTATCTACTCCCCCACTCTCACCTAGGAGTGAAGAGGAGGAATCGAATCAACCACCAAACCTGGTAAATCCCCTCATCCACACTATTCATATGGTTACCCAATCTCGGTCCCAAAAAAAATAATGGAAAATCCAAAGTCTCCATTCCTTGGACATACCATTCAACCCCTCAACCTTTTAACCAAACCCAAATACCTACACCTTTACCCTCATCTTCATAACCATCAAAACCCAAAGTATCAATTTTGGGAGCTTCTCCCTTCAACCCTTCTGACTCCATACAATGTATCATGTTGAAACAACTTCACCATACACCAATGAAAATGAGCCTTTACGATCTAATCAACACCTTACCTTATCATTGTCAAGTACTGATAGAGGATCTATAATTTATAGAATTTCATCCAGATGATCCTTAACCTATTGCACCTTTTTTTGGAGCCCTCCAACTTTCTACCTTTTTCACCTTTCAAGATTTTGAAATACTTCCTATTTATCTTGAGGATTTTGATCCTCCCCTCTTGATCACTATATACATCAATCACACCCATGTCAAAAGTTTAATGATTAATGGAGGATCTAGTATCAAAATTATCTACACCTATGCTTATGACCAATTGTAGCTACCCAAAAACTTCATGTCAAAAAGCACAATGGTTCTTCTCTCCTTTAATGATACCATGGCCACAACCTTGGGGATAGTTGTAATTCATATCTACTTGGGACCTAGCACTATTACAAAACTATTTTATGTTATAGAGGGAGAGTTATAGTATAATGTGTTGCTAAGGCATTGTTGGATCCATGTCATGATTTGTGTCCCTTCCATTTTACATCGATGTGTTAAATTTGAATACAAAGGTTAAGTTGTTACCATCAAAGCTGACCTGAGTCCTTTTTCCTCTTGTAATATGACATATCAGCCTAATGACATTATTATTCCTCCCTCATCCACCTCCCCATCAACTACCAATAACACCACCTCAATGCCAACCAAAACCAACAACACTCTCGTTCACAATAGTGATGAAGCTTCGACTAGCTCATCTATCCCTTTTCACTAGATTCCCATAGAGGACCCCTTGGAATCTATGTTTTAACATCTCTCCCTTGGGGAATATCACCTTTTAACCTTGGATGCTCTCCCTACTCCCCAAGAATATGGGAACCTCAAACATGACCCTTCTTATGATCCTAACATCAGAACCATCATCACTTTCAAGCTCCTCAGCCATCAAACAAATTTCATCTATGGGGGACTTGATCAGTCATTTCTCACTCCCTCTATTACCTCATGCATCTAACCATTCACCTCCAAATTTTCTTATCTCAACAAACCAACCTTTGCTAAAGCTTACCTTTATAGGTCTACTTGTAAGGGGTTTGGTATTAGACTTTATAAACAAGGACCTCATGAGTTACCCATAATCAAAACTTGAAAACCTGTTGAGTTAGTTATCCTTGGGTTTATACTGCTAAAAGAACCCACCTCACTAAAATCCATCACCACTATCAAAGAGGATGTCCCATCCTCACCAACCCCACCTTTCTTAAAGACTAAAAAACTTGATATCATCCCATATAACTTTTTTTATCAATACCATTAGTCTGACCCCTTGACCTATCAAAAGGGAGGTTAAACTATGACCCTTCCGCTCATCTATCCTAAAATGATAAGGAAAGATTCTCCTACTGACAACATGATCCAACATCAGGATGATGATTCCATTTCCACCTACCTTGGTGTGGGGGATTCTTCTATACATAAATCCTTTCCTCCTGAGAACCAAACCATGTTTAATGAATCCACTATCGATGTCAACTTGGGTACTCAGGATAACCCCTATATCGTAAAAATACTACAATCTTTAAATTCCATAGAACAAAAAGATTACCCTTCCTTCCTTCACGATCATAGTATAACCTTTGGTTGGTCTTATCAAGATATACCTAAAATTGACCATTCTATTTCACTGCACAACATTGTCACCCATCTTGAGGTTAAGCTAGTCCAAAAAAAGCTTCCTAAGATACATCTTTACATCACCTTTTTGGTTAAAAAACTTTACCATATCTTGTCCATTTACTTCATCCAACCCATTGATTATCCATAATGGGTTTATAACATCATTCCCATTACAAAACCCATAGGGGGACTTCACCTCTGCATTGACTTTTGTGATCTTAATATCGCTTGCCTAAAAGATAATTTTCTTTTGCCCAACATTGACCAACTTTTTGATCTTATAGTGGGCCACGAAATGTTATCCCTCATGAATGGTTTATTAGGACATAATAAGATCTTTATTACCCCCAAAGATCAACATAGAAATTCTATTATCACCTCATGGGGGACCTTTTATTATAGGGTCATGCCTTTTGGTTTGAATAATTCTTGAGCAACCTATCAGCGTGTCATGACCTATATTTTTCATGATCTCATCCATAAAATTATAGAGGACTATGTGGATGATCTAATTAAGAAGTCAAAACACCATAAAGATCACCTAGCCATTATCATAATCATCTTTGATTGACTAATCCATTATCATATCAGGCTTAATCCTAAGAAATACATTTTTGGGGTTTTATCTGGTAAACTTTTGGGCTTTATCATCTCCCTTCAAGGAATAAAAATAAACCCTACCAAAGTTAAAACAATCTTAGACATGCCTCTTCTTACTAACCTTAAGCAACTCCATAGCCTATAGGGAAAACTCCAATCCATCCATTGCTTCATCTCCTAGTTATCAGATAGAAGCCAACCCTTTCACCATCTCCTCAATAAAGACACCTCTTTTAGGTGGACCAAGGACTATCAATAAGCCTTTGATTTAATCAAAGAATACCTTTTATCTCCACCTATCCTCATCCATCTAAGGGAATATCAACCTTTATATCTTTATATATCCATAATCGACTGTTACTTAGGGGCAATTCACACTCATCATGAAAACAAATAACAAGTTGTTTACTGCATTAGTTGCACCCTCATAGAGTATGAGACTAGATATAATCATCCTGAAAAACTTTGTATCACCTTAGTATTTTTGGCCTCTAAACTTTTTCACTACCTTCTCAATCATAAAACCTATTCCATCACTAACACCGACCCACTCAATTACATGCACTCTAAACCATACCAAAACTAGCGTATGGCTAAGTGGCTCATGGTCCTAGTTAAATTTAATCTTGAGTTTCTTAAAAAAATCTATTAAAATTCAAGTCATTTTTGACCAATTAGCTAAAGCTCCTCTATTAAACAATCAACTGCTTCCTCTTGCTTTTCCTAATGAGTCCATCGCAACTCTTTCCCAAGAAGAACCCACATGATAAATAACCATATTTTTTGATGGATCTAAATTCCAATATGGTGGGGGTGATAGAATTATTCTCATTCTCCTTAATGATGAACCTCTTCTGATTTCCTTTAAGCTTGATTTCAAATGCATCGATAATGTCTATGAGTATGAAGCCCTAGTTATAGGTTTCCAAATTGCTCTAACTTTAGGAGTCAAAATAATCAATATCTTTGGTTATTCCCAATTTATGATCAACTAGGTCAATATATCTTATAAATGTAAAAATGATATCCTATTGAAGTATAAAAAACTCATAGATGTACTCTTAGAATCATTTGATCATTACCTTATCCAGTCAGTTTCTCAATCTACCAACAAGTTCATAGATACAATAACTTCCCTTGATTCCTAAATACCATCTCAACCTATCAATTCCAAACTATTTTTCACCATCTATCATTTTATCACACCCTCACATATCAATTTCTACCTTCCTACCATTTGTAATGTGGAACCATCCCCTTATAACAATTGGTATGACTAAACTTTCAACTACCTTAATTTTGACATCGTTCTTCCCAACATTTCAAAGGATTCCCCAAGAGATTTTGTTTTGAGTACCTCTCATTACACCACACTAGGGGGGATCTTTTAAAAACATGGATTTGATGGCCTTCTTCTCTATTGCCTTTGTAGTCATGAAGCTTCCCATGTTGTCAAGGAAACACATGATAGAATCTATGGGGGATATTTTAATGGCCTAGTCATTGCTAAATGTATCCTTCACCTTGGCTATTATTCACCTAACCTCAATCAAGATTGTTGTGATTATGTAAATAAGTGTGTCAAATATTAATTGCATGCTAATTTACATCACGCACCTGCCCATGGCCTTCAAGTATCCAAAGACTACTGTCCCTTCTTATAATGGGGTCTCAATCTAATTGGGGAAATCAACCCTCATTTGTCACAAAAACACCAATCTATCATTACCACTACCAAATACTTTACCAAATTGGTATAATCTATCCATATTATCTCCACTAAAGCTGAAAATATTATCAATTTCATTAATCACCATATTATCTATTGCTTTGGTGTTGCCCATAAGATAATCACTGATAATGGCAAATCCTTTAAAAACAAGAAAGTCCAAGCTCTTTGTAATGATTTTGGCATCAAATTAAGCTTTTACTTGCCTTATCATCCAAAATAAAATGGATAGGTGGAAGATTCTAATAAAATCCTTAGTAAAATGTTGACCAAAGTAGAAAGTGCTTTGGGTCAGGATTGGCACTTGCACATCCCTTTCGCTTTATGGGCCTATCACACTAGCATTTGAACCTTTATGGGTGCTACACCTTTCTCTCTAGTCTTAACATCTAAGTTAGTCTTGCCTCTTGAAGTCTAGATTCCCTCTATTCATATCTCTCTTCACGAGATCCTTTCTGAGAGTGATTATCATTAGGAACATCTCACACATCTTTAACTTCTTGATGATCATCTCTTCACCATGCTTAATCATCTTCATGTCTATCAAAAGTGAATCAAGCATAATTAAAACAAACACCTGAAAGAATGAGAATTTAATATTAGATACCTTTTAATTAAGGAAAATGAACATGTAACTAATCTAGAGAAAATTAAGAAAGGCAAATTCACACTCAATTAGCTTGGACCCTACATCATAATCCATAAGTATGGATCATGATCTTATCATTTATATTTTCTTGAAGGTAAGCTATAACCTAAATCTATCAACACTTTGCATCTACATCCCTTTTATTGTTAAAACAAGGATCAAACTCACCTTTGTGTCTAACTTAAGCTCATCCCCTAGTTTATGTTATTTTCACTCCCCTTATACCTATACCCTATTCCTCTTGAGGATAATTGATTACAACATAGAGCCATGTGATTATCTATCATAGTTATAGCTTAATCATAAGCATGGATACCACAAATATATCCATGGCATGGTTCTTATGGATACTTTTCATCTCTCATCATATGGAATCTCATGATCAGTTGTCTTTAAAACCACTTTCCCTTATCCATCATTAACCTTTTGTGCTAAAAATTATTGCCCCCATAAAGTTAGACCTATAAGCCTAAAAATATTTGTTCATGTCTACAACAAACACTCAAAATCAAATTAGGATACCTAAATATTAATTGGGTCCATATCTCTAGCATTGTAGACTGCTCCCTTGAAGGATAACTACCCATGAACTCAATTACTTAAAAGGTAGACTTCTCTCTCAAAGGATAGCTACAATATAACATCAAATCCAAATTTAGACCACTCCCTTAAAGTATGGCTAACTTAACTTTGAATCTTCCTACATCGATCAGCTTCACCCCCTTTATCAAAAATATAAAAAACATGAAAAAAGGGGGCCCTATACCAACATCAAAGTGAGCTATCCCAAATGGACACAATTGGCTCTTTCTTATATACTTAGTAGACGTCTCACATCAATCAGTCTACACTTGTATTAAGGCATGGACTTGTCTATTACAATTTTTTAGTCACTGATAGAAGGGGAAAGTTAGCCCACATTAGGTTGCCATATTACCCATTTTCCTTCAAATTATCTATCGCCTACTTTTCCATTCTTAAACTCTCTACAATAAAGGGACTATGAGCTTACTTGACACAATGTGAGTAAGATACCATCATTATCACTCAAATCATGCTTATGTGAATCATTCAAAAAGCTTATTTTCATTAAGCTTATCTAACTTTAGTTTTATTATATCCTTACCAATGGACACATCATGTATTTTTTACCTTCTTGTTATTAGTTCATGAAGACATATGTCTAATAATTCTTTTATCTTTTTCAAATATTTAGTTTATTACCTATATAAAAATTATGTATCTTCATTATATCCCAATATCACATATCATATACAAACATTCAACAAATCATTTTCATCACATCCCTAATCCATATGGCTCATAACATTATGAGCCGTATCACATCTATGCACCCAAAAATCAAACGTATCATAAACCACATCATCAAAATAACCAAGTCAACACCATCCTATCCATAATCATAAACAAACACGTCATCCACAATATAATCACCTAAAAATCAAGTTCAAACATCTAATCACTAAACACATTTTCACCTCATCATCCATGATCTACACCTATCAAAACACAAGACACAACATATTGTCCATTTCACATGTCTTCATATATACACATATTGTATCATAGAGCATGGGGAAAAAACACAACTCACACATTCACAAATATCAAAACAAATGAGATAACCTTAAACCACATATCCATAATCCTATCCCCATATTCACCTCATATCATGTCAACAAACCGTATCATCTACCATTTCCCATATACATCATAAGCAATTATCCATCAACCACATCATGACTATGAAGTAATAACCATGTCGTATCTATATTTTCAACATTGATACACTAAATAATATATCTAAAACATAAATTCACTTTAAACATAACATTATCTATCTCATATCCATAATCATATCATGAACAAAATAGTTCTATCACCACACTCAATATCCATCTTTGATCATATATATCATATCCATCTATTAGACAAAACATATACATATGTGAACACTATCATAAATAACATATTCCAATCAACCATCTACATATTTAAAAACACACATCCTTAAACTAATGTCATCATTTAAAAACATCGTCATCATGAAATCATGATCATAAGTTCATCCATGACATCTATCATTATAATACATCATATCCATCACATTAGTAAAACATCAACAACAATAATAAATCTACATATCAAGAGTCATCATCATAATCATAAAACATCAATACACATCATCAACATATATAAACATCAGAATAGAATCATCATTTCATCAATATAATCAACATAATTGTTATATACATCAATAAGGAAATAATGCATATATCTCTCTCCCTCATACACATCTCACATCATCAGCATGTAGGCTAGAATAAAAATAACATTCATCCATGTCAATAAAACTCAAGACCTTGGGACACCACTCCCACTCACTCCATCGACACCTGTGGTGGTGGTCCCCCTGATACCCATGCCTAACCAGCTATGGAGGCCCACTATCTTATAGTAGATATAGATGGACCACCTACTAGGCTAGCCTTGTACTCCCCATATCTCATATCTAATGGCAACTACACTAGTAATATTCCCTCATAATATCTCCACTCCTCAATGGTGGCTAAGTATCATATCCTCATAACTATGTCAAGTGGTCCTCTTGTTATTGCTATGGACTCTCCTACACTCTATCTCAATGACTCTCTCTCTCTCTCTCTCTCTCTCTCTCTCTCTCTCTCTCTCTCTCTCTCTCTCTCTCTCTCTCTCTCTCTCTCTCGTCACTAACCCAAGAGAGATCCTCACCTGATCATGCTCACCAGTCAAAGCCACAACCTTCTCCTATAAGGTGGACACATGTCCCTATAGTCTCATGATCTGGGCCTGTGATACTATTAGTTCTACCTATGCCTATCCATTTAGACCACCACCTTATAATGGTACCCAAACATGATCCATATCCATAGGTTTTTGACCATCATCACCCCACCTAAAGTTAGTTGTTGCATATCTAGCCTAGTACTAGGCCACATATACATTTTTTACACCCACATCATCTATGAAAGATATCACTAGTAAGTTCCAGGCTACATATACATTTTCTACACCCACATCATCTATGAAAGATATCACTGTTAAGTCCTCCTGATCCAATATGACATCTTGTGGCTATGGCTCTAGGAGTAAGAACTAACATCCTCCCTCTTATATCAAGGGAAATCTAGTGGGATCCCTTGTGTTAGTCTAAACTATCTTCATACTCAATCAAATAAGATAAGCTCCATCTAGCCATCCTACCTTCCATATATCTAGCGCTAGCTCTATAGTGATATTGTGTGGTAGTTTTACCCAACCCAACTTAGCTAGCTCAAATAGGACCTCCACACTACATAACCTACCACCAAACATCTAAAGCATATTTGAACCACTCTATATTCCTAACACCACCACTAGCCCCTATCAATGCATCATCCCCTCCCCATCTTATAAATTGAACCCTGTAGTCAGTTGACACATACCCATCCCAAGGAAGCCCAAATGGTCTTAATACTCATATGTGTTCATATGCCCATCAATGGAGCATGAATCCAATCTTAATCCCATATCACTGGTGTACTCAAAAGGTCAAGAGCTCCCTATAAATTTGGACCAATAACATGGGGGCCCAATTGAACATGGTTCTAGCCAACAATATCTCCACTAATCCTCCTAATAATAGACATAAGAATTGACTACTACTCAGATCTAGCAAAATGAAACAAGAAACTCCCACCATCATCATAGTAAATAAGCATATATCCCTTGGGGCCTTTTGGTATAAGGGACCATAACAAACCTTGTTGGTATGATATCTGGCCTAAACTCAATATGATCCATATATCAGGTCCATGAAATAAACTCTCTCATCACTCTCTACATGATAGATTAACTCCCCTTAAATGGGTAGACATGTGATATGTTGAATATCCTCCAAGAGGATCATCATCTCTCCCATTAATAATAAAAAAGAGTTCATGGCTAGGTCCCATATCTCAATGAGAGCCATGATCATAGTTTCATCATGTGATAGGTTTTGGTAGTGTCTGATGGCTCCTAGACCCACCTCCTTCATATGCCTCCACTCAGCATCTGTCATCCCATCTCAAACCTCAAGAAATATCCTAGGGACTTGGTTTCTCATATGGATCTGGTCATGGGCTTACAAACAATAATATTATCATTCCCACTTAGTTTTCCACATCGATCTAAGTACTAATACACACCTATCTTTTTCACCCTATTCCACTTTAACCCATCATTACCTCTAACACTAGAAATTGACCTTTACCTTTATTCACACTAATTTTACCCTCATCTTACCCCCCAACTACTTCTATCACAAATAATTTCCATATCTTAACTTTTTCTAAAATTAATAACCCTCCACCCTCCCACCTAAAAAGTCTTTCACCTCATTCTACCAACCATTTTTGACATCTTACCTATCACACCTACATTTACCCTTTTTTCATCACAAGACACATCTCTTCAACAATTTTCAACACATATAAACTATACTCCCTTAAAACCCTCTCATAACTATAACACACACCTTTAAAATATTTTAAAACTATATTAAAACATTTTAATATTTACCATTTCACATTTTAAAAAAAATTTAAAACACTTTAAACACCATCACTTTTTAACCAACCCTACCCCTTTAAATTTAATCATTGATGTTTTGTGAATTCTCGACAGTCCCTAGGGACCCTTTTACCCTTGGGTTCAACCATTGATGGTTAGGTTGAACCATTGATGGTCACTGTGTGTGACCACCGATGGCATAAACCTTGAACCCTCAACCTCATACACCTCAATAAAACACTCTCATTCTCACAATAGCCTATCTAAATTTGTTGCCTACCCTAATTCACACCCACCATACCTTTCCCCTATACATTTTCCCATTCATTTTACCAAATTCAACAAAACATAAATCTAGGGCATCATTTTCTAATAACCATTCAAAACCCTCATAATTTTTTTTCCCAACTCCTCACATCCACATTCTATAACCAACAACATAATTCACCTCACTATCTAATTTAAGACATAACCTACTTCATTTTATGATCACTAACATGGTTGAATCCCTCTTCCCATTTCTCACTCATGCCTACACCCTTATCCACCCTCCATCTGGTCACACCTTAGACTCCTCACACAGATGTTATCACCAAATCACTCAACTCCACCTTAGCTAACACCCACAAGAAGATAACACACATTAGTCACCTAGATCCTAAAGTGATAAAAGTCAAATGGTAAAAATGAATTACCATTTTACTTTTTATCTTCTAGATTTTTAAGGTTTTCTTGATCATTGATAATCAAGGTACCAGTCAATGGTCAACCCTAGGGATAACCCTAACCATCGATGGTTAGGGTCACACATTATTCTTTTTCTTCTTTTTGTTTTCCAATATTTTAGCACCCCCACCTAAGTAATACCCTTTTAGGAGATTACCTTATCTCCCGCAAATAAATCACTTGACATTTTTGAGATTACATTTTTTTGACCAACCCATTTGACCATGTCCACCTCAATATTGGATATTTTTAAACCACACATTTACATGTTTTGCGATGACCTTGCCTAGATCATTTTGATCACACTAACTAACCTTGAAAATTTGAAGTTATGAACTTTTTACCACCTCTCACATGACCCAACTATTTGTGTTGTTCCATAAGAGCACTTCCTAACCTAGATACTTACACACAACACTAACCCTATCTAGATGACTTGATAGGATTGACCTGATCAGTTATGACCAATGTTATAGACTGATTACCCTATCATACATCTCCCTATAATTGTTGACCATTTTTTGGCCCAACAAGCCAAAAATCGGTCACCTTCTATCCTTGCTATTCTAGGCCATTTCATTTTTCAATTTTGCATGAATCTATCCATTTCTATGGACTCTATAGAATTTATATGAACTCTACATGTCTAAATCTATGAACTCTGCAAGTCTAAATCTATAGACTCTACAGGTTAGTCCTTTGGCACATGAAGGATCAGTTAAGAGAGTTTTGAGTTTTTCAAGGACTCTTCGAGCTCTTGTCTGAAGAAAATGAAGAAGGTTGGTATCATTGAACCATTGAACTTGGTTCAATGCTTGGTTCCATCGGTAGTTCAATCGGCCTTGGTTGGTTCAATCGACAGTTTAATCACTCCATTTCAAAGCCTAGTTCATCGCTTCAAGTCCATCACTTCATTTTTCAAGCTTGGTTTAATGCCTTTTGTTCAGTAGCTTTGGTTCAATGTGGGTTCAATGTTTAAAGTTCATCGACAAAGTTCAAGGCCTTGGTTCAACGGTTAAAGTTCAACGCATTTTGGTTCATTAGCACGTAGCTTTGAACCATTGAACCAATTCAACCAATTGGTTCATTCTACAAGTTTAAAGTGTCAATTCAATCTTTTGGTTTACTAAATTGGTTTAGCGGCTTCAAGTTCATCGGCCTTGGTTCACTTGGCATCAACTTGCAACGTTGAACCATTGAACCAGTTTAATGGATTGGTTCAACCATTTGGTTCAACACTTAAATTCAACAATTTGGTTCAAACGCTTCAGTTCAATGGATGGTTCAATAAAGGGATTCAGTGAATGGTTCAATGGGCTCAGTGTGCAGTGGTTGAACCGTTGAACCGATTGAACTATTGAACCAATTTTGGTTCAATGGCTTGGTTCAAGGGTGTGCCTTACAACCGAAGGGTAGTTCAAGATCTAAAAGCCCTTATGGAGGGTAGGGAGCATTTCAAATGGAGCCATAGGGTTTTCAAGTGATGACAGGTGCACAAACATAAAATTTCACACCATGAAAGCTAAAGCACGAGAGGCACCAAGTGGAAACCACAGAGGACTTCAACATGTTTTTTTATGAGTAGTAGAATGTGCCACGTGTCCCCTACAGGGCTTGACATAAGCCAACAAATGGAAACATCTATGGGTTTGTCCTATTGGCCTCAAAGAAGACTGTGGTGGGCCTGAATGAGTTACCAAGAGCTCTATAGAAGTGGCTGCATGTCAACATCTTCCTGACTCTCAAAAGACCCTCTAATGTAAGCAGATGCTGCCACATCCCATTATCAGCTTAGTAAAAGCTGACACATGTCAACGTCCACATTTCAAAGTGTCTTCTAACTGCCCAAGTAGTGGACTATGACACATGTCAAGGGCAGATGCAATCTCAGTGAAAAAGGCAAAGCAGGAAGCTGAAAGAGAGTCCAAGGGCGATGGGTGTGTGAACATCAAATTTAAGCTAGTAAAAAGGCTGTTGGTTTTTTAATGCCTGAGCACCAACCATGGAATGAGTCCAAAGAATGTAGCAACCCACCAGAAGATCATCCCTGAGGGTTGAAAGAGCAGGAAGAAGACAAGGAGTAGAAAAGACAAAGCATCCAAGTGGTGAAGGGAAGGTGAGTTATTGCAGATGAGTGACACGACCTATTTTTCTATAGTTGGCATTGATGAGGGGACAAATTGTAGTCTATTTGTAGGAAAGAGGGGTGGCCATGTTCTTGCATTAATTTTTGAATTCCAAAGTCAATTTTGGTGATTGTACATCATGGTTCTAGCAGGCCTCTTTTGAAGAATGACATCAGTAACAGTGGCTTTCCTCTTCCCAAGATTCAGAATGCACATGGGCTACTTGCAAAAAAGAGTACCAAATTATTTCCCAAGAGGCACCAAGTTTCTCTTCCTTTTCCTATATATTTTAAACTTCTCTTTTGAGAAGGGATCCACTCTCAGCCTTAAGGCAAAACTCTGGCCCAAAAATCTCTCGGGCTTGTAAGGTAGAGCTCTGCCAGAATTTTACCTTAAATCAGAACATAGCATTTTTACCTCCATTCTAAGTTTTGCATCTTTAGTATATATCTATGCCTTAATTCTATGTTAAGTCATTTTCTTAATGCTTTTCCAAAATGATTTCAGCAAGTCTGGTGCATTTTTGTGAGTTTCCTTTTACAGGTCTGTCAGAAGTGTCCCTATAGGAGTATAGGTGAATTGGATAGGCTATTACAGTGTGTCTTAGAATGCCTCTAGTGGTTATTTTCCTCCCTGTATATCCAAGACCCCTAACCCACTGATGTAGAAGGTTCTCTCATGTCAAAAGTTTATAGGCACTTCCTTTTGGTGAAAAGTGTATATTCAGGCTAGGTGGATCACATTTTTTGGTGTATCACCTTTTACTTTTTTAGGCTTAGGTTTTGTTTTCAGCATCTCTCTCTCTCTCTCTCTCTCTCTCTCTCTCTCTCTCTCTCTCTCTCTCTCTCTCTCTCTCTCTCTCTCTCTTTTCATCCCCCCTTTTTTCATTTTAGTTGTTAGGAGTAGGAGAAACCAAGGCCTAAATGATACATCAGAGGGAGCTAGCCCTTATCTAGAGACTCTCCCCTCCAGCTTCACTAGTCCCATAGGTGAGAGGGGAGTTTCCATTATTGCATGAAGAAGGCAGGAGCTCAGACTCCTACCAAGGGTGAAATCTTCTACGTCAACAATTTCTAGCATGCCCAGTGGGACCAACTAGGACAAGTTGTGTCCAAAGAGTTGAGGAATTTTTGGTGTGTTCTTTAATTGACCAGCCTTTGGAGGCTTTTGCATCAACACCAATGGCGACTCTGAGTTGAATCTACTAGTTAAACAGCTTGGTGCCATCAAAAATCACTTTTTATATGTATAATTCCTTTGCACAAGATCATGGGTCTTGTTTTCCTTCATATGACTTCGATCAGACTCAAAAAATTTAGAGAATCACCTCAAGCAGCTCTCCTAGTTACCCTGTAATGATAAGGGAAATGGCCCTAGAATTTGAGAAGTAGACGATGGAGATTGATAGACTGGAGGAGCAGTACGAGTATCAGTAGGAGCTAATGTATAAAGAGGAGTGTTTGTTTAGGCAAGCACAGGCCTTGCAATCCATGGAGGAGGAGGTAGTAAAATGGAGAAATCCATTTATTCAAGGTAGTCAGCCTTATGTTCCCCCTCCTATTCTGAAGAAATCCCCCTCTTTTACACCAAATCCTTTCTATCAAATAGCACTCGCCCACTCTAGCTCTTCTGATGCATCTACTCTTAATCTTGTGCACCTGGGTTTCCAACATCGAAGGGCATCAGAGCAACCCCCCATGGAGATCAATCTTCTCAATTCCTTACATTACGAATCTTCCATTGGGGGGAATACCACGATCCAACACATCCCTATTCTAGAGACTCTTTTGGTACATCAACAATCTCTTCCTAACATTCCTCAACCTCCCCAAGCCTTTCAACATGATGTGAAAATTTCAAGTTAGAGGAAGGAATGCTAGGAACCAACCAAAAGCCTTGAAGAGGATGATGTTGGCAACCTCCAAGAAAGACTCTTTTAGGATAATCTAGCCAAGAAAATTGAAGATTTAGAGGCTAGGATGAGATTACTTCTTGAAAGAGAAATAGAACTTCTAGACCTTGTGGAGGAGCCCCAGGACCTTGAGAAAACAAAGTTGCTACCTGTTCACAGGAGCGAAATTCCAATTTTGAGATCTTAAACTGGGGAAAATGGTAGAATCATCGGGTAAGAAGGAGGAGAAGCAATGTTTTTTACAAAACCTTAAAGAAGATGAGGTTACTTCTACTCATGATGACACTGGTGACTTCTAGGAAAGGCTCTTTCAAGAGGATCTAGCTAGGAGAATTGCAGAGTTGGAATCTAAAGAGAGATTCCTCAGCCAGTGTGTGATGGATGGTTCAGACCCAATGACACATTCCATGTCTGAACACACCCCATCTACACACTTCCAAGAGAGCTATCAGGCCACACCTGATATAGATGAAGTGATGACCAAGTGGAAAGAGGACAATCATTTGATTCTAGCTCAAAGACTGCCTCCTCTTCCACATGTTTTCTCCACTCCATCCTTTCTTAAGGAGGAACCTATTTTGCAAAAGGTAGGTGAGGAGCAAAAGATCCAATCTACAGTTCTTCAAGAGGCTGTCATGAGTGACAGTGAAGAAATCATCATCGAGGCTTTTTGTGAAGGCATCATCAACAATGGAGAAGACTTAGGTCACACATACATGTAGATGTTCCTGTAATACGAGGAGGAACAAAAGCATGGTGAGCTCTCTTCCCCCTTATTCGATGAACTTCTTTGTTACTTCGATGAGGAGGATGACTACGCTGAAGAGCATGAGTTGGAGGAGGATCAAGAGGATACCTTTGAACATCTAGAAATCCTAATCATTGAGGAGGAAAAGGAGAGGTATATCTTCCTTGAGGAAAGCATTAAAGAAGAAAGCTTTGAACAAAGAGGTGATGTTCTGTGGGATGAACAATCATTTTGTGATTCCATTTTAGACATCACAACTATCACCCTTCTTCAAGAAGGCCAAAAGGAAGCAGAGGATGATTCTGACAAAAGTCTTCAATGAGGCAGAAGGAAACAAGTCAGACCATGATGCACTGCAAGGGAGCAATACATGTCAAAGGGCTTATGGTGATGAGCCAACAACCATTGATTTCTTGGTGAAGAGCACTAGTATGAAGGACCAACATTCAAAAATCTTCCAAGAACAAGGAAAGTACACACATGTTAGAAGCATGTTTGAATCTGATCCACTCGAATGTGAGCCAATCTAGGTGGTAGGCAAGAGGAGCAGGTCACCAATTGTCTTTTTCATTCAGCTACTTGCCTGGCACCATAAGTCTTCTTACTAGGAAGGGGACTTAATAAGTTTTCCTTTTGATCCAGGAGGGAGGCAAACATTCCTAGTTAGCTGTATATAGTAGTTTTCTTTCAGTTGCCTTTCTTGTTTTCCCTAAGTGCAGTTGCACATGTAGTGTTTTTAGCCTTGTGTGTTTCCCTTTTGTCTGGGGTAAAAGTTATGTGTTTTATTCTTGGATCTTATAGGGCTGTTGTTGATTTTTGTTCAAGCTGCATCTAACTTCGTGCCCAATGGACTACAAGGCAACTGGTCTTTAAGCATAGCAGGCATGCTTCCCCTGGGAGTCACCAATTTGTTGACCATTTTTTTCCCAACAGGGCAAAAATCAGTCACCTTCTATCCTTGTTGTTCTAGGCCATTTAATTTTTCAATTTTGCATGAATCTGTCCATTTCTATGGACTCTACAAAATTTATACGAACTCTACAGGTCTAAATCTATGAACTTTATAGGTCTAAATCTATGGACTCTACAGGTTTTGGATTTCTATGGACTCTACAGGTTAGTCCTTTGGCACATGAAGGATCAGTTCAGAGAGTTCCAAGTTTTGCAAGGCCTCTTCAGGCTCTTGTCTAAAGAAAATGAAGAAGGTTGGCATCATTAAACCATTAAACTCAATTCAATTCCTGGTTCCAACGACAGTTCAATCGACCTTGGTTCAATCGGCAATTTAATCACTCCATTCAAAGCTTGGTTCATCGCTTCATTTTTTAGGCTTGGTTCAATGCCTTCAGTTTAGGGGCTTTGGTTCAATGCAAGTTCAACATTTAAAGTTCATCAATAAAGTTCAAGGCCTTCGTTCAGCGGTTAAAGTTTAATGCATTTTGGTTCATCAGCACACAACTTTAAACCATTGAACCAGTTCAACAAATTGGTTCATTCAGCAGGTTCAAAGTGTCGATTCAATCAGATGGTTTAATATTTTGGTTCACTCAGTTGGTTTAGTGGCTTCAAGCTCATCGGCCTTGGTTCACTTGGCATCAGCCCATAACATTGAACCATTGAATTGATTCAATGAATTAGTTCAACTATTTAGTTCAACACTTAAGTTTAATGCTTTGGTTCAAACACTTTAGTTCAATGGATGGTTCAACAAAGGGATTCAGTGAATGGTTCAACAGGATTAGCACACAGTGGTTGAATCATTAAACTGATTGAATTATTGAACCAATTTTGGTTTAATGGCTTGGTTCAACAGCTTAGTTCAAGGGTGTACCCTATAGCTAAAGGGCATTTCAAGATCCAAAAGCCCTTACAGAGGGCAGGGAGCATTTCAAAAGGAGCCGTATGGTTTTCAAGTGATGATAGGTGCACATGCATCAAATTTTACACCATGAAAGCCAAAGTGCAGAAGGCACCAAGTGGCAACTGCAGAGGACTGTAACATGATTTTTTAGGAGCAGTGAAATGTGCCACATGTCCCCTGTAGGGCTTGATAGAAGCCAACAAATGGCAACATCTGTGGGTTTCTCTTGTTGGCCTCAAAGAAGACTGTGGTGGGCCTGAATGAGTTTCCAAGAGCTCTATGGAAGTGGCTACATGTCAATGTTTGCCTAACTCTCAAAAGACCCTCTTATGTAAGCGGACACTGCCACATGTCAACATCCACATTTCAAAGTGTCTTCTAAGTGCCCAAGCAGTGGACTATGACATGTGGCAAGGGCAGATGCACTCTCAGTGAAAAGGGCAAAGGAGGAAGCTGAAGGAGAGTCCAAGGGCGATGGGTGTGTGAACGTCAAATGTAAGCCAATAAAAAGGCCATTGGTTTTTTAATGCCCGAACACTAACCATGGAATGAGCCCAAAGAATGCAGCGACCCACAAAAATATCACCCCTGAAGGTTGAAAGAGTAGGAAGAAGACAAGGAGCAGAAAAGACAAAGCGTCCAAGTGGCAAAGGGAAGGTGTGTTATTGCTGATGAGTGGTGTAACCTATATTTTTTTAGTTAGCATTGATGAGGGGACAAACCATAGTTTGTTTACAAGAAAGAGGGGCAGCCATGTTCTTGCATTAATGTTTGAATACCAAAATCAATTTTGGTTATTATACAGCATGGTTCCAATAGGCCTCTTTTGAAGAATGACATTAGTAACAGTGGCTTTCCTCTTCCAAAGATTTAGAATGCACATGGGCCACTTGCAGAAAAGAGTGCCAAAATCTTTCCTAGGAGGCGCCAAGTTTCTCTTCCTTTTCCTATATATTGTAAACTTCTCTTTTTAGAAGGGATCCACTCTCTACCTTAAGGCAAAACTCTGCCCAAAAATCTCTCAGGCTTGTAAGGCAAAGCTCTACCAAAATTTTACCTTGAGTCAAAACATAGCATTTTTACGTCCATTCTGAGTTTTGCATCTTTAGTATATGTCTATGCCTTGATTCTGTGTTATGTCATTATCTTAATGCTTTTCCAGAATGATTTCAGCATGTTTGGTGCATTTTTGTGAGTTTCCTTTTATAGGTCTGTCAAAAGTGTCCCTAGAGGAGTATAGGTGAAGTGGAAAGGCTATTCCAGTGTGTCTTAGAATGCCTCTAGTGGTTATTTTCCTCCCTGTATCTCCACAAACCCCTGACCTACTGATGCAGAAGGTTCTCTCATGTCAGATGAAGTGTGTAGGCACTTCCTTTTGGTGAAAAGTGTATATTCAGGTTGGGTGGATCACATTTTTTGGTGTATCACCTTTTACTTTTTTAGGCCTAGGCTTCATTTTCAACATCTCTCTCTCTCTCTCTCTTTTCATCCCCCCCTTTTTTTCATTTTAGTTATTAGCAGTAGGAGAAACTAGGGCCTAAATGATACATTAGAGGGAGATAGCCCTTATCTAGAGACTCTTCCCTCCAAATTTTCTAGTCCCATAGGCGAGAGGGGAGTTTCCATTGTTGCGTGAAGAAGGCAAGAGCTCGGACTTCTGCCAAGGGTGCAATATTCTGTGTCAACAATAACCAAGCCTTATTTATATCAACATTGGCAACTTTAGTGTCTACATGATCTTGATTATCAAACTTAGTCACATTTTATGCACATGTTTGCATTTTGAATGTCTAACTATTTTGTGTCACCCACCTCATGAATCACCCATTTACCATTTATCAAACCCTGACCCATTTTTTCTTTTGCCTCATCAACTCCTAATTTAAGGGGAAATACCTCATCCCATTCTCAGGGCAATTAGACCATGACCAGTAATCCATTCCTTTTTCTTTTCCAACTTGTTAATCCAAATCCACATAACAAAAAGGGGTAAAATGTAGACATTCAAAAATTGCATTGTTTTAGATGTCAAAGTGCCTTGAACCCCTACCCAAATCTAAAGCTAGTTGACCACCTAGTTGACTTAGCCCATTTTTCTTTAACCCATTTTCCTCTAAAACCTCATCCATCTATGGTCAACCTAACCATCTATAGTTATCCTGACTATCGATGGTTAGGTCTTCAAAGCCTACTTTTAAACCATTACAAGCTGTATGAGATAAGCATTACACATTTAGCAACTTCCATTTTATAATATAAACTAGCTTTAAAACATCATAATTAACAACTTTCTCCTCTACCTAATTAGTAACTTCCTCTTACACATTTAGTAATTTCATCCTATAAAAGGAGAGAAGTAAGTAGTCAGGAGGGATCCATAAATTGAGAAATTCATGTCCAAGATATTTTACATATAGGTATTCAGCACCCTTCAACAAGCAAGCAACATCAATAGAAAATTAAACCTCTATCAGAACAACTTTTGAAGGCTAAAGTACTGTCACTCTAGCAAAATTGCTTCATCCTTCCACCACCAAGTTATAGGTATCTTTTACTTGTTTTATTTGATTTATTTTCAATTTATAACCTCCCTACCATATCAAACCCATTAATGTCTTATTTTCCTTTCCCCTTATCAATAACAAACCTCTATTTTCCCAATTACAAAATATGTAATCATTTTTTTGATCATTTATAGAATCACATGATTAACCACCAATGGTTAGCTCAATCGTTGATAGTCACCAACCATCGATGTTTAGCTCAACCATTGACAATTTACCCAATCATTGATGCTCACTATGGAAAAAAATAACAAGTTGTTTTCACCCCCTTAACCCTAACTTATCCCTATTTTCTATGTTCTTATATGTTCAAAAAGATTTTTTTGATTTTTTGAACCTATCCCTGACTATCTTAGCATGAGTATTGACCTGATTTCACTATATTTAGTTTTTTTGTTTAACAATAAATTTACTTTCATCTCATCTTGCATGCATTTACTTTCCATTTATTCAATGTAAGTATTATTTATTTTCATTTATATCAACTTAAGTGTTATAAATAATGGATTGATAGCCTCCTAAAAATATATGCTTCTTAGATCTAGCTCATGCTAGGTAGTCCACTCAACCATCAATCTAACAACCCCCTTTTCTAGTATATTCCTTATCTACATGTTATTCCTTCCAAGCCAAAGAAGAGTTTTCACCATCATCTAGATCACATGTGCACTTTATCTTGTATTCTTCTACACACCCCTTGCACTAGTTTCATTACTTGCTTCTAAATTAATAAATGAGCAAAAATTAATCTAAAACAAGATTATTCAATCTTTTCTCCAAGAATTCTAATCACGTTTACTATCTCCTCAACCCTTAAAATAAAGGATGCAACAATATCTTCTTTCATTTTGTGGCACTCAAATTGCCTTTAGTAAGTTTATAATTTAACCAACTTAACTTTTGAATCTTCATCATAGATAGTTTAAAATTTGGCCCAAATTTCCTTATCAGACTTACAATGGATAACCTTGGTGAACTCAGTCTCTAAAAGACCATAAATGATGGCATTCATTGCTTTTGAATTATTTTCACTTAGCTTCTTATCAAATGCACTAGATGGAAAAATAGTTGGTGTAGTATAGCCATCCATAATAGATTGCCAATATCAAACCCTAGAGACATTATGTATGTCCTCATTATTTCACTCTAAAAATCATAATTAGACCCATCAAACAATATTTCTTGATTTGTATAGAAACCTTGCATATGTTGACTTGCCATATTATACCTTAGATCACCTTCAAGTGGTTAAACTTGAAAATAATGTGTGGCTATGATACCAATTATTAGAGGTAAAATCATTAAGAGGGTGGGTGAATTATTGGTGCAAGACAATAATTCAATTCCAATCCTTCAAACCCATAATCATAACCATAAGAATTCATAAATCATAAAATTCATTCATAATAATGAATAAGAAAGATGATGTAAGATCAAGTACACAACACATGAATTATGTGGGAGACCCTCATGGGGAATAAAACCCACTCTCAAGATTGAATACACATAAACTAATTGTCCTATAAAATTATCTCAAACATGAGACCTTTTAGTGGAGCACCAACTTCATAAGAAGCACCCTCCCTAAGCATGAATAAACACCAACTTGTTCTAGATGTTGAACACCCACACAACACCTATGAAATCAAAAACTATAGAAATTTGATTGACTTTCAATCTTATGGAGAAACAATGTGTAACACATCTCTTTCAACCCTTCACACTCTCAAACTTTCACACATAAGCAATACATCCAAAACATCCTTTTGGATCACTCTAGACCTCTTCGCTCATCCTCAATCTTCAATTCTATAGGTACACTATTATAACATCAAAATTATGACCTATAGGTCATACACAAAATCCTCAACCTTATCTCTTCTTAAATCCATCCAATAGTCACACTTGTTCTCTTTTCATTCATCAGATTGCTCCCTTTTTGTTCACAACAAAAATCTAAAAACCATCAACTTTGATTTCACTCTTTATAGAGCCTTAATGAATATCATCTTCTTGGTTGGCCATAAGACTGGCCTTAACCCCTAAGGCTTATATTAAACTAATAAATGAATCAATACCACACTCATAGGTTGGCCATAGCATCCATGGGTCACCCTTAAGAAGATACACCTTTCAAATAGTCCTTAGTAGCCCTTGTAGGTCTCATCGAGACCTATTCACCTCTTTAGCACTTCACCAATAAAATTAGGAACACAAGAAAACTAAAAAATGCATAGGTATATTCCACATGTCCCCTAAGACACTTTCAAGTGATTACATCTATCACTACACTCCTATGCATATGCACACTCTACTCAAACATTAATGTTGTACACATGAATACCATGAACAATCAATGTCTTGGCATTTATTAATACTAAATATGGATCAGTAAAAACTTCAAAATATACAAAAATTATTTTTGTAGATTCTAAAACATTCTCAAATAGCTAATTCACCTTTAAAAATTCAAACACCATCAAGACAAATAAAAACATCCTTCTCCGGTCACTTTTAGAAGATGGTAAAAACCACAGTTAATTTTGAATGTCAATAACTGCACTTGTATGAACAATAAAAAATTATAAACAATTTTGATAGATAGCCCTTGTATTCCTTTAAAACATTACTTTATATACCACTATGAAATTCATCATACATTAAAATATATAACTCAAACAATACAGATTGGTTTTCCTTTGTTAATTTGAATATTCAAATTTCAATGGTCACTATGTAATGCAAAAACTTTAGACACATGTCTTCATCTTGAGGCCCATAGAAACTTAATAAAATATGCTCTTTTTATCTCCTCATGAGTCTCCTATTTTTTAATTTCAATGTTGGATGTTGATCATTGATCCTAGCTTTTGAGATAATGAGACTTGGAAGCCTTGCATGCCTTCTATGTACGCTGATGTTTTAATGCTCTTATGCCACTTAGAAGCCCCACATGTATCCTATGATTATTAACTTATTGAATTTATTTGTCTTATTGATCTAATTATAAATCACCATTTTTGTGACATATGTCACCATCACGTTCAATCTTAGGAACCTTTGACTTATTAACTTCGTACTCATTATTAGATCTTTATCTACATGATCTAACGCTCATCATTAGATCCTTGATCTGATTGAGTAATATTTTGACACTTATCAGCCCTATATAATGATCATTTGATATTGCAAACAGTATAGGAAACACTGTAATCTACTTGGGAGGCCAACTTTTTACCTTGATATATTTTACTACACACCATCTCAAGACCTAAAACTTGGACCATATGATCTTGGTACAAAATTGATCAGACCCTTATGACCAAATCCTTCTCACACTACCACATATGTGAATGATGAAATCATCAATCATCTCACTCAAATTTATTTGCTAATATGACTATGATAACCTAGACATTCATATGACTACTCTGATGAATTCCTTTCACTTTCACAAGAGCACAAATCACTATTGCAACCTCATATAACCTCTACAATAGGAACATAACATCATAAACATAATCTATTATCATAAATACCTGCATAAATAATACACACTCTCAAATCCACTTAAAACTTAACACTTTATCATTAATGCATTATGTACAAAGATCACCTTGATATCAATGATAATCAATACATCTCAATAACATGCTCAATACCATGGTGCCTCCCTTACCAACATGGAATAGTCACCTCAATAGTTATGGGGGTGGTGTGATATATGAGTGAATGATTTATATTTAAGTAGAGGAACTTGAACATGAACCTAGAATATGGAGAATGTAGAGAGACAAAGTGAGAAGAAAAATATGGGATTGGAAAGAGAATTATGATAATAAAGAAGATAAAATAAATTAGATAATATAAATTTAACTATGAATAGGAGTATGAATAAAATAGAGGATGTTGAAGAGAGGGGAATCCAAAGAGGCTACATTAGTCACATAAATGGGAGAATGTAGAGACTACACATAATAAGGAAAGGAAGGGATTGATAAGGAAGAAGATAGAAATTGGGATAGAGAGGGTATGGATTAGAGTGAAGAAAAAGAGGAAAGTAGGATAATAGTAAAACAATTAGAAGACTGAAGTGTATCATATTTATGAGGAAATGTATTATTTTGACTAGGGAAGGAATATTATGTAGAGAAAATTATGCACAATGGTAGAAGTATCAGTGTTTCAAGATCACATATAGAGAAGTTAAAGACATAGATCATTCATTTTAAGATTACAAATCCTTGAGCCCAATTTATCATTAGAAAGAATAAATAAAAGTACATAGGAAGGGATATGTAGAAAGTGTTTTGAATCATTTATAAATAAATCTGGTAAAATTATTAAATAAATTAGAAAAAAATAGATAATAAGAGGTTAGAAGAGGTTGAATTCACTTCCAAAACTTGTTTTAAAACAATGATAAAAAATAGTGTACATATTCCCATAATAGCAATCTAAAGTGTACTAAGCATAGACTTTAATGTACAAATTTCTATTGATTTAACTATATGTGATGGGTCTTCTGACCCTAAATAATATTTATTAACTTTGGATATGAAATGTGAGGTTAAGGTAATGACCATTAAAGATGTGAAGAAGTGTGAACTCATAAGATATTTATTTAGAGTATCAGTATCATTCCTCATGGAACACTAAAAGTCCTCAACATCAACAATCAAATTGGAATCCAACATAACCTTAGTGTTAGTGTGGTAGATATGATGTGTAACATCAATGATCAGGGGGATTTTAGTGACAACAATCGAAAGGTTGGGGTTTTCAATAAAACTGAGGAGGACACAAGGGATGATATCATGGAGGATACCAAAGAGGTCAAAATAACAATAAGTGACAAGTATACCAACCAATACAATGTTATGTATGCAAAAAATATAACCAATTCTAATGAAAATACCTATTATAGAGTCAATCTATACCCTTGAAGATGGTTATTTAGGCCCTTTACAATTGAGCTATAATATTGGGACAACTCCAGGCTGTGGGTAGCTTATGGTTGGGTGAAACCTCCAGAGAAGGCTAACTTCATCTTGATGATCACCTAAACTAATGCTTGCATAGGGAAAAGGGATAAAATATGGTAAAAGGGATCCTAAGAAAGATAAAAGGTTATGCACCAAAAAATATGGACACTCAGATGAGCTTGAACCCACACTAGATCAACATAAGATAACTCTAGCTCACACAACCTCACAATCTTACTAATTGCATAAGTATTTCATAAAAGAGGTTTAGATAGAACACTAATCCAGACCTAAAATTGCTTGAAAACACATTAAAAAAGGCAAGTAGAAGGACAATGAACTAGGAATATTATCCTTCATGAATTCATCATGCATAAGCATAATAAACATTAATCAAAGTCAAGAGAAAGGCATAGAGTTAATATTATTACTTCAAGAGGTAGTTCTTACAATATTTTGACAGGGTTTAGCCTTATCAAAGGAGCACCCTTTTGAAAGAGTCTTAATGAGTATCCTTATTTCCTATAAATATAAAAGTTTTAATTCTATGAGAACCCTTAAAATGGATAAGAGAATGGGATAATATAGGAGGAGGGAGAGAGAGAGGAACACATTAAATGAGATCAATCAATGAGATGCCACTTTTTAAGGGATGCTCCAACACCTTTTGGTCTAATTAGTAGTAGTATATCATATACCAGATTTCCTTCATTTTCTCTAATAGTCTTTAGACTCTTCTTAGTGGTTGAGAAACCTGCACTAGAAGATAAGGGTCTCTACTTTGTGAAATTTGCCACACCTTCCACTTGGCTTCGTTATGAGGACCAAGTCCTCATATCCTTGGACCTGATAGATCCATGACTAAGTCTACTTAGGATACTAATCCAAATATCAAATCTATTCCTTAGAATGCTCTTTACTATAAATATTGGACTTAGATTAACTATAGATTGAAAACCAATCTCCTTTATTGGTTTTCCTATAGCTATTATATCGATGCATTCCTATAAGTGACTTTGCTTCATTTCAACAAGTTGTTAACCTTTGATTTGTATTAGGTCTAAAGACATATTTGACTTCTATAGAGATCTAATGGTGACCCTTAATCCTAAAATATCTTATTTTGGTTCAAATTGGGTCATGATCAAGTTGGCTCCTTCATATTTACTTTACCTAGGTTAAAAAATGCTTCATCAACCTTCATCAAAAAGATCATGGGCTTACTTTTGCTCATTAGCTATCAATCATTAACTCAAATTAATTACTTTTTAAACCATCTCACATCATTGATACCCTTTGGTATGATCAAACACATGCCATTAAATCTTCTCTAAGGACCCTTTTGACTTGTTGATCTACTCGTGTGCCATAGATATTTGATGCATGATTGAATGTGAGCCCTTGATCTTGCTAGGACCCACCATTTAAACTCAAATAGATATTTAATGAGGCCCAAAATTAACATTTATGTTCCTATATTTGATGTCTACATGAATGTTTTTAATGTCTACATGAATGTCTTTTATGTTTTCTTGAACATCTTAGGATTTTTGAACCCAAATGGTTATTTATTAGGGCTTACATTTGACATTTGTGCACCCATCATTTGATGTCTACATGACCATCATTGACATCATGCACCCATATCTATTTTAAACCCCAAAGGTTATTTGTTGTGGCTTAATTTTTATGTTCATACGAACATTTCATTTTGCTAGCTAAACTTTGAAGACATATCTTGAGATAGATAACTCATCAAGACATGAATTTTGTAGAGAACTATCAAGGCATGAAGGGCATCATGTACATTTATTTCTTTTAGTTAGAGAGGATTTTTAAGTGAACTTTTAAAATTCACAAATGAGTTGACCAATCCATTTTTTCATGACTTCTCGATGACGGTTTGATTTCTTTAAACTTGTGCCAGGAGCTATTATTTGATCTTTAGAATCTCCAATGAATCCCCTGAGGCTTATGCAACTTGTCCCTAACCTTGAAATTATTAAACACCATAAAACATACTTGGATCCTCTTATTTGTAACTCTATACCTATTTCAATCCTTTGGTCCACTCATTCCATCAAACCATGTAAAATATTTATGTGTGGGCCAAATTCAGCCAACATCTTTGGTGACTACTAGGGGTTTCAACCCTGTCTATGCAAGAGAACTCAGACCATTTACCTTGTCTAATATATGGGCATGGAGTCTTCTCTCAGGTTTAATAAATTATCCTAAAGCTAAAATAAGGATGACCCTTTCCAAAACCTCCTCTTGAAGAAAAATGGATAACAAGAAAAAAAGAAAGGCAAATACATGCAACCACTTAGAGAAAAGAAAAACAACTAACCTACTAAACAAATGTGCACATAGGCACTTAGACAAAAACATGAAATCTACTCTAACAAGTAAATTTTTTTAATTTACAATTATTTTACACCTTGATAAAATGGAAAACTTTGAGTATCAATCACTTGTAAAAAACCAAGATGAAAAATACCTTGCTTTAGAGGTATAACATAATTAGTGAACTAGGCAGCTTGATGGACAATATTTTTGATGTGCTCTCTAATGGATGAAATTGAAAAAACATGTCTCCAATATAGACATACTGGTCCAAATATTCCAAGATTGGTTCATGTTGGACTACAAAATCACTTACAACCTTCTCTTTTGATGGCTCAATTTTGTGCTCTAAATGAAGTGCAAATGTGATGGTTCTCCTTTGTCATCCTCTAATTGAACTAAGTACCTAATAAGGCATCCTATTGTCAACAAAAATGTTGA
The DNA here is from genome assembly GCA_037957365.1 of Torreya grandis. Taxonomy (NCBI): domain Eukaryota; kingdom Viridiplantae; phylum Streptophyta; class Pinopsida; order Cupressales; family Taxaceae; genus Torreya; species Torreya grandis. The sequence goes on along the minus strand of JARHVA010001532.1, from coordinate 401,012 downwards.
CAAATCATATTTCACATAGTTCCTATGTTTTGATGGCCCATCATTATGTTCTTTAGGAATAATCAGATCATAGTCTCCTTGGGGAGGAAACAAGTCCTTCAATGTGTCTAAAGTTGTAATTGCAACCTTTGATGACTCATTAGGATCATGTTTAATATGTAGATTTTGATCAGCTAATTCTTATACCTACTTACCTAAAGGTAAAAATGTGTCATCCAATCATAAATATCCAAGTTCATCCCAGAAGGTAGCCTCCTCTAGGTCATTGGAAAAGATGTCAATCTCAACCTCACCAAGACTTAAACTATAACAACTAGATTAGTATTCTTCCTCTAAAGAGAGGAGAGGCTCATATTTTCAAGCAAGGTCTAACTCATCATGATTTTGATGCTCTTCACTAATATGCTCATAAAAATACATCACTTAAGCACTTGGGATGTATTATTCATCAACCTTTCTCAAGGATGCATCTCATTCTTCAACTACAAATGAGGGTTGATTTGACCATCCAAGGTCTAAAATGTTACACTTATCTTGCTCAATATCTGATCTACTTTCCTCTTGATCTAAACTATCAGGGACATATTCATTTATCACCTCATATTGAAGTGTACCCACCTCAAAGACCTGGTCCTAATCCTCTTCTTGATCTATTTATAATATACCTTTAGTAGTCCATTTAAAATCTGCTCTATTTTCATCTTAAGGGTTTACCTCATCAAGATACAATTCATTAGTGTCAAATCCATTCCAAGAAGGCTAGTACAAACCTAAATTTTCCCATTTTAGATGAAGTTAAATACCTATCATGATCTCTTCATCATAGACATTTGTGTTTTCCTCTTTAGGCTCATCTTTGATTGCATGCTCCTCTTCTATTCTTTGTAAAATAGGTTCTTCCTTTATAAGGGAGATGGTGGGAGGGTGAAGAAGTTCACCTTGATTGCAGCTTAGGAGAGTCTCCTTATAGCTAGGGATTTTGATGGCTCTTATAGGTGGCTCTTGAGGAAAGGGGAGAGAGTCTTAGAACTCTTGTACACCAAGCTCATTGAGTCAAACTATGGTTGCTTGATTCATTTCTTGCATAATTAACCCTTCCTCTACCAGAACTAGTTATTGAACTACCTGAACTAATAAATCCTTATTTTTTATGCCCTTATAAACTAATTTCTATGATGGAAATGAGTATAGAACATACACTTTTCCTTCCTTTTAAATGGTTATAGGAGAGGGTAGTCTCACAAGTGAGGGCATGACATAGTCAGGGTCATAAGTGCGAGAGAATATCCATGATGGAATGGCTTTATGTTCTTGAGTGGGAATGGGATTAGGGGTATGATAGGTCAAGTTGATTGGCTCAGGATTAACATACTCTTTCTTCCATTGTTCAAACACTTTTTTAATGGATAATACCCATGCTTTCATCTCTTGCTTCTCAACATGTGGATAGTCAACTTCTTCAATGGATGACCATACATTCCAAAACTCTTACAAGAATATATTTATCACCTCCATGGCATGAATAAGATTTTTTTGTTCAATTTTAACCCCCTAATTGATATTCATGATTGTTCTACCTTGGTCCAGTATTGACTCTCTCAGTTTTGACAAGGATGGACTTTGACAAGGTTAACTAGAGAGCTAATCAGGAACTCTTCAAGGTTGAGCTTGAGGCTCTTGGAGAGAAGAGGGCACATAAGACTAGTCCAAATGAGCATGTTGTTATTCATTAAAATATTAACACACTATCTACATTTTGGACCATGCTTCTCATCATTGCTACATCCTCATTCTTACAAGATTACCATTATTCACCCTCATAAACTGACCATCTATTCTTGACCAACCAAAGAACACTCCTTGCCTATTATAGATAATGGATAGGGATGACTGGAGAAAAATCCAAACCCTTACAAATCTCCCTTATAAACTCAATATATATTGATAATGATTTCTTGACTCTTGACAAGGAGGTAATAGGATAAGCTTGGTATTGACATGGGGAATTAGAAGACTAATTTGAATGTAAAGGAGACTAACCTTGGTCATATGTAGGGGTGAGAGGAGGACAAAGGACATGATAGGGTTGATAGGCTATTTGAGGGCTACTTTGGGGGAACACATAAACATTATTTTCCTAATAATTGTGGTGTTGATATAAATAATAAACATACTAATCAAAACATGATTGATTATACATACTTGATTAAGATGACTAGGCACCTAGGCTAATTAAAACAACTGATCAATGCTCAAATTTGCCATTGATGTTTACACACTTACTTCCAAAGGATGATTTAATGAATAGAACACCAAAACACTTCACTTAGTGCATGATCAACTTTGTCCCATTGGGCATGCTAGGAACTATTATATCATAAATTTGAACCCTTGGAGAGGGTTCTTCAAGCCCTTTCTAATTGATCTATAATATTGGGACAAAATTATGTTGTGGGTAACCTATGGTGGTTTTGAACCTTTAGAGAAGCCTATATTCCTCTCGATGATCACCTAAACTAATGGTTGCATAGGGAAAAGGGTTAGAATGTGGAAAAAGGGATCCTAAAAAGGCTAAAAGGTGATGTACCAAAAAATATGGACACTCACATGAGCTTGAACCCATAATAGATCAACATAAGACAACTATAGCTCATAAAAACTCACAATCTTACTAATTGCATAAGTATTTCATACAAGAGGTTTAGATAGAACACTAATTCAAACCTGCAATAGCTTGAAAAGACTTTGAAAGAGGCAAGTAGAAGGACAATGAACTAGGAAGATTCTAATTCACGTTTTCATCATGCACAAGCATACTAAACACTAATAAAAGGCAAAAGAGAGATAAGAGTTAATTTTATTGATTCAAAAGGTAGTTCTTATAATATTTTGAGGCTTATCAAATGAGCACCCTTTTTTAAGAGTCTCAATGAGTATCCTTATCTCCTAGAAAGATAAAAGATCTAAAAATTTGAGAACCCTTACAATAGAGAAGAGAATGGGATATTATAAGAGGAGGGAGAGAGAGGAATATGTTAATCAATATCAATCAATGAGATACCACCTTTCAAGGGATATTCCACCACCTTTTGGTCAAATCAGGATTAGTATATCATAGACCAAATAGCCTTCATTTGCTCCAATAGTCTTTAATCTCTACTCATTGGTTGATAAATCTAAACTAGAAGACAAAAATTTGTTCTGTAGATGGTGGGTCATGATCCTTTTGAGAATGAAATATTTTTAATATTTGAACATAATTACATTCTCCACTGTGCTCTCCAATCCCCCAATCTACTCTGTTAACTTCACCACACCTTCCACTTGGCTTCATCATGAGGACTAGATCCTCATATCCTTGGACTTGATAGTGCCATGACTAAGTCTACTTAGGTAGCTTATATGCCTATCAAATTTATGCCTTAGTATGATATTTATTATATATCCTAGACATATATTAACTATAGATTGAAAACCAATCTCCTTTATTAGTTTTCCTATAGCTATTATATCGATACAAACATATAAGTGATCTGGTCTCATTTTGACAATAAGTTATCAAACTTTGATCAGTATTACATCTAAATACATATTTTATCTCCATATAAATCTAATGGAAACTCTCAATCCTAAAATATCTTATTTTGGTTCAAACTAGGTTGTGTTTAGATTTGGCTCCTTTGTATTTACCTTGCTTGAGTCACAAATGAATTCATCAACCTTCATAAGAAGGCTCCTAGGATCACCTTTGATCATTATCTATCGATTATCATCTCAACTTATTTACATTTTAACCCATCTCACACCATTGATCCCCTTTGGTATGATCAAATGTGTGCCATTAGATCTACTCTAGGGATCATTTTGACTCATTGACCTACTTATGTTTCATAGATCTTCGATACGTGATTGAAGGTGAGCCATTGATCTTGATAGGACCCACCATTTGAACTCAAAAAAATAATTCATGAGGCCTAAAATTGACATATGTGTGCCTATATTTAATGTCCTCACAAACATCTTTGATGTTTGTGCTAATATCTTTGACATCTGCATGAACATCTTAGGATTTTTGAACCCAAATGGTTATTTATCAAGGCTTAAATTTGGCATCCACACATTTAAAATTTTATGTCCACATGAAAATCATTGACATCCATGCACCCATATCTATTTTTAAATTCAATAGTTATTTGTTGTGGCTTAATTTTGATGTCTACATGAACGTTTATTCTACAAGCTAAAATTTGAAGACTTATATCTTCAGATAGAGAACTCATCAAGACATGCAATTTTTAGAGAAAGATCAAAGTATGAAGGGAATAATGTCCATGAATTTATTTTGGATTGAGAGGATTTATATGTGAATTTAAAAAATGCATAAATGATCTAACCAATCTATTTTTACATGATGTCCTGGTGACGGTCTGTTTCATTTAGACTTGCACTAGGAGTTGTTTGATCTTTAGAAGGTCCAATGAATCCTTTGAGGCTTGTGAAAATTATCCCTAACCTTGAACTTCTCAGACACCATGAAACCTATTTGGATCCTCTTCTTTGTAACTCTAGACTTGTTTCAAGCCTTTGGTCCACTCAGTCCATCAAAACATGCAAAAGCTTTATATGTGGGATAAATTTGGCCAACACTTCCTAACTAATACTCAAAGATAAATGTACTACATATATTATATAGTTGTATGACAACACCATACATAATATTGCATGATTTTATAAAAACACATAGGAAAGAAATGCCTCTAAAAAAAGGAAATGTGATAAATTCACAACACATGGAGAATGTATTCATGCTAAATGTTACTAAGAAACAATATACAAAGCACTGATTACCACCAGATCAAAGAATCATAAGGTCCAATAGGATAAATATTCTAATCATATAAGGTAAAAAGTCTTGATGTATCAAGAAATACAATTCCTATAGAACTTATAGCAACAAAATGCATATGAAGGTGAAACTACAGCTATTGATGCACATATGTATGGGCATATTATTCACTAATGTGACAAGAAGGAGTAGTGACTACATTGGTAGACTTAATAAAACAATTGAGAACTTTGAAAAATGAAGTTATTTATAAAATATCAAAAAATATTCTATATAAAATAATTAATTGTGTACAATGAAAACACCAACATATTGATAAGGTCATTTGGTATGTAAAAACTAAAATTCCATAGGATGTTGAGTCTTTAATGGACATTGAAATTGTAGGGTATGAGGTATCTAATGTTGTGTTTAACTTTGGAAGTAAATTAAACATGATAACAAGATATACATTCAAGGTTATTTGTTCACCATCGCTGAATTATTGTTCGGTTACTCTCATCTCATAGATTATGGGAGATTACAACCCATTGTGGGCTTGAAGAAATATAAATTTAAGATTTTTTATTTAAGTCTACAAGGAGATTTTGAGGTAATTGATATGAAAATAGATGAGACTCATTGACATGCCTTAATTGGTAATAAATTGGATTATGATGGATAAATTATTATCAATACAATGAAGAATAAATTGGAGATTCACCAAGGATATAAGATAATTATGATTCATTTGAATAATTATGAGCATAAGCCTTATGTAATTCCTAGAAAATTAGAGACACCTAATGTTTATGGGGAATATAGTTAGTCTAATGGTTATGGAATTAATAAATAGAATGTTCAATAAGCTGATGAATATCATCTCCCTAAGAGATGACCATAGGGTCAAAAATAATCACTGTCTGTCAAACAACCTATGTATAGGCTAGTTATAACAAAGTCACCAACACTCCAATTTCAGATCAAAGAATGTAAGTTACTCTTCACGTGATCTCCAAATAGATCAAAGGTATATATTTTGTATAATATAAGTGTGACTATTGCAATTTATATGGACCCTACTATAAACGGTATTTTACCTTGGGAAACAACATCTTCAGTAAGTGGTAACTATGATACACATATTGAATTTGGTTCAAGGGGATCATGAGGTTCCCCACTATGAATGGTATTCACTATTGAATGTCAAATTCCATAATAATTTACAATTGAAAATATCAATCAGTTTATCTTTTGGTTAGAGCAACATGTTCCTAATGGGGATCAAAGAGTCAACACACTCAATTATGCAAACTATTGAAACATAGTAGGCGATTCATAGATAAACTTAGTTACTATGGGATGAAGTGTGTAGTCATAGGTGTTCAAATGTTTTAGATATTTTGAATAAGGAAAGATTAAATCTTTTTTATAAATTCAATAATTCATATGACTCCACACAAACAAGTATTTGATGTCAATAGTGACCTATAGTTTTGCAGACATGTAGGTCCATAAATCCTTATTTTTCTTAGCTTAAAGAAAGTATTAAAAATATTGATTTTAAAGTCTTATCAACTAGGCTACCTTATTAGGAATGGTTTTTAATACTATTTTAATATGTTTCTCTCCTTGAGGATCATGGACATTGAAATCTACATTCACCTTTCGTAAGGGTTATCCACCATGGTTGCAAGTTCCGACTGACTCAACCATACATGCATGGTTATTTATTCTCCTTGAATTATTTTGATTAAATAATTCATGTAGAGGTTTTAGGGGTATTTATGAGGTTAAATATACTGGTCAACACCTCATTTAATTCATTATATGCAATGAGACATCTCATTATTCCTGTAAACCTGATTGTTTTGCTCAAATTATCAAATTAAGACCATTTTACACTATACCAATCATGAACATGAGGATAATTGAGATAACCTAATACTATATGGGTAAAGGAGTGTTAAATAAACCTTAAGGAATCATATTCATGAATTAATTCAAATTTATAACCCTGTATTTGGAGAAAACTTACCCTAATGGGGTTTTGAGTCCCTTTTCTACACCTTAACTTCTTAATGATTGTTCATAATGCTAAGGAGCCTAACCAAACAAAAGATGCCAAAAAGTGGAAGAGAAATAGGGTATCCTATGGCCAATATATTGGGTTCCAAATTTCTCTCTCCTCAGAGTACCATTCATAAATTAATTTCCCTTTTTAGGCTGTCAAATTGATCAATGGAGAAAAGGATAGGTTTTCTACATTTTTTGACTCTATAACTCCACTTTTTGCATGGATTTAGGTTTGAGAAGACCATGGGGACCCTTTGAGGTGTTTTTAACCTTCCCAAAAATAGAAACCCTCTATAATAGGCCTCTAAAACCATGTTTTTCTAAGATTTTAAATTTTCTAACCTTTGGAACTACTGGAGATGGTGAATTAGGTGACTATTCAACTTCCCCTTGTACAAACATGAAAGAGAATCCCAAAATATTTCACACCCTTATTTTATACCTCTCAATAAATCCTAATTTGGATGTTTGAAATGATAAATGAGTAGTTATAAAAGGGATTCTAACATTAGAAATTAGTTATAAAAGACATTTGAAACATGTGTACATACAAGTGTTATATGCAATAAGAAATGCATCATGTCTATAAATTAATCATGGCTCAAAGAATATAGAGCATACCTAAAATTATTATTGGGAATATATTTGTTAATTAGGATCATGACCAAGGGGATCTACTAGACCCGATTAGGGGATCACTTTTCACAATAAACTATTCTACGAAGGGTTCCAAAGATTCCAAACTAACAAAATCATGCAATAACCCTAAGGGGGTTGTAGGTTTTGATATTTCACTTATTATAATAATAATAAATTAAATATAATCTAGTGCTCACCAAAGCTTGTGGCATAAAGTGGGGGTTAGAAACAAAACAAACTAAACTAAACATGCATAGAAAACATATACTCATGTTATTATATATAGAATCCTAATGCATGGAAGAGAAGCACAACTAAATTATCTATTTACTTTTACAAAGGAGAAATAAAGTTATGAATACCTACCTTTGGAGATGAATCCATCAAGCCTCAATCTCTCCCTTGGCCAAGGTTCTTCATAAGAGATTATTTTGATATGTAAGGATAACAAATAAAAATCACCTCTAGGCTACACAACCTATCTATGCATCCAAAAGTCTTTTCCACAAGACAAGATCCATATCTCTAAAGAAAGTATGGAACCCTAAGATTTATTCCCTAAGTAGAATGGTCAATAAGGATATATTCATTCACACTTATTCTTATTCAATTATCCAATCTCAAATGGTTGGAAATGAACTTGTATATATATGTGGATCTTACCCTAAACCCTTATGAATATATTAGTTGTATGAAGTCAACCAAGTCAACCTTGTATGTTTTTGAGAGATAATTCATAAGGTCCTGAGCTATGTTGGATAAAGGGATAACAAGATACAAAGTGAAAAACACCCCAAAATAGTATAGGGCCAACCCAATCAACCCTATATAGTAATCAGAGGCTAAAAACTATATAGGGTTGATCGAGTCGACCTAGTACAACCAACTATCAAAAGGGGGATAAGACAAGGAACATGAGGATAAAGTTGTGAAAAATGTTTGGAATGGGTGAAAATGAGAGAAATAAGCTTAGGGTTAATGGTTTTAGGAGACAAGTGTGTATATGGTAAGTAGGAAAAGGGACAATAATTTTATGAAGCACCAATGGTCTAGACACCCCTTTCCCGATACACCCATTAAGGCATGTAGTCAAAGAGATTGATACTCAATAGGTTCTTTCAAGATAAAAAGTGTCTATAAATGATAAAAGTTTGAAAATATTACGTGTATACATATGCCCCACTTGAATCTCATTTCATGTCATGTAAGTACAACTTGGGATGGTACTTCAGGAATAGAACATGATAACACACAATGATGATGCTAAGTAAAGTATAGTAAGCAACAAATAATATAAATGAAAGGACATAATTAAAAAACACATACCTTTTATTACCTTAGTGTCATAGATAAATAAGGATACTATGAGAGAATTTAAGGTGTCTAATGTTAAGAACATTAGGCTAACTTGTAGATATTAGTGCAAAAAATAGCCAAAAATTGAAAGCTTTTAGAAGATAGGCATATAGTAGTGAAAATGAGTTAGTAGAGATAAAGATATGATGTATTTACAAAAATTGGAAAATTAGTATTTTTAAGGCAAGGATAGAACCAAAATATTGAGGTAAAATGAATGACAAAATGACAGCAAATAAATGACAAATGATTGTAGAACATAGTAAATCATATTGGAAATCATGTAAAACATAAATGGCCATAAGGAATGTAGAACATACTAAACCACATTGGGAAGCATGTAAAAGATGTATGAAAAATGAAATATCCATGCAAGAAAACTTGAACAAAGCTATGTAATAAAGGGAAAAGTAAGATCATGTAAGACTAAAAATGAAATGTAATTCAAGATGTGAGACAAATAAGAAGAAGTCATACATAGAGATCAACATGTAATAAAGCCAAATTTCATATGTAAGATAAGATAAGTCCACAAAAATTAAATAATAATAGGATGGAGAAATGAAAATCAAAAAATCTAAAGGATGAAAACTTAAACTTAGTGCTTGTTCTAAAATACGATGTAAGAAAACACAACCACCTAATGACATGACTAATATGAAAATAAGGTGGTATGGTAAATAAATGGTGTAAGGGTGTAATACATAGTTTTTAAAACATGTTGTTTTTATCTTAAGATAGATAAAAATGAAACAAACTAATACTAGCATATTTTTAAGAGGTGAATAAGGAATTTAAAGAAGAGGGAAAAAAAATTGGAATCACAATTTGTCTATCAAGGGGTGGAAATGAAATGGGTGGAGAGGAGAATGAAGTAAAAACCAAGGTAGAGTAACTCTTTATTGAAGTTAAGACACTCAAATTAGGTTTTTCAAAACAAGAGGAATTTTGACCTTAAGGAATCTAAAGAACTTCTCTTAGCCACACAAGTCGTAGGTCAAAAAATGAAGCATATAGATCATCCCATGAAAGCTATATGCATGAAATTTAAAATAAACCTACCTTCCCATAATGTGTTCCCCATTGTCTAGGACCCCTTATAGATTCATTGGTCTACTGTAAAGATTGGGTACTTGCATGACAAATTAGGTAGCACCAAAAGATTTTTTTTAATTCTCCTATTTTAATGTACTGGCCTATCACACGCCAAAAGACCTTGGCTCTATGGTGAGGCCAACTATGGAATTTGAGATTCAACTAGAATAAGGAGATGTGCTTGTAATCATGTATTTTGGTGTGATTTGACTTTTGAGTTTTGTATGTTTCCTTTTAGATATCATTGTATTTTGATTCAAATGATTTGGATTTTAACTTTTTTGATGGCTTATTCTAATCATCCTCCATATAGATTTAGAAAAACAAACATGGGTGCTAAAGATGGCTTTCATTTGAATACTTGGGATTTAATTGCTAAGAGAGATAAATTCAAAGACCATGGGGTCGAAGAGTCTTGTAAATCTAGGTAAAATAAAAGTTCTATCTTGAATTCAACCTTGTTTTAGCCAATGTGGAGTGAAAGTAAAGGAAATCAAGAGGAGTGACACATGGAATAATTTGAATTATTTCAAATTACAAAAACTGTGACAAAGGGAAAAAGGGATACAATGATAGTAAAATGTGATTCCTTATCATTATAATGAGGGAAATGGAGAAAAACATGCTAACATAGATTTTTGTGAAACTTCCATCTATAAAAAGAAGCAAAAACTAAAGTTGAGAATAAGGATCAAAATCATTTTCTAAAAAAGGAATGACAAGATGGTAATTTTATGAGGAGGGTCGGGTCCTATCCATGGTCATACACTGCAACTTGATAAAAGAGAAACCCATAAGTGTGCCAAAAAACATGTGAAAAACAAATGAAGAAAAGCAAAAGGATAATATTTTGTAGGAGGGCTATGTCCAAGCCATGGTATTACATTGAAAACTCACAAAAGAGAAACCCATAGAGGTGAATGTTAAATAAGGGAAAAAATAATCATAAAGCTATTAAGGTAAAAAATAACATAAAAATAAAAGAAATATATGAGGTCAAAAATTAAAGCAAGTGCCAAATGTAATGTGTAATAAAACCAAATAATGTATAGGAAAACAATGATGCTAATAAAATGAAACTAAAAATAAGTAAAGGGCACAAAAACAAAGAAACATGAGACAAAAATAACAAGTCATATCTATGCTAACATCTGTATCAAAGATGAGCATGTGAAATACAAGTCTATAAGTTTCATAAGGTTTCTTGAAGTTGAATTTGGTTGTTATTATGCATTATAGAATAAGAGTGGACATCGTAAGATGCCCTAATGGGTATGTGGCTATAGGGATAGGCATCAAAAGATGCCCCAAAGTCTAAAGTGACATGTGGATCGACATCGTAAGATGCCACAACATGTGAGTTGGATTGAGGTAACATTGAACCATTAAAATGATTTGCATTGGGTTGGTAGGTGAATTTGGAGATATGTAAAGGTGTTGGTTTGTTAGATTTTAAGGATGTTTAATGTGACATATGATGTGTAGGATAGGTATGAAGAGGTAAAGGAGGACCATATATGATATGATTTGGAGTAAGAATTTGAACTAAGTACTCCTTTGGTTCATGTGGACTAATAAGTTGAGGTTCAATGGATGCCACAATATGTTTAAAGTTGTTCATGTTAACTATCCTTTCCTTATTGGTGTAGGAAGAAGGATCAACTATGGTTTAAACAAAATTAGTAGAAGAGGGGTAGGTATGAGATAATGTTTTTATTCATTAGGTATTTGATGTTGATGTGATTATGGTTCTTGGGATTGAATTTGAGAATCTTGAAGATAGTCTCAATAACGTTGTTTTGGGAGAATATCAAGATTAAAATATGAACCAAGCAAGGAAGAAAGAAGAAAATGGTGAAGATCATAAAAAGACTCATGAGAATGACCTAATAGTAACATGCCACCAATAAAACTTATCAAGATTGTACCATTTTGGTGGAGGTTTGAAAGGATCAAAGCTCATTGGTTTAAAGGGTAGCAATTTTCTCTTAAATTGTTCTAGACTCAAGGGTGGGTTGGGTTAAAATTGGTTAAATTAGATGATCCATTTTGAGGCTAGGGAGGCTTGGATGAATCGATGTTATGATAAAATGATTGAAAAGGTTCTTTACTAAATTTTTGAGGTGTTTCAATTTGAGTCATAAGCAAGTCTTGCCTTTTTGCTTGGTCTAAGGCTTCATCTAAAGTTTGAGGTGAAAAGATTCAATCTTTGTATTAATAAGAGGTTTAAGAGCAATGACAAATATTTTTAAAAGAGTATCATCATTCATCTTATGGTCCACTTTATGAGTGAGAGACTTCCATTATCTGATGAAAGTGTAATCAGATTCATTAAGAAGTTGCTTGACATTGATGAAATGGCTAAGGTAATTTTCAAGAAGGTCATCATGTTAGAATTCCTTCGCTAAAGCATTGACTAAATATTCTAGTTGTGAGATGGAAACATGTTAGAATTCCTTCACTAAAGCATTAACTAAATCTTCTAGTTGTGAGATGGAATATCTAGGATGTTGGTTATACCATTCAAGTACATCACCAATAAATGTTTTGTCTAAGAGCTTGGTGGTAGCAAAGGTGTTAGTTTGGAACCATTCCTTATGGAGGTTACCAAAAGATTTAAGAAAGATAGTAGGGTCCTTAGTCCCATTATATATGGTAGTTAGAGAAATGTTTCCAATATCTATGGATGTAATGAATAGGGCTAGAGGTTCATTTATAAGATGTTGAAGCATCTTTTTTATTTATTGGAAGTTGAGGAATGATATTTCCATTGGCATATCTAAGAGGAGGAGGGATAAAATTTAGATTTGGTTGAGACATGATGAATCGAGGTGGTTGACTAGTCATGTTTAATAAATGTTGTTACATGTTCATCATTTGAGATTGATTGGTTATTTGCATGATGTTCATTTGTTGTATGACTTGTTTAAGAAGTTAAGTTATATCAATAAGTGGGCTAGTGTGTATAGGAGGGGTATTGGTGTTGATAGGAGGAATATTATTTGGTGGAGTATTCTCAACATTGGTATTGGGAAGAGGATTACGATGAAGCACCTCAACTACATTATATTATGTAGTGATTTGTTTTAGTTTAGGAGAAGAGGAAGGAAGAAAGTCGATAGTTTCATCTAAAGTAATAAAATAAGTGAGGTTATTATCCAAAGCCTTAATTATGTACAGTTCTTGTCTAAAAAATGGTTGAATAGATGTCATCATGATGAGATAAGACTAGATAACCACATAAGAAAGAGGTGAAAAAAAATAACAAAGAGATAGGAAGTGACATAAATAATACATAGTCGACTGGGTTGACTTAACACAAAAAATAGTGCCTACAAATAGTACAGGTTTGACTAGGTTGACTGAGTATAGTGAATGGAGGTTGGAAAAAGAGTGAACATGGTTTGTAAATAGTACAGGGTTGATTGATTCAATCTCATACAGTGAACAAAGGTTGGAAAAATGTATAACGTTGACTAGGTTGACCTAGTATAATAGACAAGGAAAATTAGAAAGCCAATAACAGATTATGACTTGAAAGAAGATAGTTTTTGAAAGTAATTTGAAAATTAAGAATTGAAGGGAAACAAATAATCAATTGGATTAATTCTAGCCAATCCAATTGAGGCACACAACACAAAACCTTGCACCAATGCTGGCTAATGTAAGTTTTTGTAATACAAAATATAATTGAACAAAGAGAAAGAAATCAACTTGAAATTTAAATAACTAGCTAGATGGTCAACCTGAATATTTATAAGATTATTAGGATATATTTTTTAAGGTGATGGGAAGTTGGCTATAAGTAAGGAACTAGAAAGAAATCTAAGGATAGTTTCAAGTAGTTTGGGTTGAAAGGGATCTATATTGGTAATGATATAGGCTTGGTATTAGGTCTTACCCCTCACTTCACACACCATAGAGATAAGGGTGTTGAGTGCTTAGCCAAAATATAACATTAACCATGATTTATAATTGACCATAACATCAAGTTGGCTTCTCCCCTTGGTGATGAAATCCAGGTAGGTTGGCCTTGGGTAGTCAAATGTTAAAATGCTTGTTTAAGATTTTGTGATTTGGTCATGTGTGCATAAAATATAAAAATATTGAAACTAAATGGTAAATTGAAAACCACCTAATTAGACTATGTGAACTATTCTAAGCATGCAAATAAAAATAAGTAAAAGTATGAGCTAACTAATAGCATATAAGGGTTAATTCAAACTTTAAAACAAGGAATAATATCGATGCATTCGATAGTGTATGCATAAAATATAGAATAAGTTTGATAGGGTTGATCTTATACTATGAAAATAAGGTCTAAAAATGAATAAGGTCAGTAGAGTTGACCTAGTTATCCAAATAGTACACATAATATAAAACAGGTCGACAGGGTCAATCCAGTTGACTATACAAGGATAGTTTTGAATATTGAAAATTATGAAAGGAAAGACTTTAATGAAAGAGATAGAAGGAATAAAAAGGAGCCTTGATGTATCAGAGATGTATAGAAGGAAGATTATTGGTAGAGAACCTTGTGGAATGCTTGTTAAACTTGCCAACTCGATTGCCTAGGCCAATCAAGCTCTGTAGGAACCTATTGTTGAGTGTTTTTTTTATATAAGATCAACTAGGTTGACTTAGTAGTCTAAACTAGGTGTCTAAAAATGTACAAGGTTGACTAGGTTGACCTAGTATTTTTTTTGTACTTGATTAAAATCTTGCACAAACATAACTAAGTCATCTTGATATGACTGTGTGTTAAACTTGCATACATAAGTTAGAGTTGGGTTGATGCAGTAGACCCAGTATGGAAAATATATGATAAAAATAATGATGAAAAGATTGAAAAATAAGTGAACAAAACCTATAAGGGTTAGTTAATGTCGAGTTCACCATAATCTATTCAATAAAAAATGCATCATGTTTATAAATCAATCCTAGCTCAGAGAAGATAGAGCATACATACACTTTTGATTGGGAATACATTTTCTAAGTGTGATCATGACCAAGATGGGGATCCACTAGACACAATTAGGGGATCGCTTATAAAAATAGACTATGCTAAAGAGGGTTCCAAATCCTCTAGAATAACACAATCATGTAATAACCCTAAGGGGATCCTAGGTTTTGATATTTCACTTATTCTAATAACAAGAAAGTAAATCTAATCTAGTACTCACCAAAGCTTATGGCACAAAGTGGGGGTTAGAAAAAAAAACTAAACTAAACATGCATATAATACATATACTCACATCAATGAATATATAATCCTAATGCATGGAAGAGAAGCACAACTGTATTATCTATCTACTCTTACAAAGGAAAACTAATGTTAGGAATACTTACCTTTGAAGATGAATCTGATGAGACTTAATCTCTCCCTTGGCCAAGGTTATTCACAAGCGATTGTTGTGGTATGTAAGGATAACAAAGAAAAATTAGATCTAGTCTACACAACCTATATATGCATCCAGAATACTTCTTCATAAGATAAGATCTATATCTCCAAATAAGGTATGGAACCCTAAGCTTTATTCCTAAAGTAGAATGGTCAATAAGCATATGTTTATTCACACTTATTCTTCTTCACTTATCTATTCTCAAATGATTGGAAATTAGTTTATATGTATGTATATATATATATATATATATATATATATATATATATATATATATATATATATATATATATAAAAGAGGATCTTACCCTAAATCCTTCTGAATATGTCAACTATATGGGGTCAACCCAACTGACCGTGTATGTTTTTGGGAGATAATTCTCTAGGTTCCAAGCTATGTCAGCTAAAGGGATAAGAAGATCCAAAGTGAAAAATACCCCAAAATAATACAAGGTCGACCCAGTTGACCCTATATAGTAATTAGAGGCTAAAAACTATATAGGGTCAACCCATTTGACCTAGTACAACCAACTATCAAAAGGGGGTTAAGGAAAGGAACAAGAGGATAAATATGTGATAACTATTTAGAATGGGTATAACTAAGAAGAATAAGATTATGATAAATGGTTTTAGGAGACAAATGTGTAGATTTCAAGTGGTAAAAGGGGCAACAATCTTATGAAGCACCAATAGTCTACCCACCCCTTTCTTGGTGCACCCCTTAAGGCATGCACTTAGAGGGATTAAGACTCGATGGGTTCTTGCAAGATACAAAGTGTCAGTAAGTGATAGAAGTTTTAAAATATTATGTATATACAAGTACAACATGATGTCATAACATATGTGTTAGATGAAATAAAACATCCCATATCCAAAGATAAACCTTCATATTTATTCATTCTTAGCAAGTTTCATCTAAATATTGGAATTCACATTGAGACTAAAGTAATGAAACACCTTAAAATTATCAAAATTAACACAATCTCTCCAAATTTCTCAAAATACAATATGATCAACTTACTAGTTTTGTTCATTGATCAATTTGGTCATGGTTTTTCTTTGAAGGGCCATCAACTTGCCTCCTTGAGCATAGTTCTTGATTGACTTGATTTAATACTTAACATTAACTTTGTCAAACTTACCTTCAATAATTCTAAACATAAAAAAAATTACATAATGAATGACCAATACATGACAAGACGAAGTGACTTAAATTTGCTACTCACTAGACCATTCTAAATGACCTTGTAATATACCAAGGAATACACAATACTTATCATCATAGATCATTAATGACCAATATAAAACCTTCATAATGAATCTAAGCAAAGTTAAGATCAAGAAATCAAAGTTTTGAATGATAATCATTCATGGTAACCAAATTTTGATTAATGAGTACCAATCTTAATATTCAATATATTAAAAGGAAAGGAAAATTTTGTTTCATATTCCTTGAGCAAGATTATTCAAAAGTATCTACAAGCATATGGGATATCCTCATCACCCATAATATTTACACCTTCTATTTCAATAAATTTCTTTACCTCTCTAACTTTCTATGTTTTTTACACATAGAAAATGACCACTTTAATATTAATAGGCCACAACCTAGTCAAAGGTAGACACAATATATTCATGTATTGGACCCCATAATCCATCTCATCCATGTGGGTCACAAAGTGATTTCAAATCAAAGTATGGAAAGTCATAGGCATTCTCGCATTCTTGGATTTTTATTTAATATCACATCCATGTAGTCACTTTTGAGGTCACAATGTTAAAGTGGGGCCACACTCTTATGGATTGTATATGATACACCTTTGGGTGGAGTTCATAACTTCACACATCCACATAATGAGTGGAAAGAGGTGTTAAGGATAAAAAGGGTGTAATAGTGTGGGATTGTGATTCCCACTTAGTCTCATATCATAAGAAAAAACTCAACTCCAAGGTTGGTCACATAGTGGAATGAGTGGGATGATTCACCATGCCACCACCCTATGAGGCCATAGTGTCACATCATAAATATGGGGCCAATCTATAACAAAAGTGGAGGCATAGTATATTAAAATATGCATCTTAACTATTTTTGGGAGTTCAAATCCTATCAATTATAGATGTCTTCGAGTCACACTATGTTATAATCAAATGCACTAGTGCATTTTTGTAGTGGTGCATACATGACTCATTGGATAAAATGGAGTTATGCATAGATGTTGAAGTGTTTAATAATAATCCATATAATTTGAAATCTACATTTTGTAATAACATAAAACCATGTACTAGATTATGTGGAGCCTATAATCAAATTCATTTCATAGGACTCATTTTTATTGGTATAATGTGAACTTTGAACTATACCTTTATATTTTAGAATCGGTTGGAGTCCGTTGAATTACAGAATCTAGGTTGCTTAAGCTAGATAGAAGAAAGGTATTTGTAGTCAAATTTATCATCATCAAGGAATTTTAAGCACTAAGATATCAATTGTCTAATAAAATAAATATGTCATGTTGTTCTAGTGTTGAGGTTCTCTTGGAGTCACCATTGATGCTTGTCTTCATGCCTCTAAAGGATGATGTATTGAAGAGAAACATCAAGAACTCTTCAATGGATGAAATAATATCCCACTAGCCATGCCATAGCTATTATCATCAAAATTTTGACCCATTGAGGAGGTTTCTCAAGCCTCCTCACTTAAGTGATAGCATGGGAACAATCCTAGGTTGTGGGTGACCTAAAAAATGGATTAAACCTCTAGTTATGGATAGATCCCTTGAAGCATCACTTAATAACTATAAACTAGACCTATTGATTAAAAGGGAAAAGGAGGAGAGAACTAAAAGGAAAATAACTAAGGAGATGATGCACCAAACATGTTGACCACTACCACACATCTATAAATGCACAATTAACATAAGACTGATCCATTCATACATTATTCCCAATCTGCTCCTCTTACATCAGTATTTCAATATAAAGGTGGTAGATGATAATCAGGTAAAGAGGGTTGGTTTTCAACAGGTCTAAAGGAAAATAATGATATATGACCTCACATAAGATTCAAAAGACTACTTAAACACTTACATGACCTGTAAGAGTGAGTTTAAACTAAATATAGGTGAGAGAATGAGACAACATGCCAAGGATAATTGAATCAACACTACTCAAGATCAATCATCCATGCAAAAACACTAGAGTATAGTCATAAGAGAAGGTAAAACCAACTTGTACATTGATTTAATGGATTAAAAAAGGAGAAGGATTCACCATACTCAGGTGGAGGATAAATTTAATGCCAAAATCAGACACACACACACACACAATACACACACACACACACACACACACACACACACACACACACACACACACACACACACACACACACACACACACACACACACACATATTTGTGTGTATGCATGAGTGCGTGTGTGCATGTGTGTGTGTGTGTGTGTGTGTGTGTGTGTGTGTGAGAGAGAGAGAGAGAGAGAGAGAGGAGAGAGAGAGAGAGAGAGAGAGAGAGAGAGAGAGAGAGAGAGAGAGAGAGAGAGAGAGAGAGAGAGAGAGAGAGAGAGAGAGAGAGAGAGAGAGAGAGAGAGAGAGAGAGAGAGAGAGAGAGAGGATAGGCATAGGAGTTGCATATGACAAATGCCATCTCACGAAGACATGTTACAATTAGAAAATTTTTTAAGTAGTTAGTTATGAAGTCTTTTATCAACATGTGTTCACTTGATCTAATATTCTCCCTAATCAAGGGTGGTGTATAGTGACTCTTCACCTTCTAAGATGAATCATCAACCTCATTTTAAAATGTCCATTCTTGTTTAAAAGGAGTTACAAGCCTATGTCTTGACATGTGGCATTATTGACCATGCTTCTTGAAGTTCTCCAATGCCATCCTAGGATAATTAAATGTTTATCTCATCTTGGTGAGGTTGAGGATCAGGAATCAAGTGTCTTAAAACTAATAAAAACCCACATTTTATTGAGAAACTTTCTTGATTCAAATGAAGACCACAATAACAAGTTAGTCTTTCCATCCTAGACCTAGTTCTTTTTTGAGGACTACTATCATAGTTGGAATACCTACCCAACACCCTATAAGGATTCATTCCACTCCTATTAAATCTCAAAATCATCTCCAATAGTGATACATAGGTGCATTAGGCCTATTAAGACCTCTTGATAGTAATTTGCTTACCATTAGGTGTCTTGAAACCAATTAGTGGTGTTGCAGTCATTGGAAACCTTCTTTTGGGTATTTATAAGAATATTATCCTACCTTTTCTAGATCATATATGGTTCTAAGGGATCTCATTAGGTCTTTAATGAATCAAATTTGATGATAAACCATCAAAAACTACCTTTTTAGGCCTATAATAGTCATTTCTAGGCCTATTTCCATACCACCTCAGCCCACACATGCTAAAAAATGGCTCAAATAGATGATCATGAGACCTAAAATGGCTATCTAGGTGGTTCCAAATTCAAATGGATTCATTTAAATCACTGAAAAACCAAAATTACTCCTCAAGTCATTTGTAAGGTTTTAGGAGGGTTTTAGGCTATTTTCATTTTTAACTATGATTCATAAAAATGAGGCGTTGAAATTTCCAGATAATGCCATAAGGTTTGATTTCATAGAAATCCTTAATTGTCCCTAAGATATTTTGGTCTATTTCATTTCCTCTTAGAATTTCTATGCAGATTCTTAGGCCTTCTTGAGCTCCTCTTATGGCAAAACAATGTTTTGAGGTGGTTTCTTGTCTTAAGCATTGTTCATAAAGATTTAGGCTCTCATGAAAAAACTAACACTAGGAATTTAATATTAATAAACTTATCCATGTTTCCCATTATTATTTTCATCCCATGCAAACTCTCAAGGGAGTTTTGGTTACATAAATAACCTTCTCGAGTTGGAAAACCTATGTATAGAGACCAATAATGATATTTTTGGCTCAAAAGACCATCAAAACACACATTTTATTGAAAATAATTGATTGAGGTTTTGAAACACCTCATTATATATTCCCACACACCTATTCATGTTATTTGATCACTTCAAAACCTTTAGGCTTGTTCTGCCCTAAATCAAGGGTTTGTAAGTAGCCTCTTGATTATGACCCTAGTGACCTATTTTGAGGTCTTCTTCTTCATTCCAATTTCATCTAGTGAATATGGAAATATTATTGAGTTATTCAGACCCTGCACAAGTCCTATAATAAAAAACAATGCAAATAATTTATCCTTTTTTTAGATGTTGCCTGTGACCAACTTGTATCTTTTTAGGCCTATAGCTCTTCAAATTTGAGAGAGCTCTACTTGAGTGTTTTATTTCCATCCTCAGGAGTCTAAGCATTTTCAACATGTTATTTAAGGTTTATAACATCTTTTCATCACCTTTAAATATTCATTCTCATCCAAACTTTGCATCTTTCCTCATGTTTGCCCATGACAGGCTTATAGGTCTATGTTTAGGCTTTCTTGACTACCATTTTGACAATGGACCTCCTCTTCACCTAGTTTTAACCTTCTATAGGACCATGGTGAGGATGGAGACTTATTTTATACTTTATATCAACCTTAAAAACACTCTTTTCATTTCAATTTCCATCAAATGATGTGCTTTTCTCAAATGTACCTATAACCAGCTTGTAGGTGGTTATTTTGACCTTTTGGCTGTAGGTCACCAAATTGGGTTCCTTGAGTTGGCTTAGCATTATTAAGGTGCCTGTGATGGAATGAATATTTTCAAACATTTTCTCTTGACTCATTTCATCTTCTTGGTTCTTCAAAACCATCATCAACATACCCTTTTGCTTTTTGTTGCCTGCTATAGACCTGGAGGTAGTCCTTTAGGCCAAAACATTCTTTTTCCTATGTTTTGCCTTATTTAACCCTAAATTATGAATGATGAAATGTTTGAGCTGATATATTACGTTTATTTATTCTTCATGAATTTTTACATGCCCTTTCATAACTCAAGCCTAACACTTAAGTCTAACATAATCATGTTTCTTGGGATAACATAGTCTATTTGAATTCTTGATGAGTTAATGTCTAAGTAGTCATATGTATTAAAAGGTTTTAGAGATGTTGAAAAATTAAATATGACATCTATTTTATTTATTCAATAATTCATATCACTCCCCATAGACAAGCATTTGATGCCAATAGTGACCTACAAGTCTGTAGATATATAGGTTCATAAAACCTTCTTTTTCTTAGCTTAAAGAAAGAATTAAAAATCTTGAATTCTAAGGATTTTCACCTAGAATACCTTATTTAAATTGGTTTTAAATAATTTCCAAATATTTTACTCTCTTTTAAGATCATGAACAATGAAATCTACATTCACCTTTGATAAGGGTTATCCACCATGGCTGCAAGTTTCAACTGACTCAACCATACATGCATGGTTATTTGTTCTCCTTGAATTATTTTTATTCAATGATGTCTATATATATCTAAGGGATATTTTTTGATGTTCAATCCACTGATAAACACCTCATTTAATTTATTATATATAATAAGACATCTCATTGTTCCTATAAACTAGACTGTTTTACTCAAACTGTCAAATCAAGACCATTTGACACTACACCAATAATGAACATGAGGAGAATTGAGATAACATGATGTTATAGGGGTCAATTAGTGTTAAATAGACCTTAAATAATCATCTTCATGAATTAATTCAAATTTATAAGTCTGTATTTGAAGAAAATTAATCTTAATGGAGTTTTGAGTCCCTTTCTACACATTAACTTCTTAATGATTGTTCATAAAGTTAAGGAGCCTAATTAGATAAAAACTACCATAAAGTGGAAGGGTATTAGGGTACACTAATATTTCCAATATCTTGGGTTCCAAAATTCTCTCTCCTCAGAGTACCATTCACAAACTAGTTTCCCTTTTTAGGCTACCAACAAGCTCGATGGATAAAAGTATAGGTTTTCTATATTATTTGACCTTTATAGCTCCATTCTTTGCATGCATTTGGGTCTCAGAATAACATGGGGGACCTTGGAGGATTTTTTACATTTCCCACCAACATAAACCCTTTGTAAAAGACCTTCAAAAACATGTTTCTTCCAAGATTCTACCTATTCTAACCTTTAGAACTGTTGGAGATGGTGAACCAGGTGACTATTTGACTTCACCTAATTTTGACACAAGTGGAAGAGAGTTACAAAATGTTTCACATCCTTATTTTCTTGCATCTCTCTCAATAACTCCTCATTCAGATGTTATAACTAATAAATAAATAGTTACAAAAGGGATTCCAATGTTAGAAATCAATTATATACGACATTTGGAGGAAGTGTATGGACAAGTACAACATGATGTCATAACATTAGTGTTAGATGACTTAAAATATCTTATATCTCAGAACAAAACCTTCATACTTATTCTTTATTAACAAATGTCATCTCAACATTGGAATGCACAATGAGACTAAAGTAATGAAATACCTTGAACTTATCAAAATTACCCTAATCTCTCCAAATTGACTGCAATAAAATATGATCAACTCAATATCTTCATTCCTTGGTCAATTTCGTCATCGTAAGGTCATGTTTTTTCTTTGAAAGGTCACACCTTACCTCCTTGAGCATAGTTCTTCATTTAGCTGATTTCACACTTAACCTTAACCTTGTTAAACTTACCTTAAACAATGTTAAATACATAAAGAAGGCCCCATTGAATGACCAATACATAAAAAGACAAAATTACTTAAACTTACTACTCACTTAACCATCCTCAATGACCTTAAAATTTTCCAAAAAGAACACACTACCTATTATCTTAAATCATTAATAACCAATACAAAACCTTCATAATAACTATAACCAAAATTAAAATCAAGTAAATCAAAATTTTAAATGATACTTACTCATGATAACCAAATTTTGACTAACAAATACCATTTTGATATTTAATATATTAGAAATAACATATAATTTTATTTCAAATTCCTTAAGCAATATGATTCACATTCATCCACAAGCATAGGGATATCCTCATCACCTAAAATATTTACACCTTTTCTTTCAATAATTTTCTTTACCTCTCTAACTTTCTATGTTTTTTCCACATCCAAAAAGGATCACTTTAATATTCATAGGCCACCAATTAGTCAAAGGTAGACCCAATATGTTTGTGTATTGGACCCCATAATCCATCTCATCCATGTGGGTCACAAAGTGATTGCAAATCAAAGTGTGTAAAGGCATAAGCATTGCTGCATTCTTGGATTTTTATTTAATATCACATTCATATCGTCACTTTTGAGGTCACATTGTCAAAAATGGGGCCACAATCTCATAGACTGGATATGATACACATTTGGGTGGAGTTTATAACTTCACACATCCACATAATGAGTGGAAAGAGGCATTGAGGATAAAAAGGGTGTAATAGTGGGGGATCATGATGCCCATTTAGTCTCATGTCGCAAAAAAAAAAACTCAACTCAAAGGTTGGTTACATAGTGGAATGAGTGGGATGATTCTCCATGTCACCACCCTCTAGGCCACAATGTCACATCTTAAAGATATTGGGTCATTCTATATCAAAAGTGGAGGCATAGTATATTAGAATATGCATCTTAACTATTTGTGGGTGTTTAAATCCTATCACTTATGCATGTCCTCAAGTCACATTGTGTTATAATAGAATACAATAGCACATTTGTGTAGAGGTGCATACATGTCTCATTCAAGAAAAGGGATTTATACATAGATACCAATGTGTAAAATAGGAACTCATATAATTTAAACTCTACATTTTGTGATAATAGAAAACCATGAACTAGATTGGGTGGATTCTATATTTGCATTCATTCCATAAGACTCATTTCTATTTGGATAACATGAACTTTCAACAATGCCT
Organism: Torreya grandis; assembly: GCA_037957365.1. Lineage (NCBI taxonomy): Eukaryota > Viridiplantae > Streptophyta > Pinopsida > Cupressales > Taxaceae > Torreya > Torreya grandis. The sequence goes on along the minus strand of JARHVA010001532.1, from coordinate 376,718 downwards.
TTATATTATGGAATTGGTTGGAGTCTATTGAATTACAGAGTCTAGGTTGCTTAAGCTAGATAGAAGAAAGGTATTTGTAGTCAAATTTATCATCATCAAGGAATTTTAATCACCGAGATATCAATTGTCTAATAAAATAAATATGTTATGTTGTTTTAGTGTTGAGTCTCTCTATTTTTTCTTCCTTTTGTTTCTCTTGTTAAACATTTTAGTGTTAAGTCTATGTTCTTTTCTTCCTTTGTCACTCTTTTTAGTTTAATATATAACTATAATGGTTGTTTGGTTAATGGAATCCATTTTATTGGATCCCTTACTACAACTTCATTAGTTGATATTAGAATACATAAGGTAGCTCTAGGAAAAAGGAGGATATCATCATTTGGTATCATGTGTTGGTTAAGAATCCAACTAGAGTGTTTAAGTGATTTATTTGTATGATTGTAGTATGAAATATTATGATGGTGGCAATTCTTAGATAAGAGAGTAAAAAATAATCCAAGGATAATGGAAGCTATAGGAGTCATAGTAGCTATTGTAGTAGGAAGACTTGATGAGGTATTGCAAGAAATCAGATAAATATGAACAAGAATGGATGTATACAAATAAGATAAGGGGATAAGTTATGTAAACAATATATGTGGGTGATTTTAATGAGGAAAAAAAGTTGATGTTGACTAGAAAGATGAATATGAAATGGATGTGGAAGAAGGTAGACTACTCCAAGTTATTTAAAGGATTGGTAAGGGAACTTAGATGAAAATCCCAAGTGTTTCACAGACATTATATCCAGAAGAACTAAAGAGCTCGATTATTGATATTGAAAAATATTTTAAGTGTGATCAAGTTGAGGACCCTAAGAGAGATTTTCATGTAGTTAAGTGTTGGTTTATTCATATAATTTTTATGAAGCATATTTATTAAGTTGTACAATTATTTCTCCAAATTAATGAATCATTGTTGCAAGTGATAGATTTCATCTTTGCTAAAGTTTTTTTACATCATGATGAATTGGGTTCAATTGGGCTTGCCTACATTTTTTTAAAATAAAATTTGGGAATATCCATCATTTATGAGGAATATTTTATGACCTCACTTTTAATATTATAACATATTTTATAGTTTGGAAAACATAAATGCATTCACTGTCAAATTTAAGCCATTCTCATATGCATCTAAAAACATCAAATCCACACTAAAGCATCTTTCTAAAAGCAAGTAAACCATGATACCTTGTGTGCATGAGAAGCCTACAATGCTTCATTAATGTATTGAATCCCTTTGCCCATAGTTTGCACACATGCAATATATCATGGCTATAATATCCCACTCCTTGATTATGCAAGCTATGTCAACATTGTAATAAAAAACTAGAGGGAAAAATATTTATTTTTTCAATTTAAATTTCTATGGGAAATAAAATTATGCTAACCAATAAGAGGTGCAAAAAAGGAACACTAAGGGAGAGACATCAAAAGTGGTGCACCTTCACTTTTCAGTTTTGTGGAATCTTAATGGTGCCATGTCAAAAATTAAAATTTACACCTACATTTAGTTTAGAGTGTTTTTTATTTAATTCTTAATTTTTATGGTGTGACATGTTAGTATAGTGCTAGTGCAATGATAACCATGTAAGGTGTCAATATAAGGCATTTTAAAAACTCAAACCAATAGGGGATAAGTAAAATCCTAAATAGATTAATAGTAAGAGCCAAATGTCAGACATTTAAACCATAATTAATATATTTGTTTCCATGTTATGAGAGTACCATGTTCGAGGTGATCTAGAAATGCCTCACCTTCTACCATATAATAACATATTTAGGGCATTGAGTGAGCCCATACTTGTGTTATGTCACACCTAACTAGTTTTCATTTGCATAGGTGTTGATGGGGAAGAGCAGATGCATTGTATTATAGGTAGTGTTTGCAATGCAAGGATGTGTTTTTATGTGGGGGAGCCATTATGGACAACACAAAAAATTTACACCACCAAGTCAAATAATCATTAAATTATGGTAGAGCCTTGTTGAATCCTCCCCTAAATCATATTGCCTCCTTCACTTTAAGCAACAAACCAAGCAACAATATGCACTAAATATTTTTTACATATTTGGTTTGTTTAGGAAGTCATTTCAGCATACTAGGTTGTTTTATGATTGATAAAATGGTGAAGAAAATCATGGTGGGATTCATGATGACACTGGTTGTGGTTGTGGAATATTTTTCCATACACTTAACATTGGGAGAGGTTGACATGGAAAATGAACATGTGAGTATTGTTTTAGATTTATTTATTTGAGTGTAGTTCTTTTATTAATGTGTCATATTTTTTTTAATGGGTTTAACTAGGATTTGATTGATTTTTCATTCAGATGGACAACAATCTGGTTCAACTTTGCATGTTTGCAATGGTAACACTCTTATTTTTATAGCTTATAATAGACCCAATTATAATTTGACCCTCCATTGGTAAGTCTTGCCTCTCATTGCTTTGAATTTCTATACCATAATTATTGGAGTGTGAATTTAATTAGTGATACAATCCTTATTTACAAATATATTTTACGCATGGAGTGAAACAAACTCGTTTAGCCTGTACTGATGGACCATGGTATATTACATAGTACACCATTCAACTACGCATGATTTTGACATATAGACTCACCATTACTACACAAAAATGAACCTTGTAGGGTCATGCCTATGTGTCATGGTTATGTGTAACAATTCAAAAAACATAAGTATGATATATCCTAAAAAGGGCATCTCTTATCTATTTCTTCAACCCCATATCAAGATTCTGATCATGCTAGGTAATGAAGAGTATAACCATATACATTATGTATGCATTTAGTTAGTTTGGAAGTTTGTTTTTTAACCATATATAATATGCATGTGACATATTCAATATGGTGACACCCAAGGACCAAAAAACATTTTGACAAAAGAAAAATCAAATAAATGCAATAAAAAAATAGTAAGAGCAACATATAAGAATTATTTATTTATTTCAAGTTTGCACTTTATTATTTTTGGTTTGTGATTAATTATTTGGTTTGGTTAATTGAGATTAATATTATAATAAGAATAATTTGCATGATTGAAATTCAAATAAATATGTTTTTGATTTATTTTTATGAATTACACTCATACAAATATCCTACCAAGAATGATTATTAACACCTCACATATTTTCATTAAAGATGATATTTTGGGCATGAAGGAGTTCATACTTGCACTCCATCAACTAAAACATTTTTGTGAGGGTAATTAATCCCTAAACTCATCCTTCATGTTACTCTTATATTTTCCTACTTATTTCTCAACAACAGCATTATATTTCATTTATTGGTACCACCTTTTGAGATTGATGCTTACCTAGTTTGGTTAAGTGAGAATAATATGCAAAGAAGAATGGTTTGTGTGTATGTAATTAATACAAACATTTTTTTTTTGTATGAATGAAATTCATATAGACATCTAGTTGAGAATAATTATTCACACTTAACTATACTGAATGATAAACTCTAAACCAAAGCATATAAACATCCCATTTTAATTCAATACATGCAAGGTTATTCCAATATGAATCATAAAAACATTTTTATTCTAATATTATTAAAATAATTAATAATTTCATGAGAAAAAATGTAGGATAATATTATTTATAAAATAAATGGTCTACATAACACAACATTAGACATGACTAGACAAACAAAGGTGAAAAATAAGGTTTCTCTCCCATAGTAGCTCATTTTTTATATTAAAAACCTTTTTCTAGTCCTAAAAATACATATAATAAGTTGCATACCTATAGTTTATTAGACTGATACTTATACCAACATCCAAATGTGAACCCTTCAAACCATATAAGGGGGAAACATTTTAGAGTTACCTTTATTGCATGGTGGTGTTCTTGTCCACACACCTCCTTTAGCTTGCTTAGGTTATAAGGTCCTTTTGGGATGTTTCTCAAATCCATTGACATTGTTAGAGCATTGATCATACCAACTACCATTTCTTGTAAATTTAATGACTGCACTTATTGAGAACAACTTGTTAGTTGAAAATGATTTGTTGGAGTAAGTGGACTAGTTGATAATTGCATGTACTTGAAAAGGAAGGAGGATAGAAGTTTAGCATTTCCGTCATAATTAGATTTTTTGGAATAAAATTTGAATTGAATTATAACCTTATCTATCTCTCTATCTCCTTCATTGATTTCTCATACTCCATCATTTTCTATTGTACCTTCTTCTACTCCTCATGATTTTCCCTTTGCCTTTATTTTTTCTTTTCTTTCTTTTTCAACTCATTTTCATTTTTTTACTACTCCTTCAAATCCATGTTAATGATTCATAATTCCTTATTCTATTGTAATTATTCTTTCTTCCTGGCCTTAATTTTATCTATTTACTTCTTTCATAAACAATTTGAAAAAAAAAGTATGCAATAAAAAATTGAGACTGCCTTGGCAATCTCATTGCACCATTTGATAAATGATGGGAAATTTATATAAAAATATCTATTAGAAGATTAAGGAAACTAACTAAACTTCATATTGTTATATGTTCTTTACCTTGACTACGTTATGATTCTTAGTTGATACATGCTACAATATCCTCTATTACCCACAAACATTAAATTCACTTTTAACATCATAGTTTTGTACCACCTCTTCATTAGCTAGAGTAGCATGAGGGGACGGAATTCAAAAGACTACATCTACATTGGAAAATTTTAAATTTACACCTTAGTATGCTTCCCCTTCCTTGATCCAGTTTGTTTGGCTTATTTATGAAGGCAAGCTCAACCCCTCTTTAAGAACATGTTCTAAAATGTTAGGCACATGTTTATCTTGACCCATTTATTCACCTTATTTAGTGTAACCTTGTGGTTGGGTTAGATGTGTAACTTGGTTGATGCTAGGTAAAATTGGATCTATATTGTGAGGTTGAGCTAATCCTTTTACTTCAATTTCAAGTTGAATAATTACTTCTATCTCATCTTTTGAATATCCAACAATTGCATGATATTTATAATTGCACTTCTATCATAATCATCTCTAACTTTGAATGCTTGATTTGGCAACCTTTATTATACAAGTGCCTCCCTGTTAAGTGGCCTATACATGTCCTCTTAAAAATTCAAAATATATTTTCTATAGAAAGAGTTGTTTTGAAAGATTTGCTACCCAACACAACTAACTTAATCATGTTAATCTCAAGTCCATGATTTAAATCCATCCATGTTGACCTTTCAGCTCTGAAATAAATTTTGAATGGTTAGAATATGCTCACATCCAATGCTTGTAGCTTGCGGGAAGTATGTGTTGGAAAATTTACAAGATAAATTCTTGAACTCTTATCCTCTTCAATAATTGCCATTACTACGTGACTACTATAGACATGAAATATCAACAGGTACCTTTTGGTAGGATAAACTCCACCTAGTATAAATATTTTGAAATGGTCAAGCCAATTGAGAAACAATTCTTTGGTCATCCAAGCATGGGATTGGTCCACCATACATGCTCTTGGTTCATAGAGTGAAATGTAGTTCTTTAGTTATCTTCTCCTCTTGAAAAGATAGAATGCACGAATGTTTTGGCATGTTGTATAAACAAAAGAAACAATGGTGATCGATTCCATACTCTCTATAATTATGTGGTGAACACATCAATCTCCTCTTTTTTCTAGGACCCACATACCAATGTTCCTACTAGCCTTCAGTTCAGTTTCATCATATTTCCAAATCTAGTAAGGTGCATAGTGGTTAGCTTTATAGACCTTATCCAATTTATTAAAAAATGTATCTACAATGGAAGGCCTTTACTGGATTTATTTATCTCTATCCAAACCTTCTACTACCTCTTTTTAAATCCAACTGACTGAGACTTGAAGGCCATTCCATCCTTGAAAGGGTTAAGGTTATTTTCACATATGTGGGACATATATGACTTGACAAGTCCATGACCAAGTTCCATCATATCTTTGCATCACTGAATGACCTCAAGTTCTTCCTCATCTTCCAAAATGGATGGCCAACCCTTTTTAAGGTAGCTATAATGCCCAACAACTATTAGTTGTGTAAGGTTGTAGGTATTCCCCATTTATTTGTGGTAGCTCGAGGAGAGTTTCCATTATTTTCAACATCCCTCACAACATACTCCATTTTAGTTACCATCCATAGAGTTTAGATGGATAACCTTTTAGATAATGAAGGTCTTGTTATCATGTGTGTAGTATTTGTAGGATGTTTATGTGAAATTGTAGCTTCTTCAGCTTTTGAATGGTAATCTAGTCTTGTTACTCTTTTTGTATCGAGTCTTGTCCTACAAATTATTCACTTTTTATTTTAAATTATCATTTTATTGCATCATTAAATATGAAAATTTTAATAATATGCATCATTTACTATGAATTTAGAACTCCATTTAAAAGGACCTATAGTCAAATGTGATTGTAAAATGATAAGACACATACTATCAATAATTATATTGTTATGCTCGTAATCTTTCCATCTCTAGGAGGAAAGATGCATCCTTCCATACCTCCCATTATAAAATATAGGAAGATAGTCTTAATCCATCTTTTGCATTTGGTGGGGTGACTTGAGAAACTAAGTGTGGTTTGCGGGGTATTCTTATTTCAATGAAATTTTTGAAAGAGATCTAAAAGTCTGACTTGTTGGGGAATTTAGGGCTACTAATCTTGTATGGGCATGATAGAGTGAAAGTATAGGATCCTTCAATGCCCAAAATATCATGTTAAATGACAATGGGTGAGGTGTTGTATCTAGAGCACCTTGAATAAGGTTTAAGAGTCCATAAAGGAGGATTCTATATGGTTCTACCACAATCTAATGCTTGTTCACCTTAGTGGTGTAAACAACGTTGAATTATCCATAATGACTCTACTATACACAAACACATCCTTGTAGTCCAAATATTTTCTCTAATACACCCCATCTACTCTCCCCATTCAACAGCTACACAAATCTAAACTAGATAGATGTGATAGATTGCAAGTATGGGCTTGTTCAATGCCCAAAATACGTCATTAAGTGGCAATCAATGAGGAGGTATTGTTGTATCACCTCGAATATGGTGCATTTACAATGTTGAAACAAGTCTATTAACTATAGTTTAGATGTCCCACATTTGGATCCCACTAATAATTTATTTGCAATTTTACTTATCACTTATGGTCTAACTTTTGATTTGGTGCTATTAGGACACTTTGCACGATAATTTTTGTGATGGCACTATACTGACATGTCACACCCTAAAATTTTAAAATTACATAATAGACACTTTGAACTAACTGTGGGTGTAAATTTTAAGTGTTGGGGTGGCACCATTTAAGTGCCATGTGAATGCCATACTCATATTTATTACATCAATAGGTGAAACATCCAGAAAGTTAAGAGTTGTAATAACATGGATATATTAACTTTTAATTATTTGGAAAGTAACATAATTATAAAACAATTTAATTATTTAAAAACCTACATTATAAAATACAAAATAAAATAACAAACATTATATTTTAAAAAAATAAAAAATATACAAATACAAATTAAAACAAACAAAAAAAAACGAGGACACCCAGAGAAAAAAGACGCAGAAGCAGAGGACAGCAATACAAAAAAGTACGTTATCATAAACTTATTTATCTCATGACTGCTTATATCTGTGTTTGGCTGACTGCTTCATAAACTTCTTTGATGCGCTTTCCATTTTATATTTTAAGCGGCACTGAGTACGTTTGGTTAATATGTGATATAACACTAAAAATCTTGTATTTATAGTATTTGTTAGCTGTTTACATATATATAAATAAGTTATCAATTGAATTCTTTTTAATTAAACCGATCGCCGTTAGTAAATCCAGAAATAAATGATCTCCGGAATTTAAAATATTATTAGCTATGGATCTTCACATTATATTGCTTTTGTAATTTACTAAGATGGAGCTGTGCTAAAAAAAATAGACATGAAAGTGAAAGAAATTTAAAAAATTTCTCTCAAATTTTTTACTTTATTCAGAATAATATTATAATTATTATTTATAATTTATAATTATAAATATATTAGATAATTGATATTTATATTTAATTTCAATAAAAAATATATAAATATTATAATAGTTATAGTATTTTATATATAAATTTTTGAGTATAAATTTGGAAGTAAAATAAATAACATCGTTAAACTAAAAGAATTTTTAGTTTGGATATATATATATATATATATATATATATATATATATATATATATATATATATATATATATAAAAGAATATTTAATACAAAATTATATGAAAAATAATATATCTTAAATAAATATATATAAAATAATATATAAAATCACGAATTTAATCCATTTAATTATATGGCATAATATGTTACTTTATAACTTATATATTTTGAATCATATTTCCGTATAAGGATTGGTATTATGACCTTGATTAATATGATATAGGCACTTATCCTACTCATAAATAGATTTTTAAGATCATACATATTTCTATACATAGGTTTGAAATTTAATAAAAATTTATTATATACATTTATGTACATAGGTTTAAATTTTAATATAAAGGTTATTATACATTTATTATATTTTTGTTAATATAAATTTATTATAAGACGCTTATAATTATATGATTAAATGATTGATTTAATATATATGTAGGGAATGTGGCTTGATCAAAAATATATTTTGAAATGAGTAATAGAAAAATGAATATGAAAAACAAATGTAAAAATGATGAAGAGAATATATTCAAAAATACGAAAGACAAAAATGATAAGTACCAATGATAGATAAAGCGAGAACAAACTAACATATATATCTTAAATAAATCTATATAAAATACATTAATAGATATCATATTCAAAATGCTTATATCATATTGAATTGTGACATTAATGGAATAGATATCTCTAAAATGATATCTCTACATATTAATTATAATTTTACTTTAAGTTTTATATAAATTTTACAAATTAATCATAACATATATTTTTAAAATAATAGTAAAGTTTAATCTTACATTTATTAATGAAATTTATTAAAAATATCCAAAATTTTAATCTCATCTGATTTCTTTTCTATCATCACCTTTTATGAGACCATGTTTCTTTGTAAATTTTGTGTGCCCTCGGTATGCTTCCACTTTTTGAAGTGTCAAAATTTGCTTTCAATTATGGCTTGATGGTTAACCATACCCTTTTCCAAAGCTCCCATCTACATTGGAAAATAATGTAACTTTAAATGTGTCATTGCATTTGTCTAATTGCAACCCCAGGGCATTTTCATCAAACCCGTTTTGTGTATATCTTACCACCAACACATCCATCAGATCTCATTTCATTGAAGAATTTTTTCCTACACTTCCCATGACATTATCTGCTTTTACATCTTGCATACCGATTTTACAAAGTAGTTATACCTCTAAATCTAAAACAATACATTGGCCACTATGGTTGACTAAATTCAATGGTCTACACTATATATTACATAAAATTTTGATGAAACTTCTCTATTGAACATTACTTAGTTCTAGAAACTATATTTACCAAAGTCTAATTTTGTTTTCTCCAAATTAAGGTTCGAGCTACAACAATTTATATAAACTTTGTGATTATGGGGATTGATCAATGAAATGTTTTTTAATGTGAATTTTTAAAAAATGGGCGTCAATTTCAGCATGAATTGCTGTTGGTGGGGATAAGCGGTAAATTTGATTGGATTAATGGTGTATTACTCATGGTGTGCATAAATTTTCATTTACACTAATACCTTCAGCTGCACCATGTGACGAGTCCTTAATTAATTTAGCTTCATAGCCGTATAGCTAGCTACTCGAGTTTTTTTAGCATGGTTTTTCTAGTTTCCTTCATGCCTACATGGAATTCCCATGGCCAAGCGAGTTTATCAAGTATGCGAAGTTGAAAACTTAATGCCCACAACACTTCTCAAATTTTTCTAATCTATATTTTGTTTTTTTTTTTTGGTGGGGGGGACTTATACAATAAATGGTTATAGCAACATTCCTCACTTTAATATGATGTGCACTATTAATGTCTTCATGCATTTATTTATCTATAGTTTCACTTTATATGAACGAAAGTACTTGTGTAACAATTATGGGGGTTGTTAGAGTGTCTTATTTGGAGGTCCAAGCTTACTTGACAATGTATTGAAGGCAGGGTCAATAAGGAAATAAGAGAGCATTTAGATTATAGAAGATAATTCTTAAGAAATAACATCATTATTAGAGTTAATATCTCTATATGTATGAACTTTTAATGATAGTAAATAAGACATTATTTAATAGAATATATCAATCTTTGTTGATTATAGAGAAAATATTTATAAGATTAATTGAGTATTTACAGATAGATAATAGAAAATATTGATAATCTCATTATTATAATGTTTATTGAAATCTTGTAATTTGATTGAGTATAATATACCTGGATGAATTTTAGGAACTAAAATCGATATCTTACATTTAGAATATTAAAGTTGTCTTATAAAGATTGACATCTAAAGTTTTTGAAAAAGGATATAGTATTTTTACAAAAAAGGAAATGAAGACTACACTCTAAAAATAATTAAAAAAAGAATTTTGTTATAGTTCAATCAACTTTTATATGCATAACATTTGGTAAAAGGCTAACATTTTCTTATCAAATTGAACAAAATATCTGTAATTTATACAATATTTTGTTTTAATTAAAATAAGCTATTGTCTAACTGTCTATAAATTTATATCATTTTTGTGTGTGTGTATGTACATGAAAGTGATATAAACTTATAGATATTTGGACACTATTGTCTAAATATATATAAACATGAAAGAGATATAAATCTATAGATATTTGGAAAATAACTTATTCTAATAAAAAAGAATTATTGTATAAATTAAAAAGCTCTTGAGTAGTCTGCTTACCTACTAAATGTGTTGTTTTCTTACTCCCAAATGTAATGGTAGATGAAAAATGTGTAATTTGTTTACCTGTAAAATGTAGATGGTGGATGAAAAATGTTGGTGCACTTGATGAAATTTGTTGAAAATTTTAGCAATATTCACTACAAAGAAGGATATGGGAATAAGTACACATTTTAAGTATTTTATACATAGACAACATGAAATTCAAAATTTAAAACCCTTATGATTTGTGGACTTTCATCCCATTGATTCATTTAATCATTTTTCAATTTTTTTTGGTGCTTCACTAGATTAATAAAAGCAATTAGTTCTATATTATAAATTATTGTTCAATACTTTTCAATCTACATTTAATATTTTGGTTAGCCTAACATGTTATATTCGATTTTCTAGGTACTTGTATTAGAGTGTTAATAAAGGCCTAAGAAGCAACAAATGGAAAATGTTTTGAGTTTATATCTTAAAATAACATATATTTTTATAGCTTTTAAAATAAAAATTTATGACAAATTCCATGTTAACTTACACATTATATATTGTGAATATGTCATTTACCTTTCATGTGTAAATTTATTTTTGAATTATTGTACATATCAAAATTATATAGTTGATAGGGTGTTAAATTTTTATTGTAAGTGAAGGATATAACTTTCTTGACAACTATTATAAAAATTCATATGAAGTAACTCATTATTATCATTAATTATTGTAAAATTTGTTGGTTGAATATTTTGTCGATCAGCGTACTGATAAACAAAATAGGTCCAATCATCCAAATTAGGAAGATTGGTCATCCAAATGTGTAGGTTTACCACATCAAAAGGGGACTAATCTCTCCTCTCATCAAGGGGAGGTTCCCTATAGATACACTATATATATATATATATATATATATATATATATATATATATATATATATATATATATATATATATATATATATATATATATATTCAAGGGTAGGATAAACCATCCATCTCTCTTTTTTCAAATATGATGAGTGAAAATCAAAGGAAAAATCTCAAGGGAAATGACAAAAAGCACTCCTCTTCTTTTAGAAGTACTATTCAGAAAACCATAAGAATACTCCTAGTAGTAATTGCAAAATGTAACTAAGGTTGTAGTAACCAGCAAATTGAGATGTAGCACAAAGTCTCCACCTGAATTTCCCAAGAGTGAGATACAAAGGACAATGAGGGCACAAATTCATCCCAAGGTCCTTTACACAGAAACAAAAAGAAAACACACTAAAGGCAATTATGGGGGCACAAAGTCTCTCCACAGTTGGATTCAGGATACCTTCCTGACTACTTTCACTAATTCTACTTATTGAATTAAAGGAACATAAAATATATTAAGGAAAAAGACATAATAATAGTTTCCCTAACAACAAAGATATCATAGCACAAAGTTTGAAAATTCACTTGCTTTCTTATTCCAATAACAAAATATGATCAACAATCTGAGCTCAAAGTCTCAGTAATGCCTTTTCAATTTGGGCAGAGTTTTGTTTCTGATAATCAGAGAGAAAGATTCACAATAACAAGAGAGTCCCTTATATAGCCTCTTCAAGAAGGACTTGGGAATAGTAACACATCATGTTGCATTGAATTTTGTTAAAAAGACATGCTGGAATTTAGGGGCATTTATCTATTTGCTTTTCTCAATGTAGAGAAATGGGTCATGCTATTGAAAGTTTGCATCTTTCAATATCCACCTGGTGGTCTACTTCTAGAAACATATCTGATGCACAAATGTTTCTAGTCCTTCCTTGTCATTCCTCCTTTTCTGGTTATTTGAATCGGGTCCTTGATTCTATTCAATGCTCTATTCCTTAGTTGCTTCCTACTGGTCTTGGCCTTAAAGCCTTTGAATGCATTTGAGTCTGTGTTTAAAACTGCAAGGATCAATGGCTATTTCATTGTTGCGACTTTGACATTTGCGAGCATGTCACTTTCCTCGGTAATTCCTTCGGCTTTGTCATTTGATCTTTCCTGGAGGGGACCTGTCCTTTGGGGCCTTGAGAAATAGTCTACTTTGGGTTGAGAAAAGCCCCCGCAAGGGTATCTACCCTTCGGGCGTTCTTCAGATGGCCTTTAGGCTTCTTTCTTCTTGCGGACTTTATCTTTTATGTCCTTTGAACAAAATGTCTGAAGGAATTCCTCCGGGTAATTTGTCTGAAGGAAATCTTCCTTGCCTTGTCTTTCCACTGGGATTTGCTTTGTTTTTCAATCTTTTCTTTCGAAGGAAAATTTTTGGAGGAATTCTTTCAGAGGGAAAGGTCCAAAGGAATTCTTTTTGACAATTTCCCTGAAGGAATTATCTCTTTGCCTTGTTCATTTTCTCGAAGGAATTCACTTTGTCTGTTTTGTCAGGGGAACTTTTCTAAAGGAAATCCCTTTGCTTTTTTGGCCTTTGAATTGGTCCATTTGCCTCCTTCCTGCCCTCTGCAAGGGCTGTTTGAGCTCTGAATTAGCCTTTCAAGTTTTTGTAATAGTTCACTTCAGCTTTTGAGTGTCCTCCACAAGGGCTGTTTATCCCTTGGAAATTTGCCTTAGTCAATTTTATGTGAATCTCAAATTGTGACACGTGGCAACATCCACTGATCTTAGAAACAAAGTGAAATGAGGCTCAAAAGATGACACTTGGCAGCATCCGCTGAGTTTTGTCAAGTTTTTTGTTTCCTTCCTTAGTCACTTTTGCCATGGAAATGCCCTTCACAAGAGCACTTGTGTCTTTGATGCTTGGGGCACTCCTTTGAACTTGTTTCTTGAATTGATCGATTGAACCAACTTTGGTTCAACGGTTGAATGGTTCATTCCCTTATTTCTATTGATCGCTTGAACCAAGATTCTTTGAAACAAGCCTCTTCGAACCCGTTGAACCTTTGAACCAAAGTGGTTCAATGGTTCAATGGTTCATTCCCTAAAAATGACTAAGTGTCAGAAACTTGTTCTTTTGATTGAACCTCCTTGTAGAGGCCTTTGAACCTGCTGAACCATTAGTCTGTTGAACCTTGTTCCTTCTAAGCTCTTTGATCTTCATTGTACTGGTTGAACCTTTGAACTTGTGAACTCATTGAACGCTTTGGTTCAAGGTTCAATAGTTTAATCGATTCATTTTTTTTATTTGGCTAAGTCCTTTTGATCTTTTTGAACCAAACATGTTGAACCATTTGGTCATTGAACATGTTGAACCATTGAACCAGAATGGTTCAATGGTTCAATGGTTCAAGCCTTCTTCTCTTTGATAAGTGTTTTGAAGCTGTTGAACCTTGAAGCGGTTGAACTTTGAACCTTGACAAATGCGCTTAACTCTTACTATTGATGTTGAACCTTTGAACCCATTGAACCCGTTGAACCAAAATGGTTCAAGGTTCAATGGTTCAATGGTTCAATCCTTGCTTAGAAGCTTGCCGATGAACCCTTTTTGTTGAACCTTGTTATTGAACCAACTTTGAAATCGCCTAAGTGTTGAGAGCTTGCTTCTTTCTTGCAAAGTCCATAGAAATCAACTTGTGAAGCCCGTAGAACTTGGCTTGCAGAGTCTATAGATTTTCTTCCTACAGAGTCCATAGATTCTAGCCTGCAGAGTCCATAGATTCTAGCCTACATAGTCCATAGATTCAAGCTTGCAGAGTCCGTAGATTCAAGCATACAGAGTCCATAGATTCAAGCCTGCAGAGTCCGTAGATTTCTGAGAAGCTTGAAAAATGAGGAATTTGATTGCTCAGAACAAATTTTGAGAAGGGAAGAGGTTATTTTGGTCTATTGAACCAAAATAGTTCACATGTTGTCCCAAAAAATGAGAAGTCTATTTTTGGGGACAACAAAATTTATATTGTTATGTGTCTTGTTGAAATGAAGTGTACTAATAATAGTACAATATGGGAGAGACACAAGAAATTGAGTTGGGTCCAATACATGAGAGGGTATTTGGGGATGTTGGGCCCAATTTTTATACATTTTTACTATGAAAAGTGGATGATTTATTTTTAATTATAAAGATATATGTATACCTAATTCTAATGCATTGATATTCTAACCTAATTCATATGTAATATTAAATTTGTAGACAAATATGATACTATTGCTAGTACACTCTATCTTAATAACACATTTATCAATATAAAATTTGTAATAATCAATGCTAATATTGAATTCTTTTATATGAATTTTCATATTACATTTCAAATGAGTTATATCCTTCACTTATAAATAAAATTCAAAACCCTATCAACTTTATACTTCTCACAAGTAAAAAAAATTTAAATAGCTTGTACACATAGGAAAAGTGGCTGTCATATTCACAAAATTTAATGTGCAAGTACACATGCTCTTTGTCATAATTTTTAATTTCAAAAGTTGTAAAAATATATGTTATTCTAAATCATTAACTCTAAATTTTTTTGTTTGTTGTTTCTTAGACCTTTACTAACACTTCAAAACAAGTACCCAAAAAATTGAACACGATATGTAAGACTCACCAAAATATTAATTACAGATTGAAAACTTTTGAAAAAAAACTATAATATAAAACTAAATGTTCCTCTTAATCCAACTAAGTACAACAAAAACCAATCTAAAGAAGATTGAATGAACTAAAGGGATGCATAGTTCTTACAAGTTTTAAAATTTAAATTTCAAGCTACCTAAATAAATAATATTTTTAATATGTTATTATTCCCATAATCCCTTTCAAGTGAACGCTTTTTAAAATTTTCAACGCATTTCATCAAGTGAATAAACATTTTTAAACTACCACTTACATTTGGCAATACCAAAAAAACACATTTGGAAGGTAAGCAAATTGCAGTATAGAGTTTCATTATAACTATATATATTAACTCTTAGTAATATGAAAATATTAACCTTTTAATAAATATTATGCATATAAAACTTGTTTGAATTATTAAAAAGTTCTATTTTGATTTTTCTAGATTTATTTTCCTTTTTCATTATTATCAAAATGTAAGATATCAATTTTATCTTTTGAAATTCACTTGAATGTTATCGTTAGTGAAATTTTAGGATTTAGATATGTTATCACCTATATATGTTTCAAAAAAATTCTTCCAGAATCTACATGCTCTCATGTTTCTTTATTAATTGAGGCAAACTTAAGCATAGTGTGAGGTAAACTTGGACCACCAAATGGGTCACACTCTAAAAACCCCCACATTTTTTACACAAATACCTTGTCTCATATAAAGTAGACTCATAAGCTAGCTAAGAAGAATTTAATCCTGAATCATGATCTTATAAATTCTTCATAGCTACTAAATTACAACTACTTAAACACGATATAAAATTTAATACGCACATTATTGATATTATTGAAGCTTAAATATGATGACCGTATTTACATTTTTAACTATAAAATATAATCAATTTTCATCCACTTTTTATAATAAAATTGTACAATATTTAAGCCCCATATCCCTAAATACCCTCTCATATACTTAACCTCACTCAACTTTTAATGTCTCTTTTTTACTTGAAAGATTCATTTTATATTTAAAAATGACAAACTAACCATAATTTTACTATTTAATGACAGATTATAAATTTATTAATAAAAATAGTACTCAATAGTCACCATGAAAGATCCTCACTCATTGTGGCAAGGGTGGAATCTTCCATCTTTAATTTTAATAAAAATGCATTGAAAATTAATAATAATATTAACCAAATAAAATCATAAATTAAAATCAACGAGTTATTCCAATACTCATATAAAATATAAATGGAATA